>CM021323.1:8593565-8637346 GCA_010645155.1 Tigriopus japonicus
ATGGGAGTGATTACCGTATCATTTTACGGACCTGCTGCCGTCTCTAACTGCCGTTAGCAGTGTAGGCTTGCCAAAAAAATCTCAGTTTTCAAGGGTCAGATTTTCGAAAAATGTTGCATTTATGGGCTATAGCATGGTTAATGTATGTTGAGAAGTATTGCAAAGTAATTTGAAAACAAATGGAGAAATTGGAAGCCTTCAATTAAACAAATTATTTGTTTTTAAGTTTAGTTGCCCCAGGAGCCGATCTCCTCTGGCCATCATGTTATTCAAAGTCGGGCATTCCTTATTTCAAAGTTCGGAAGAACTCTCTCAACTTATGTGGCGAAATTTTAGATAAAAGCAACAAAACATACTTTTTTGCAAATACAATGTCAAGAATTGCTATTTCAACTTCAATTTGTGCAGATAAGAAAGGCATTGTTGCAATCACCAGGCCTAAACCTTCGTTATAGTTACCTCGCACGCTCATCAGAAACACAGGTCTTCCGAACTTTTTTTCCCGCCAAAAATGATGATGTCACTAGTAATTGCTGTAATAGACCACTGAATCCCTATACTGCGCTGCCGCCGCCAATCATCAGATTCTGTTACATCAGTAGGGAATAAACAAATTGTGGCGGGAGAACGCAATCGTCCAAGAAAAGTGGTTTTAAGTCCCTTTGAGCATGAGTTTTACGTTCTGCGCTCATGCCACAACACCGGGTACCTTCTGGAAGTGTGGATGTTGACTCCTGGTCCCTAAATTTCAATGTTTTGTCTTCAAAATTTGCAAATCCAACCTCTTTTCATTAAGAAAAGCAAAAGCAGGCTAATTGTTGGGGAGGATGAAAGTCCAATAAAAGAAGAATGATTGAACCCATTAGCCATGTTTTCTTCATGGGATGAAATGTGATGCCTTTGGGTATTTATTAGTGAAACTAATTGCTGAATTATAAATTTAGAGCCACACGACCACTTAAAATTAGCAACTACATGAACCTGAGCCAAGTGATTGTATGTCTGTCCTTGCAGAGTTGTCAACCATACCTCCAGACCCTCATAAACAAAGGCTTTGGGAAGGCTACATCATCTTGCAGCTTATTGTATGGCATCTAAGCAAGTCCATGGTAGTGATTTAACCAAAGGAAATAAAGAATGTTTTTATTGTGATTAAAAGGCCTCTCTCTCACCTTGTGAAAGTAATGTCACTCTAGTGTTTGATTAAATCTAAGTTCAGCAACAAGTGGAATACTGTGTTGGATAGCTTTTTGTATTGCATCAGTGGTTGTGTAAACCAAACATGAAGTTGTGCTTCACTTCATATTTTTCAATTTGAAGTGCTCATTCTTTCCTCATAGAAGTGCTCTCTTGAGAAAATATTCAAGGTATAAACTGTCTGAAGAAAGACCTATTTTTGGACATGGAATTTGGAATTTGAGAAAAATATATATTTTGTGAGTCTGCTTGCAAAGTGGAATCAATGAATGACTTTTACCCTGTTAGATACCTGATATTGACTGATAAAGACAACAGAAAATCCTACATCAAGCAAACAAATTTAGTTTATATCCAATGCTTTGAGAATATATTCAAAGATATGGAATTAAGAAATATTTTACAATCTAAGTTTTTCATGAATAATGAACATTGTTTTGGATTTCATTGAACTAATATTCATGAATATCTGCCTGAGATTTATGGGTAAAACTCTATGTCTATGCACAACTTCAGCCTCTTTTGATATATCACTTCAGTTTTGGAATGGGGCATGCGAATAAAAAGGTTGCGCGAAACGTGCGAATTTTTTCCGCCAGCGGGTAAAAAATTCAATCTCGGCAGATCAGCCAAGGTTGGCGTAACGATAGGGTTGGGCTGACCATGTCTCAATTTTAGCTTCTTTAGCAACCATTTCAATGTAAAAGTGCCAATATCGTGTTTGGAGAGTTCAATTACAACAAACCATTTTTATGAGCTAATTTATGGCAAAATATGCTGAAAAACTAGACATGCCTTTTCAAACCGAGAGCTTCAAAGATTTTACTTTCGCGGAACAAAAGGAGAAAAAGCGTTGCCATGGAAATTTGAAGAGGCCTCAAAGTCCACTCTATCATAGGAAAATCCAACATTCGTAAGAAGAAAATTGCAAATACCCTCAGATGACTGTGGCGGATACGTGTCTGGCTACGATATCAAGGAAGATAAATTTAAAACTGATGTCTGTTTAGGCAAAAAATTGCCCTAAACTTGTGAGGATTGTGATTTTAGGCTTGCATTTACTACATTCATTTTATGATTTCAGAGTGCTTCGATGGTGGTGGTTTGCGTAATTGTCGTTGTGGTCGTGGGCGTTGTACTTCTCGTGGTTGCATTTTTTTTCAAAATATGCATACAAAAGAGAAAAGCGAAGACACAGAAAAGTAAAATCCCCGAAGAGACAAATTCGTTCCTAACGAAACAAAACTCTTGAAGGAACCGTTTTCATTATCTGTTCTGTCAAGGATTTCTTAATACAGGATTTGAAACCACATCGGAAAAAGTGCCTGTCTCAAATTATGCGTCATTCAGGCAACCCAAGCCAATTCTCATTGGGCAGGATTGGCCACATCTGCCATTCAAAAGGTGACGAGATCATTGACGAGCAGACAGCATGATTTCATCTCATGACAGAACAACATCTTTTTATAATTTGAGTGTCAAGTTCCTTCTGCTATTCATAAGCTCATGGCAGGTTTCTATTATTTGAAGAAATGATTTGAGCCTTAATCATTTTGCAAGATCCAAATCACAATTATAGAAGGCCTACAATTTGCAGTCACCCTTGTTTGTTTTGCCAGTCTCTTCTCACTCACAACATTTGAAACATCTTGAAAAATCATCTTGAAATGTGATTAATTCATCTGTTCAGTGCTTTTTAAGTGTGATTTTTAAGTCATGTTGAGGTCATTTGACACATGGCAATACTCCTTCATCTGCTGTAGTGCTACAGTCTATGATTGATGGCACACCCACCTTTGACAGTGCAACAGCTTCAGTGACACAAGTACCTTCTCATCCTAAGTTATTTTGGGAATCAATCAAGTCTCAACCACTGCTAGAGTGTTCATGGTGTGAGTTCATCTTGATGCCAAGGCTTATTCTGTTGGTGATTCAGCCATATACCAAACATCCATATACTTTTTTTTAAATGTGAGTGAACCAAGCAAGTAAGAACCAAGAAAGTAAGTGTGTGCATTGTGTGAGGCATAATTCTGGGCATCTTTTAAGCTCAAAGCAGACTATTTTTCTTAACATATACGTATGTGTCCAAAATTGAAACCCAAATGTATTTGGTCCATTGACAAAGTCACCAAAGAAAGAATTTTTTTTTGATAGTCATTCTTGTAGTGCTTTTTATCTTGCAGTGTGAAGTACTTAATGATCTCAGTGTGACATCATTAAGCAGATCAAGAAAATGTGGGAGTGTGACTTGAATCATAGCTTCTCCTTACTATTTGGATCCTTTAATAGGAATGAATCTACTGAGAAACCCAGGTCTTGTAACTTGACATGGGGATAAGGTAGCATGAATGTGCACTCTGCTAAAAATATATATAATTAAATAAAGGTATCTTAATTTAACTTAACGAAGGGATAAAAAAATGTGTCAGTCAATAAACATGACACAACCATTGGGCCTCTTGGCAGATTGATAGTATGATGTCTCAATGCTTTTATATTTGATACATATTAATGCACAAAGGGTGAAAAATTAAACTTTATTATGGCTTTTCATGTGCAATAAAGCTATATAATCAACAATTGCTTACAGTAACCATAAGCCATTAAGGTATACCAAATATTTCATGAAGAAATCGCCTATCTGAATCACTTATATGGATATTTACATATATTCAATCAAATTGGATTGTCTCAAGTTAAAACTATGTCAAAATTTGATGTTTTGGGTTGTCTATCCATGCATGAGTATTACAAAAATATCAAACCTGTGAAACTCCTTTACATGGGAGATGTGGAGACTGAAAAAATAAGCTAGAAAAAAGGTAACTAAGTTGTTAACATCTAACATAAGTCTGAATTAAGTAACGTAGCTTCCTGAGCATCATGACGCTTACTGAAAAGGTTGCGTGGCCGTCAGCCGTCCAGAAGTTCCGTGGTCCATGGTTCTGTATACACCGATCACGCGCTCAATCAGGGCTGCCAGGTTATTGGAGACCAAACACGCCACATCAACCTGTTAAAAAGACGCCAGAATAACGCCTGATTTCAGTTCTTTCATTATGCATTTGTAATAGAGTAGACATATCATGTACTACCCTTCATTAATAAATTTATCTTTATGAAAATCTTTATAAAGATAGCTGAGTTGAACTTATCAAGCATCCTTTGGGTTGAGACAGTTTAATAAGACACAATTTTCGCACACAATTGCTCTCATTTAGATAGAATGAGACTTTGAATTTGAGTATATCAGTAAAACTAAATAAGACAAAAAAAAGCAAACCACCATCATCTTCATGCTAATAATCATGAGTGTGCAACTTTCGAAAGGTTTTGTACCCTAAAAGTGTGCTTTTGTAAAGGCTGGTCTACACGTGAAACAAAACGGCAAATATTTGGTCAAATCCAAGACAAAATTAGCTTGATGTCAAATATTATTTTCTGTTTGTCAAATATTTCTGACTTTGAACATGTTGAAAAATTATTTGTCCTTAGGCTAACTTTTTCTGGTCGACAATCGAAATACACATCGATGCATGCAGGGTGTCCAATCACGAAACGATTATTGTTAAGTAAAAAGTTTCAAATTAATGGATTGAAGTACAAAGCAATGATCCTCTAACTTTTGGCATCAAGATCACCAAAATTGAACGTCATTTGTGAAAGATTGCAAGGATCCACGGAAATGTACGACATCAAAAGTCATCGATAATCAGTTGGTAGTGTTATAGACTAGTCACGTCTCAAATGAGTCAACTGACAGGTTCGGAGGAGTTTACAAGGTAGCAACGTTGGCAAGTGGCAGTTATGACTGCCAATGTTCACCCAAACCCAACTCGACAACACCAAATGCCAATGGAGAGTAGAGGTCTTAAAATGGTTGTGGGGGGGACAAGAAAATGACTGAAAATGACAGTAGATATTGTCAATGTCCATTGCGTGGCTTCATGCGTAAGACCTTCCAGTCAAATTAAATGACACTGAAGGAAAGTAAAAAGTCTTGGACAGAAAGCAAGATTGAAAAAAAGTCGTTGAGAAGTGACAATATGTGGCAGTATACAATTCACTGTCTAAATTACGGGACTATGCTAAAGGTGACTGGTTTTAAAACAGTTTTTGGCAGTGCCAGTTTGAAACAATTTGAAAAATTGGGCAACACTTTGGCCAAGGGGAAAAAATTTGACAAACTGCACGTTCACGTGTAGAAGCAACAGAATGGAAACATTTGGCAAACACCAAACAATTTCGGAATATTTGACAAATAATCTAGCCAAAATGTTTCATGTGTAGACCAGCCTTTAGTAGTTGAAATATTTGGAAATTTTGTGTATTATTTGTTTGGCCTTTTTCCCATGTATTTACAAAGTTTGATTTTTTGGCATTTCTTGCACTTCATTAGCCATGTTTTAGTCAACAGAAACGCAAAATCGAATTTCCTAAACCTTTTTTTGTTTTTCCTTAAAAACTCTTCAGTTTCTTTGACATTTGAGTTTGTCACTGCAATAAATTGATTTGCCATTCCAATACACTTTGTTTACCATTCAAGCATTTATTTTTTTCATCCCAGCACACTTTTTTCCAATCTAGCGCATTTTGCTTGCCCTTTTTTCAGCTGGAAAAGCATCTTCTATTTGCTAAAATCTTCAAGTTTACCAATACTAGTTTCAACAGCCCAGCACTCTCTTATATTAATCATAAGATTTTAATATCAGAATGTATAAATGATGATTATTATAAGCGCTACTTTTGGTTGTTTATCTCAAATTGCAGGAAAGTTAACATAAAAAAGAGAAAAACGAAAGAGATGGGCCAAAAAATGGTCACATTTTTTTTTGTAACTAATGCTGTAACTTTGAACTCTGTTATGCTGAATTCTGCTAGAACAGTACGACACTACTGTGTTTCTACTAATCCTACAAATCAAAGAAAATACGCCTAATTTCACGATTTTCAGTTAAATACCGCCAGAAACTTGTCAAAATGTTCTTCCCCGCCAAACAGAAATTTCCCAACTCCAGACTGTAACATAAACCGCCAGAATACCGCCAGATTTTTCCGTCCCGCCAAATAAAAAATCTCGCCGCCAGACGAGGCCTCAAACCGCCAGATACACCAAAATATGTCAGCCCTGCGTTCAATCTCAAAGGACCCAAGCGTCAACCAAGGGAAACAAACAACAGGAGAAAAGAAAACGAGGACTAGTACAGGAACCCCTGAAAGGAGTGGACACGAACTCCGATTTTTGAAAAAAATGGTATGAGGCCGAGGCTATATTTTGATACAACGTCATTTATTCCTTATTAACGGCTAAAACTGTTGAACATGCGTCTTGAAAGAATTCACGCAAACTTTTTGTGTTAATATTTGGGGACTGGATGTTTTTCACCTTGATTTTAGAAGTCCCAGCACTCTTTTTACTCATCTCATGAACTTTTGACATTCAACTCTCCGAAGGATTTTAGTCCTCATAACAATGAGGAAAATACGTAGATGGAATCTTGCTTCATCCATTAGTCCAACTTCAGTGAAACAAAGCTAAACAGAAGTATCTGTGGTGGTATCTGGAGTGTTACTCCTCTTCTATCCTCGTCAACACCTCCACAACGCAGGAACCATTTCCATAGGAAAATGAAAGAACAAGAATGATCTCATTTTGAAAGAAGATGGAGTCCAAGTCAGAGATGTTGTTGGCTATAACTATTGAAGGGCACTTTTGAGGGTTCTGTATCAGATCAGCCATCTGATCCGGATTGGAATAGGAACAAAGGCAATCACGACGTCCTTGAGACAAAATGAGTGAAAAACATGAGGATTAAATCCTTGATTGAGGATTTGATTGCAATTTTCGAGCTCGAAAAAAAAAATTTCGAAAAAAAAATTCGTGCTCAAGAAGGTCAGGACCAAGCAGGACTAGGGCTAAGGGTCCTTCAGGACCAGAGGATCATGTCTTATCATTGCAGGGAAAGGCTCTACAGGCTTGATAATGTTTGATTGATTTTCTTAGATCCCCTTGTCCAGGAATTAACAATCAGATTGAATGAAAAAAACACACAATTCAATCTTGATGGGAGCATTTCATTCTAAAGACTTTGAGAGGGTCCATGGAATCCGGGTTAGACTGTCAGATCACCAATTTGGGCTGACTGACTCGAAAGGCAGATCAAAATATTGAGCCCATCCATTACTAGTAGGTCCACCTGATAGGTTTCAAAGTCATCTTAATTTGGTCTTCATTTGATCGAATTAGTGAAACTGAGGACTTCTTCTTTCTTTGCTCTATATAGACCTTCTTCCGAACGCAAATTCCTCTTGAAAAGGGATATTAAGAACCAACACTCCCCCACATACTCTCACCCGGATCAAAACGGGGAGTTTTATCGCACTCATCCATCACACAACTTGAACAACTTAATAATATCTTACCTGTCCTTATTATCCTGAACTAAAAGACACAACCATACAATAAAGGAAATTCGAAAAAGGACCATCATTTATAGAACATTAAGTTATGCCAAGGTGACACAACCTATAACAACCTTGATTTCATACAAAGTTTGGCATGTGTTAATGAAGTTCAGGATAATACCTTAAATATTATATACTAATAAGACGTTCAAGTCAGATAATAGATGAGCTAAAAAAAAACGTTATTTTGTTGTTGATAATTCAAGTAATCATAAGGTATTCTTTGTTGTTCAAGTTGTGTATTGGATGTGCGTAAAGAAACTCCCCGTTTTAGTACGGGCGAAAGTTGGTTCTTAGTCTTTTTTCACGAGGAATTTGTGCTCGGATTCAGGTCTTTATTCGTTCTATTAGCTTTAGTTTGGGCGATCACTTCCAAAGGTTCTAACACGTAACCTAGTCATCACATTTCATTTGATCACTTGACTGTCATATTGTAGAAAAGACACCTTGCGGGTTCATTCGCACTTGATGTCATCCATCAATCACTTAGTCATTTAGCTTCAAATGCGGATATCGCATCAGGCATGGTACTTGATTCAGGTCGAAAAGGCCCTTTGGCGACTTTAGTTTGAAAATGTCATCATTGGCAACTCTTTTCATCATTGTAAATGAATTAGTCATTTAGCTTCAAATTATGACTTGTTTACCCCGCGAGGTGTCATTTTGATCACTTGAGAGTGTGACGGCTTTGCCTTCATCGAATAGATTTTACGTATTTGATTAGAGTTGAATGAAATGAAACAATTGTTTTCAAATCAGTGTAACAAACTTTTTGGAGAAACTGAAACAAAATAGAAATTGCTCGTGCATTTTACTTTCTCAAAGAATAATCGTTCCTCCATTTGGCTCTTTTCGAAAATCTCCATCAAAGAAAGCTCGCTCGAACGCACGAACACGGAGTGGAAACTGGTGATGTGACTTGGGCGCTTGGGCAAGCTTTTTTTCGTGACATCGTAGACTACGGTCGCCAATTTACCCTCAGTGAAATGGTATTCCCTTCTGCCTACCAATCTTCATAAACCGGTTTTTCATTAAGAAGCACTGAAACGCGCCCCTGACTTTTGTAACTTTGGATCAGGGTTACAAATAAACCTCAAATTTGTGTTTACTTGAGTAAGTTAGCAAAGCACAAAATCTCCATTAGGTGACCCTACCTTGCAACCTCCCGTGAAAAAACTTGCCCAAGCCCAGATTTCCCATCACTACTGGAAACGCGGTCGCTTTCAAAGTGACTCGCTTTTTTTGACTCGAATTTCAGGTGGCTCCCTCTGGGAAGTACATTTTGCGCAACTCTCGACTGAAGAGAGCAGCTCCCCCTATAATCACAGCAGAACCTTGAACTATTTTAGAGGGATTGAAGTATTATTCACTGTAACAATCTTGCCTCTTCCAAACCGCAATCCGAATACGCGTCTTCGAAATAAATTAAACTTTGACCATCTCTTCGATTATGGATGACGGTTTCTATTAACATGAATGACAACTGATAAGGTTACACAATAATATAAGTACTAATAAAGAATTTTACATACCGATATTAACGCAGCGCTTGCCTAATACACATTCTTCAAAGTTCTTTTCAATGGCGTCTTCAACACTAAAATTTGGTTGTGCTCGCAGTTCTTCTTCACTTCAATGTGACCAAAAGTAACCCCATAAACTAGAACTAACCGAGACCGCGATTCACACCGGCCCCGAACTGGACCGAGACCAGTTCCAACAATCAGATGAGCGGTCTAATCACCCGCATCTTCGTCCTTGTCCGAACTTTCCCTCAACATGATGAGCTGAGATACAGGTCGCCGATAGATCCCAGTGATGGTTTTCAACTGCACAGTACGAATCATTCCATCTTGACTCGGGAACACTTCGATAATTCTTCCCAAGGGCCACCGACAACGAGGGGCGCTTTCCTTCACCATAAGCACCAAATCTCCCACTTTACAATTCCTTTTTGGTTTGGTCCACTTCTGACGTCTAAGGAGGTGAAACAAATACTCTCTTTTCCACCTTGTCCAAAATAAGTCTGCCAAATACTGGACTTGCTTCCAACGACGCCTTGCATACAGATCATTTTGTTGAAACAAGCCTGATGGAAGAGTAGGACCAGATTTTTGAAGAAGAAGGTGATTTGGGGTAATTGCTTCCAAATCCATAGAATCGCTCGAAACTGGAGTCAATGGACGACTATTAAGAATCGCTTCAACTTCACATAACAACGTGCTAAGGGATTCATCTGAAAACGATCTAGGTTGTTCCGTCATCAATCCAGCTAAAACCTGTCGGATGGTACGGATTTCCCTTTCCCAAGATCCTCCAAAATGATGCCCATAAGGAGGGTTAAATTTCCATTTCACTTGCATTCGATCCAATTCTTCTTGTATGTTCATATGATTCAAGCTCTCCAACATGGTCCGCAATTCGCGTTCGGCTCCAACCATATTTGTTCCGTTATCTGAACGCATGACCCGAACTTGTCCTCTTCTGGCAATAAACCGGCGGAGCGCTTGAATAAACGAGTCCGTCGATTTGTCAAATATCATTTCGAGGTGAACGGCACGAGAGGTTAAACAAGTGAAAACGAGGCCAAACCGTTCCACTGTAGCTCGACCGCGAATGACCGGGAACGGTCCGAACATATCAACGCCAGTGTTCGTAAATGGTGGTTCATCCGGGCTCAATCGATCCTGGGGTAAGTCGGACATGAATTGATCAATTACTTTTCCACGATATTTTCTGCAATGTAGGCACTCGTTGAGGATCTTCTTTACAATCGATCCTTCTCCAACAATCCAAAAGCGCTCCCTCAACCGAGCAAGAACGGATTCCTTTCCCAAATGTCCAACAGATTGATGAGCGTTTCTCACAATGAGGGTAGTTATGTGACCCCTCGGCAAAATTATCGGGTGACGACGATCGAATGAAATATTCACCGCCAAGCTCAAGCGTCCTCTCACTCTCAGCAGACCACTCTCATCAACAAAAGGGGAGAGTTTTCTTAGCGGATCCTTCATCTTTAAATCTTGATTGCTTTGCAAAGTCTTGAAGACCGAGAGAAAACCAGCCGTTTGAACGTGAGCTAAAATAACATCTTCAGCTTCCTTCGATGTAATCGGGTTTCTTGACGTGAGGAAGTGCGACTCAATAACTTGCTTTTTACTTGAAGAAATCCAACAACCATTCTCGTTAACCGGTTCCAATCTGACACAGTCTCGAACCAATCCATCACTAAGTCTCTTCCTAAGATTTGAGTAGAGGCTGATATCGTACTATCTTTCACCACTTCCGGATCGTAGTCATCCAATTCAGGGACTCTGAAATCACCAGGCCAAATTTCTCTAGGCTTGAACAAGAATTCGGGACCAAATCTCCATGTATCATTCTCGACGAACTGACGAATAGGTAGACCCCTACTTGCGAGGTCAGCCGGATTGAGGGATCCAGGTACATGATGCCAACTTTCCACTGCAGATCGATCACGTACAGTATGAATGAAACACGATTCGCCACAAACCGTTGAAATCGTTTCCGTTCATTTTTCAAATATTTTAATACAGTTGAACTATCGGTCCAGAAGTATTCCCCTTCGGTCCTCACACTTTGTTCTCGACGAAGGGTGGAAGCTAGTTCAACGGCCAATTTGGCTCCTGCCAACTCCAACCTGGGTACTGTTATTTTCTTTAATGGAGCCAGTCTGGCCTTTGCCAACATCAGAGTCAAACGCACACCATCCACAGATTCCACCCGAACATAGGCCACAGCTCCATAGCCAATCTCACTCCCGTCACAAAAAACGTGAAGTTGATATGACTTCAGTTTCATTGAAAGTTGGACCCATCTTGGGGATTTCGTATTCCAAGAGTAGACTCAATTCGCGTTTCCATTGGACCCAAACACCCCGCAAATTACTGGGTATATCTTCATCCCAAGCATGATTTCTTCTTGACAGTTCTTGAAGGATTCGTTTCGCTGGCAAGATTGCTGGACTCAGAAATCCAAATGGATCATAGATTGCGTAGATCATTGACAAGAGTCCTCGTCTAGTTTCAGGCTGATCTTGACAACTAACTCTGAAGCCAAACATATCCGACTCAGCGTTCCAGGTTACACCCAAGGCTCGCTCGACAGGTAAAACCTCTTTGTCGAAATTCAACCCCTGTATGTCTTTGGCTAAATCCCCCACCTCAAAAGAATTCAGAACCTTCCGATCGTTAGATGCGATTTGAGTTAAGTTGAATCCTCTCTTTTGACAAGCACTTCTGATTTCCTGCAAAACAGATGTGGCCTCCATGGTTTCATCCAAAGAAACGACGAGATCGTCCACATAGAATCCCTCCTTAATGATTTTTGCCGCCTGAGGGCTCATGTATTCCTGAGCCTCGACTGCCACTTGTTGAAGGGCGAAGTTGGCACAACTTGGGGAAGATACAGCCCCAAACACATGAACTTTTAAACGATACTGGACTGGGGCCCCCAAGACATCATCATCCGAGAACCAAAGGAATCTCAAAAGGTCATAGTCTATTTCGGAAACTCGGACTTGGTAGAACATTTTTTCTATGTCTGCGGTTATTGCGATTCTTCCCTCCCTAAATCGTATGAGGACTCCTAAGAGTCCATTGGTTAGGTCTGATCCTTGCAACAGCTGTCGTTAAGCGAGACACCCATATACTTGGAGGAGCAATTGAAGACCACCCTGATTTTCCTTTTCTGCTTGTGATACACTCCGTGATGAATTATGTACCAGACCTTACCATCCTTGCCATTCAATTCATTGAAGGGAACTGGTTCCGCGAAGTCCAGATCTATCATTTTGCGCATGAACGCAAGATAATCGTCCTTTTATTTAGGGTCGCGCTCAAATCTTTTGCAGACCCTTCCAAGTCGTTGTAGAGCTTGTTGGAAATTGTTGGGAAAGGTCACGCTCTCCACTCGAAAGGGTAAAGCGATTATATAGTGGCCATCTTCATCCACTCGAATTGAATTCTTAACTTTAGTTAACCACTGGGTATCTTCGATCGATGGACCTTTACTATCCAAGTTGGAATCTTCAAAATCTGAATCGTACATCTGACGTATCTTAGTTTCAATTTCTTCTTGATTCACTTTGATAAGATTTGCTTGAACTTTCCCTGCGTTCATGTTATTCCCCAATGGACCATTCAGAGCCCATCCCAAACGATGTCTGGATGCATATTGTCCAGATGATGGGCCACTCACTATCTTGATTGGTTTCAGTGCTTCTGGAACATTGGCTCCGATCATTAATCCGACGTCCGCCTCGATCATACAAATCGGGACTTCGGACAAATGAGGCCACTCTTTCAACTCTCTTTCAGTTACCAAATCTTTCCTGGAGACCGGCAATTCTCTTCTTGAGTAGGTAGTGGGCAGGGGAATCCTTTCATTTTCGTCTAGATCTAGAATTTCCAGACCGTGTACGGCTTTGGTGATCACTCTTTCTGCTTTGAGACTCATGGTTGTTAACTGGATTTCGGTTTTATCCCCAATGATCCCCAGCTTTTCTAATAGCTCTTCTTTCACGAAACAATCACTCGCAAAGTTGTCCAACCCTGCATAAGTAACAACGTATCTTGATTGACCTTTGACTCGTAACTTCACCGGGATTAGAGCTAATGCGACTCTGGTGCTAACACCGGCCCCTGTTTGACACGGTCTCTTTGCACTTCCAAGGCAACAAGCTGAGAAAGATTCAGTAGACGTCTTCGGCTCCAGACCTCTCTCGTTTTTACCGAATTCATCTTCCACCGTCCTCTCCCTATCCACTCGATGAAGACAAGTCGGGTGGTCTCTGTTACATTCCGCACAAGTTAATCGTTTGGGGCACCACCTGGACATGTGGTTAGGCTCAAGACAACCAAAGCAGAGCCTACGGGCTTGTAAGAAATCAATCTTGGCCTCATGATCCCATTTGGTGAAGTGAAAACACTTAGCAAGAGGGTGATTCGCCTTTTGGCAGCAAAGACAAAGCCCTCCAAATTGTGGTCCCTGATTGGAAAATCCTTCTTCTGCAGACAGGTCCCGATTTGCTCTTGTGACCATCGACCAAGCTTGTTTGGTTCTGGGCTCTTGGATTGTTCCCTCCTCTTTTCTACCTCCGATATCGCCAAAAATCGGAAGAGATGCGATGTTAGCTTGCACGTTGACAAATTCAGACAAATCTTTAAATTCCACGGACCCTTTGCTCTCTAGTAAGTGGAACGCTCTCGTTCTCCATCTTTCCCGTAGCTTAAACGGTAGTTTCTTAATTATGTCTTGTATTTGAAGTGGGCTGTTTAGTTGGTTCAACGCCGAAACCGAATGTAAATAGTTCTCACAACCTCTAAGGAAAACGGACATTTTCTTCAATCCCGCCACATCGTCTTGCTTAATTGTGGGCCATTTTTGGATTTTCTGAAGGTAAGCATTCGCTACTTGGAACTCGTTGCCGTATTCCCTTTTCAATAAACGACGCGCTTCTTGATATCCAACGTTTGGGTCCATATGTAGACAACTTCTAACCAACTCCCTCGGTTCATCTCTAGTATACTTTTCCAGATAGTAAAGACGGTCAGAGTTGGATTTAGTGTTGCACGCGATTAAGCGGTCGAATGCTTGGAGAAACGAAGCAAAACGGGTCAAATCCTCTCCATTGAATGGTTCAGGTTCCGACTTCGGAAGATGTGATCGAAGGGCGATCTCTGCTAATACCGACATTTGATCGTTTACCCATCCTGACGGTCTTTCTTTTTTACTCTCGAAATCTCGTCCATCCAAAGTTTGAGCGGGTTTTGTGGAATGGTGAAATTGATTATTTTGAGTTGTCAAATAAGTTTCGTATTGGTCCGGGTTGTCCAATCGACTTAATTTTTCTGACATTTCTGAAATCCGCTTTTCTTCGATTTTCGTTCTTGCTTCCTTCTCCTGTCTGTCCAGACGATCCTTCTCCTCCTTCATGGACCTCTCCAGACGAACTCGTTCTTCTTGGATACGACGTAAATCGTTATCTAAGGCTTTCTGAGCTTCCAAATTCACTTGACTTTCCAAAAGCCGAACACGGGCCTCAGACTGAGCTTTTGACAAGACAGATGCTTGTGACCCTGCATTTGAAATGCTGTCTGACAACTTCAGAATCGATCTGTTTGTTTCATCTATCCAGTTGGCAAAAACTTGTTTTGCTTTATTGAAGATCGCTGATTTCTCATGGTACCATTCACTAAGGCGACGACAATCCTCATCTGTCGATTCCGTTGAGCCCAACTCTTGATGCTAAGTGATCACTAAGTGATTGAATACGGTTCACCAACTCCTGAAATTCTTCCTCGACCAAGAGAAGATTTCGTTTATCATGCAAAAGGGCTTGGATATCATTGATCTTCCGCGTAATGCTCCCCAGAAGACCGAATGTCCTTTTTTTGGCAAACCGAGCTCCATTTCCTTCCCCGACATATTCCTCTTGGATGGGTTCGCCGATCGAATTCTGTGCCATTCTGATTCAAACAGAGCACCGGGATATCGAAACTGTAACAATCTTGCCTCTTCCAAACCGCAATCCGAATACGCGTCTTCGAAATAAGTTAAACTTTGACCATTTCTTCGATTATGGATGACGGTTTCTATTAACATGAATGACAACTGATAAGGTTACACAATAATATAAGTACTAATAAAGAATTTTACATACCAATATTAACGCGGCGCTTGCCTAATACACATTCTTCAAAGTTCTTTTCAATGGCGTCTTCAACACTAAAATTTGGTTGTGCTCGCAGTTCTTCTTCAGTGAGAATTACAGATACATCAATTGTTCTCATGGCCAGAAAGCTTTTTAAACCCAACAGTAATCTTTCTTTTCTGTGTCTGGCGGGCAATGCTACGAGTCCAAGTTGATTTTTAAGTGTGGATTGTTTTTGTTGGTGCAAAACCGGAATTGACAATCTATCAATTTATTTCCTTGGCTGAAACTTTGACGTTGAACTTTCTTCGAAGTTATTTTTTGCGTGGAAATTAGAAAACAACGCGTAAAGAGCTTGAAAAAGACGAATAATTTGCAAATTAGACGAAAAAAAATTCGCGACGAATAAAGGCTCAGAAGACGAATAGTTTTTTTTCGTTTCAAGTTCCTGTCCCTACTTATCATGCTCACTTCTCCCGCTTCCTTCTCGCACTTACTTCTCGCACTTACTTCTCCCGCTTACTTCTCCCACTTACTTCTACTACTTACTTCTCCCACTTACTTCTCCCACTTTCTTCTCCCACTTACTTCTCCCGCTTACTTCTCCCACTTACTTCTCCCACTTACTTCTCCCACTTACTTCTCCCGCTTACTTCTCCCGCTTACTTCTCCCGCTTACTTCTCCCGCTTACTTCTCCCCACCCAAAACCCCCTGTTCCCACATGGGCCCCGTAAAGCTTGTTGTCACTAATATTTTTCCGGTAGAAAATGCTACATTCTCCCAGGGGAGGGTAAGAATCCAGAACCAAAAGAAGTACTGCTTATACCAGGGAGTTCCACTTTCCGTAACGGAAAACTGGTTATCATTAGAGCGGCCGAAAATATTTGATTGAATATGAAAATACGTATTGGGCTTTTTTCTCGCAGTAATTAACGGAACTTTCCCACTTTTCATTTAATTATACAAATATTCAAAAATTATATCAAAAAAGATTTCAGTGAATCTTTACAAATTTTGACAAAAAAATTGATCTTTTCCAAAACCAAATTGGTCAAAATCTTCCTTTTTTAATAACTCTTTTTGAAGGGAATGAACTAAAATGGAAAAAATCTGCGTCGAAAATAAATCGTTGGCCAGCTTGGCCTCGATAATATTATCAAAAGATTTTAATCTCTTTTTAAATATTATACAAATATTTGGCCAGCAAAATGAAATATTTTGATGTGATGTTTTGCTTAAACATTATTTAAATATTTGGCCTTTAAAATAAAAATAAAACGCTCAAGTTATAATCAAACGCTATTGTGGTGAAAAATATATCTTCTTGGGTCTTGGCAAGAATGGATTTTTTGATGCAAATGACAAAAAGATATGGTCACTCCACAGAAGATTGTGATTCTGCAAAAATATTCTTTTTTTGAGATTTGCCATGACCGATTTCTTGACAACTGAAATATCACGTCACAGCGCTATGAAATTGATTCTTTTACACAACACAAGTTACATGCAATCTGCCAAGTGACGTAAAATTTTAACGTTTCAAATCATTGTTCACAATCATTCATTTGCCTATATAAACACCTTCAATTTATCGATGCTAACAATTGTGTTCTCAACCTCAAGGCAAAGAAAGAGCTCGCATCATGTTGTCCCAAATTCTTATCGCTTCTGTTCTATTGATAAGTCCAATCTTAGGCCAAAACTCCGACATTGAGGTGGCTCCGTATGAAGTCGTTGAAAGTAAGAACTTCATATGGAATCAGCGCAATTGAACTCGAATCAGATTGCAAAATAATTTTTTCTCCCTTTTCAGCCAAGGCCACCTATGAGGTCCGAGATTATCCGGCCCGAAAATGGGTGTCTACTGACAATGTTGCCACCGACATTCATGGAGGCATCGAGCATTCCGTGAGTTTCGACCGGCTGTTCCAATACATTTCCGGCAACAACGTGAACAATACGAAAATTGACATGACTTCACCCGTCACATTCTTCATCAAACGCAATGAGGACCCGGAGGCGGAAAAGGAGTTCACCATGAGTTTTTACATCCCTGCTGTCCATCAAGACGAGCCCATCCAACCTCAGGCCGAGAATGTGTTCATTGAAAACCGCGCCAGCTTTCGGGTAAGGAGAACGAGACTCATTTCGTGAAGATTTGTTAATGTGTGTTCTTAACCTTGCTAGGTGGTTGCAACTCAGTTTGGTGGTTTTGCCTCTTCGGCGGATTACGAAGCCGCTGCTCAAGAGCTTTACGAAACGGCCACTGCCGATGGGTTTGACCTGATCACAGAGACTTATTACAATGCCGGTTATGACAGTCCGTACACCATTTTCAACCGACGAAATGAGGCTTGGTTTGTGGTGAGGGAAGCTTAAAAGAGGCTGAACCACTTCATTTGTCAGAACCCTTGGACAATACCATTTACTCCCAAGTGTTCCTTAACTATTGTCACTTTGCTGCATTTTAGGGAATATGCATTGATAGTTCGATCAATACTCTACAGTGTGTTACTTGTATTTTTTAACAGCCCTTATTATCATGTTCAAAATTTGATTCAAGACACGAAAATAAAGAAACGAAACTTTGCGGTTAAAATCGTTTTAAAAAAATGAGTTATGCTTGGACGGTTGTCTGAATGTTTTCTTTTATAAAAGAGTACATGTTAAGTCCAATTAGTAAACAAAACCACTTTAGAGGCTTTCTCGTTCGTAGGTGATAAAGAATAGTAAGAATAGTAAAAATAGTATTCCAAGATGTTGATTGAGGATGTCGATCGATGAAAAACGCTCCCGAAGTCTCATTTTGCGTTTGCTGATGACATATTTTTCTCATGGAGAGTTATAGTTAGATTTTTGCCATAGTTTTGCCATTTTGGTCCTAAAAGGGTCAAAAAGCTCACCACCACAAGGCTTCCTAAGAAGCACTTGAATGTAAGTGTTACTTGGAAGTATGATTGAAATTGAAATATGTCACGGGTCTGTAGTTAACGAGTTCTCTGGGAGAAAAATTGCCTTGAATATGAATATGGCAAATCCTTCATTATCCAAAAGGACGAATGTGGCATACCTTGTATGAAATTGCATCAAATGAACTGAACGTAAAACGAATACGCTATTTAAATATTTGCTGATAATATTCTGATTCAATTTATCATGCACGCAGTACAAACACTTGAACATGATGTATTTGAAAGGTGAGCTGTCATGGTCCAAATAAGTGTGCTCGAGTGTAGCTTCAGCAAAACCTTATTTTTTGTTCAACAAAAGCAGCTCATGAACAAGGACTATATACGAATACTTAGACCAGGGGTCGGCAATCGGTGGGCCACGGCCCACATGTGGGCCAAAGGGTGGTCATTGGTGGGCCCAAGAACTATGGGGAAAGTCCAAAATAGTGGGCCCGCGAGACATCCATAGTTCTGTACTCATGGGGCTCAAAGTTCTTTGATCGTTAAATTATGGGCCCCTGAACCTACCAACGTTTGTTTGGTGAGCCCCTGACAACATGTAATCAAATTTGGTGGGTTTTGACCCAAAAGTGGTTGCCGGTTTTGACCAATGTTTCTTACTCTCACAGTTCTTCTTGGCGACCTCAACAACTCACCTTTTTGTTGTCTTAAGCGTTGGCTAATGGATAAGAGTAAACACTATGTTTTCAAAAGATCATTTTTAGGTCATCCTAGCCTTGCATAAGAATATTCTCTTGTAAGATATCGTAAAGTAAACACACCAAATCCATAAATCCAACAATCACTAATAGCCTGTCACTGTTCTGATTCCCAGGAGCGACCTAAAACATGTTTTCTCGGGTGCTTATTGTGCTTTGTGTTACCCTAACTATTTTGGCTCAAGAGCCAGACTTGGAACAAGCCCCATACAACGTGATTGAAAGTACGTTGTTGGATTATTAAAACAATGCGCTCCCTATTCTCCCACCTTTGATTTAGCCAAGGATTCGTACGAAGTAAGGGATTATCCGGCTCGAAAATGGGTGTCCACCTACAACTACGCCATGAATATCCATGACGGAGACGAATTTAGCGACAGTTTTCACCGACTATTTGATTACATCGATGGCAATAACATGGAGGGGACCAAGATCGACATGACATCACCCGTGACCGTTTTTATCAAGCCAGGAGCGGGTCCCAATTGTGAGAGCGAATTCACCATGAGCTTCTATATTCCTGCGATCTACCAAGAAACACCCATTACGCCAAAGTCTGAAGAGGTCTACATCGAGGATCGGAAAGAGTTCAGGGTTAGCAATTCAAATTGTATGTTCAGATTATGTGAAGTTGAATTAAATCGTCTCTGAAAAACTTTTTTCAGATCGTGTCCACGCGGTTCAGCGGATTTGCCACCTCTGAGGATTACATTCAGGCCGCTGCTGCTCTCTACCAAACAGCCACCGCTGATGGATATAACTTGATGGCTGACACCTACTACACCATTACATATGACGGCCCATACACCATCGTGAACCGAAGGAATGAAGTCTGGTTCCAAATTCGAGATTGATCGCACATCGGAAACTGAACACACTGAGCCTTGGCGTTGTTCATAACAATTTATTAATGCTACATTTGATTTCATTCGACTTCAACAAATTCACACTATCATTTCGATGAAATATACTTAATTCGAATCAGACAAAGAATAAACGAGCGCAGAATTTTGACATTCATTATCGTATTTTGGATTCACATTTTCAATCGAGTCTATTAGGCGCAAAAAGACTAGTACAATTGCCTGCATGGTTACCTCACACCAGAAACAAAGGATTTGAATGGCTGAAGTTTACTGAGGGTACACATCATTTGCCTTCAAAGTAACTCCATCCATTTCAAAACCTTTAGCACGTTTCCAAAGAGGCAATTTGAAAAAAATAACTCGCGCGCAATGAAGTTTTTCGAGTCCATCCTAAGAACTTGGCCTAAACATTTACGAACTGAAAAACGAGAACCGAATACTTAGACTTGAAGATTTGGAGAGCAGGCGGAAATGAAATTGCTTGCCCTCTTTTTGCAAGTTGTTGTAGGAAGGGGCACTTTGAATCATGGTCTCGCTCATTTGTGGGTTTTAAATTTTAGTTCAATTTAGATGCGAGTATAGTATAGCGAGTATAGTATAACGAGTATAGTTAGTATTCATCAATACTAGATGCGAGTACCACCTAATTTAAGTAATGAAGACGCCGCGCCATTGAAAGAAGACTTTGGATCATGTGTAAATGGATGGACACCATGTAAATATCAGTATATAGCGTATTTGATAGCAATTAAATCCTTGTGTTGTAATATTTTTCAAAATTTAATAGCGCCATCCCCCATCAAGGACCTAAGGAATCTGCCCGGTTAAATTTACTTTGGAGGTCACTTATTTGGACTGGTGTTAACTGTACTTAGAAATACCTTTTGTTACCCTCACGTAAGTTGCTCCAAAACCGTGATAAAAGTGTGTTAAATCATTAATTACTCAATATCTTGTCATCAATTCTGCAAAATGATTCTTTCAAAGAATATGTCTGTCTCTTGGACAATAAAATGTGTACTCGTTTGTGTGATAGGCTTTTTGCAAGCCTTCGTAGAGATGTTTGAACCAAAGCACTCGTTCATTTTACTACTATGGAGACAAGAAAGTTTGTCCCAGCGGAAAGAAAAAAAAGCTCTCACGAAACCCGACCTGAGTCATCTATTGTTACAGATTACATTTTTGAAAAGAATTGGCGCAAACCAGAGTATAACAAATTCTGTTATAGAATTCATCTTGACGATTTTGAAGTAGAGTTCATTGTTCATCGACTTCATCATCCCAAGTTCAACTTCAACTGCAATTTTGCATTCCAAGACTCCTGTCTACAATCTCGTTTCATTTATGTGATGGTGCTTGCTTGCTCAATTGTTTGATGTGTATTTTATATAACGTCTTAATTAAACATCATGATGCAAACAATGCCTCTTATACAACTTTTCACCATATATTGACCCAAACGGATGACACAATCATCAGTTCAAATCCCGATTGAGCAGAATCAACAACTTGAACATGAATTATCAACTGTTATCATTTACCTTGTTGATCGCTTCAACCTTGGCTGAAGATCCCAATCTTGAAGTCGCTCCATACACAGTGATCGAAAGTAATACTCAATTATCGCTCATATAACTTGTGATTCCACCTTCTAACATGATATCGCTTTCTTTGAACAGCCAAGGACACATATGAGGTGAGAGATTACCCGGCCCAAAAATGGGTCTCCACATACAACTATGCGATGAATGTGCATGACGGAGAAGCGTCCAGAGACAGCTTTTACCGATTATTCGACTACATCGATGGAGACAACATGGAGGGCACCAAGATCGACATGACTTCACCCGTGACCACTTTCATCAAGCCTGGAGCGGGGCCCAATTGTGAGAGTGAGTTTACCATGAGCTTTTACATTCCTGCAATCTACCAAGAATCGCCAATTACGCCAAAATCCGAAGATGTTTACATCGAAGAGCGCGATCAGTTAATGGTGAGTAATGAGCGAAAATGCGTTCAATGCGTTTAACCAGTTGTTAACACTTAATTTTGCTAAAGGTTGTGGCCACTCAGTTCAGTGGCTTTGCTACCTCTGACGACTACATCAAGGCCGCAGCTACCCTGTACGAAACGGCCACCGCCGATGGATACGATCTCATCGCTGATACGTACTATACAGCGGGCTATGACGCCCCTTACACAATCGTTAATCGAAGGAACGAGGTTTGGTTCAAGATTCGAGAATAGATCCTCGTGCTTTGCAAGAAAACTGATGCAATAAATTCATTCTTTTATTATCTTAACATCCTGTATCGAGTTGCAGCATTCTTAATGATAATCAAAGACCCAGAAGTCGAGGTGATAGATCTTTCGAAGTGCTACAAGCAAATGTTTGGGTAGCTGTTTGTACGCCATTGAGGTATTAGGCTTGTTGGACGATGGGTTAAGTCTCAAATTCAAATGTGCTTCGATGTATTTTTCGGGATATCCTAACAAACCGAGGACAAGTCTCATGTCTCTTTGAAAATGTTCGACCCTCCCGATGAAATGGTAGTTTTCCAAGCAAAACTCTCCCAAAATGAATTGCGGTTTAAAATGGCAATTAAAGCGATCGAACGTTCCGTTGGACTTCATGAAGAGTTCCTTTACAACATATGTGGAAAAGTTCTCAAATGAGGGTCCGTAGTGCTTGAGAATGAACGACCTATTCATGATATTCTTGTGTGCTCGATTGACAATCTTGTCTTGGAACGCGGAATATAATCTGAAAAGAATACGAAATACTATGTCAGGACCTTGATCCGTTTCAGCGCATCGTTCATCTCAGTTGTAGGGTACACTGTGACTCGTTTTCAAATAAAATTGAAAGATACCTTTCCAGAGGGTGTCTCACAAAAGTGAATCGAAACAAATTGAAGTCATTGATCCGTTTAATGACGGTGTCATTCGGGATCAAGCGAGCTTTGATCCTCCTTCTTGTATATAATGGGTTCCACCAAGCCAAAATCTGCATTATTGAGCTGCTAGCACTCTATTTTAACAAAAAATGGACCCCATGCTTTAGTCAGGGTGAATCAAGTGTTTTACTCTTCGCTCTTACTTGCCTTTTGAATGATTGAATAAGCGAACTTCTTGTCCCAATCCACTAACTTGTTTTCTCTCTTATCCGTTCGGATGAGTTTCTTGGCCTTGAGTTCTTGACAAGCCTGAGCAATCCGGTCCAGTTCTTCTCGACTTATGTGACTCGAACCTTGGTATCCCTTGGAAGATCGCGGACTTTTAGGCCTTGGAATTGAATCACCAAATGACGCAGTGAGAATCGCATACGACGGGGTAAATGGAAACCAGAGCAAGAAAAACAAGTACAAACCGACGAGGCCAAAAGCAAGCGAACACCAGACCATTGGTTGGGGAAGCATGACGACATTCCCACAAGTGATTGCTCGCTCGATCTAGCTTCGGTTTGCGAGTATATTTTTATGACCCATCCAGCATGATATGACATATTTGTTTTAGACTTACGAGGCCGTGAACTATTTTGATGAATGCTAGCCATTTTTTTCATCTTTTACTTAGAATGTTCCAATTTTTAAAAATGAGACTAGTATGTGCGCGCGATTTCGCACCTACCATCTATCTCATTACTCGTTTTTGGAGAACGCTTAAACAATTCATAGCCGAACATTCTCCGAAGAATTCGATATGGAAACTGCCGAGGAACTAAAAGGATAAAACGTTGTGCTGAGAGCGAAGGGTTTTAATAAAACTTGGAAGACCCGAAGCATGGAAAACTCTGGACACCCCGCTTTTGCAACCTATAGCGTGTGTAATTTAATAAGCAATGAATTCCGCTCACGAAGAACATATTTAGACACCTTAAAAGCCTGTCAGAAAGTACACAATATGAGATATACTAAACCGAGACATTATTACAAGCTTTATCCTAATATTTGTGTAATATGTTGTAATTGTATAATAAATGTATCCTAATATTGGCGCACTGGGGCGCCAATATTGATCGAAATGAGATCCCTCTATGCAAGCAATCTTGCATCATAACAATGATGGGGGTCCAGGCCAAAGTTGAAAGAACCATACTTCCATATCACAAGCAACCCCATTTCTGCACACTTTCCTTGAAACAGTTTGCCAGGGACGAGCCTAATTTCCTTCACGACCGTAGCAAAACGCAGACTTTCTACAATCAATAGTTTCCTGACAACACTTGGGGCACTTTCAAACCTTTAAAGCAAACTCATTGTTAGAGGGACTCAAGTCGGGCGTTTGTTTGGTCCAGAGTTGGATCACCTCATGTACGAATAATATAGCGCTCCTGCAAGGGAACTGAAACCATGTCCTCCAACCGACCAGGTGTGCCAAATCACTCGCCAACCAAACGCCGATGCGGATTTGTTTGTCGACGACTGTTCTTGAGTTTCCTAGTGTTATTCCTCGTATAAGATCATGGTTTAAATGGCAGACTCACGTGGCGCCAAAAAGAATGGTTTCAACATTCTCTTTGATCCATCAGGCAAGAATTCGGTGGAGAAAAATAGCCAGGATCGATTAATTCTAACTCCGGAGGTCAGTTTGAACTATTATGCATCTTAGTTTTTCTGATTTTACTCTAAATATTTGTTTCAGACCCTCAAATACAATCTGCAAGTCTTCCAAGGTCCAGTACAGACCACAATTACCCATCACAATCATCATTACTATCCATATCCAAATCAAGTTGGTCCAGTGGCTCCCCCCAAAGTTGCCAGAAGAGGAAATTGGGTTTCCAATGGCACTAAAAGTGAACCCAAAGAAGAGAAAAAGTCTTTGAGTCGTGGAAGGTGGTATTCGGACACGTGTCTTTTCATGATCTGCATTGTATTCCTGACCTTGGCCGTTCTTATCCTGGTTGTCATACTTCGTAAGCGATCAAGAGTCTTGACTGTCCCACCTTTTATCAACCAAATTCTGTGTCTTTTTAGTGCTCCGAGAGTTTCAGGGCCGATCTCAATCAAGCTCTTGTTCTCAAACGGATATTCAATGTCAAACCTTGAGTGCTAAAATGGGTAAATTAAAGATGAAATTATTGCACACGAGCAAGTTCGTAAAGAAGTTTTCATTCTTTAGAATGTGGGGTAGCCAATCGAAAGCCTATGTTTACACCCTCTCCAGCTTCTCAGACATTATTTGGACAGCTTACGCAAATCGGAGTCACAATGGAGAAAATTGTGGGTGGCGAGGAAGTGGAAGTGAACGAATACCCATGGCAAGTGGCCTTGGAGCCATTGCAATCAGAATCATGGACCTATCGTCCATTTTGTGGCGGAACATTGATGAATGATGAGTGGGTTATGACGGCGGCCCATTGTTTCAAAGGGTAGGGTAAAATACAGAAGCTCATGTGAAAAAAGCGTCGTCAGAAAACTAGCGACGGTAGCTTTATCATGAAGCTTTAAAAAAACCAAACAAAGCGGGAAGTGCAAGAGAAAAAAATACACCAAATAGGAGCCTTTGACCAAAACACATCCATGCAAGGGCTTGAATCCATCTTACTTTATGGTCCAATGACTAAATCAATCTTTATTGGCATGCTCTATGTATATTGATTGCAAAATAGAATTTTGTTATAACCAGGGCCACCAAATTTATGTAAAAAATATCGCTAAAAATTTATTATTTTTGGTAGTTTTTTGGGAAATAATGTAACAAAATAGGATTTTTTGGATTTTTTTTTTGGTAATTTTGTCACATGCTGCTTCAAAACTAACCTTTTTCATACTTGCATCATCTAAATTTTGTTTCATACGTAAGAAAATTGCTAAGTCACAATTGTTGCAAATTTAATCGCTTCTATTCGTATTTTGATGTTGACATCCTTTTTATAGATCATTCTCGAGAGAACAGGCATTTTTTACATTTTTTCGAAATTTCCCAAATTTTTGTAGTTTTGGACACAAATTGCACATTTCGTAACTACAATGTAAAATGCCATTTACAATTATCTAGCGGGCCTGATGATAAACTAAATATTCCCAGTGATAAATGTAATGCCCTGTATATTCTTGCTTCTTTATCTTGACTTTGTCGTAAAATTAAACATTTTTCCATATCAGTTTCATTGAAACAGGCAATTTAACCACATTTACAGTATGTAAAATTTTCTCCATTTATGTAATTTTGGACAAAAATCGCAGATTTTGGTAATTACATTGTAAAGTGTAATTTACAACTATCTGGTAGCCCTGGTTATAACTTGAACTTCCTGATTGATAGTGGCGACAACAACGGCGAACATTTGAAGTTTCAAAAAAGCCAAACAACTTGACTGTGTCGACGCTTCTTTCCCATGATCTTCTTTAGGGTAAAACAGTACATACATACAGTAACTTTTATGCCAGGTCCGCTCCCGTCCCCAATGCTTAATTACAAATCTTCCTCAGGACTAAATCACAATTCTAAATCTCCCGTGATGGTTCAATGTCACGCAAATGTTTGAAGGAGTATGCATCTCTCAAAAAACCGCAAGTTACATTAAAATTACTTTTGAAAATGCACTGCTAATGGCATTTTTATTCAGGTTAGAGACAACTCGGCTCAAAATTCCAGCAAAACCATGCCCTGTAATTACACTCCTCTGGAGGATGCTTTTTAAACAGAACTTGTCTACATTAGAGCACTAGTCTGCATTGGATAGGCAAAGCTAACACTGGATTCAAAAAACTCAGTTTCAAAACGAGTCGATCAATTTCGATTATAGTAAAAGCAATGGTGTTTTTGTTGATTTATAATCTTAATAAAGAAATACAAACTTTATGTGCATTTTTAAGTTTGGTAAGAGGATTTCATTTCTGACAACCTAATACGAGTGTATACCCTCTCAGAGATTTTATTCACATTATCCTCAGAGCAATGCAACTGCCAGTGTGGTCATTTTTAGAATCTCAAGGGATTCTTACTTACTTGTCTCATCAAGCTTTATTAGTCCATTTTATGACCTTTTAATGTAACATTTTAATTAGGTGTTAGCTATCCGTGTATAAAGCTATCTAACATCATCTAGAGCATGTCTCACCTATTTGGGCTCCAATGAGCTCGGCAGGTTTGCAAAAGGTTGAGCAGGTCCAAAGATGATTCAAAGGCGGTAGGATACGTATTTAATCTTTTTTAGTTTTCAGGAGCATTCACACACACAATTTTAGTGCTCAAATAGGTTTTGCTTGAGCTCTGAGCGCATCTCGAAACCCTTCCAGGATCAAGATTGATGTAAAATGTAAATGATGAAGTTTACGACTCTTCTTTATAGGGCTCATTCGTTATTTATTTTTTGCCCCCTACTCTTCTCCAGGAACACGTTAGAGCTGATCCTCTTGCAGTTTTAGGGTATGGTTATATATATTTTTAGATACTTTTCCTGGTCAATGCCAAGTTCAAGGGTTGTCCAAATTTGCTAATTTTGATTCGTTGGTGGACCAAATTATATTTTCTGTAAATGCTAAATTTCAAAACTCGTGACAGTCCGTGATTTCATTTGTCTTTGTTTTCGTTTTTTCAGACAAAAGATATCTCGAATCCAAGTAGTTTTGGGGGATCATGACGTTACAAATCTCACCGAGACAAACCGGGTGGTCCGAGGTGTTAGCGAGTAATTCAAGACTTTTGGTTATTGCTTGAATAAATTGGTGTCATTCCATCCTTTTATCGCTTTGTAACCGTAGGATGATCATCCATCCGGAATACAGCGTATCCACAAATGCTTACGACTTAGCTCTACTGAAACTTGACGAGGCAATACAATTCTCTTCAGTGCCATTTATCCGGCCGATTTGCTTCCCGCTTCAGATTCCTCAAGATGGAGAAGAAGTTGTAGTGTCTGGCTGGGGTAAAACCAATGTCTTTGATATCGTAACCTCCGACGTTTTGCGAGAAGCCACTTTGACTGTGATAGATAGTGACGAATGCGGGGCTTTGTTGAACCAAGATATCAAATCGAGCATGATTTGTGCGGGCGACCTCACCGGAGACAAAGACTCGTGTAGTGTAAGAATTGAACACCAAAGGCTGATTTACTGTAGTAGTGCTAAAATTAGAGTCATTACTTTCAGGGAGACTCAGGAGGACCGCTGATGCAACTGAATGGTGAAAATTACGAATTAGTGGGCGTGACCTCTTGGGGTATTGGGTGTGGCCGAAAGAACTCACCAGGCGTGTATGCTAACGTCAAGGGTAAGTTTTAAAATCACTTTCGGTTTGATTTCAAGCTGACAATCGATGACGCCCACCCAGCTTTCACAATAAGTTACACCGTTGTTTTGACTCAAATAGTTAATCCATCTTATCCAAGGGTTTATCAAATCTATGCATTTACCTCCCTGCAATCAATGACCTAACCTTCAACAATATTTCCCTAAAACAATAATATCTCTCGTTCATTACAGGAGCAGAGAGTTGGTGGGGCCCAATTATCGGGACAGAAAGCGAGCTTCCAAGATCCAAAACAGTTCCCCTCGAAGCTTGTAACCCACCATGTATCTTTTTGTTTGTGTTAATAATGGTCTCGATCCCGTGAAATAAAGTCCTTTATTTTTTATACGTACCAATGAAATGTCGCTCTCAGCTCGTCGTCTCCTTTATCGTGCAACCAGTCTTATCGTATCAAAGGCCAACGTGCCTAGCGACCTTCGACTTGAGCCTCGACATTGACAGCCCGTCTTCAATACTCAGAAGCTGAATGAAGGTCTACGGAACGGAGCATACCTAGATAGAAAGAAGGTTCTCCCATGAAAGGACAAAAATACGAAAACGAATGCAAAAGACCTTTCATAATCCCAGTGGATTGATTTTTATCGAGGGATGTGAAAATGACCCGATATCTTACATTAAACGAGTCAACTCAAAGCGTTTTGAGCATTGCTCAAAAACAAAAACATGAAAATCATGATGTTTCTAACACTTGAATAAAAAGAGAACTTAAAACAATCCTTCCGGAACTAATATGTCAACTCAGTCTGAGCACCTTTAATAATTTGAGCGGAACTTTTCTTTTTGAAAGAGTCCATGAGTCAGACACGTCGGTCCTCCAATCAATTCTATGCTAAGGGGAAATCCATAAGCAATACCCAAGTGCGACAGAAGTCGAAGTAGAAGAAAGCCATGCGAATCAAGGTATAAAACCTGCCTAATAACCACCACATGCTTGTGAACGACATGTGAAGGAAGGAGGTAACAGAGGAGGAAAGAGAGAAAGAAAGGTGGTCCAATCACTCACAGCCAAACCATTGCCCTAGAAGACCGGAACGAAGAAGACAGGCACAAGGAGAAAGTCAGACAAAAACGAAGATTCGAGCCACCTTTTCATGTCGTCTTTGAGATCTTTATCGCCAAGATTGGATTGACCATCTCCTTTGATCACAGATTGCCAGTGTGGAACCAAAGCTCGGCCAAGCTCTTGGAGAATACCTCGGTTTATCCCTTAGTTTTGATCCTAGGTAGGGTGTTTGTCGAGACTTGAAAGTGGCGTACAATTGGCTGTTGTCTTGGATAAACAGAGTTTGGTTTCCAAGGAGTTTAGTCACTTGCAACCAGCTCTGCTGACAAGAACGGTTACAACCAAACGAACGTGGGACAGAGACCACCTTTCGCTGCTCTCCTTTTGGGAGTACCAATAGAGCGAGAAACTGAAAAAGAAGAGACGCTCTGTGAAGTGAAGTGAACTCATCCTCATTTAGAATTGCTTCCAAAATCTGTGAGAACCGTTGGTATATTAGGCATGGCAAACAGGAGACCTTGATAGCAAGTTCGCATCTTCTTTGGGACATCCCGGATTCCGAGCTTGGAGAAGCCTTCATAGAAAGATGATGAATCGCTATGTGACCCTACAACAACTGGGAGATGGGACCTACGGATCCGTTGTTCTCGGACAACGGGTGGATACCGGGGAAAAGGTGGGTTCAAATTAATTCTCGTGACAGTAATGCACAAAAAAGAGCATATGCTAGTCAATCTTCATAAACCAACTTCCAGAAATCAATATCAAGATATTGGGAGCGTGATCGTATCAAAGACTAGAAGCACACTTGCTAAATCAAAAATGTTCCAGAGCCTGTTGGTTCAGTCTCTAAAAGCGAGCAATCGTTTAGACGAAACAAAATTGTAACCTTGGGTTCACTTTTAAAATTAGCCATGTGCCGCCTACCATACGCATTAACAATTTCCATACGTTGATAAATTATTTATACCTGTGAAATCGATTCTGCCCAATCTCGTGTTAAAAAGAGCTTGTTTGGAATTTCGATAATGAGATTGAAAATAAGTTTTTGCAAAACGAATCCAGCAAAAAGAAACGCCAAAAAATCGAATGCATTGAAGTCGTTCGGCTTTCCCAATTTCTGATGGTTCGCAAGCATGCAAGTTCAGCCTTGAGTTCCAAGGTTTGAAGTGACCTTGAAACCATGGCCCCTCACTGTTTAAAAACATTGGAAATGCTTCATATTCAAACGAAACCCACGTCCTTAAGGGAGAAATTGCATCTCCCCTGGCTTCTACCGGCAGATGACAGGTTTTGGACATTCAAGGTTCGTTCGTAGTATTGCATGCCTTAAAAATCAAGTTCGGGCTTTACATGCACATTTTCAATTACAACAATGAACTTGCGGCGCCCCCTGCCAAAAATAATTCAAAATCTGGTTTTGCTTCCAGGTGGCCATAAAGAGAATGAAACGAAAGTATTACTCTTGGGAAGAGGCCATGAATCTTCGGGAGGTAAAATCCTTGAAAAAACTCTCCCACAACAACGTGGTCAAGCTCAAAGAGGTCATTCGAGAAAACGATACCCTCTATTTTGTCTTCGAATACATGAAAGAGAATCTTTACCAACTGATGAAAGAACGCTATGATCATGGAGACAAGCTCTTTCCAGAACATATGATTCGCAATATGATGTATCAGGTAAGGGCAGATAATCCCTTGAACTAAATTCAACAAAGAATGGAGTCTGACTTGTTTTCCATCTCATTTTCCAGGTATTGCAAGGACTGGCCTTCATGCACAAGCACGGATATTTTCATCGGGACATGAAACCAGAGAATCTCCTATGCATGGGTCCAGATTTGGTCAAAATCGGAGATTTTGGTTTGGCACGTGAGATCCGCTCTCGGCCCCCTTACACCGACTATGTGTCGACCAGATGGTATCGAGCCCCAGAGGTCCTACTTCGTTCCACCATGTACTCTGCTCCCATTGATATTTGGGCCGTAGGTTGTATCATGGCTGAAATGTACACGTTCCGTCCATTGTTCCCTGGCAATTCCGAAATTGACGAAATCTTCAAGATTTGTTCAGTCTTGGGTACACCAGACAAACGTGAATGGCCCGAAGGCTACAAACTGGCGGCTACCATGAACTTCAAATTCCCTCAATTTACCGCCACACCACTAGCATCATTGATTCCTACCGCGTCCAAAGAGGCAATTCAACTGATGACTGATATGATGAAATGGAATCCCGCCCATAGGCCATCGGCCCAACAATCCCTGAGGTATCCCTATTTTGCCCAAAATGTCCAACAAGACGCCGGGAATGGAACCCTGGTCCAACAGACCATGAAACAAAGCTATGCCCGACAAACTGGGGCTGTCCCCAACGATATGGGTCGTGCACATGTGAAGTGGGGACAAGAACCTCAAGAAGAAAACTTCCGAGAGGTTCAAGTCCAACAAGTCAACAGCCGTCGTCAATCCCAGAGTCAGCACCAGTTGCCAAGCATCTCTAGCACCCAACTCAACGGCGCTGTCGGCGGTTCAAGGTCCCATCCGGGTTCCAACGTAGGATCACGCTCACAATCCCAAATCAATTACAATGGGATCTCACCGCCTGATCGAGTACGATCCCCAGGAGGTGCTCTTAGTGGACGAACCAATTGGAAAGCCAAATATCTCAATTAACTTGTGAATAGAGGGCAAATCCCACGTGCAATCGAGCAACAGAAAAATAACTTCTCATGTGATCAAGAATTTAAATCAATGGAACAATAGCTCAGGATTTGGCGGGTTGCGTTCTCTGGCATTTTAAAAAGAAGTTGAAGAATAATGAGAATATGATGACATGTCAAGGGGTTTCAATTTTGAACACTTTTTACAATCCGCTTTTGAATGGAAATGCGCCAAACCCTAAGTGCATTGATGCCATCTGAGTTCAGCCAAAGCGGACTTCTTCATATTCGAATTGTACATCATCCGGCGAAGTTATCCGGGAATTTTCAATTCGCCATTGTGCCACAAACCTTTCAAGCTCGTGCGATGAGATGATTAAATAGTTTTTACCTTTTTTGAGGTACACTGAAAATGTTGAACCATTTTAATTTTCTCGAATAAAACAAATTCCAAATAAAAGCATGAATTCTCTTTGATTTATGAGCAGTCATGACAGTTTACCTCTCTTCAGTTGAACATGACGCGCTGAAGGCGTGAAAGGTTGCTAGGAGAGAGTAAGGATGGGTGACACTGGCATTTTGCCCCCAACACCGACATCGACACCGCAGAGATGACATCGACGCCGACACAGACACCACAAGGAAGACGCCGACACCGACACCGCAAGGATGACGCTAACCCCAACACCGCAAGGATGACGCTAACACCAACACCGCAAGGATGACACTGACGCCAACACCGCAAGGATGACACCGACGCCAACACAGGGTAGCTTCAATCCCGCCCGGTTTTTTCTCTTTTCTTGCCCTTAAAGCCCCTAACTCGTCCCTCAAAATTGTTCTTTCTTCTATGCACGGACATCTAGAATTTCCTGGACGGCGCACGGCAAATCAGGGGTGGCCAAGATCAAGTGGAGAAGCACAAAAGGAGAGAACGTGCTTTTGAAAGTAGAAAGTCTCAGTTTTTAAAGAATTGATGATTATACATCAACTTACAACGGTTTGGGATACACTTCTGGAATTTTTGAATAACAAAATGCATTACTCAAGCAAAACACTAAACTTGTAATGCCTCTTCATGGTTTCAATGAACAGATAAAACACCCTTAGAACATTCTACTATCTTAACTCTTACTCAGCCTAGAACGCACCTTTTCAATGAATAAGGTTCATTTGCATCATTCAAACTTATGCTGATCATTGAACTAACTCATAAACAAAAAATAAGAATAGAAAACACATGAATGCACATGAAAATATTAAGACAAATTTGACTGTCATTGAAACTTACAAAAAAATAAGCTAAACTAGAAATAAACTGACAATAGATCGATAGAAATGAGACAATATGAATCACAATCAACTTTAACATTTTGAAACAGTTCTCATATCTTTAATTTGGTCTCTAAAACACATCTTTCTAATATACTTTTGCATTATGAACAAATAAAGTAACACTGACTAGTTCTTCACTATGTATCTTACTTGATACCAAGATATATTTTCCTGTTGAATGTTCTTATATCCAGGTTAGACTAGTCTTTCATGAAATTCTATAACAATTCAAATCATGAAGTTCTGAAGAGAAGCAAAGAAGGTTATGCCAAATTAAAAGTCCTTGTGTGTCAAACTTGGGACCACGTTGGAAAATAGTCAAAAATTGGATATTTAGGCATCCTTGACCACAGATACATTATATATGATGAATTACATACATTACAGTATTTATGCTAGCTCATAGTATTCTTAAGTTTAAATAAAATGATTTTCAGACAACGGTTTGGGATACACTTTTGGAATATTTGAATGACAAAATGCATTTTTCAAGCAAAACACTAAACTTGTAATGCCTCCTTAGGTCTGAAATCTAGATTTTCAACTTGTTTGCATCAATATCAATTATTATTATTATAAGGTGCAAGTCTATTTTATGGCATATGGACCTTGATCCACACGCAAATTCACTACTTAAAACTACTTGAACAACTTAAGAATATCTTGCCCATACTAAGATTGTCCTGAAATCAATGACACGATCGTACAATAAAAGAAATTCGAAGATGAAACCATCAATTCTAGAACATGAATTTATGCCAAGGTGACAACCCATAAAAAACTCGATTTCTAATAACTTAATAAGCAATAAATATTGCCATGTCTTAATTAAGTTCAGGATAAGGCGTGGATGAGCAATATCTATGTAAGTTGTTCAAGCCGGGTAACAGATAAGCTTAAAAAAACGCCGTTATGTTGTTCAAGTTGTTACTTGAATGAGCGCGATAAAACTCCGCGTTTTAGTCCGGGGGAGAATTTCCGGGGGAAATATGGTTTCTAATCCATTTTTAAGATGAATTTGCGTGTCATTATTAAGCAGGATGACACTGAACGAGGGTAGCAAGAGCTGAGTGAAGGAAGACAACAGGGCGCGGAAATAGAGTAGAGCTAGTCTGGACTTGCGCAAGTGATGAAGAGACTTCAGACGAACAGATTACCTTGGACAGGCTACACTTTTATAACATTTACACTTTAAGTAACTTTATCATAATCCTCAAAAAAGTTTTAATCGTCTTACCTTCAATCAGTTAGATTTCTGAGAGGCCTCGCACTTATGATATTCACGAGAACATTTAGCACCTAGAGAGCTTTCTAAGACATAACAAGACTTTAAACAAAACACACTGATTAGGGAATGATGATGCATTGAAAAATAGACACTAAAACACTCTCTTTAAATTATGAGCCACACGAGCTTTACGAACATGAGCTTCTTTAGTTTCATGTAATAATTAGTGACAAAGTCAAAAATTGATAGGTGAATTGCAAAAACTTACTTAAATAGCTTCTGTCATATATATTATTAGTACAAAATATTATAACTTATTACAAAGTTAGGCATAACAGTCTGTAACACTGTCAGGCTGACGACTGCTACGAATGCGCAACTTTGCCAGGGCTGCCAGATAACTGTTCAACAAAAAAGTCATTTCACATGACAATGCAATAATGTGCACAAGGAAAAAGCTCTAATGGCTTCAATTGACGTTCTAAATATTCACCAATCAATTTCGTATCTAGTTAGATTAAGTTTTCCTAAAAAGTAAGCAACTCAATGCAAATCAGCATGGAGATTCATCAAGAGCTGACATTACCAAGTCAATTCACAGCAGCACTGGGCTTGAACGCGCATCGAGGTTTAAGGAGAACGAGAAGGTTATCTTCCGGCACCCACGGTTTTGGCCAGTCTTGGCCTTCAAAGGCTTAAAAGGTCAAACATTATGCTTTCAAAGGTAAGCTGAGATCATGAGCGTCAATTTGGTAGTAAATAGTGCATAGGTAAAGTTGCCTCAAACAGGTTGAACCCAAGAACCACAGTACAATGGAACCGACGTCTTGGGAGCAAAATGGCACATGCGCGTACTCTTTTATTATTGCGCTCTTTTATTATAGCGCTCTTTTATTATAGCGCTCTATTATTATAGCGCTCTATTATTATAGCGCTCTTTTATTAGAGCGCTCTTTTATTATAGCGCTCTAAAGCAATCTAGGAAGAAAACTGGGAAGTCTCTTAAAAAGATTTTATTATTGAATGAAAAATACACTTGTGGGACCTAAACATGAATCTCTGAATTTGATGAACCAAAACTGATAATGTTCTTTTGTAATTTGATGAAAAAGAGTTACTGAAACTTGACAGAAGGCAGATTCACCTTTTTTAGGGCAATACCGATCTTTGTGCCCCTAATAATGAAGTCAAACAAAATATCCACTTATGGACTGTGATTTGACGCATAAGTTTTGACAGACCTACACATTCCAAAGACTTCAGCATCATGAAAGTGCATGGTAGTGCATTTTAGAAAAGAGAGAGGGGGAATATAAGCTTACATTTTATAATAACTTGGCTGTATATGTGATATCCTTGCTTTGCAAGGCTGTTTTTAGAGTTTGAGATGCATTTGTTTCTATTGTATTGGAAAAAAAGATATAATGGATTTTGCATAGTCCTTCAGGTTTACAACTGAAATCGGAGTTTTTTGCGGATTTTTCCCCCAAAAACTCACAAAACCTCAAAACCTTGACATTGGAAACTTGGTGTCGACGCCGACACCGAAATCCTAAAAATTCGGTGTTGGTGTCGACACCTCGACCCCGACACCGGCTTCTCGCCCACCCCTAGGAGAGAGGAAAAAACGTCAACAAGACAAAGGTCAACAAACCATGTGGAAGTGTACTAGTAAGGCTAAGCTCGCCATCAATCTAAAACACAATGTTTTGAAACATGCATTAGTCCAAGGCGTACGCAGGAAACACAACAACAATGTTTTCTTAGGAGCGTCACAGGATAAGCCAGTTGAAGGGTCAATTTACATTCATTGGCCTTATTGTGCCAGACGATGTTCTTATTGTAACTTCAACAAATATATCCCGAAGTCCTTGGAGCAAGTGGATCATGGGCGCATGACCAAGGCCCTGGCCACTGAACTTCGGACCCTTATTTACATCTCTGGACTTCAGAGGGTAAAATCTGTATTTTTCGGTGGAGGAACTCCAAGTTTAATGAGACCAAAGGATGTGAAGTCTCTTTTGGAGGAGGTATCTCACCTACTCGAAGTCGATCCTGTTGATTTTGAAGTGACATTAGAAGCTAATCCCAATGACATACGTGACAAATTGGAATCATTTCATGAGAGTGGAGTGACTCGTATTTCTCTAGGAATTCAAGTAAGCATTATGAGAGTGATTTTTTGTGTCATCCTTAATTAATACCTTCCTCAATGACAGGCGCTAAATGACCAAGATTTGAAGCAATTGAACCGAGATCACACTGCCGAGGATGGGCTCCAAGCTCTAAGACAATGTATACAAGTATTTCCCAATAGCACCTCTTGTGACCTAATTTTTGGACGTCCTCGGCAAACACTTTCGTCATGGACACGCGAACTTGCCACGCTTCTACAATACGGCTTAAAGCACATTTCTCTTTATCAACTGACGATTGAACGAGGTGAGCCTCTCAAGCAAAATAAAAAAAACTACCAATTTATTATTGCAATCTTATTTTCTCAGGAACTCCACTATGGAAAGACATCAAGAACGGAGTGGTAACCGTTCCGGATCAAGAATCCATGGCCGATATGTACGAAGAGGCATTAGCATTAATGGCCCTTTCCGGCATGGAGCGCTATGAAATCTCTAATTTTGCCATGCCCGGATTTGAAAGCATCCACAACTCGTTGTACTGGAAAGGTGGTGAATATTTGGGAATCGGGCCAGGGGCGCATGGACGTTTCCGGATCAGATATCACGACAACTTGGCCAAATCCATGAGAGCTTGCGATCAAATGGCCGGAGCAGTGCTTACATTGAGCGAAGAACCCAATCTGAAATCTGAACTTCAAGCTAGGATTCAAACCCTTGAGCCAGAGCCTTGGATGAGGGAAGTGGAACTGGTGGGACATGGGACTAGAAAAATTCAATGCGTAAGGAATGAGGAACAGCGAGCCATGGTTTTTGCCACAACTTTGCGAACTAAAACTGGCCTTACTTGTGATATTGCTGACCAAATTGAGCTGAATCTGGACGAAATGTGGAACAACCCGGACTGCATTGAAATTTATAATTTGGGATTAGTAACGCGGGACAATTTCGGAATTAGACTGACAAGTAAAGGTTTGTCATTGGCTGATAGTGTTCTACCGACACTTTTGAACGCTGCTGAATGAGAGATTCTAGTCAATTGTGCATTATTTGTTAACATCATTAAACATATCCACAGGTTGATTCGGAGCTTCTTTTTAAAACTCGTTTACGCTTCTTCTTTTTGATCCGTCTGAGAAATGGCGATTCTGCGTTTTCCGGTTCGTCTTTGATTGGAAATCGAGAATTGACATACGTTGATAGAAAAGGTTCATCTCGTGATGGGCATTTCAGACGAGAATGCGGATCCCATGGGGATTTGTAATCAAAGTTTTCCAACAAATTATTCCAAATGGCTTTGGTCACTACAAAAATGAGAGAATAGTTTCAATGATGGAAGCATCAATTGAGGTCTTACTGAGCAAACTCACTAAAAGCTTGTAGTTTCTGACTCGGGTAGATGCAATTTGGTGCCAAGTAGGACAAATCCACAAAATGATGCCCAAAAAAGGTCTTGGATGTCTTTGGCAAGGTCATGTCGTCCAAACCGGGCTGAAGAACAACTGTGAAATCCTCTGTTCGATCGTAAACTCCGGAATCCACCTAGGTAGATAGGAAACAAATCCGTTACATCGATTGTTTTTTGACTAGTTGACTGAATGCATTATCCAACATACCAATTTTCTCATTTCAGCTCGGAAATCTTTAAGGATCTGATTAACCTTTTCCTTAGGAATGGCAATATGGTCAAACACACACGGACAGAATAGTTTAGCGGTTAAATGGCATGCCACGGGTCGATTGATGGCCTCCGAATAGATCATAGGGTCTTGGGAAACAAAGAAGTATCATAATTAGTGGCTCTGAATATCAATAGCAATGGAATAGAGCAAACCTATTGGCGGAATTAGATTGACCAACGTGCGGGGCAAGTCATCTTTTAGAAGATCTAAGGCTTCTCTGACATTCAAAATGAATTCCTTGCTCGTAATGCTTTGGGTTTGGTTGCTGAAACAAGTCGATTTGCAAATGTCTCCGTTGCCGATTTGTATTGTGATAAGCTGTAAAAAAAAGTACCTTCAATGCTAACTAATCAACAGCGTCTATAAATAAACTTAATCCTTAAATTTGTAATCAGAAGTGGTAGTGCGAGCACACTGATCTCGACAAATACGACTAGGAGATACTTTTAATGCACAGCGATGGGTGACCAACGATTGTATGAACAATGCTTAGCTTTCAGATTTTTCCGTGATTTTCTTCTAGGTTAGCAGTTCGATGAAAAATGGTCATTTTCGTCAGCAAGCCAAACAAAACCTTTTCGCTTTTGCCGCTTTTGTCCCATCTCTGGATGGAGTGAGAGATGGTTAAAAACGGCCAAAATATGCTATAAAGATTTCGTTTTAGGCCCTAGAATAGGTTTAAAAAGTTCTCAAAATTATGTTCAAACACATAAAAGGTGCCCTAAGAATCCGTAAAGCTGTTTTTTACAACAGGATTTAAGGCATCAACATTTGATTTCCCCATGGTTAGTTTTTGGGACCTCCATTCATTCAATCTAAATGGCACACATAAACTATTTGCCTAAGAGAAAGGCAATAGCAACGAGAACCCAAGTTCTAACCTAGCGTCTAGAAAATTTGCTATTAGCAATCCATAAACCTCACGTTTACGCATTTCTATTTTTTAAATTATTTCCAATAGATGTAGCTAAAGCTGGATACGCCAAAGTTAATATTGGTAAAATTATGGGGGTGAATGAGTGAGACATTTTGTGCTGATGAAAGTAATTTTAATCTATGGTAAAAGACATTCTAAAGATTTCAAGGAAATGTTTCTTGCTTGCCGAGGCATTCATGTACGTACGCAATCATTTAAAGAAAAATAACACCAAAAACAAGCGTGGACATAGTCATTCAGCTTTAAATCATAGTGATGTGTTTCGAGTTGGGAGTGCCGCCAGTTTTGATTGGAAGTTTATTAGTGTTTAAAAGGGCAGGTTGTATTGAACATTTCGAAAAGACCTTAACAGGGACCAATTTGGCAACATCTAATCAGAAATTTTCCCAATCCAATACGTGATTGATCCCATCAGTAATTTGGCTCACTCTCGACTGAAGCGAGCAGCTCCGCCTATGATCACAACAGAACCTTGAACTAGTTTAGAAAATTTTTAAACAAAGGGAAAAATTAGTTGCAAAGGTTTCCGAACCAAGAAATATTCAACTTTGGTGTGAAATTTCAGCCTTTAAAATGCATGTCTGCTATTGGTTTTGGTAGGTATAAGTGAAACTGAAACAAAAAAGCGGCTTTGGTCCATCACTAGTTTCAATTTCTAGAAAATTTAGTCTCGTAGTAAATTTGAAGAAATATCGTTTAAAACATAACGTTTGGTTTCTTACAAACCTGCAATTATTCAAGAAAATCACTGGTTATAATTGTCATCAAAAATTAGTGCTGCATGGCTTGCCAATTTTTGTTTTCTCATTATGATTTATTTCACAATCAGTGCGTTAGAAATTTTTGGAAGCAAAGTTTTTAACTAGTTTGGGCTAGAGTGCTGTAAGGACAGCACTCTAGTTTGGGCTAGCGGGCTAAATGGATCCATTTAGCCCTCTAGTTTGGGCAAGTAGTAGAAAACATATTTGGTGTCAATTTCAGCAAAATTAAAGTCAAAATATGGTTTCAAATATTCACTAATGGGCATAATACGTAGCTGCTATAGTTCCTTTTTTTAATTTGAAAAAAGTAGCATTTTTCTAGCATTTTCCATTTCCCAACTAGCATTTTTCAAGCATTAATTTGACTTTAGGTAGCATCGTCGATCCAAAAAAAGCTGGTCACCCTGGTTTGACGTTTACTCTGTGATAAACCAACAAACCCTTTTAGTGAAGGAACCATTGAGATCCAAGGAAGGAACCAAAAATGGCTAATCAATCGTGTTTTGTGACAGTAGATTTTGGCTTGGGTGACTTTGAGCCCATGGGCCATATCAGTCTCTTCTCCAGAGTATTTGATATCGCGGAGCGGATCAAAGCCGTGAGAAATATGGCACAACAAGGAGTGGGGCCGCCGGCAAGCTTGATGTACCACCTTGGCTACATTGTTCCAAATGGAGATATTGTGCTTTTACCCAGTCATTTCACTTTGGACAGGGTGATTGCGACCATAGTGCGGGTGAGGGGACCTTTAATGGGAGGCCCTATTGGATATGGACCTTGTCTTAATGGTGTAGGACTTATTGACACATTGGCTGTCTGTCGTCTTTTAAATCAATTGCAGGACACCACGATATCAGAGGCCAAGGCCAAAGTTGGCATTATATTGCGAGCTGCAAATCATTCTGATGCCCCACCCCCTGGATAGGTGCATTGGAGCGATTTGGATGGAAATCCAGGTCCGAATCAAGAACCGCACATGGAACCAATGGCAAAGAAACGCGTAAATTGGTTCCGGGTTTTCTCACGAAAGTAACTACCAACTCATCTCTACTGTACATCTGCCTGCCTTGCCACCATGATTTTGCACTCAAATAGCAAAAGTTATTAGACATCGTCTATCGTCATTAGATTCGTGGTTAGTTTACTTCAACCCCTGGCTTTTGGGGGATCCTGAAAATTTTATTGACCCTTTCAACGTAATTTATCTTCCCATTTGTTTGTGAATTACAAATTGTGCTCGAAGTAAGCATTTTTTACCGTAATCTTGTACGATTATGAACCACGGGTTGGTACCGGCCCAGTGTCTCAGTTTGGTGGGAAGCTCAAGGGAGCCTAAATTCGAGTGATTATTGTGTATTGTTGAGGACCTCCCAGTGCATAATGAAAAAGGGCATTGGTTTCAAGGTTGGTTACGAGAATATCTGCGGGATCGCGGGATTAACAAGATCCCAGGAAGGGATTTTCTATCCTTATCAATAGGCCTGGGAGTTTGATGCAAATAAAACTTGCCCTAAATATCCCTCAATTTGCAAATAAAAATCGCCCAGAATGCAAATAAAATCATGTTTCAAAGGGGCATTTCATATTTTATTTCGGTTTTTAGGCCTGAGTTATTGGGTCAAGACATACGAGGCTAAAAATTGCAAAATTTCGTCTCTTTGACAGCATGGCAAACTATCTTTGTTTCCTTTTTCTGCCCGTGGATGTGAAAAACTTGCGGAAAAGAGACTTGCAACCGGACTAATAGTAATCCTTTATTTTAGGATACCTCAAGAACAACTCCGCCACTCCAAGTTGAGCAACAATTTCCACAAATTTAGTTTGTTCATTTTTCGTTTCCAAAAATAGATTCGTCAATTTAACTTTTAGAGCAATAACTGCTGGCAGATTTGGACAACTCTTGAAGAGTGGGTTGATCAGGAATAGTATTTAAAAATTTATCTGGGAGAGGGAGTGATCGAGTTGTTGAGGAGTCAGACGTGCGAATGTCATCATCTCTTGATTGATTGCTGAACTTTGCACATTCTTCAATTGAGATATTCTACCTGGAAAATAATGCAATTTTCTGTGAAGTTTCAAGAAACATGAAAAAGGTAAGTCTGTTGAATTATCTGTTAATGCCTCGACCTAAAAGCGTCTCAACTCCAGCTAAGATGCAGGAGGCTTCAACACCATTATTGACAGTACCACGAGAAGAACTTGAAGTGTCTTCTTATGTGAAACTGTTCAAGCGAGTTCTATGTCGGATCTTCAAAACGAAAAACGCAAGTTTCACCTTTAGTTCTTAATTTGTAATCGAGTTACGGGGATCTCATTGTGAACCATGATGTAGTCTCGGAGTTTATTTTTGAAAAACTTGGCATTCAAAAAGATGAAATCTTTGGAATATGTGGTATCGGGAAAAAGCAGAATTCGAATCGGGGCTTACTCGCGACCCAATAATGATCAGCGAGAGATTTGGTCCCAATCTGGACCATGTGAAGGTATATGGAGACATCTAATGGGAGTCTTTCATTCAAGGTGGTCTGAAAAACTCAGTCCTAAAAAGGTTTCTAGACATTCCTACGGATGTACAAAAGGAGGAACTGAAAAGTGCAATTAGCTCTTTTGCAACACCTTACTCTACCGTGGAACACGAAAGATTCACTGAAAGAGAAAGCCCAAGGATGGTAGGAATTTGGAATGGTCATACCAGGGTCTACGTTTAAATCATTGCCCCAGTCCGAAAGTTTATTGAAGTGAACACGTGGAAAATTCGTATCTGGCACAGGGTGGCCAACTTTTTTGGGAGCAACGATGCTAGTTAAAGTCAAATCAATGCTAGAAAAATGCTAGTTGGAAAATGCTAGAAAAATGCTACTTTTTCTAATACAAAAAGGGGACTGCAGCGGCTATTATGCCCATTAGTGAAGACTGTAGTCTATATTTTGACTTTAATTTTGCTGAAATTGACACAAAATATATTTTTTCTGCTACTTGCCAAACCTAGTTAAAAACTTTGCCTTAAAAAAATTTCTAATGCATTGATTGTGAAATAAATCATAAAGAGCAAAACAAAACAATTGGCAAGCCATGCAGCACTTATTTTTGATGACGATTATAAAAAGTTATTTTCTTGAATAATTGACGGTTTGTAAGGAACCAAACATTATGTTTTAAATGATTTCTTCAAATTTTCTAGGATTAAATTGAAACTAGTGATGGACCAAAAAGCGCTTTTTTTTTGTTTCAATTTCACTTATCCTCTATGAAAACCAAAAGCAGGCATGCATTTTAAAGACTGAAATTTCACACCAAAGTTGAATATTTCTTGGTTCAGATTCCTTTGCAACTTATTTTCCCTATTTTATAAAATTTGCAATCTCTCAACATCAAGCACATCAACAGTTTAAATTTTAAAGTGACTTTTGCATGTTAAGAACTTTGTGATCAGCTACTTTTTATTTAAAAAAAGCCCTCTTTTAACAAAAATGTTTTTGGTTAGAAGCCCTTTTTGATCCGTTCTTTTACTGAAACACTAATTTATCCTTTCTAAGTTTAAAAAGCTGTTTTTCTGTAGTTGGTGTAGTAGTTCCATCACAAATCTAATCTTTTTTGGGACAAGTTATGCTTTGTGCCCCTTCTCAATTCTTCTCAAGTTGTCTAGACGAAGCCTGTAAACAGAAATTTGGTTACCTGTACTGTAGAACCAACTTGAAAATAAGGACCACAAGTCTTCCAATTTATCATTTTTTAAGTCAGGGAACGTAAGGCAAATTCAGCTGTCAAAATCAGTTGTCTTTGAAGCCCAAAATTGGATGTTTTTTCCAAAAAGTGCTAGAATAATGCTAAAATGCTACGAAAGTTTTTTTTTTTCTAAAGCCTTTCAAATGGTGGCCGTCTCTTTCCCCCAACAGTGATCTC
>CM021323.1:8638081-8655855 GCA_010645155.1 Tigriopus japonicus
GTTTACCGTGGCGGAAATCACTGTTGGCGGAGATGATTGTTGAGGGAGTTAACCCTGGTGGAGTTTACCGTGGCGAAGTTCAATGTTGGCGGAGTTGATTGTTGGTGGAGTTAACCTTGGTGGAGATAAGTGCTGGGGGAGTTTACCTTGGCGGAGATCACCTGGTGCAAACCTACAGGGGGGAGATTAGTTTTGGGGGAGTTGTATGGGAACCCTTTCAAGTAATGCTAGGAAAATGCTAAAAATCCGTGCGATGCTAATCAAAATTCTGCAATGCTTTTGCCCTTGAAAAAATGCTAATTTTCAGAAATTAGCATCGAAAAATGCTAGTTGGCCACACTGAATTCTGGCACCTTGCTCCGATTCGCAAATGTTACAGCTGTGGTCTCACAACTCATTTGAAGGCAAATTGCCCTGAAAATGACAATGAGAAAAATACTGAACAATCTGATCGTAAGAGGGCGATTGCTTTGCACGATCGATCCTTTTTAGAAATTGACACAACCCTGGACAAAGAAGAAAAATAAATGGACGGTCTGAAACCCGAGAGCGTTCAATGAAGTTGAGGAAACTCGAAAGGAAAGATGCTCTAAGCCCGGGGTAGACAACCGGTTGACCGCGACCCACATGTGGGCCCAAGGGTGGTCTTTGGTGAGCCCATGAGCTATAGGGAAAGTCCAAAATAGTGGGCCCGCGAGCTATCCATAGTACTGTGCTCGTGGACCCAAAGCTCTTTGAACGTTCATTTGTGGGCCCCCGCACCTACCGACATCTATTTGGTGGGCCCAAACAACGCGTTGTCAAATTTGGTGGGCCTTGGCCCAAAAACGGTTGCCGACCCGTGCTCTAAGCCAACCATCTCCATGTCAAGTGTCTTCAAAGAGGGAACTGATCTATGTTGCAATGACGATGAACAAGAGCAAGATAACGAAGGGAAATTAATTTTAAGGAAAGACCAGGGAAACAGAAAAAATATCCTCAATCAAGAAATATGTAACGAAACTTCGCACAAGGAAAGCTACAATTTGATTTTGAATTATCAGCAAAATTTGTTTTTGGTTAATCAAGCAACTAGTGATGTGACTTGGGCAAGTAATGAGTCATCACACGACACCCAAGAACAAGTTGTTGACAAGCATTACTTGGGCAATACACCAATACACTTGGCAAGCTCAAGGAACATTGGAAGATGCAGTTGCCGGCAGTTGCTCTTTGAAGATTTCAGATACTTGCAGTGTGACTTAGAAGAAAAAATGTCAAGTTGCAATTTCGATGATCTTTTGACCTTAATAATTTAGCAATAAATAATGGAAGTGATACAAAAAATATTTCAATTTGGATAGCATTTGCAAAACCATGGGTTTTTTTTGTTTCGGTTCTAGGCCACACATGAATGCACTTTTGAGGCTAATCAAGACCGAGATTTAGAAGTCACACTTCCAGAACAATCTCGTTTACTCAGAGTTGCCGGCATGAAAAAGTAAAATGCCAAATCTTTTTTTAGTATTCTCGAAATATTTTGCATTTCCCCATGTGAGAGAATTGAAGTGTATAATTTTCTTAAAAATACATCCTTTCAAAGGTATGGGCCCTATTAAGCTGAATCAGCCTGGTTTAGTGAAATTCGGATGGCAAGTTTATTCTTCGTTCATAGCAAATTTGGCAAACCTGTTAGCTGGGAAAAGTACTTGTACAAGCACCCAAGCTATGCCAAGCTTCAGCAAGCCCAAGCACTGTGCCAGTACAGCTTGCCCAATCTCTTGTTTGCCCCCCATCACTACAAGCAACCAATGTAATTTGATATCTGCGAGAATGAGAAAATGACCTTAAGGCTGGTCTACACGTGAAACAAAACGGCAAATATTTGTTCAAATCCCTTCAAATCCAAGACAAAATTAGCTTGATGGCAAATATTATTTTCTGTTTGTCAAATATTTCTGACTTTGAACATGTTGAAAAATTATTTTTTCTTAGGCTAACTTTTTCTCGTCGACAATCGAAATACACAGCCATGCATGCAGGGTGTCCAATCACGAAATGACTATTGTTAAGTAATAAGTTTCAAATTAATGGATTGCAGAACAAAATAAGAATCCTCTAGACTTTGGCATCAAGATCGCCAAAATTGAATGTCATTTGTGAAAGATTGCAAGGATCCACGGAAATGGACGACATCAAAAGTCATCGATAATCGGTAGTGTTATACACTAGTCACATCTCAAATGCGTCAACTGACAGGTTCGGAGTAGTGATGTGACTTGGTGTGTTGGGCAAGATTTTTTGCGCGAGGTCGTAAGGTAGTGTCGCCAATTGACCTTTGTGAAATCGTATTCCTCTTTGCTTACCAATCTTCAAAAACTACTGATGGGGCCGATACCAGCAATGTCTCATACAGTATGAGACCAGACCAATACAATGAAAGTCTCGCCGGTCTTGATTCCGACTTGAGACAAAGTGAGACATGCGAAGTGATGCCAAAATTGCTCTAATTGGGTTTTGCCTTTTTTCTGTGGTGTTCAATTGGTTTTAATTTGAAGGCACGATATATCTAGATTTATTTTTCCCTTGTTTTGAACTTAAACAAAATAAATTTCAAAGCAAGGATCAGCTCGTTTATTCCACAACTTGGCATAACATGTTGGCATCAGAGGTTTGAAGAAAAATACCTGAAGGACTGCTGAAAGTGTGACGAGAAATCGTATTCATTAACGCAAAAACTTATGTTATATCGCCAAGTTGCCGGAGAATATTTCATTTAACAATTGCTTACGTTATTATGTTGCAATGCAAGATTTTATATAACTCATTAGTGCATCGTTATTATCTGAAATTTCCATTTGCTAAAGCCCATCAACATTGAAATCAGGTAGCAAATCACGACATCATTACCACACTCTAGTCAACCTGGCTAAGAAGTGTGACTAGACCCTAGAATTTGAATATCAAAGAAATCATATTGAAACAGACCATTTTGGCTAAAAAAGCTATTTGATACTGCGTCAATAAAGGTCAAGGTCTGTATGCATAATACAAATGCCTCAAAAGAGAGTTAGATTTCGATTACACGCTTCAATAAAATTGTTGAACACGAATAGGTCCAATCAGTAGCGGCACCTTTTGTAGCTGTCATTTCGTTCGAAAGACTTGATGCCGTCTTGATGCCAGCTTCTGAGATGTATTAATTGAGACCGGCATCAGTTGGTCTCATGTATTGGAAATACCGTCTCGTCCCATCACTATCAAAAACCTGTTTTTTCATCAAGGAGAACGGAACGGCGTCCCTAGCTTTTGTGACTTCTGAACAGGGTTGCAAATGACACTCAAATTTGTTTTTGCTGATATAGCTGAGCACAACACGAAATCTCCATTAGGTGACCCTACCTTGCGACCTCGCGCAAAAAAGCTTGCCCAACACACCAAGTCACATCACTAGTTCGGAGTAGAGGGCTAAATGGAGAGAAGAGACACTCCCACTCAGCCGCTTGCGTGGTAAATTGCTTTGGCTTTGGTAGCCTGGAGTTGGGCAGAGCACCTCAAAGTGCTCTAAAAAGAAGAGTGGCTCGACTGCCCAGGCAGAAATTTGTCAATTTTTGAGCTGATTTTGTAGACAAACGGGTCACAAAAATACCTTCATTTACCATTAGTATTCAAGCCCATTGTCATCCCAACACCCAAAGCACACTAAAACATGAAATACGTTGGTCAAACTCGAATTTAAGAATGTCAGAAATGTTATGATTAAGAGGTTGTGTTATACTGAGATTATTCTTTGCGTAGTTAAACACTCGGACTTCGTAACATAGATATGAATAGATACGACATTTTCATTTTCGTGGGACAATAGGTGGAAAATGTTCTTTTTAATGCGCCCAAAGTTTCCAAGGAATATTGATGTATCAATTATGGTTGATTTGAGCAGAACCATGTCCTATTTTCTGTCTTACTAGTAAAATAAGATTTATCTCATGTAAATTTGTAGTTTTCAATTTGTTGCCCTCAAATCTTGACAGGGAATAAACAAGAGGTGAAATTGTTTAAGACAGGGCTAGACATATTGCAAATATATGAGTATTAGGCCCCAGAAAATAATTTTATTTTGCTGTGGAGCAGAAATCCCAGACCTTAAATAATGTAGGGTCAGGTAATGGTTATTTTCAGCTAGCCTTGCCCTCAAAACGTCTGAGATTTCTTCTCCACAGCAAAAGAAGATAATTTTCCGGAGCATATTGATCATGATCTGTCTTTTCTTCAAAGACTGGATTGTCCCAACCTTGGGAGTGTGTCCAATTTGACTATGACCAGAGACAACTTTGTTCTCAGTGACAAGACTTGAAGGAAGAGAGCTTGTTGATGTTAATCTGTTCCATGCAAAGACTCTTGAGCAAGGAAGCGACACGACATTTTTTGTCCCGCCAAGTTAGGCCATTGTTTGCAAGTCTACAGATCACCCAAGACCTTAATTTTCCCTTTTACCCATTCCAAAAGCATAAAATGCATTTATATGATGCCATTTGGTGTTCAAAAATCTATTTGAGCTTTGATTTGTTGTATTTTAGGCAAAAAAGTCATGCACAAGTTCAGTTTTGCAAGAATAAAGGTTGAACAAAACAACACTTTCTTCCAAGTTTTACCATTTTTATGATATTGAATAGAAAATATATAATTTCAGACTCTATTGAACTGAATATGAATTAAGGATAGTATCTAAGTAGTTCACAACTATTGTTATTAATAAATACATAAGTCAATGGGTAAAAGAGACCTAAAATGCTAAAATGGGAGGTTTTGATGGCTGCTTGGATATTTTGTGTTTGTTTAACTCATTGGACACTCATGAATTCATGAATTAGGTGCATGAGTAATATTTAAAATGGCAGAAACCCTTGATACATGGATATTGGTTTGTCTTGGGGATGAACCCACCGGGAACTTTCAGATTTTACTTTTAAATAACACTTGAAAAGGAACTTGTTGTTCTTGTTGTATTGTTAAGTAGCAATAGTTTGTCATTGCTCTTCTATTCTTTCTGAGCCATAAGCACAGTTGCTTTCTCAAAAGTTAGAGAACACTGGGCATTGACAAACAGTTTCTTGACAAACTGATGGCATTGCACCAGTGCTTAAATGATTCTTAGTCTTGATCATTGAAGCCTCAGTTCAGGAGCTCTTTTCCAACACAAATGAAACCACTGTTTCAAAACCACTCTTTGATATGCCTCAGACACCTTAATTTGCTTTGGCACACAAATACTATTGTCCAAACATCCAAATTAATGTTCAAAGCCAGAGCATTGGGGATTTTGGGCACTATTGACAAGCAAGCTTGGCTCAAAAAGTTCTTTAGAGCCTTTGAATCAATGACATAATTGTGGCATCTGAAAACACAGGTATTCCTACCCACTGCAATTGGGTTTTTAGATGAGATAACACGCAATTTGAAGCTTTTTCTTCTCTTGACTGTCTTAACGTTCTTTGTTGTTGTTTACACTTAGGCCCAAGTTGGCGGGTGATTGCAAAAGGTGACCATTCCTTGCTGGAGGGAGTTAACCCCATAATAATCCGACAAAATCAGAGAGAAAGTTGACTGAGCCTGTCCTATCTATGCATATCTATGCTTTGAAATACAACTGGACAGCGGGCCATGTTGACCAAATGTTGCACGAGTCCTAAATGTCAAACGGTTAGAAAGTTTTGATTGGTACTCTTGAATTGATATTTGAATGTACCCTCTGGGTGCACATTATTTTCTGATTTTTAATAATTTGACCCATAGTCATGTTGGTTGAGTTGCAAGTACATTTTTTGAACTGAGTTCAATTCATTGATGGAGCTTGGAACCCTTTTTGCATTTCGAGTGAAAGCAGAAGCACATGAGGTTATTGACGTATTTTTGAATTTGGCGCCATGACTGGGGAAGCAGAGAAACAGCAAACTGTGTTCAAAACAAAATCCTTGCTCATGGGAGTGACATTTCTCTCCATATAGCCCGCTAGTTCGGAGGAGTTTACGAGGTAGCAACGTTGCTAAGTGGCAGTTATGACTGCCAATGTTTCATCAAGCGCATTCATCAAGGAGAACGGAACGGCGTCCCTAACTTTTGTGACTTCTGAACAGGGTTGCAAATGACACTCAATTTTTTTTTTTGCGCGAGGTCGCAAGGTAGGGTCACCTAATGGAGATTTCGTGTTGTGCTCAGCTATATCAGCAAAAACAAATTTGAGTGTCATTTGCAACCCTGTTCAGAAGTCACAAAAGTTAGGGACGCCGTTCCGTTCTCCTTGATGAAAAAACAGGTTTTTGAAGATTGGTAAGCAAAGAGGAATACGATTTCACAAAGGTCAATTGGCGACACTACCTTACGACCTCGCGCAAAAAATCTTGCCCAACACACCAAGTCACATCACTACTGTTTTTCCAACCAACCAAGCGGTCGTCCGCCGTCCAGTGTCAAGAAATCTATGCTCGACAATACCAAATGCCAGTGAAGAGTAGAGGTCTTAAAATGGTTGGGGGGGACAAGAAAAGGACTGAAAATGACAGTGGATATTGTCAATGTCCATAGCGTAGCGCTATGCGTAAGACTTTCCATCCAAATTAAATGACACTGAAGGAAAGAAAAAAGTCTTGGCCAGAAAGCAAGATTGAAAAAAATGTCGTTGAAAAGTGACAATATGTGGCAGTATACAATTCACTTTTTGAATTACGGGACTCTGCTAAAGGTGACTGGTTTTCAAACAGTATTTGGCAGTGCCAGTTTGAAACAATTTGAAAAAATCGGCAACACTTTGGCCAAGGGAAAAAATATTTTAAAAACTGCACGTTCACGTGTAGAAAGGCTGGTCTACACGTGAAACAAAACGGCAAATATTTGGTCAAATCCAAGACAAAATTAGCTTGATGGCAAATATTATTTTTTGTTTGTCAAATATTTCTGACTTTGAACATGTTGAAAAATTATTTGTCCTTAGGCTAACTTTGTCTCGTCGACAATCGAAATACACATCGATGCATGCAGGGTATCCAATCACGAAACGATTATTGTGAAGTAAAAAGTTTCAAATGAACGGATTGAAGGAGAAAATATTAATCCTCTAACTTTTGGCATCAAGATCACCAAAATTGAACGTCATTTGTGAAAGATTGCAAGGATTCACGGAAATGGACGACATCAAAAGTCATCGATAATCAGTTGGTAGTGTTATGGACTAGTCACGTCTCAAATGCGTCAACTGACAGGTTCGGAGGAGTTTACAAGGTAGCAACGTTGCCAAGTGGCAGTTATGACTGCCAATGTTTACCAAAACCCAACTCGACAAAACGAAATGCCAGTGGAGAGTAGAGGTCTTAAAATGGTTGAGGGGGGGGGGACAAGAAAAGGACTGAAAATGACAGCAGATTTTGTCAAAGTCCATAGCGTGGCGTCATGCCTAAGACTTTCCATCCAAATTAAATGAAACTGAAGGAAAGAAAAAAGCCTTGGGCAGAAAGCAAGATTGAGTAAAAAATGTCGTTAAAACGTGACAATTTACTCACGTGATATACTTCATACGAGTCATATACTTACGTGACAGTATACAATTCACTTTCTAGATTACGGGACTCTGCTAAAGGTGACTGGTTTTCATACAGTATTTGGCAGTGCCAGTTTGAAACAATTTAAAAAATGGGCAACACTTTGACCAAGGGAAAAAAATATTTGACAAACTGCACGTTCACGTGTAGAAGCAACAGAAAGGAAACATTTGGCAAACATCAAACATTTTCGGAATATTTGACAAATAATCTAGCCAAAATGTTTCATGTGTAGACCAGCCCGAAGCAACAGAAAGAAACATTTGGCAAACACCAAACATTTTCGGAATATTTGACAAATAATCCAGCCAAAATGTTTCATATGTAGACCAGCCTTATATAGCAAAAATATTTGACCAGGCATTTACTGTGCTTGCACTCTTTATCATTCAATTCTAAAGGGACTGTGGTAAAATTGGGGGTTTGCAAGACGGTTTAGCAAATGCTTGCCAGGAATGTGGGACAAAATCTACCCCCATCGCCTTGAAAGACTGGGACTTCAGACCCTTCGTACAAGGACACACAGTGTTCCGAATGGCTTTTTAGGTTTGAATCAAAATACCCAAAGACATCATGGCACTTTTTAGACCCACAATTCAATGGGAAACAACTTTACTTTTATTGTATTATATAAGTTTAGGTCTAGGGAAAAAGTTATATACCTAATAACCTATTAATTATAACATTTTTAAATCGTTTATTTAACCCATATTTAGAGACCATTAGTTACCTTATGAATTCAAATTGAATAAAAATTCATTCATCAACAGCTGAGTTATTTGACTTTGAATGGTCCATTTTTGACCCCAAAAAGCCGAAAATCGCTACAGTTATATGAAAAAACAAATTTCCAAAGATTTCACATACCTTTTCAATATTGCAAAAATAAATGTAATTTTTTGAGTTTTGGAATTTATGTTAAAATAGCTCAAAAAAAGAAAAAAATATCACTTAAAATGCACTTAAACCAGATTTTTGGTGATAGTTGCCCTGATTTCAAGCCTTCCAAGATTCTTTTTGAATGGAATCATTGTTTAGTGGTTTATCGAATTACACTTTTTTTTAAATCACCCAATAGCTTGAAGATCAGTTATAGCAAAGATTATGCAAGGCTTGGTGCAAGTTGCTACAAGAAGCCTTAATAACGTTGGTTTTAAGAGTTTTTTTTCTCCCGGATTTGTTTTCATGTTGAACTTATAACTGAGCTATTAAGCGTTTAAAATGTTTGAAACGAAATTGAGCGTTTTAAAATGAGCCTGCTTTTGGATGCTAAGTAAACTATAAACTAAACCAAGAAAAGGATTATACACCTTCATGATATAATTGTTTTTGCTTTAGATGGTACCTTCCAATCCGAACCCAGTTCAACAGTTGCACTTGAACGAATCTTCCTTATCAAGTTACGAGCTTGTTCTTTCAAATCCTTGGATGTCGCCGTTTTGTCGGCTAGATTGAACCCAGCTCTAACGGATTGGGAATCACTGAAACCTAATGGTCACATTTAAGTATATTTAAGTTGCTCGTTTTATGGTAAATAACAAAAGCTCACCAGAAGAAGCGCCAATAATAGTTGGGTTGAACTCTCGAAGAAGGTTTGGAATAGTCATGTATTGCCTCCAATCGCCATCACCACCTGAAATAGAGCGTGTTTAGTATTTATGGTGGGGTGCTCCATCGTCCATCTTTTGGGTAAAAATTGCACTTTATTATAAGTCAACCTACTTCGGAAAGATTTGGTGTGAATACACCAAAAAATGTGCCCTTCAATAAGCATTTTTTTCAATATGCGAGATGGGACTGACATCTTTGGGTAAAGTCGAGAAAGTCTGACACATGAACAGTGGCTCCACATATGTCTTAGAAACTGTCAAAGTGACGCTCTCGGATACTTATTTCATGTAACAAAAAGGGATTTGTGAGTTGACGGACCTCTTTTGTTCCTTTATAGATCAAGTCAAGGAGCTTTGATCAAGCATTTAGAAAGTCTTTTTGATGAATGAAAGAGCAATTTCGTTCATCCATTCAAAATTGTGCTTCCACGTGCTGCCCCAACACTCGTTTGTGTCTTGGTGACGTAAAAGCTGGTCTGCTGAGGCATTCTTGAGTTAAAGGTTTTGGCCGGACGAGGAAACACGTCGATTTTATCTAATTTCACGGAAACACTGTCCAGAAGCAGAAACCAATTTTCCGCAACCAAGAGGGGAGATGGTATAGCGCAGTACTCAGTTCACACTAATAGCCAAAGAGGGCATGATTTCTTGCATTCTTTCTTTCTTTGTGGTTCATTGTGGCCTTAAGTTTTGGGATATACCATTTTGTGAACCCAGTGTAACGTAACATTAAAGTCGACAAATCTCACCAAGAACGTAGTAACAAAAGAAAGTAGTTCCCTTCAAATCGATGCTTACCGGTGGCAAAGGAGACTCCTCTGAATTCCTCCCCTGCATTGGTTATGGAATTGGCCAACGCGCCTGTTCCAGATATCAAATGGTCGCCTAGGGCTCCAACTATTTTGATATCACCTGTAAACACGATCAGTGACAACGCTTTCTTACAAATTCCCCGCAATGTCATATAGTTACCTGGTCGTAATTTATGGACAGATTTGGGTAAATAGGTCGTTGGTCTGGTGTCTGGGCACGGAAATGGCACATGCGAAGGGATTCGGCATTGAGATCGGTCCAACTAAAAAGGAAGATTTGAAGTGAATGCTTGGTGATTATCAAACATTAAAAAGTCTTACTTGGTCCAAAGTGGCAAGATTTAGGTCAAGGGCTCCCTCTGTGTCTTGTGCATGGTATCCGGTGTGATGATGGGCTGTAATTAGAGTAGACATGAATTTTAGTTGGGTCTAAAATGGTTCCTTCATTCAAAAAAACATTTCTGTGGGTACCTGATTCGTAACTCTCACCCGGATTGGATGATGGAAATGTTTGGAATAGTTGGTATATTCCTTCCAAAGAGCGGGCAAACGATTGAAGTCCTGTAGAGATGCCTTTAATCAACCCAAACGCATTACTTGACGAAAGGCTGCTTCCTTCGGGATCCAAAGATCGGAATTTGGTCTCCCTGGAAGAAGAATCCTCTGTTGACGTGTAGAATCCTCGCCAACCATTTTCTTGATCTTCTTCCAAAGAGGCTCGAAGGATGGATGGATCTTTTCGACCTTCGAAAGCAGTTACAACCTCAGTCAAGTTGGCAACCTTATTTAGTGAACAAGATTTAACTAATTGTTGAGTCACAAGTAATCATAGATCGCTCAATGCCAAGTTCTTACCAAGTGATCCTCGAAGTTGTCAACCAAAGAAGATGAGGTTTGAGGATATTCCGATAAGCTCTCGGCGTTCGATATTAAGGGACTTTGAAGGACGCTTAGCACAAAACTAATTGTGCTTGTCATCCACAATTTCCGCATTTTCGGCAGGAAGCTGGAAATACACCCATTTTTTGCATCCATGAAACACTTCGAGCACCTCCGTTCCTTTTTGAACAAGGACAATACAGGGTTGCCCGGTCTTTGACGGCTCTTATCGCCAGATTTGCCACCGAAATTCGCCAGAATTCGCCACCTCATTTCAAAAATTGCCAGATTTTCGCCAAATATCTTTTTCCTAACAACCTTATGTACATAAGCAGTCAATCATGCTGAAGTAATCTTCAACGAATGCCTCAAATGGTTAATTCTTCAGTTTTGTTTTTCAACTTTCATTTCAACCTTTATTTTTTTATGTTTATTAACTTTATTTATTGATGCTAAATAACAAAATATTTCGGACTCTTTTCTGAAATGCTATGAAATTTATAACTCTTTAAAAGCAATGTTAATGGTATTACGTTAACGAAATCTGATCAAATGCCATTAAAAAATCCCAAAATGTAACTTGATCACTTAGATAGTAAAAAACCATCTTTTATACCAATGACATTGTTCATGCCCTGTATTTTGACCATATGATAATTAGTTTGAGTAATAAACCATAAAGAGGGCGTAACCAAAACCAAACGGGGGCAATCGCAAAATAATAGTTAACGCACATACAGTTAGATATTTATGTGTATTTCAGTTGGCCCTACCCTCAGGAAGATCAAAATGGGAATTTTTCAAAATCAGTTACGCATGCGTTCGCCGAAGCTTTTGACTTCATAACAGTCTCTTTTTCCCAAACTCGCTTGTTAAAAATTCTAGTCTGCATTTTTTAGCCGATTTTAACTAGTGCACAGAATGTCATCCCATGTAAATGTCAATAAAAGATTAAATCCGAGGAGGGAAAAGTCATGTCTGATAAAAGCATTGGTCTGAAAGGGAGTTGAAATTAGCTGCCCGATAGAGTCCCTGAGCTTACTGCAGGTCACAGATAGTGGATAACAGATAACAAGTCGTCTAGATGAGACTTGAAAATTTATAATGGGTCGTCTAATGGATAGATTCGTTGCAAAAAGGGAGGAAGTAAGTTCTACATCAGAAGAGTGAAACAAAATTTTCATGTTCTTGGTAAAAGCACAATCAATTCAAGAAACAATACTTAGGTCAAAGTAGGGGTTGGCGAGAAGCCGGTGTCGGTGTCGACACTTCGACATCGAGACCTACTTTTTCGGATTTCGGTGTCAGTGTCGGCACCAGGCCTCCGGTGTCGATTAATTCAAGGTTTCGTGAGTTTTTTGAAAAGTTCCGCAAATAACGTCAATTTTGCGTAATCACACGTAAGGCTTCCAAAACAAAGATCCCCAGGCAAGGTATTGTAAAATGTAAACCTATTTTCCCTTCTCTCCAATTTAAGTTGCCCTAAGTTTTATTTGATTTTTGAGAGGAATGTCTAGGCCTGTCCAAATTGGTGTTCAAAACGACTGTTTAGAAGTACAAATTTCTATTGACCTTGTTTAATTACAGTATTAAAACACAATTTGATATTTTTGTTTAATGATATTAAAAAATTTACCTAAAATGACAATATTGTAGATAAGGTCGTCCAATGGAATAATTAACAATAAAATGAAAAGCAATGTTAAAATACTTATGTTTAATTATGTTTTAGGGGCATTTATGATTTTTGATCATGCATTAATCAAGAGAATAAACCTTTGATACTCAATCTCGCCATGAGTCTCCAAAGCATTTGTCATTTGAAAAATGACGTATCCAACTCAAAAACACTGAGAAACCATTTCGAGCCTATTCGTTTCCACACTGTCATAAGTAGGGCCCGGAAATACATACATTTTTTCTAAATATGAAATAACATCTTCTCGAATATTTGAGTCAGAAAAAAGCTTTCAAGTAAAATTGGGGAAAATAAATGAATGACCAATTCCCAAGAAGGCTTAGCCAAAATGAACCAAAAATACAAAAATATCTACAAAAGGGCATTTATACTGAGTTTAGACATTCAGAACCAAAACTACTATCACACACAAAAAACTACGCCATCTGTTAAGGCAAATCGAAAAATGCATTTTCAAAATAATTACATGCAAAGTATGACTCCGAACACGGTCAAATGCACCAAATTCACCAAAAACAAATCTGGAACATCGGTTAACAGACAAAAATAAAACAAATAATGGTGTTGTCAAAATAATATTTCTTGAATATTCGGCTTTTCTCAAATATTTTGAGCTTTTGAATAAAATATACATTGGATATTTTTACACTTTTTAGCAAATACTTTTCCGGGCCCTAGATTTACCAGACTTTTAGACTTACCAGATTTTCAATCTTCAGTTGGGGTTTAAGAGTTACCAAAAAGAGTGGAACCTTTTACGTAATTTATAACACTTTGGATGATTTTTAGACTCCAAATTCCTGTATGAACCATTGGTGTCGGTGTCGTTATTGGTGTCAGTGTCGACACCGCAGTGTCGATGAGAAACTTCGACACCGGTGTCGGTGTCAGTGTAGGTTTCAACCTTCGGGTGTCGGTGTCGGTGTCAAGGTCAAAATTGCCGGTGTCACCCATCCCTAGGTCATAGCTCTCCCCCTTTCGTGACTGTCATCTAAAATATTTAATCCTTGGTTTTCAGTCAGAATGAAAGTCAAAATCATTAAGAGAGAATCAAAATTTGCCTGAGTAATCGCCAAAATCGGCGATTTTGCCAATTTTTTCGCCAATTTTCCCCGATTTCGCATAATTTTTCGCCAAATTTGCTCAATTCGCCAAATTTATCGCCAGAAATACCAAAATCGCCAGATTTATCGCCAGTTTTCTACCAAAACAAGATGAGACTTGCAAAATTGGTTATTTTTTTGAAAATACGTAGGATACGTAGACAGCCAGTGCCATCTTGAAGTAGAGACGAATAATAGTGCTTATTTTAAATCTTTGGGCTTCATGTATGATTACTCAGCGTGACTTTTTGCTTTTCTAACGACAATTTTGCAACTGACCTCCAAAATATTCAAAATATGAAGAGAAATCAATTTTGAGAAGAAATTGCAGTTTTGGCAGCAAGTTTAAATTGAGGATAGCTCTGAAATCACGAGACTTTGCTCCTGATATTCCTCCATCCATCTACCGGTAGTGACGATTTTTTAAGCTTCTACTAAACTTCCTAATCAAGTTGAAATCAAGCATGCGAGCTGTAAATTACCAGCCAAACAACTGGTTTGGTTTTATTTTTTCTCTGGCCGTCCCAGAAATCAAAAAACGGCCCTTGCCAAGGCATCCAGGTCTTTCATAATTCTTGCTCTAGTTGTAACATGCAAAAAGCCAAAATCACAGAGTAACCTTATGTTCTTGGCTGGTTTTTAAAGAAGTTAAGAAAAAAACTTGAAAGTCGATCTTAAAGACACTGCCTATCACGAAATGCCCAAAAAATTTGAAAGTGTTAGTGTTTTTGGCGTTTATAAATTACTTACCTCTTTTTCAGCTCTTTTTCAAGAACAGTTAGCTCTTTTAGCCACAACATTTGCCTGTAAAGTGATGTTTTGAACTCTTTTTGATCTTAAATAGGTGGTCACGCTGCTCACGTGCTCGTTGCAAGATGGGTGACCCAATTTCTCACTCAAAATTTAAAGACTAAGACATTCATGATCTGAAAAAGGCTTCTAATTTGCACTATTAAACATGTTATTTAGATATGTTGTTACGAGACTCTTAGTTTTTCCCACTGACAAACAACTGAAAAAAACACATCCAGGAGTCTAGAGGGCCTAAAGAAAAATCCCAACGGGGTTAGACAGCAAAACCACCATTGAAGATTACTTTGCCATCTGCTTCAAGAAAAGGGCGTGCCTTTGGGAAGAGGCCAAATCTCGACAAAATGAATGAGCTTAAAGAAGTCTTGGTGATTACTTAGATGTCTTGTGCTGTTTTACAATAATTAAGCCATTCACATTCTTTTTAGTCTGGCCTTTACACTAATCGTTTGCAGTACAGGATTAACCTTAAATATTTCATGACTTAGTAATGTAAAGAATGAAGGACATTTATATATTCACAAAAAATGAAATGATAAGAAATAAAAAGAACTCTGGGAATTTCGGCGCATTTAATAGCGATGGACCAAAAGGGCTCATAACCGAAACCGAGAGTTTCGGCCGAAAGAGGGCTTAACCGAAACCGAAACCAAAAGCAGCTAACTACAAAGTTGTATAGATCCAAAATACACCTTAAAAATCAAGGGCTCATGTGTTCGATGTTGGGTAGTCGCAAATTTTGAAAAATCGGGAAAGTTAAATTTCAGAGGTTTTTGACAAAAATTTCGATTTTGTTGTCAAACTCCATCCTTTATAGTGTCTGTGAGCTTTCGGTTTCGGGAGGCATATACCGAAACCGAAATCGAAAATTCGGTCGAAAGGGCTTTCGGTCCATCACTAGCATTTAATCATTAGCATTTTTTCATCCATAAAAGATTTAAACCAGCCTTAAACGTTGCTCTTCTTTAACCCATCCACAACTTACGGCGATTTCGAGAAACAATATTGTCTTTCTCCAAACACTAGCTCTTGATTTTAATCTGGATCCAAATTGGCTTACCTTAAATTTATTGCGGCACGGAACAAACTGGTTTCACACCAAGTACGGCACTAGCGTAAATTTGCCATCAGTCATCAATATCACGGTATCCACCATTTGGTTCAATCCCTTTAATCAACCGAATTAACCTAGAAAATTGTTGCTGAACGACCAATAGTTAACACAGGATCCTCCAATTTCCAACTGAATCAGAAGCATTTTTTGTGGTCGGAGGGAAAATTGTTCCTGGAGAGGAAACAACCCGCACGTGTGACGTTCAATGTTGGTTGGTTACGTACGTTCAGTCAATCCTGACACTTTTCAGAAATCATCTCATACCCTTGTTGTTTCGTAGAATCACGTGGATCGATTATTTTTGTCGTGAATGCACACTCCTCGTGAGTGTGAGTGCAAGGACCAATTATCCTATGATTTTAGTGCGCGCGTGTACATGTGAGTAAGTGAACGTGTGTCTCCGTACTCGAGCTTGAAGTGCGGAAGTGTTCCGCTTCGCGGCTTTCAATAATTGGACATACATTGGACACATATATCCGTTCATCTGATTGATTTACTTTCATAGAGCTCAATAACAATGAGTTCATATGAACCAACAACCAATCGCATCAAAAACCAAAAAATAGAGATAAAGTGATCTTCCTATTCTGTTTGGAAAATAAATACTGGAGCATTTTCTACTTATTTAAAATCAACTGAAGTTGCCCCTTCTTACAACACGTTCAATTTATGAAAATGCCACTTGGTTTATGAATCCCAGGAAAACAAACAAAACTTCTCTTTTCCAGCTCAAACTCTGTGTCAAATTTCAAGGGCTTTAATCGTTCCTAAAGAAAAGGAAAGGATTGCAGTTCCCGTTCCTTTCTCCAAAATGTGAAATTCTTCAAAATGTGAACCCCTGAATTTATAATAATCTAGTTTGTCTGTTTAAAAGATCATACTTCCTCCGCGTGTTTTTTGATGGTCAGTTTTACGTTCCTGAGTCTTTGCCTTGAGTTTCTAATCAATGGATGTGGTATTCGATTTTTTTTCATTGCGTTAAAAACATCAGTAGATTAAAATTTCAAAGGTGTAAAGACGTATAGTATTTAAACTGTATTTACCATTTAACACTTATTTGACCTTCCCATAACGTCTTGAAAACTTTGTGATTTCATAGTTACACTAATTCTAATTAACACATATTCTTTCGATTCCTTGACTTACATTTTGGCTCATCTTTTTTGAGCCATTTATCTCAAAGCTCTTACAAAGGCTCAAGGTTTTATTAAAGGTAACGATAAGTAAGACTTCCTAACAAAGTTGCGATACCTTATGCGGACCCTGGTTTGTGATTTATACATATGTTAATGAAAGAAAGAGTGCAACTTCTTAGAATTCTTATGAAGGAAAATAGATGTCTTAGGCCTAATGATACTGTTCATTTATCAAAACACGTTAGGGAAAAGTTGACCTAAAAAATGAAAGACGAATGCCATTTTGGTCACAAATTGAAAAATTCCCCGTCTTAAAATCAGTAGGAACAACGATGCGAGATTGTTTTGCAAAACCACTACATTTTGACGAACAAGCCGAAGATAAAACGGGATTTTCACGAGGATTGTTTTGGCTAAGTGCTAAAATAATGTTAATTTCACAAATGTACATACTAGTCATGTGTTTCGAACTAGGAGTGCCGGCAGTTTTGACTCGGAAGTTTATCGCTGTTAAAAAGGGCCGGTTGTATTGAACTTTTTCGAAATGACCTAAACAGGGACCAATTTGGCAACACTCGAACTAATTCGATTTCGAGTTCCACCCATAGTTTTTATAGTTGCAATTACAGTTTACACTTCAACCATCTGGTCAATCTGGCTTAAACATGTTCGAAAATGTGTAGAAGTAGTTGGTCCATGTAGGGATGGGTGACACCGGCATTTTTGACATCGACACCGACACCGGCCAAATTGTCAAAGTTGACACTGACACCGACACCGGTGTCGACACCGACCTCGACATTGGCTGTAAAAGTATTTTTGTAGTACATTTTTCGTATTCGTATTTCGTATATAAGGAAGCCAGAGTGGCCACGCGTACTAGCGCGTTCTTACAAGTGCCGAGTGTAAGTGCTTCCCCAGACGGCGTAGGTTCGAATCCTGTTGGGGGTGGGATTGAAGCTGTCGGGAGAAATCCGTTGAAGCCAGAATGGCCGCGCGTGCTAACGTGTTATTAAGGGTCGAGAGTAAAAGCTTCCCCA
>CM021323.1:8658665-8756253 GCA_010645155.1 Tigriopus japonicus
TTAAATGCGAAAAACTTGGATTCGCCAAAATGGGCTGGCCAACTCAGCACAGCCAACGGCCCTGTTTTACCGCTAGCGGTAAGATTTAAAACGCTCACTTGAAGCAACCTTAAGTATTCCCCATTGGTCAGATTTCGTTAACGTGATAAAAATAGCATTAACATTGCTTTTAAAGAGTTATAAATTTCACAACATTTCAAAACAGAGTCCAAAAGATTTTGTTACTTGGCATCAATAAAATTTCAATTTTGTTCACAAATTACAAACTAAAACGCGTTTCAAGTGCTACAAACAAAAAATTAAGAAGGAAAGTCAAAATGGTGGCATTCCGTTTTTCTTCGAGAACTTTTGTCATGAAATGTGTATCAAAAGATAAAAGTTGAACTAAAAGTTGAAAAACCAAACTGAAGAATTGACCATTTGAGACATTACTTCAGCATGATTGACTATTTATGTACATAAGTTGGTTAGTAAAAAGAAATTTGGCAAAAATCTGGCGATTTTTCAAATTAGGTGGCGAAATCTGGCGAATTTCGGTGACAAATCTGGCGATAAGAGCCGTCGAAGACCTGGCAACCCTGGTACTGGACAGTCCAGTTGGACATCGGACATTTTTAGGGAACGTTTCGTACATAGCCCTTGGTCAATCTGGCTTAAACATGTTCAAGCAACCAAGCTTGAAATTAACGTAAGATGGGTCTGGCGACGCAAGGTCTCCGCTGATATTTTTCTCCGTTCATTGGTTGTTTGGGGTAATTTTGCATCATTTCTGAACAAAAGCAGAGTTGCTGTCATGATTTGCAAAAGCGAATGTCTGATGACCATTTTCGCTGCAATAATTAATGTTGTTGAAAGGATTTTTTGGAATTTGGAATTTTTGGAATTTTTGAAATTCCATACAAGGCTTGATTCGAGGCCTCTAGGCAACTGATGTTACCATGAAAGATTGTCTCAAAAATTGAGCATTAGGCGCACACGTGCATTGCGGTGTATTTGTGGATTTTTATTGGATTTTGTCAAGTCGGCCTGGACTCCTTTTCATAAGCAATTTGATGCGGTTTTCGTGTCTAGGTGCTTTTAATACATGGACCTACGGGTGAGCGAGAAGCCGGTGTCGGTGTCGAGGTGTCGACACCGACACCGGCTTTTCTAACTTTCGGTGTCAGTGTCGACACCTACAAGGTTGCGTGGGTTCCATGACTTTTCGTCGAATTACATTTCGTCGAACTCGTTTCGTCGCCATTCATTTGGTCGAACGGTTTTTTCGGCGAACGATCACTTCGTCGAGTTACATTTGGTCGCATTGGAAAGTGGAAAATCGTTCATTTCGTCGAAGAAAATCGAGAAGGTTTAGTAAAGTATATTTCTTGCAATTCTATGTAAATATTGGGAAATGTCAGTTGAATCAAACTGGGTAACAATAGTGTGGAGTTGTTTGTCTAAATTAAGATACTTTCTTTTTTTTGTCTTGGCAATTCCGCGCTCCGCTTCGTCAATTTTCATTCTGGACAGGGATTCTTCCTTCTGTAACTGAAGGATCAACTTGAAAATGGTTGGTTTGGAACATCCCATGGTGGTTGAAATTGCATTGTGGAACCCCTCGGCTGGATTGTTTGTTCAGTGGAGATGGTTCAGGGTCCTTTCGTAGACATTCCAGTCAGGGATTCCAATACCGCTACAAGGAATGGGATTCCCTGTAAAGAGAGTTAATCATTATTATAGTTTCAATAATTGATGTTTATATGAAATTTGATCTACCAATGAGTTACTGTTGGTAGATCTATACAACCCTTGTATGGTGGGTTGGTCAGGAATAGTATTTAAGAATTTGTCCAATCCTGCCTTAAATGCTGTTAGAGGATCAGCTCCTACATATTCCCGACGAAGGCAAATAGGCAACAAATTGAACAATGAAGGAGCCCGATAAAGAAGAGAGGAGCACTTCATTGTTCGAATTAGCCTTGATTCCTTGGAATTTGGAGGTGCTCTCAGAGCGCACGTAAAACCTCTACGATCGCTACAACTGATCTCAAATCCTGGGTTAGGACAGAGCCCATGAATGCTCTTGAAAACATACAGTATCAGATATCTTTCATACCTTCTCTGAGTACTGTACAGGCCTAACTTCTGGAGCCTCTCCCAATATGAGAGCTCTCTCATTCCTGTGATGTTCCTAGTAAAACATCTTTGGACCTGCTCGAACTTTTGCAAACCTGCTGAACTCATTGGAGCCCAAATGGGTGAGGCATATTCAAGATGCGGCTGGACAATCGACTTGTACAGAGTTAGCATCGTAATACTAAACCTGGACTTGTGAATGCGATAGATCCAGCCACATTTTTGAAATGCCTTCCCCACTATCAACTGGATATGCTCATCAAACTTTCCATCATCTTGGACGACAACTCCCAAATCTCTCATGGATGATACCTACTCAATATCACAACCTCCATTGTCTTTGAGAGAAACATCCAATTTTGACGCCCCATACGTCATTGTGCGGAATTTCATCCCGTTCAATGCCATGTTACTCTCGCCAACCCAAGAGTAGACCTTCTCCAAGTCCTCAACTAAACATTTCGAGTCCTGCCCATTCCTTCCACAAACTAATTTTGTGTCATCAGCATATGAAGAAATACTGGCTTTTGTTCTAAACTTCTGGAGAGGAGCAATAAAGAGAATAAACAAGAGCGGACCTAAAATTGAACCTTGCGGAACACCTGACTTGACATCATACATGCCGCTAAAAGATCCTTCGACTTTAACTATTTGCTTCCTTTCGCTTATGAAACTATCAATCCAAGTCAGGACCTTACCCTGGACCCCTAACTCTTTGAGTTGATCGTGCAAAAGACCATGATCTACCTTATCGAAGGCCTTGGCAAAGTCAAGATAGACTACATCAACTGACTCATGACTTTCGAGCCCTTCAATGATTTGCTCAATATGATCAACCAATTGGGTTACTGTACTAAAATGAGCTCGAAACCCATGCTGTCCAGAAGGAATTAAATCATGGACTTCCAAATAATCTACAAGCTTGGACTTCATAATCTTCTCAAAAACCTTTGCAACGCTGGAGGTCAGAGAAATGGGCCTATAATTACTAGGGAGTGACTTATCTCCGCCCTTAAAAATTGGAACAACATGAGCTACTTTTAGAGAGGAGGGAAGCTTGCCCTGATCTAAGATGCAACGCATCAAATAGGAGAAAACAGGGGCAAGAATCTGTGAACATTTCATCAGAAACTGAGATGTCACACCATCAGGTCCAGGAGAACTTGAGAGCTTTAAGCTCTTGATGGCCTCAAAAGCATCTTGATCTGTGACTACCAGATCCTCCAGTCGATTATCCTGACTATCAATGCCAGTCTCATCAAAAACATTGCTACAGTCATGGCCTGCTCTGACTACCCTTTTTGGAATTGAAAATACACTTGAGAACTGATCTCCAAGGATATTGGCCATAACCTCACTATCATTGACGGTTTTACCGCCGACCTCAAAAGGTCCTACAGGATGCTTCATTTTTCTCTTTGTATTCGCAAACGAGAAAAACGCCTTTGGATTAGTCTTAACCTCCTGGATCACTCTACTTTCCTTCTCTAACTGATCGGAATCAATGGAGGCCCTAATTTTTGATTGGACCACATCCAATTTGTTTTGGAGGCTGGCTACAACAAATGGATTTGAAGTACGTCGAAGTCTATTCGAAAGCTGACAACTCCGTTTGAACAACTTCTTTCTAACCTTTGGAATTCCAGACAATGGCCTACCTTTTGCCACTATTTCTGGAATGCCACTGGACAAACAAACCTCGTCAAAAAGTGAAATAAACTTATTTATAGCTTTATCTATTGATGGTTCCTGCTTTAGAATGGAAATCAAGTCCAACTCGCCTAATCTTTCAACAATAAGGGGCCAGTGTTAATCTTTGAACTTAAACTTGGCCACGCCCACCTTTTGAGCAGATTTAACTCTAAAGCACGCCGGCTTTTGAGTAATGCTCGACCCTATCTCAAGAATGTGATGATCTGAAAGACTACATGGGGCAACATGGACATACTGGATCAGATCAGGGTCGTTGGAAAAAACTAAGTCCAGAACACTCTCTGCTCTGGTTGCAACACCAACGTGTTGAGAGAGATTACGCAAGATCGCAAACTCTTCTAATTTTTCGAAAGACGGCGATGCTGTTTTCGAAATGGGAATGTACCCATCCGGACTAACCTCCCACTCTACAATGCTAGCCGGAAAATTGAAGTCGCCAACAACAAAGAGTCGAGAACAAACCTCTCGATCTAACTCCTTTCCAATGAATTGGAGAGCTGACAGAAATGAAGAAGAGCTACAAGAAGGTGGCCGATACATTGTTACAACAGTAAGATCAAGGGCCTTGATATGACAAATCAAAACTTCTACTTCTCCATTCGACTTATGAACATGACTAAAAAGTAAGTCTTTCCTGACATATAGACATACGCCCCCATGTGGGAAAATGGGATTATCAGGGCGTAAAAAGGATTTCTCCTGACAGCTTCAATCCGATCCCCAACAGGATTCGAACCTACGCCGTCTGGAGAAGAAGTACATACGGCACTTTTAAGAACGCGCTAGTACGCGTGGCCACTCTGGCTGCCTTAAATGGGAAATTTTTCAAAATCAGTTACGCATGCGTTCGCCGAAGCTTTTGACTTCATAACAGTCTCTTTTTCCCAAACTCTCTTTTTAAAAATTCTAGTCTGCACTTTTTAGCCGATTTTAACTAGTGCACAGAATGTCATCCCATGTAAATGTCAATAAAAGATTAAATCCGAGGAGGGAAAAGTCATGTCTGATAAAAGCATTGGTATGTAAGGGAGTTGGAATTAGCTGCCCCATAACGGGCATGCCCTGCCATTAGGGCAGGTCACAGATAGTGGATAACAAGTCGTCTAGATGAGGCTTAAAACTTATGATGGGTCGTCTAATGGATAGATTCGTCGCAAAGAGGGAGGAAGTAAGTTCTACATCAGAAGAGTGACACAAATTTTTCATGTTCTTGGTAAAAGCACAATCAAATCAAGAAACAACGCTTTGGTCAAAGCTCTTCCCCTTTAGTGATTGTCATCTAAAATATTTAATCCTTGGTTTTCAGTCAGAATAAAAGTCAAAATCATAAACAGAGAATCAAAATTTGCCTGAGTTATCGCCAAAAATGGGCAATTTTGCCAATTTTTTTCGCCTAATTTTTCGCCAAATTTGCTAGATTCGCCAAATTTATCGCCAGAAATACAAAAACGCCAGGTTTATCGCCAATGATATCAAAATCGCCAGATTCGTGAAATCTGGCAATAGAAATCGCCAGCTGGCAACCCTGTCCAGTACTGATGTGTTTCAAGTTAGATTTTTGACACAGTTTTGCCGTTTGGTTTTAGGGTCAAAAACCTGACCACAACTAAACTTTTCAACAAAGAATAGACCTTATCTGCCATAAAATATGGCAGCACTGCCAACTCGAAATCCATTTTCATAACCATTGATGGAACTCGAAATCAAACTAGTTCGAGTGTTGCCATATTGGTTCCTGTTTAGGTCTTTTCAAAAAGTAGAATACAACATGCCCTTTTTAACAGCGATAAACTTCCGAGTCAAAACTGGCAGCACTCCTGGTTCGAAACACATCACTACTGTCAAGTCAGACTTTGGATGGTTTAAAGTCAATGTTTCGAAACTTTAGGATGTTCTTCTCCGGACTGGACTAGAGCTCTATATTAGAAAGAGTACAATCATATCCAACGCCATCTACTTCATTCTGCTCGCAACTGCTCGCCGTTCCCAAAAGGATGCAAATGTACCCTCTAAGCTGAACAAGTTTTCCAAATTATCAGACCAAGAGAACACCTTTTGAGAAACTAAAGGGCCTAGAGAACCTTAATGAAGGGGTCCAAAATGAACTATTAGTGTGTTTCGAATGATTCAAAGCTTAACTGCCTGTAAAATTAGGTTTAAAGCTTTAAAAGACAGTAAGAGAATGAAAATCTATCCCCTTGGACATATTGATGCAAGAGGTGATGGCAGCAATGTGATTGGAAATGAAATTGCAGGGCTGCTGAATTCTCTTCCCGCTTGTGCTTCACTGTCATGGTTATTGCTGAGAAAGAGCGCAGGGAATTTTCTTCCTCTCTTGACTTCACCCCTGACTGCAATTTAAACTTGCCCACCTTCCCATTGATATGCAAGATCACAGGAGTAGCTGGTGGTGGCCAGCAGGGGAGTCCAGTGAAATGCTTGCTAGCTTCAGATGGCTTGCCCAGCTTGCCCACTGGCACTTGTAAAGAAGGGAACTGCAAGGATTGCTGGTTCCTGACTGAGCCCAATGAGCAAACACGGACTTGAAGGACTTGACTCAACATATCAGGGTTGATAGGTAAAGAAAGGAAAACTCAACATGCTCCTCTCTATCACTATTCTTTCTGACACATTTTTTATGGTAGGAGCCCTGATTGTGAACGTTTTCTCTGAAAAAGCATCGATCACAATGAGGGGTGAGATATTCATTTATCTCTTGGTCTTTTAGGTTTTAAACCTAATTTTACAGGCAATTCAGCTTTGAATCATTTGAAACAAACTAATAGTTCATTTTGGACCCCTTCATTAAGGTTCTAGGCCCTTTAGTTTCTAAAAAGGTGCTATCTTGGTCTGATAATTTGGAAAACTTGTTCAGCTCAGAGGGTACTTGTGCATCCTTTTGGGAACGGCGAGCAGTTGTGAGCAGAATGAACTAGATGGCGTTGGATATGATTGTACTCTTTCTAATATAGAGCTCTAGACTGGACCTTCGCCGAATGTGACCAGTGCGTTTACGAGTGTGACCAACCTAACCTGTAAAGAACGTGACTAACTTTTCAAGATCAAAAAGAGCCAAAATTGCTTGTATATCAAATATAGAGCTTAAATGTAAACTATTACAGAGAGAGAACGTAAAATAGACCTAAATATTGAAAGCACCAGAAAATTCTGCCCTGCTCGGAATTAGACTTATGAAAAATAAAATAGGCAAGTAAATTTGGTCATCATGCACACAAGCGAGCAACTGTTGCCATATTTGAGGAATGGCTTTAATTTAGATATTTAAAACTTTTTTGAAAGAACTAGGACACATTATTTCTCAAAAAACTACAAAAAAAAAATTGACGAATTCTTAACATAAATTTGGTGGCCATGCTCATAATTCAATCCTAATCAATTTTGCACCACCAAATTTTTTTTTCAATGGATTACTTACAAAATTTTATTTACTTAAGCTTTCGTTTACTCATCATTAGGGCTCGGAAAACTATTTGCAAAAAAGTGTCAGCATATCCAATATAAAAAAATTCAAAATCCATAGATATTTGCTAAGTATTTGAAAAACGCCGGATGTTTAAGAAATATTTTTTGACAACGCCATTATTTGGGATTTTTGTCTGTGTGTACCGATTTTCCAAATTTGTTTTTGATGAATTTAATGCATTCTACCGTGTTTTTATGCAGACCCGACATGTAAATGATTTTAAAAATACAATTTTCAGTTTGCCTCAATGGAATTTTTCTGTGTATGACAGTAGTTTTGGTCGTGAATGTCTAATCTTAGTACAAATGTCATTTTGTATTTTGGTTTCATTTTGGTTAAGCCCTCCTGAGCATTGGTCATTCATTTATTTTCCTCAATTTTGCCTGAAATATTTTTTCTGACTCAAAAATTCGAGAAACTGTTTATTTTTTCCTTGAAACAGCCAAATATTTAAAAAATCATATTTAAAAAATCAAGCAAAGACGGAGGAATATTCTGAAAACATTTTATATTTAAAAAAAAAATATTTCCGAGCCCTACCATCATCAATATCTCCACGAAGTTGGTTACTCTTCAAAGCCAGCAAACACAGAAAAAGTGATGTTTAGAAAAATACCTCTAAAAGTTAAAAAATGCCCTTTAAAGTGAAAAATACCGGAAAAAGTAATATGAAGCCCCAAAATGAGATTTTTGGAAAAAATCGGCTCAAATAATGAAAACTTATGTCAGATCCGCCCTTTTTTCATCACTTAAGATTTCAAATCCCAAATCGCAAATGAAAAGTGTTAATAATTTGAGATGATCTGTATACTTCTTCAAAAAAAATAAAATTTTCATTTTTTCCTGGAGATTTTAAAAAGTGTCCGATTTCACTATGTTCGTTTACTTTTGATAAAAAATAATTTTGTGATAAACGTTCTAGGGCAAAATGCATGCCAAAAATGGGTTTATTTGCCGACTTCAGAGGCTAGTGTTTAAGACGCAAAGATTGATCTCAAGATCAACTAAATTTTGAAATATTATTCTTGTTCTTATTTTGTTCAACGAAAGCATTTTATTTCCAGAAAGCAGCACCAATTTTGATCGGTCTTAAAAAATCACATGCTTCTTACAAACTGCTCTAGTTAGAGAAAAGGCATAACGAGCTGGATCGTAACTTGATAACATATGAAACACCAAACCTCAAAACATTGACAAGTGGTGACTGCCATCTCTTGTTGTGGACAGATGCTGTCTTACATTGTGCACTGTTGCGCGAATGATAATACCTATTTACATAAGCCCCGGGGAATGTCCGGTATGTTGTGGTTGAAGTTACTTTGACCCTTCCAAAAGCTTCGTTTGTTCACTCGAGTCTCGAACAATTTTTATCGGGCTCCTTCATTGTTCAACTTGTTGCCCATTTGTCTTCGTCGGGAATATGTAGGAGCTGATCCTCTAACAGCATTTAATGCAGGATTGGACAAACTTTTGAACACCATTCCTGACCAACCCACTATTCAAGGGTTGTACAGATCTGCCAACAGTAACTCATTGGTAGATCAAATTTCATGTAAACGGTACTTTTATAGACTATATTAATCATTAACTCTATTTACAGGGAATCCCATTCCTTGTAGCGGTATTAAAAATCCGCCCCCCCCCCCAAAAAAAATATAGGTTTCACGTTTACCAATGGATGAGTGTAATCAGGCGAATTCAGTTGGGGATTCTGGGGCTTAAATGACCAGGGATGTGTCAGAGTCGAGACTATCCAGCCCAAAAATGCTTCGTTTTGACAATCAATCGAAACAAGACCTTTCCCTCACGTTGCAAACTTAATCTATGAAATGTACGGGCCTATTTCTAACCCATCTCTAGCCATTTTGGCCCCCAAATTCCCAGCTGAATTTGTCGGACTACACTCATCCATTTAGTATTTTCTCCCATCATGATATCGGCAACCTTTGGTTTAGATAAACTTCAGATCACGAGCTTTCGCCCAGTTGAGACACACAGTATATTTGCCCAAATTTGACGTCAAGAAGTGACATTTTGAGGTCACAGTAAAAAGGTCACCGTAAAACGGTGACGGCTAAAAGGTCAAAAGGTAAAAGATCATGGTACAAACAGGTCACAGACCCGTGCAGCTCTGGAGGCCTCCAAGGGTGTGACCCAGGGGTGTTCTTTGGTTGAAGGTTGTCCCATGGGACCCAAGATTAACCGAGTGAAACACAATCACGCCAAGGCAAAGGTCTGACAATTGAAGTCAACAGGAAGTCATTCTCAACATTTAAGGGCACTTTTCGCCCAGGTCTGGTGGACCATCGAGGAGGGTGTTCCCTCACCCTCTAGAGTGCCCTTGGGCGTGACCTTTGTACAGTGACCTATTTACTTGTGACTGTTTTATTTGTGACCTATCCACCCTCAATCGATGGCATTCTTCAACAACTGTCAATTTTGCGACCTTTTGACTGTCCACGTCAATACCTATTTGTTAGAAATAATATTTCAATAAACACAAGTAAAATTGACCATTTTACTTGTGGTTATTGGGTCTGTTATTGATCAGATTTCATCAAGATTGACTAGAGAAAGAAATATCAAGTATTGTTGCTTATGCTGTTGAATTAATCATTAAATATAAAAAGAACCTTTGGCTCCTTGGAACAGTAAGGACAGGACCATAATGGCACTTGCACAAAGGTTAATCAAGTTAGCATTTTAAATCATACCGCTAACGGTAAAACAGAGCCGTTGGCTATGCTTAGGGAACAAGATATAGAACCTGGCCATCATAGGCTAATGCATGGTGTCAATGGTTCATGCCGGTGATTGGTCAAGAGATCTAAGGCTCGGAGACATTTTCAGTTCTTCTGTGGAGCAGAAATTCCAGACGTTCCGAGGAGTAGGGTCAGCTGACGATCAGCCAACAGCAAACACTACGTTGTGAAACGTCTGGGATTCTGCTCCGCAGCAAAACTGAATATTTATCCGAGCCTTTGAGATAACATTAACATTCGGCTGATTCTGACAAAGGTTCAATGACAAAAAAGAGTACTTCTTCTTTGTTGAGTGAGGTGTCAATCACCCAAGGTGAGACATTAATTAGTGTTTTTTAAACTGGACCTTAATTAAAATTCTCTTTATAACAGATAAATATTTCAAACACATTTGGAGCAGGTTAAGGATATTCAATAACCAAACTTTGGCATAAAATGAGCTAAATAGTTGAGATGTGTTTCCAATAGTCATGGACTTTTGTTTCCTGCACGTTGGAAGACATCACTGATAAAGAAGCTCATGGGATCAAAGTGTCAACTTGACCCTGGCAACAAGTGGCTTAAACGTGAAGCTTCAAAAAAGTGCAACAAACTAAGAAGCACAAGAGAAAAAAATGCAGCCAATAGGAGCCTTTGACCCAAAAATATAGAAGCAATAGCTTGACCACTACTTTGTTTGTTTGTTTGTGGTGGAGTCAGTACGCAGCTTCACAGCTGTGATCTGATAGAGGCTGTCCACCATATGGGGATATTGCCGCTCCACTTGGACAAGCCAACAAGCATTAATTTTTACCTCACCCTCGGGAATGACCCCAGGTTCGCCCATTTAAGCCGTCAAGGGCCGTGACTATTGCATGTAACTTAATACCACAGGCCACTAGGACTCGGCAAGCCCGGGATCGAATCGGGGCTTGCCTAGTTTTTGCATTGAAAGACAGTTCAACGCTAAATTTTGACTCCAAAGAGTTGAATTTGTAGATTTGATTTTTGCATTGTAAGACGGTTCAAATGCTAAATTTTGACTCCGAAGAGTTGAGTTTGGAGAGTGGCAGTCAGCCGGGATCGAACCCCAGCCTTCCGCACAGCAACCCGACGCAGTACGCACTACGCCATGCCTCACCCCCCAAACTTAATCCAACTTTTTACCCAACTTTATTCATATCATAACTAAATTGATCATTATTGGCATGATTCACTTAAACTGATTGCAAAATCGAATTAACTTGAACTTCCTAGGTTGATGGTGGCAGCAACAACGGCAAACATTTGTAACTTTAATAAGACCAAGCAGCTGCTTCTTGCCCATGAGCTTCTTTTGTCTGTCACAGACAGTTTCACAGCATTTTTGGCAATTTGTTGCATTTCAACCTAGTTATGACAACTTATTCCATTTCAATCTAGTTATGACAATGTTGTTGCATTTAAACACATTTTCAGCAATTTTATTGCACTTTTATCCATTTTTTAGCAATTTTTTGCTTGTCTCCATTTTTTGGCAGTTTATTGTTTTTTTATCTATTTTTGGCAATTTTGCATTTTTATCCATTTTGGCTATTTTATTGCATTTCTATCCATTTTTGGCAATTTTATTGTAATTTAATCCATTTTTGGTGTTTTTTATTTGCAGTATTGTGCAGTCCTATAATGGCTCATTTTTATTAACACCATTTTTGTTTCAAGATTGATCGACATTCATGTTCTTAATTCAATTTTGGAAACCGTTCAATGTCCGAAATCTCATCTTGCCCAAGTCGGATACACGGAAGATGAAAGCTAATCATGAATGAAACTTTTATCTTTCTTAATGTTGTAAGGATGATAGTTTTACTTATTACAACTGCCTGAGCCATCAATTGGCCTACCCTCCGCTCTTGTTAGTAAGCCAATTCGAATTAAGGACACAAGATTCTTGTGGTCGCAATGGTTAGGTGGTTATTGGTTCTTTTAGGGTCGTGGGGCGTGAAAATCTGCGCATGACTTTACGACTTGATTGATGAATGAATGAATGATGCATGCATGATTAAACGAGGAGAGGAATAAGTGATGACGTGCCTTCGATTACCGATTCAATTGGCGTCTGAGCACTATTTGGTACGTAATTTGCTCGTCCATTTACCCACATCATCACCGTGGCCAATAACAACGACTATCCAACCAGTGACCGAATGTATTGGCAGCATGACAATGCATGTTGACCACCGTGGTAATGCTATTGTCTCTTCGAATGAAGCCTAAGTTTACTTCCTCATAATCATAGGGGAGTTTTTAATTGAATACAAAATGGATTGAATCACTCCACTGAACTAGGGCTCGGCAGGATTTTCCTGCGTCGATTGACCTTCGACTCGTCGTTTCGGACATACTGTACGTCTTTCTTTCTTGCGTTCTTTCCTACTTACCTTGTGGCATTGGATCCATTCAATATTCATGCTTGGCCGACTTAGGATTGGTCAAACCCTGGAAAAAAAGAACAGAAAAACCAAGCCAAATAGAAGCTGATGGCCCCTTCCTGGATTTATCCTCGTCGTTTTTGAAACAACGCTTCCTTCTACCGTCGGCATGACTGCGATTTCGTCTTGAATGTTTCTTGCTCCAGTTTCTTCGTGGTTTGTTGACGAGTGGTCAAACCTACCAGAAGTTCGACCTTGAAAGTAATTGTCCGATTTTTCCTTTCGTATCAAAACCTGTCTCCGAATTCGAAGCTATTGAAGCCGATTTAAGATCGGGAGCATTCGATGATGACAGGAAGAAGGTCATTGCTATCTGTTGCTTTTTGCTCTGAGTAGGTTGAACACTCACTGACACGAAATGGAAGTGATTTAGGGCTTGAATTCCCAGGTACGAATATCGATGATGCGATTGCGAAGAAAATTGACAGCGACTGATTGGCCGCTATTTTGGGGGAACTGTCGATGGAGTAAAACTTGAACTCGTTTTTGATCTTTAAAGAATGATGAAGTAAACTTGAAAATGGACTGAATTGGTTCTAAAAAAAGCGTGTCAGGATAATCTCCCAGGTGCATGCCAAGCACATATATTTATTATTCCAATTGTTCGTGGTTTTGCATTGCAATTCGGTATTCGATGCAGAGTCCGTTTCAGTTTCGAGGCCGTCGTGGCGGTCTGATTTTGTGACCAAAATAAAAGGAGCGCCAGTGGCAAGAAAATTCATTTCGCAAGGCTTCAGAGGCAATAACTATTTGTGCACTTAAAAACAAGCGCAAACAAGCAAGCGGAGATTCAGAAAATGCGGAAAGGACAAACAGTTCTTTGCCGACCTTGAAGAATCCAACTGACCAAAGAGGTAATTGAAGGCACTCACTCAGTTGAGTCACATGGCGTCATGGGTATGAACATGCGTGAAGAAACGAGCTAGGAAATCAATTCTGAATTAGTTCTTAATTTTCTAATGAGTGTCCTTTTAGGGAGGGTAGAATTTCATCCTTGGCTGCAATCTACTTCCCTATCAGTCATGAAATTGATCATTTCCCCATGGACAGGTGGCTCAACAACCCTTACTCAATAAGAGGTATGGGAAATAACAGACGGTTCATTTTTGTTTCTATATGAGGTCATTTTTATTCTTCTTCATTTTTAAATCCTCAAAAAATGGGGAGTTCTGGTGCATGACCAGGGCGAGTGGTGATGGTTCAATAAATAAATAGAATAATTATTGTTCAAATAAATATCATGAGGACCTGAGCAACTTTTGATGTTTGAAACTCGGTTTGTTTTGTTTGAAAGGTGACGAGCCCAATAGTCAATATCGTCTCGACTAAAGTTCCAAACAGGGAAAAGAGATGGTTCATCCCCTGACGGGAAAAGAGCTCATCAATCTCGGAAAAGGTCAGTTTAGCGACCACTGTAGGAAGGCTGTTCACATTCCTCGCACAAGTAGAAGGAGGAACATTGTTGCTTGGGCACCTGTTGGCACTCTTGCTTGGGGACTTGACGGCACTCCTGGCGGGGCTCGTTGCGGCACTTTTGGCGAGGCACTTGTTGGCATTCTTGTTTGGGCACCTTCTGGCAGGCTTGGCGGGGCACTTGCTTGCACTCTTGCTTGGGCTTCTGTTGGCAAGATTGCTTAGGCACTTGCTTGCACTCCTGTCGGGGAATTTGACGACATTCTTGTTGAGGCACCTGGGTGCATTTCTCCTTGGGCACACTGCGGCATTCCTCCTTGGGGACTTGACGGCATTCCTGCTTGGGGGTTTGCTTGGGCACTTGAGAGCATTGTTGCTTGGGCACATTCTTGCACTCCTGTTTGGGGATTTGCTTGGGGATCTGTTGACATTCTTGACGGGCAACTTGCTTGGGCACCTGTTGGCACTCTTGGCGGGGCACATTCTTGCACTCCTCCTTGGGGACCTGCTTGGAAACTTGGCGGGGGATTTGGGAACATTGTTGCTTCTCCACTTGCTTGGGAACCTGCTTGGAGACTTGTTGGCATTCCTCCTTGGGCACTTGTTGGCATTCCTGCTTGGGCACCTGTTGGCATTGTTGCTTGGGCACGCTCTTGCACTCTTGCTTGGGCACCTGTTTGGGGATCTGTTGGCATTGCTCCTTGGGGACGTTTCGGCATTCCTGCTTGGGGGTCTGCTTGGGGATTTGGGAGCACTTTTGCTGGGGCACTTGCTTGGGCTGTTGACGGGGGATCTTATTGCAAACTTGCTTACCAACTTGCTCGCATTCTTGCTTGGGGACCTGCTTGGCGACCTGCTTGGGGACATTTTGGCATTCCTGCTTGGGGACGGATTGGCATTCTTGTTTGGGAGTCTGCTTGGGGACCGATTTGCATTCTTGTTTGGGAGTCTGCTTGGGGACGGACTTGCACTCTTGCTTGGGCACAGACTTGCACTTGGGCTTGGGGGGACCATAACCGTAGGTGGGCTTGGGCTTCTCGCAAACCTGCTCGTATTTGGTCTCACATTGTTGCTCGTAGCTGGTCTCGTACTTGGTCTCGCATTGTTGCTCGTAAGAGGTCTCGTACTTGGTTTGACATTGTTGCTCGTACTTAGTCTCGCATTGTTGCTCGTATTGGGTATCATATTGGGTCTCATAAACGGTCTTACATTTGTCCTCGTACTTGGTCTCACACTTGTCCTCATAGACGGTCTCGTATTCGGTCTTGTAAACGGTCTCGCATTGTTCCTCATAAGTGGTCTCGTACTTGGTCTCACACTCTTGCTCGTAGGTGGTCTGGCATTGTTCCTCGTACTTGGTCTCGTACTTGGTCTCACACTCTTGCTCATAGGTGGTCTGGCACTGTTCCTCGTATTTGGTTTGGCATTGCTCCTCGTACTTGGTTTGACATTGTTCCTCATACTGGGTCTCATACTCGGTCTCGTATTGGGTCTCGCACTTCTCCTCGTATTTGGTCTCATATTGAGTCTCGTACTTGGTCTCGCACTGTTCCTCGTACTTGGTCTGGCATTGCTCCTCGTATTGGGTGTCATACTTGGTCTCGCATTTCTGCTCGTACTGGGTCTCGTACTTGGTCTCGCATTGCTCCTCATACGAGGTCTGGCATTGCTGCTCATAAGAGGTCTCGTACTTGGTCTCACATTGTTCCTCGTACTTGGTTTGACACTCTTGCTCGTACTCGGTCTTGCACGAGGTTCCATAGCTGGACTCGCACTTCTCCTCGTACTTGGTCTCACATTGCTGATCGTATTCAGTTTTGCATTCTTGCTCGTACTTGGTTTCGCACTGCTCTTGGTATTCGGTTTGGCATTGCTCCTCATACTTGGTCTGACACTGTTCCTGGTACTCTACTTCACACTTTTCTTCGTATTTAGTTTGGCACTGCTCATCGTACTTGGTCTGGCATTGCTCTTCATAAGAGGTCTGACACTCCTGATCTTGTTTGCAGTTATACGAAGTGGGCTGTTGAACCTTCTTGGTGGTGCACTTGGGCTCTTGGGGAGCACCATATTGGCCCTGAGGATAAGCGTTGAGTTGGGAACATCCCACGGCCAAAAAGACCTGAAACAGAAGGGAAACACATCTTTCATGAGAATGAGAATTTGAATAAGCGATGACAACGTTGGCTAATGGTTGTTGTTGTTCATAAAACAACTCAATTTGGATTCAATGTTGCACTGCACGTAAAATTTTGGAAATTAAAGACAAGTCCTGGTTGTGAGACTTACCAAAGCGATCGAAGCAAACCTCATGTTTGCCTGTTGGAAGACTTCAAACGAATTACGAATGGTTTCGGTTCACCGATCGAATTTATATATTTGGCTTCAGTCCCCACAACACATCAGTATTCGTCCGTTGGTGTCGTCGTCGTCTTCGGAGGCTGTTGTTGTCGTCTTGTCCATGGTATACGCATTTTAGCGTACTGCGTCCGACCAACCGTCTCTCTCCCGGCTTCTTCGGTTGGCCTCCTAACCTTCACCCTCTTGACGCAACTTATTTCTTTGGTTTTGTATGCTGTCTGCTGACGCAGGAGTGAATAAAGCCCCCCCTTGGTTTGGCCCATCCGGCGAGTGAAACATCCCAACCACCTCCTGTCCTCCCCCTTCACCTCTCTCCAACAACTTCACTAACAACGGCAATCCCGCCACAGATTCCATCCCAAGCATGGCCATCATCGACCACGACAAAGTCGAATCCAGTCAAAACAACACCAATGTCGCGGACGAACGCGAAGACGGACGCAGAATTTGCCCGTAGGGTGTGTTTCGAGCAACCCTCGCTTTTCCGCGGTCGCACAGTTTCTCGTTGTTCGCTCTTGATGCTTTGCCGATTGGCTTGGGATCCAATTTACTTGAACTGAAGCAACAAGTTCTCGTCCAATACAAGACCGCCGGCCCACCTACAAAGGTATACTATCTGTACCTTGTTTGAGATCTGGTCCACCAACCGCTTTTTGTTGCGAATCTGCCGAGCTTGTACAATCCAGACGAGCATCCTCATAAGGCTCTTCAGATCTCGGCTCATCCATCCTCCCATTAGGCACTCCGAATTGCACTCTTTGCCCTCCGTTTGAGTTGAGAATTACGGAGCAAAAATGAGCGGTTGATCGATTCCCATGAAGACGAGTCAAGTTGGACTCGCAATTGGTCTTCATGTGTGGCAGGATGCTTCTTGATTAAGTTCCCTCCCGAGTCATTAACAACAACTTCGTTTAAGTTATGGAGGTATTGCTATTCCTCCGGGACTTGGTTGATTTATTCAAATTGTCACGTGAAGTGGTTCAGAATATATGTCAAGCCTGGTAAAATCAAATAAGGTCACAACTCCAGGATTGATGTCCTCGATCGTCGAGAAGTTCCAAGTTCAGTGAGCATGAAAACCGAGAGTCATTTTGACAGGCAAATTCCTTGTGCTTGCAGGCTTTGATTATGAATACTGGTCGGTTGATTTGTTTCCCGACCAGATTTTGGAAGAGTCTTACTTCCCTCAATTTTGGATTGAGCTATTGTTGTTGAGTCATTGCTTCATTCAATTAAAGTTGCCGTAATTGAAATGAATCCCTTAAGGTGTTTAATTGTCTATGAAGTTAATTGCTCTTAGTGTGTCCAGTAACGGTTACCCGGACATTGGTCATGGCAGGATTTAAAGATAATCGGGTGAGAAAAAATCCTGGCCTGAGTGCCGCTTGTTGTCTTTATCAAAAGATTTGATGAAAACATTTTCGTTCTCGAAAATATAGCGGTTTGTTTATCTCGGAAGAGACACGCCCTGGATTTGAATCCATCGTTCATGGCATCAAGTTCGGAACGAAATGAATGACGAGAGTTAAGCAGATCTTGAGATCGATAAGAAAAGAGACTAACAGACAAAAACGTGGATTGCGATTTCTGACGAGAGACCGCAAGGATGTCGCTAATATGTGAGGGTTTTTTTTGTCTAACAGAAAAATGTCCAAATATTAAGAGTATGCGTGCGGTTGGTGTATTTTCATGAAGAAGGAGCCAATGAAATAAAAAAAAAATCGAGGAATATTTTCAGCAACGTGAATTTGATTTCAAAAGTCGGTAGTCTCAAATCTTCCACATCAAGAAAGAGCAAAGGTATGTGACAGCTAAATTTGTTATACCTTCTAACGGAATTTGGCCTTCTATCCTTGGATTTTGGATCTTTGGAAGCTGCAAATTAGTTAAAACCCAACCGCCGTGTTATAAAACCCATTAGATTGACCATTCACAATGAATTACCAACCAAAATTGCAGCCTGTTCCACAAAAAAATAAAAAACCTCTTTGTTAATAAGTAAAGGGTGGGAAGTTAGTTGGAGCAATAAAACATATTTTTTCACGTAAAGGGTATTTTTGGGTGGGAGAAAATATATATCTCAGCATCTTTTGTTGGAATCCACATATTTTGGCCTTTTCGTGGCTATTTTTCACAAAAAGATTGCACGAAAAATTATCACTTTAGACAATATTTTGGCAAAGTTGGTGTTTTGTACCCAGGGTGGTTAAAATTTCTGTTTTAAGTGTTTGCTCAAATGCCAAGACTTCTAACGGTGATTTTTGACGTTTCAGTATCACATTGAAGATATTTTATGACGGTGTGAATTTTAAAGTAGCTCAAATAACTATATCAGTTCATCTAAATCAGTTAAAACCAACATATACCTTATTCCAAAACCACATTAAAAGGTATCAAAAGGTTCCTTAGTTATGAATTGAAATGAAATTTCATCAATTTCTTTTAAGCAAATAATGAACTATCACCGCTTTAAATCTTCAAAATGCACCAAAAAAACCCTGAAATGCTCGAGTAGTGTGTTAAAGCAATTGCCAAGACATTTTATGTACTTTTTCAACGTTGCATAGGTAGATATTTTTTGTTTCTTTTTACTTGTGTCTCATATAAAAAATAAGAATGTAAAATATCTTAAAACAAACGTAAACCGCATATTTTTGGATCATTTTTTTGCCTTATTTTGGGTTAGCACAGTGGAATTGAAGTTTAGATTTTCGTAAAATTTCAAACAAAATTTGTTGCTTCAAATTTTGCTATTTTTCAAAGGAAAATTTCCGTAGTACTAGAAGATTTCAAAGTTACTTAGATCTACGATTTCAAGGATTATTTAAGAAAGTATATATCAAAAATGACTATTTTAAGTTAGTTTTAAGTCAATTTATATATTAATCTTACAACCTATTAAGAATCATTAGCATAAAATTGGAACATTCTATGGCATATTTTAATGTAATTTGAAACTTTAAAGTAATTGTAGTTTATTGTCTGCGTAATAGAGATTTATGAAATTTCGGTTCATTTCATAACTAAGGAACCCTTTGATATCTATTAATATGATTTTGGGAAATATTTTGGTTTTAGCACTTTTAAGTGATTTAATGTAGTTATTTGAGTCAATGTAAATTACACACCTTAACAAAATATCTTTATAATGACACTCCGATATTGAAAAATGCCATTAGAAGTCTTGGCAATTGAGCAAACACTTTCATAGAGCATAGATAACCACCGTGTACCATTATCAAATGCAAAATAAGTACTACTTAACCATTAAGACAGATTTATTCTGTTGGCAAATTTGGGAAAGCCCAATCTCTTAAAATGATCTTTTGCTTAGATATAGTTGGTAGTCTTTCTGTAATTTTTGGTCATGTTTTTATGTTATTTTTTGGCAACTTCGGCAAACTTGAATGAACAGGAGAGCCTAGAGCCCCTAGAAATAAGTCAATGTTTTTTGCATCTCAGATGATCTGAGGCAAGCAAAAATCAAAAGTACTTATGAAAAATGTAAAACTAACGGGGATTTTCCTTCAAGTTTCAAAAAATTCCCCAAATATTCAAAATCTGTGCAAATTGCAAACATACTTCAAGAAATGTTAAGATATTTAATTAAACAATATTCGAAGTTCAAAGGTAATTTTTGACCAATTTAATGCACATAAAATTTTGCAATATAATAGGACTAACATGAAAAAGTTGGTGGAATTTAGACAAAATAAATGTATTGACGCGTTTAAAAGCTGAAATATTTTTTTTTCATTTCTATTTATGTTTCGGAATTTGAAACAGAGTGTGACAGCCTGTGAAACGATGCGAATATAAGGAACTCAATTTTTTGTGGGCTGGATAAACCTTCACGAGTGATTCGAGACGTCAGTTCTTGTTCAATGTCAATATTGCGGTCTTTGAAACAAATTCTACTGGAATTTTCATTGAATTGGTCGATAAGAGGCCACCTAGTAAATTGGTTAGAAGTTTCTGATTACTTGATGCCAATGCACCGCAAAATTACACGAATACCCAACGGTCAAGTGTATTCAACCGATAATTTTCTTTTAAAAATCTGATAACTCTAGCAGTCACCATCTGACTTTTCAATCTGATGTGTTTTGCAGTAATGGACTGAAAGCCTTTTCGCCCGAAATTTTGGTTACGATGTCGGTTGTGTCTTTTAAAACCGAAAGTAGACATCCACAAAAAAAGAATAGGGGTTAGGATAGGGGTTCTCAACCTATGGGTATTTACCCAAAATTGGGTAAATTTGACTTTCTGTTGGGTAAATTTGTGTCTTGAAAAATTGGAAAAAACTTGGGGGTTTTCGACCAATATTGCACGTTTTTCTCTTCTTCACGTATTTTGACATTTTTAAATATTGGTCATTACATAGGGGGGTAAATCTGATATTTGCCTTGCCAAAACGGGTATCCCCCGGAAAAAGGTTGAGAACCCCTGGGTTAGGAGTTTTTTATGCTTTTTCATTTTTTTTTCCAATTTTTCCAATTCAGAACTTTCCCTGGATCCTAAACTCTGAGTTCATCCAGCAAAAGACCATGATCCACCTTATCAAAATGAGAGTTTCACGCCTCGTTTAACGCCCAAACGAGGGCAGGGCTTATGGGTTCGATCCCAGGTCTCACTGTTTGGGGACACACGCCTCGAACGAAACCGAAAACCCAGAATGGACACCTCCTTGGCCAACTTAAAATAAGATATGTTGTACACAGTACGTTAAAATGCATATAATTAGAACGAATGATCTTGTACAAAACATTCTATTATCATTAACGGCTACTGACGCATGCCTGATTTGACTAAATGACTACGATCATACTACTTTCATTGGGAATATTTTCCTTCTTGTACTGCATATTTCACATTGAAAGACGCAGTTTTCGTTTCCACGCTTAAGCTGTTCTTCTAGGATGCGTTTACCATTTAAGTTTCCTATGAAAATGTGCGGCTGTGCCAACTTCCTCGTCCAATACCCGCAACCGGTGAGAATTTGGCTAATGGTAAAGATATCATATATTCAAAAACATGAATGCCAGCTAAGGTTTGAAACACGTTGCCGGGTACCAGTGATGTTTACAAAAAATCAATTTACCGCTGACCTTCTAAACATGGTAAATGAATAAGTATTTTTTGAAAGTATACAAGAAACACAAGATACTTCTCGATATCACATGCCATTCAATTCTGACCCAAAAGCTTACTTTGAACGCCAATTGTGCCTTAATTTGTTCGTTGCGCATTTTTCATACCGCAACAACAAATGAGGATTATACTTTACAGGGTTTTTAATATGACATTTTGATACAAGCAAGTTATACAGGTTTCACTACGCATGTCGCTTAAAAAAAATTAGCACGATAAAACTGGTGGAAATTACCAAGTACCCAAAATGTCATTCTTTCAGTTTTATGAATGAAGTGTGTGAAATTTTGTGAAAACATGATTGATGAATTAGGGTCCCAAGCCAAATCAAGAATCTTTCGTGACGCATTACAATTTTGATTAAATTAGAATAATGCCAATTGACAAAAACAGTTTGGATAGACTCGGGCAAGATAATTTTTGAAATATATTAACTCATCAATAGAGAGTAGTGATGGGAGGCAAACAAGAGCTTGGGCAAGCGGTCTGGTACAGTACCTTGGACTTGCCGAAACTTGGGTCTACTTGGGTGCCTGTACAAGTATTTTTCCCACCTTACAGGTTTGCCAAATTTGCTAGGAATGAAGACTAAACTTTCGGCATCAGAATTTCAATTAACCAGAAAGTTTCAGCGAAATAGGGCCCATGCAATTGTTAGGATGGATTTTTAGATGAAAATACACAATTCAAAGCTTTTGTATCGAGAAATGCAAAAGCTTTTGAGAATATTTCAAAAAAAAAAAAAAAGAGTTGGCATCTTATATTTTTTTCTAGCAACTCTGAGTGACCGAGCTTGTTCCCAAGTGTGACTGTTAAATCTCATTCTTGATTGGCCCGAAAAGTGTATTCATGTGTGGTTTAGAACGGAAACTAAAGAAAAAACATGGTTTTGCAAATGCTATCCAAATCAAAATATTTTTTGTTTCACTTCCACTGTTTATTGCTAAATTATTAAGGTCAAAAGATCATTGAAAATGCTACTTGACATTCTTTTCTTCAAAGGCACACTGCAAGCATCTGAAATCTTCTAAGAGCAACTGCCGGCAACTGCATCTTCCAATGTTCCTTGAGCTTGCCAAGTGTATTGGTGTATTGCCCAAGTAATGCTTGTCAACAACTTGTGCTTGGGGTGTCTGTGATGACTCATTACTTGCCCAAGTCACATCACTAATAGAGAGGTGTTCTGTTCCCTAAATTGACACTAGGACGCCATCTGCTTTTAGTGTTTCCAGTTTTTGAGGTATTGACTACCCTTCAGCATAATGGAAAGTAATGCAATGCTCTGCTTTTTTACATGCCAGTTACTTGACCATCCTGACTCAAATTGGGCATTGAACACAAGAAGTAAAAGCCAAAATGTACGAATAATTTCTTTTCATAACGATTAATTTTGCATTCTAAGCTTTGGAGAGACTGGAAGAGCTTGGATCATGGTAGTTTTTGCAACGATTGAGGCACAGCCTGATTAGCATACAAAGCTCAAAAATAGTACCCGTACTTTACACGTCTCTATATTGTAGGTAACAAACAAACAAGTCAGAAACAAAACGGTTAGAAGAAAATAGGGGACAGTAAAAAGGTCACACGGTAAAAATTTCATCATGAAAAATCACTTTTCCATGCATTAAATTGTGTTCCACCCAGAACATCTTATAAGCCCACGGACAGAGCTCGAAACAAGGATGTAATTTTCAATCCAGAGGGGCGAGGGATCACTCTCCTCCATGGTCCGTCGGATCCGGGGCGGGTTGGGACCATTGTCCTAGAAATGTTGGAAGTCATGTTGACTTTACTTGCGAGACGTCAATTATGCTCCCGGTTAATCTTGGGGTCCCATGGGACAATCTTCAACCAAGGAACATCCCAGGGTCCCTGGGCTCACCCTTGCCCCCGGAGGCAACCTCCGAAGCTGCACAGGACTGACATTTTAACCGTAACCATTTTAGGGTGATCTTTTTACTGTGATCTATTTACCTTGATATTTTTACATTGTGACCTATTTACCGCACGCCCATCATAAATCATCAAGTCTTGTCAAGGGTAAAGAATAGTTGAGCTTCAATTTATGAGAAAAGTGACAAACCACCATTTTGAAGTAAAAATTACTTGAAGTGCTGCAGCAAAATTTTTGGCCTTTACTTACTGTCACTTGGCATGACTTTTTGATTTTTAAATACAATAATATCGTAGCTGAGCTCCAAAAAACTCGAAATATGAAGAACAGTCCATTTTAAGACCTAAAATCTCATTTTGGCAACAAATTTAAGTTGAGAATAGCTTTGAATTCAAGAAACTTTGCCCGTTTTGCCACCATCTAGCGGCGATTTTTCAGGCTTCGGTTAAAATCTCTTTATTATTCCTGTGATGTTCCTAGTGATACATCTTTGTTCCAGATCCAGCCACACCCCACCGCGAATTAATCTAGATTTAGATAGTTTAGAATGCTTGTGAATGTAAAACATACACAAAAAATACAATTTACAGTGAAATTACTTGTGTGCTTGTTTTTCAAAAAGAAATTATCAAACCACTTTTTTAATGGGTCAAGACCATTCCATCTCCGAAGTGGATGAAACACTTGCGAGCAGACAGCTAAAAAAATGTTGAATGACGGTACCTAGTTTTGTTTCTGTATTCCGTTTGCTGCGGGTCTTCATTGATAGTAATTTGTTTTTTTCTCTTTTATGACGAGTTTGATTGTGCATACATACATTAACCCTAGAATTGCACTTAGTGTAAGTTCCAGTGTTGTTGTTGTTGTTGTTGTTGCTTGGAAGCCAGTGTATTTCAGTTGGTGAGTGTGCAGAATGCAATTTTCATGCAGTTTGCACCTTCGCCATTTCTTTGAAGGTCAGCCCTAGATATGATTGAAGAAACGGCATATTTCGCTCTTTCGAATAATTCAGTGGACGTACACAAGGTTGTTTTGTTTTTCCCTCCCTCGTCAAGAAATAGTTGTTAGGAAAAGTCATTGAAAATTCATACTATGTGGCTTCGTTAGAGGACATTCTATGTCAAGTGGAACCAGGGCTTGAACATGACACAAAACTGTCTTCACAAATACACTTTTTTATGAATGGAGTTCAAAATTAAGATGCATTGTACTTTGATGCAGATTTTACCGTTGCATTCTCTACCGATTTCTTCTCAAAATAAACTTGGCCAATTCCCGAATTCGATGCCATTTTTCGTCGTAAATATTCGGCATCAGACCGAGTTCCTTTAGTAAATAACAAGTAGACCTTTTTAAGGTGCACCCTGCCAGTGTGTTTCAAAATTAAGCATTCAATATGGCAAAATGGTTTCTTTTCAAGGGTTACCTTGAGCCACTAATATAGGAATTGGTGTCAATGCCCTTATGAATTGAATCAAGGTCAAAAGAACTCTGATGAAAGTTTTTTTGATTAATTTGTCAATCCAAGAAATACGATACTTTGCCATGTTACCACGGGGGTTCCCCCAAACTCACTGTTTCTTTATGGCTCATTTGAGGCTCTTATCAGCATGCAACACGCATTTCATTGTGAGGAGAACTCCATTTGGTAATTCGAAATGGGTCACCTGATCAAGGTCAAAATGAAATTGAGCTTAACAAAATGTTAAATCAATTTTAGATACATGCTGTCAAATTTACACAAAACTTCCAACCAATCAAGTCTCCAAAATCGGTCGTGTTCACGCGTCTTTAGAACCACCGCAAATGAAGAATCTCGGTCCCTCCCATGAAATAAGTCGCGTCCAATGGCAATTAATCAAGAAGCAAATATGTCTCTTTTAGACTGTTAGCCTTGACTTTTGCAACAATTTCAAATCCAAATAGCTTGTTCCATGATCAAGGGGATAAGGGTGTCCTATTGATTCACTGACTCCCTCCCGCATTCCATACAGTACTAGAAGTCCATTCCTTTGAAAGGGGCCAAATGCTCATTGATGACGATAATAACAATAATAATAATGATTATCATGATGAGAATATATGAGAATCCGTGAGGAAGACGGCAAGCATTCGCCGGAATTCCATAGTGACCAGAACAATAATCAGGAAGGAACTAAGGTGTGCGAAAATTATTTCTACATCTCACCTACAAAAGGCCACTTTTTCATCGAGAAGCCACGGCCACTCAAGACATGAATTCATTATTATCCGCCAGGCATGCTCACAAAAATAAAGACACATATCAGAGGGCTGGGAGAGCAAAAGATCAAAGAACGACAGTGCATCATTTTTGTCCAAGCCTTTTGTTCAAGTGAGAGAAGTGAGTGCATCAGTCATCGTTGCAACTCCCTCATGGATGGATGGACGGATGGATGAATGAATGACTGAATGAATGCAGGGCTGGTCGTCGCGCCAATTGTGAAAGAACCCGTCAGATTTTGGACTTGCAAGAAGCCAAAAGGGTGCGAAGAGGAAGTGGCGATTCGGCCAAATGATGGCAATTTTGCTCTGAAAAGAGCTGAGGACCCACGGAAACGGCTCGGCAGATATCCTGCTCATCAAACAAGTGCAGATTCACAAGACACAATTGGCTTGTGGTCGGATATGGCTAGATAGAGCTCAAAGTACAGGGTCTACAAACTTCTTTTTTGGTCAAACCGGCATGGCCACCATGGCCATCGACACCAAGGATGACATCAATTGGAGGACTGTGCGAAAGATCAAGAGGCTTCATGACGAGAGTGTGGTTTCTCGAACAAAGTCTATTTATCAGCATAATGTAGTACAACCTAACCAACCTAATGATGGACAATGGTCAAGATCAAGACCGAGGCAATGGACAGACCGAACAAATCGATGGCAAATATGATTAGCGAGCTGTTTATGGCCACCATGAGCATTAGCAGGTGTATCCTACAGAGGTGGGGGCAAGTCTTTGGCCATTGCCAATCGACCTTTTCTGTTCCCATCCACAGTTCCACAAAGACTCAGCAACATCTGATTGAAAATCTCGGATTTTGGAGAAAGAATTTATGACCCCCCTAACACCCCCGATTTCAGTTTGCATTAGTACTGTTGGTGGGATATATTGCGCCAATTTAGGGTCCGTATTTGTCTTGATTTGCATTTTGGGCAATTGTTGCATTTTTATGCATTTCCGTAAACTTTTTTGGAAAACTTGAAGGAAACGGAGAAAAGAAGCAGCAGAACTGGTTTTTAAGTTTCAATGCAAATAAATCTCGCATTCAGCAATAGAACATTAAATAAAAGGTCACCGGTAACTGTACATTTCGGAACCAAAAAAATGTTAACTCAATTTTTGTGCCATGATTTACAGAAAACCGATTATATCAGTATCCAGGGTCACCAATCACTAGGGCTAAGAAAAAAGGGGTTATTTTTGGAGTCGATCAAAATTTCCAGACGTTTCAATTAGTGATGTGTTTCGAACCAGGAGAGCTGCCAGTTTTGACTCGGAAGTTTATTGTTTTTAAAAAGGGCAGTCTATATAGAAATTTTTGAAAAGACTAAACAGGGACCAATTTGGCAACACTCGAACTAGTTTGATTTCAAATTCCATCGATAGATATAAAAATTGATTTCAAGTTGGCAGTGCTGCCATATTTTATGGCAGATAAGGTCTATTATCTGTTGAAAAGTTTAGTTGTGGTCAGATTTTTGACCCTAAAAACCAAAATGGCAAAACTCGGTCAAAAATCCAACTCGAAGCACATCAGTAGTTTCAATGCGCAGGGTCAGCTTATCGCTGACGCGAGCAAAGAAAGAGAGCAAGCTGTTTTTCCCTGCCTAGATTTTTTGTTCTACGGCGAACCAACCTTTTATCTTAGCTCTAGCTGTCCCCCAAATATGAAGAGCTTGAAGGCTTCCATTGCGTCTTCATGGCCACCATTATCCCAAGGGACATATTGAAGACCGCCAAGATGTATGAGGTTTAGGGCAAGGTCAGACATATTGAAAGAGAATAAATTAACGTATCTATTTGCAATTTCATATTTTGATAAATATGTTTGAACGATATAATAACCAGCCCATGGGCACCGAGGGGTTATAATTACTCTCTGCAAATTTGAGCCCGCCATTTCGTTAAAGCCTCTAATGACGTATACCATTACACACGGTCGAGAAAGATTGTTCCCCGCTTCCATCTAGCGACGAGAACAAAAGTGTCACCTACCGAGGGGATAACAACTGACAGCTGACCACGAGACCCACAGTGCATTTGCAGCGCACGTGAGTGTTCTTTGGGATTTAGTCATCCAAATATTCAGTTCGGAGGAAGTGGTCAAGTCACTCGGTTTCATGCATGATGAAGTGGCGTGCGTCAGGCAACCGTTTGGGTAGGAAATGAACCACCAAAGCTCCCCAGTCATTTACATCGTGAACGAACAACTAGCTTTTAGTGTTTCTAGCACCTGATGGCATGACACTTGAACGAGGAATCAACTTTCGGGTTCTCCCTGGCCCAAAAACCAGACATCTTTTCACATCCTGTAATTTAGTTTATCTTACGGCCGCCAGGATTTGTTTTGTTTTCTTGTCGAGATTCCACACCCCCAGTGGTACATACATATTTACGAGTTCAATATTAAGAGGCTCTCAATAAATAGTCCTCGGCGGGACTATTATTTGAACCAGGCAAATAAAGACACAAAAATTCTACAATTAGAGATGTGGGCCAAAATGCACTTTGTGCCCAAGTTACATACATAGCCGTGATCGGAAATCGTTTATTTGCACGAAAAATACAAATCCCGGCCAAATTGTACGTACGTAGACCGAAGCCCCGTGTAGAATTCCTTATTTGTTCCAATTGGCATTCGGGGTGTGGAAAAAGACGCCAAACGCGATTCCCACCTGAGCGTGACGCACGCAAATGCGTACGAAATTGACGTGCGGATCGGTTTTCCTTGTTATGGATGGCTGTCGGAATTGACGTGAGAACAACGGCGACCATCAAAGCCAACCATCCGAGCTCGCATTGTTTGGTTCTGATGAGGTTAGCACTGTAGCTGTGCTAAATGATCCCCGTTCCAGATGGATGTGCCATTAAAAAAGAGTATCAAGAAGCAACATCCAAGGCGGCTTAATGAGTGGTCATTCAATCCGATAACGGTCAATGTGTTGTTTGTGTTCGTAGTAGGCCAATACAAACAAGTGCGAGCGTTTGCATAGTGCCGAGGTAATTGCTCGAGGAATCCTTGTATTTTATTGTGTCACGCTAGTGAAGGTGTGGAACATATCAAAAAGAGGACTGAGCTAACTTGGTGACCTTTTGGTCGCCCGGAGGTCGATGTTCGATCAAGATCAGGACATTTATCACGTCCGAGTCAGACCAATCGGCTTCTTGACCCACCGAGGAGTAGTCATGAATGGATGGCATGGAAAGGTCTGTGAAAAGGTCTGAAATTTGAGATCGAATGATACGCACCTGAATGCTCTTTATTCCCATGGAATTCCTCAGGCCAACAAAGCACGAAATCTTAAGACGAAGATGGAATCGCGATTCGGACGATGACTTTATCAAGGAGCCATCTTTTTTTAAATTTTAATCACTTATCATATTATGACTGAAGGTTGTTTTGAAAGTACAGTCCGAAAAATGGAAGGACTGTGAGAAGACAATTTGTCATTAGAGCCTGCTGATCTAGATCGTAAAGGAATTCATATCAAAAGTGTTTATTGGGGAAGTTGAACATTCTACGAACTTGATAAAGGCTTTTGGTAGCATGTTTTCACTTTAAAGTGCAACTGGTGCTACTATCGTAACTTGAAATTCTCTGGATGCTCGAAAACAATGAGTCAATTAATTGAAGGCCAATCCGGTCTTGAAGCAGTCTCTTGACAACATTTTTGGAACTCAATCAAATGCTTGGTTGAAGTGGGATCTTATTTTCCTGGTTGAAAACCGGCTTCTTTAATCAAACCCACAACAGATCAGAAATGAACTGAGTTCTGTGGGCATTTTTTTAAATTGGTCTCGTCAACCTCAAATTCCTCCGGTCTTGATCATCTTTAGTGGTGAAAATATGTTAGTCCTCCGTGATGCCTAACAAGTTCCGACACTTTTGTTATCTCGCACGTGTCAATCCTCATTTCATTTAAAGAGAAGCTATGCAGTACGTAGACCTGTGAAAATTGTTTTGAAACACTCTCTCATTTGGCTCGGACACGCGTTTGTTGGCAAACCAAGCGTACATTTCAATGAGAAATTGTACCCTGAGAATGGACTGTCATATGGAGGAAATGTCCAAACGATGCGGTATTCAAAAACCTTTCCGAGGGAATCGTTCTTTATCTTTGTACCTTGAAGTGCCCACCAAGAATACATCATGCCCAGAAGGGATCCATCGGACCCAATGCGTCCGTCTACGTAGAGCTGACACCTCATGGCGTCATGATTATAACTTGATCATCACCGTCTCACGGTCTGTACGGACAAAGATCTGGATCCATCCTTAGTCTGGTCTGTCCGGCACAAATGCGCGTACGATAGCCAACTACAAACGTAAAACGACCATCACCCGGAAATTGGCTCCTTTTCTCGGATGGTCTGTCATGTGCAATCTGAACACCTATCCCGCTTTGTACTATCGTCCGTACTTTAGTCTCTTTTTGCAAGCCAGGAAAATTGCCTGGGACGATTGGTCCGTCTAGGCGGGAATTCCCCGTACTTGATCCCGATTGCCACCACACACAAACAGACAAAATAATACATCCAAAATGATCCAATCAGGTTCTCGAGTGAGTGAAGATGCCAAGAGCAAAACGCGAACAGAGTTGCCAATTTCCCATTGGGAATGAAGAGATGGGAGGAGCATGGGGTGGCTCGTGGGCGAGGTTCTAAGTGATGATGATGATGATGTCATTTATTTTGTGATGCATGTATCATGATTGAACCAGCTGATCCCGATGAGACCGATAATTATTACGAGTCACCCGAGACAACATTGCTGTTGTCGTGATTTGCCCATCATCCATCTTGAGATCGATCTCAAGATGGCTTCCTGATTATGTACATAGAGCTCTGTACTTACTTATCGCCTAACCTCATCAAACCAGTTTTGGGGAGGGCGGGGATGAAAACCGCGAACTCGCCATCAATCAAGGTCAAAAGGCTAAACATACCCCCAAAATACAGTTGAGCGCAAAAAAGAGCTTTGTTGTGTCAGTCGAACACATTCGGGTTCTCGTCGGAAATATGTGTGTGTACACTTGAAGCTGATTTGTTCTTTGTGTCTGAGCTTTAAGCGATTCGCACAATCGGTAATCTCACTCCAAGATCTGAATCTCAATCATCCTCAACTCCTTGTCCTACGCCTACGTGACCAAAGCAAACCTTCCTCGGGGCCAAAATCGTATCCACTAGCACAGGCATGCGTACTAGAGTTCTTTTATGAAAGATTCCTCAAAAGTCGCTATTCAAGGAGGTATTCAAGCGTACATAACACCAACGAAACTTGTTTAAAAAATCGAGCCAATTGCAGTTTCGTTAGTGTGTCCAGCCAAATGGAACTGGGTTTGCATCACTTTCATTAGCTTGTACATGGTTATTTGGAGTCTTTGCTTCTAGATCCCCGTCGGTTTGCGATGCAAAATGGACCACATACTCCTTCTTTTCAGAGCCATTCGGGGCACTCGGAATGCTCGAAATCTCTGCATTTGACCCTGATAGTGACCGTGAAGAAAGTTGAAGTCGAAAAAACCACACAAACTGGTCTCGTTTGAAACGGCCCACGAAAACGACCATTCTTGCACGTTGGTTCAAGTGCAACCAACCCTTGCCTTCTTCAAAGCTATCATGAATGAACTAGAATGATCTCCTCCTTATCGGGGAAACAGAGACTGGAATTGCGCCGGACACAATGTTCTCAATGAGCCATGAATGATGGATGCACCCCACCCACCACCACCACCATTTCCATCCAAACGGGTTCGTCCCTCAGTCACCCTTTGATACTAAATCAGGTTGGCCAAAAGAGCACTGAGGGGAACTGTCAGAGTTCAAGATCATGATCCCAGTTGGACCAGCATCATGTTTTTTCGCCCCCCAAGCTTCGTTGATTATCTTATAAATTGTTCTGAGAATTAATCCAAGTCATCAAAGGGGCGTATTTACTCCATCCACGTATGACCCTCTGGCTCAATCACCTCATCAGTGGATACAATTTAGATAACTTCGAGGACCGACCACGACCAAAAACTGCAAAATTTCATGACATCGTTATCTGTCGATTCTGTTGTCGACGTATTTACGTCTTGCTATGCTCTTATCCTCCTTCTTTCTTGGTATTGTGAATGTGATGGTACGACTCTTCCGGCTAAATACAGATTCGTTGTTCCGGTGGCAATTGGGTGGAATTCAAAAAAGACTGACCCCTTAGGCATTCTCTTGTAGTTGTTGGACTACTTTTGTACGACTATCTTCTGGATTGAATCTCCGAAGTGAGAGAGGAAATGGATATCAACGTCTTTTCACTCGGGCATTGTTTGAGTCAGAAGCTTCTTAGAGTGTATGAATTCAAGTCTGATGCCAGTCAGCTTGCGGCGGCCATTCTATTCAATAAGCACCGATGGTTGCTTCGGTAACAAGTATTATCATCATCATCATCAGAATTACTAAGATGATGCTGAAAGAAAGAATGAATGGTCTGCTTCGTCGGCGTCTATTAGTCGCTTTTAGAAGGTATTGTCCAAGGTTGACCTCGATGTTTCTTTGGCTTTGGCATGAAATCATTCGCCTGTCAACGTTCGCATTAGCGTCAGTTGGGCGTCAGAATAAAGAGCCGTGCATGGATAAATTTGCCTGGGATTGATTTCCCTTGGACCAATCGACCAAAGGAGCCACCAAATGTTGACCAACAATCGGAAGCTAATAGCCATCCAACCCCAACCTAACCAATGGGTTCATGCCATGGCCATATTCAATTGCGTTTATGGTCCAATTATGATCTTGAACCCCTGATTGTACCCGTCAATGAACGACTTGAGTGGGAGGAGGCAAGGCAATTGGTTTCAGCATATGTGAAATGCACATTAACCGAAGGTCAGATGGTGGTGGATTTGGTGGCGTGCACACCACAAACTGGGTTCCGAAACGGCGATTCAACCACCTCATTGAAAAGGGTTTGAAAACGAAGACGAGCGAGTGTCTCACTCACTCATCCTCATGGCACTACTTCCCTCATGGACCGTGGCAAATCATGCATGCACAACTACTAATGTGTCTCATCATACCGCAGAATGCATAATTCAAATCGAATGAAAAGAAACCAGAGAGATGTCATGACGGCGGAGTTTTGCATGCCCGATGCCCGTGGGCCGGAATCCATTATGAAATGAATAGTAGTTAAACGAATGGTCGTCAAGCAGTCCGAGCGAGAAGCAAGCCAGCCATCCGTGGGTTGGTGAGAGAGTGAGCTAATTTCCTGGAAAAATGACCGACTTGATGATGACGACCGCTCTAGAAATAGCCATCCATGGCTAGCTATCCTCGTGCCTCTGAGCAAATAATCGACATGTAGTCGACATGTCCTTGGACTGTTTTCAGTTCAAAAATTAAGAGTGCCACAACGGAATGAACGGACACGCTATAATAAACTGACAGACTTCTTACTACTTGAGGTTCGGTTCGTTTCACGAGGAGAGAAAACTGATACATTCAATCCAAATACAATCTTAACGAGTAATACCAAGTTATTAATTGGTTTATGTCAGTGTCTCCAAACGCGTTATGAACAACCAGATTTGGATGGGAAGGCCGTTTGAACTCTGCACTGGTTTACGACCCACACACTCAAAAAGTACCGGAAAGAGGAAAACCCTATTGGATGAAAATGGACGACAAGACCTACTTTGTACTTTCAACGTGCATTTTTAATTAGATAGATAAGAAGAATCAAGCTTTGAAATATGAATGAAAGATCACACTACAACTTTATATTTAGTTTAGATCCAACGTATTGGCCATCAATCAATCCAAATGATGGCAACTCAAAAGAATTGGTGGATCTTAAAAAAAAGAGGATGCCTTTTTGCCTTCCAGGAGTTAGATTAGAATCTCTCTTTTTAGACCTAAATAGACCATTTGTTGGGATCTGTGCCATATTTGAAAGAGCTCAGACAATCAAATGCTTAATGGACTTCTGGTGTTGATAAAAGGAGACAATAGGGGGGCCTTTTAAGGAGACATGTCATGGATCTGACAACAAGACCATTCTACTGATATAAAGGCCTACTAGGGTTTTATTTCTTAAAAAAAATGCAGGACAAGTTTTACATCTTTTAGTGCCAGATTGTGTTTTTGAAACTTTTAATCCCAAAAACATTTGCTCCAGCTCATTCAAAAAAAGGCAATTACGTGTGCATAACAGACATTCCTAATTTATATTTCGAAATTTTGAGGCTTGGCACGAGATGGATTTAGTGGTGCAGCCAAAAGTGTGTCATTTTTGGCAAATTGCTCAATTCCAGGCAGAAGTGAATGCAAAAGGTCAAAAGGGCACTCAAAGGAGCTCAAAAATGGGAGGGAAAGAAATGCATAATTGGCATATTTTGGGAAATCATTTCCAAAATCTAGAAACACAATTTAGTTCTGTCCTCAAACATGAGTGCTTCTAGGAAGATCCTGGCGCTAACATCAAGATAAAAACAATTAAAACGGAACCGATCACAGACAGATGGAAATGCTGGTTTGGTTGATATTTTTTACTACTTCGAAATTTGCTTCCATAGAACCTAATAACTTTAGCCCGGATGTTATGTGCACTAATTCAAATGGCTCAAGTATACCAAAGTAGAGTAAAAATAACACTGCTCGAGCATAGTTTCCGTACATAAGCTGCGTTTGAAAGGCCTTGATGTACAGAGACTACACTCGAGTAGCGTTATTCATACTCTACTTTGGTATACTTGAGCCATTTTGACCTTTTTTGACGCCTCGAAAAAAATGAGGAAATCTGAAATTTTGTTAAACATGCTTTCAACTTGACTTCGTTATCGACCTCTTCAAGGATATGAACATCATTCAAAATGCAAAAAGAACCTCTAGACTCTTTATTTCATTAAAGTTTGCTGACTTTTCAAAAATTTATCGGGAAATGTGGATGCAAAAAGTGAAGAAGGCGCAAATTCGAAGAAGTGTGTCATTACTGGACAATGTTGAGCTTGTGAGGAAAGGTGGGTGACCAATGCTTGACGATTCTATTAAAGAGCGCCTTTTTCTGTGTCACTGACTAAAGGATCCTGAAGCCTTATTTGTTCATTTTCATCACAAGACCATCTCAAAAAGAGTACCTCGATGTCTCGCTCACATTTTCAAGATTAAGGCTTGGTATTTAGTTGACTAATCAACATATAATTCAGAAATGTCCTTTGGAAGATTTTGGCTGTTTACATGAAGGAAAAAAACTGGAAATGAGGAAGATCCAAGACGTGGAGGGCCTCAAGGAAAACCCCGTAGGGATTGACAAAACATCCCTAGAGGTCCTTTGCCTCATGCTTCAAGATGCTTGCACTTTTGTGAATAGGCCAAATCTCGAGCTTTTCAAAGCTTTTCATGATTGTAGGTGTATCCCTAGACGTCTTGATATCTATGGTAAATCATTGTTTTAAAGAAATTAAATTTTTTGAATTTTCTTTGAAACGTCCCTCGTAATTGTTTCACATTTCCATACTTTTGTCACATGTTCGGCAATTTCAACCGCCGAAAACAATGCACTTTGAACAAAAAAAGAATCTAAATTCGTACTTAGATTCCAACTGCGATGATCATTTCGCGGTTATTGTTTTGGTTGCTATCAGAAGTATCGTTGCCAATGGTCCCCAAGGTCATTGCACCATGCACTGTTTCTCTCAAAAGTACGGATAATCAAACAAATCGACCGATGTTCACCCAACGCAGCGCCCAATTCCCAATACATGAACAAGCTCAACCAAAGCCCACGAGCTCTAAATTTTCGATTCCTTGATAAAAGGGCTGAGCGAGCGCTTTCATAAGTGACGATGGATGAAGCCACCATTAGTTCTTTCTTTTGGTGGAATGAGACAATCTCTGATACGTCACAATCGACACGACCGACCAAAGGACACCCGGTCAAAGAATGGGTGAACGAGTACAACGAATCCAGGAAGAAAAACGTCACGAGAAGGCAACAACGAAACCTTGGACTCCAGATCCCTCAACAATATAGGCCCCATTGTGTCCCCATATGTCCGATCCTCCTACACTGAGATGATTACCCAAGGCGTTTTGTTTCGTCCCGAGATATGAGACGGACATCGGAAGCCGAGATGACGAGCAAGCAGGACGAAGATTTGGCTGTTGTCAGTGGCTAAAACCACCTGATTCTCAACGAATCAATCTGGATTCCCTCCGTGGTTTGGCACACACACACAAAAAAAGAAAGAAACATGGAGCTCGATCGAGAAAGACGTTTCAAGGCCAGCGGACAGGCCAGATTAGCCCATTTTTTTTTCGACCAAACCACTTTCCTATTGACGACCAGAAGAGAAGGAGACCCCAACTAACTGACTGACTGACCATCAAGAATGGCAAGTGTGGTCAGAGCAGATTTGGGGTTTCCTTTGGCTCCTTCAATTAAGACGATTTTACTGCCTTGTTTTTGGTTGCAAATCAATGTAAGTGCTTCATACTCAGATCTTTCGAGCCTGATAAGATGCTAACCAAAATGTTTCTAATTTCTTATAGACCATTAAGATAAGAGTTGTGTGTGTTTGGACAGCCATTTAAAGAAATTATTCCAATTATGCAGAGACTCGTTGCCACAGAGTGTGAATATTTGACAGACTAGCGGAAATTTTACTAAATGAATAAAAAGTGAGGTACGGTGGTATGTTTTGTGCTAGAAAGACTTAAAAACGAGGAGAGCAGCCGTTGGCAAATTTTAGGGAGATGAGTTTTATGGGCACTTAAACACAGGTTTGGGGTGTTTGGAGGTCAATTCAGGGATTGACGGACTCACAAAAGCAGGAAGTAGGTACACGTTCTTAATGGGATTTTTTTTCACCTTCTCATTCAAGAAGCTAAACCAGAGTTGCATCCCTGACGTGAAACGGTGCAAAGTTTTAACAGTCCTTCATAAAATCCGCTAACAGGTCTCAAACAACCCAAACTGGACTCATATCGACTGACTGGACTCATCGTGATCTTTACGGATACATTTACAGTTGGTCGAGAGCATCATTTCCTCGGAATCATTTGGCAACAAAACCCAACTGAAGTGTTTGGAAGCACTCTTCATTCGTTTTGGGACAAATTCGCAAGTTTCATAGACCAGAACCTGCTTTGATTTGATGTTGCCATTAGGTTAGTTAAGGAGGTGTTTCAACCTATGAAGCCAATCGTGATGTTTGATCTGCCAATGCCAAAGCATCCTCTAAAAGTGGCTATTATCGGCATTATTGCCCGTATGATTAGCTTTATGGCCAAAAAACATGGATGTGTATTAAAACATTTATTCAAGCGTTAGGAAGCTCGTCATCGCGATCGGAATCGAAGGTGATTATCGATGGTTTTCGTTCAGTAATTGGCCACATTTGCCGGAGTTCCGATTGGCTCGGCAAACAACGCGAACAACAAAAACAATGCCAACGAAATCGAAAAGACAGCAAACAAAGCCTAGCCTGAGATCTCAAGGATTTGAAAAGAAAACAGTTCGGTTCCGACTCTCACATAGCATTTCCACATCATGGATCCACGACCACGGCATGATTAGATTATGGGATTCCGGAAGTCCGTTCGTTCGTTCGTTCTTCCTTTCTTTCTTTTTTCCCTCGATTGATCCTCGGAAACCCCGTTGGAAGCACGATGTCAATGGTGTAGTAAACGCATTGAATCCATTGAGTACGCATCAAGAACAGTAAAGGTTAGAATTTCCACGAAATTCGGCACTGCCGCCAAGCAAGGCGAGAAACGCATGCTATCGCCCACAGCAAGGTTCTTGACCTGATTATCTTTGAACGCATTCAGTATGTGCGTGCGTGCGTGCGTCAGTGTGTAGGTGTGAATGCTATGTTACAAACATGTACAGGTACAGAAACATCAGGAATTAGGTGCAAGGCCATTTCCGAGGGGAAAACACCATCTTATCCCTAAGCCGCGTGAACTGAACGACACATCTTGACTTGAGAGGACTGATCTCGATCTTGGACCACTTGACAACGTCGCATTCCTAGGGTGCACGTTTGTGATGAGTCTTAATCTTTATGTGCTTCTTTGATTTAAGAGCATTTTCCAATGGGGAAGTCTGGCAATCGCCTCCAGCAAGGATGACCAGTCTGGTTTCCACTACTCGTTGGTTCGCTGGTTGTTCGTGTCCGTCGCGCTTCAAAACTACGGTAGATAATAACTTGCACGGAATGAACGAACCACGCCGAAAGCACGATCAGTGGAACAAACTTAGGTTGCTAAGTGTGGTTGAACCATTTCTTTCTTGTCTTACATTGGTCTTCTCAAAGGAGAGGTAAGGGAAGGAAGGAAGGAAGGGGCTTGCTTTAGCTTCGCTTTTGTCAGTCCATGAAGTGGCACGTACGTATGTTGCCGGGTCGAACAACACAACACAACAAGAAGCTATTCGATCAGACCAGTTCGAGAATCCAACTGAAATTCTAATCACCCCGCAAAAAGCCCTTCATCTTCTCGAACCTTGGAGCAAAGTGGCTTGGGATGGGTAATTATTGTTCGAGTTGAACACCATTGGACGATATGGTCTTGAATTCAAGGGGCAGACGCTCAATTGAGAATTACAAGAATGGTGTGTCAAAATGGTGGGGAAATAAACCCTCGGTGGGGGGTTCGAGATCCATCGCCCGATTTCGACCAATGTTGTCGAGTTTGGTAATCGTTGTTTTTAGGGATGGTTCTGAAAAGGGGACTTTGATCGATAGATTATCCTTGAAAGAAAACTCGACTGGAATGAACCAAGATAATGCAGCACTAAAACTGGGATGACCACTTTGATCGAGATCATGGCGAGAGGAACCACCTTCTGTCGTAGATCTACAGTACGTATTCTGCAACTTGGTCGCCTCAATTCTTGGACAATTTCAGGAAGCAATTGACGGTTCAGTGAAGATTTTAACACAAGGCAAATTGACAGGATGATGATGATGATGATGATGATGATGATGATGGTGATGATGTTACTCAAAGGGCCCACATCACTCCTGAAGTTCACGCCTTTCTCCCGATAGAGAGCACATTTAAGAGTTTTGTCACACAACCACCCGCAGAAGCATGCGACAGCACCTAGTACTGTACTGTAAACAGTTGCACATGTTTTGTGTGCCCAGAAGGGTGAGAGCTAATTAATTAAGTGTGCTTGAAACTTTTTTTTTTGCTTTAATTATCAAAAAATGCGATTCAGTAGAGTTCAATAATAATACTAGATTGAGCAATCTTACTGGGCTACATTTCGCAAATCGTTGGCCTTAATTGGATTAGCATTGTCATTTTACGGACTTATTTTGATTCGAAATCTAAGCGTCTTGAGAACACAAATCGAACTGACCGCTCACATTAGCTTAGTGAGCCGGTTATCTTTCAAAACGGGTTGTTTTTCTTGCGTCAAATTCAGGGAACGAACGTTGTACGAACATCACATGCAGCAAGCAGGAACGCCTCGAACAACCGATGAAACCGCGTACTGAAATCACCGTTTTGACGCTGTCAGGGCTTTCATGCCCAAGATAGTACACAATAGTATGGAAAAGGTGGGTAAAATATACCACCGATTCACATTACTCACAATTTCTTGGTTCCTGTTTTTCTTTCACTTTGAGTATGTTTTAGCACTTTTGATCCATAATGGTGCCCTCATGACAAGGGGTGCAGTGTAGATTTCAGGCAAATAAGATTTTATGCCCAAAAATATGTTCATTTGTTATTTGCTGGCTTTTAAAGCTTATTTACCATTTTTCATTTCCAAAAATGACAAATAAATACAAAATTTATCGATTTTGGGCAAAATCAATGCAAACATTATCTTTTGTGGGAAAAAATCGGAAAAAACAAATTTTTGCCCAAACTGTTTTGTTTAAGGATCATTCAATGGAATGAAAATGTTTTCTCTTACACGTTCATACACTTGCATTCCCCTTTATTGTTGGTGAAACATAATGCTCATTTTCCGAATTGGGTGGCCAGTTTTGCTATATTTTGGTAAATTTTCGTGTCTATTTGCCATTTTATTTGCCATTTCCTGTTTTATATGCCATCTTTCTTGCCATTTTGGACGCGTTTATTTGCCATTTTTGGGCCCTAAAACACATGCTTTATTTGCCAGAAATCTGCACCCCTCTCATGATTTCTAATAGACACTGGACCTCTTTTTCGCGGTTGGTCACAGGATCGTCTTTTTAACATATTCCGAGACAAATAGGGTGAATAGGCCGAATAAACGAAATTTGCGTGGCAATATGAAAACTAACCTGCACTTTGTTCTTCCTCTTCTAACATTTCATGGCTTTTCCCGTTCGTCTAGAGCAGGGATCGGCAACCACTTTTGGCTCAAGGCCCACAAATTTGTTTACATGTTGTCAGGGGCCCATCAAATAGACGTTGGTTGGTTCTGGGGCCCACAAATTAACGATTGAAGAGCATTGGGCCCACAAGTACATTGTTATAGATGTCTCGCGGGGGCACTATTTTGGACTTTCCCCACAGCTCCTGGGCCCACCAAAGACCACCCTTGGGCCCACATGTGGGCCGCGGTCCACCGGTTGCCAATCCCTGGTCTAGAGGCACAGATATTTCTGGTAATCACTTGCCCAATCATTCGAAAAATACATTCAAATCAAAAAGGCAAAGCATGGATCTTACATTGATGGTTTAGGTTTAGCTTGAAGTTCCTTCACAACGGGTTTGGGGCTTGGCTTTGGATTGAATCGTTTTGGGCTACCATGAGGACCTTAAAACGTACGTTGCAATTTTGATTGATTTCGGCTGAACTTCATGCAAATCCATAACTTGCTCTCCTCGCCATCATTGGTTTGATTGGACATGGCATCCATCAAAAGGATCCGGACATGATTATGATTGAATAAAATGAGGTAGGAAAGGAGAGGCAGATTGAAATTACATAGGCCAATGGGACCAATTGGACACAAATGCCAGGGCATTCAAAATTCTAAATAACTGCTGGTAGGAGGAATCTTCAGCGGGAAGACAGGACCCATGAATGGATTTGTTGTTCATGGTCAGGTTGCAGGAATCCAGTTTGTCTTCACACAATGTCCGAGATCAACCCAACGGTTGAGCCAAAGGGTCAATAAATCACTCTCACCCTATTATCGTACGAACGAAGAGGGCATCTTCACCGACACATTCATTCCCCTCTTCTTGGTTAATTCGACACAATCCGGTTTGAGGTTGGAACCTGATTCTTAACTAGGCCGTGGAAAAAAATGTGACTTTTTTCATTTTTTTAGATGGAGAAAAAAAACAGGGAATGGAAAAAGAGAGGGAAAATTATTTGAATCACATTTTTCCGAGACCTATTCATAGTATAAAAAATTTGGAAGACAACATGCAGGTACTACCATTTTTGGACAAGCCATAATTTATGGAGGTTAACGAGTGCATTTCAGTCTTAATGTTTCATGCTGAGGACCCTTTGGCTTGCAATGAATGATCTTGCTTTATCAATCATCTAAAGTTATTCTAGATAATACATACCTCGGGGTATCATTGTATGCCTGCAATCGCCTTACCATTATAAAGTAAGACGAATATCAAATGTCAAGCTTTCCTAGAATTTGAAGGTCATCATCATCTCCGCGAGGGAATCAACTTCCCAAACCCGAACCTAAGTACCAACGGACTATAAGCGTTATTCTTGGGGTGAAGTAAGCGACGCTTTTCGCGGCTACTGCCCTCCATTGAGACGTTTGAACGAACACAAATTGGAGCCCTAACCTTGAGTTTGGAGGTGAATCGACCTCCCCAAAATTGACCCTTTAGGCCATGTTTGCTTTGGTATCGCCTCTCATGTTCTGTCCGTAGACACGACGTTGTCTTTCAGCTTGTAGTAAAACGCCAAAACATCACGATTCGAGAGCTTGGTGGGTGCAATGCTACCGACAAAGATTGCTCTATGGTCGGTCGAGAACTCGAGGCAATGCGTTTTTAAGTCAGGGAATGCTCACTTCAGTGTAAATGGGCTAATTTGGGAACACATTTCACGCAGTATGACAAGTACAATCAAAACGGTGTTCAAGCTGCCTTTTGCTTTCTGTCAATAAAACATAAGTTATCATATGCTCTCAAGTCTTGAAATGGACTCACGAAAATGGCAAAAAATGTGAAGTTACTGTTAGCAGTTGTGCAACCCTTGAATTGTGGGTTGGTCAGGAATAGTATTTAAAAATTTGTCCAATCCTGCCTTAAATGCTATTAGAGGATCAGCTCCTACATATTCCCGACGAAAACTAATGGGCAACAAGTTGAACAATGAAGGAGCCCGATGAAGAAGAGAGGAGGACTTCATTGTTCGAACTAGCCTGGATTCCTTGGGATTTGAAGGTGCTCTCAGAACGCACGTAAAACCTCTACGGTCGCTACAGCTAACCTCAAATTCTGAAAGGATTTCTCCCGACAGTGTCAATTCTATCCTCAACAGGTTCCGAACCTTCGACGTTTAGGGGAGCACTTACGCAACAGCACATTAGTACGCACGTACTAATTTGATGACGATTTATGGGATAATGCAGATGAGCTAAGTTTTTAAAATACAATTCCGAGTTTAAAAAAAGGCTTACTTATCTCTCTGTCTCTCTTGATCGAATTCAAACGAAAGTGAATGATTATTTTTACACCAGCATTTGACATCTTTGTACATTTTAAATGCACCGGGTGCTTTAAGGCAAAAGTGGCATTCAAATGGGATCAAATATCCCCTTCCAGCTCTTTTATAACCCCCAGTCAGCATTTGGAATGTAATCTGACTTTTTTCATTGGAACAGGGCCCCTTATTTCGTTTTAGGCCTTGGGCACGAGGCCATAAAGTTGTCGTCGTCGCATTTTTACACATGCATTGAAAAATCAATTTAATTCCTGATACGTTTTGAAATAACAGTGTTTTGATGAATGGAAATTTGTAGTTCCATTCTTCAAAAGAAATCTATTATAGGTATGAGTCTTCGGTCAAAATGTTTTTAACGAAGTAAAAACAAGTAATTTGGGGGGATCAATTAACTGAGCTGAATCAGTTCATTTTTTGCCAAACTAATGGGCGACATACTTTTGATCCGAGAGCCTAGCTTACCACCTCCATATTCTCCGTATTCAAGCTAAAAAATGCTTTCCTGAGGTGATATTTTTGTTTTTTTTTTTGCATGTGGAGCTTCATGTTGATAATTAACGCTCAGCAAAAATCCTTTCTACACCCTTATCTGTTACTGCCTTTCAAAAGAACCTAATTTCTTGGGCCTTAGCTCTGCAGTGGTTGGTCAAACTATGATGACCCCCCGAACATAACAAACTGGGGCCTCGGAATTGTCCAATTCACCAAAAACATGGTCGATTCACTCTCAGTTCCTTAAGGGATTTGCTCCTTTCCCGAAGCTGAAAATCTGTGCGATGCTACTATACAGTAGAATAAAGTGTTGCCATTGTCAAATTGGCAACACCAATCATTCCCATCAACAAATGTTCCGGACGATGTTGCATTTTCCCTGCCAATTATGCAAATGTAAATGGATGCTTTTGCATTAAATATCAAAGTACAATGGGTTAGTTTGAGCATATGTTAAAACAATTATCTGACCTTCAACACTGGTTGAAGATTGATTGCGATTTTTTTTAAATCTGAAGTAAGCGGTGCACCCCAAAAAGTAGGTGGTACAAAAACCGCAAGTTTTTGTAGAGGTAAGAGAAAATGTAAGATTCTGCTGGTTAGTTCATAATATGAAAAAAGATTTAGAAATATTTTTACCACGTATTAGAACTTTTTCAAGGTATATTTCATATAAATAGTACTAGCATACACCATAGGCAACTAAATTATAGATTACTTGATATCACATTTCTCAAACGATAAACTAGATTCGTGTATACGAAATAAGATGAAGTTGATTTCAATGCTTTTTATTCCACGATTCGTAAATTGGTAGTTCCATGAAAATTCAACCCGCCATAAAAGAGAGAAAGGGCATTGAAGAAGAAATATTTGACAAACGCAGAACGTCAATATCACCAAATATTTTCTCAAGCACAAGCCACTTCTAAATGGTTAAGGGAGCCAATGTTCTGACAGATAAACCAAATCGTTGATAAGATTAGTTTAAGTTTCGAGGATTTGGCTACAACAATAAAAACCTCAAGGGAAGGAAAACGAATTCAATTTCGTGGACTATGTATGGCCTTGGCTTCCAAACAAAACCTACATTTTGGTCACATATGGTTGGCGGACAAGGCTTAGGATTAGTTGCTTCATTAAGGATTATTTGATTCATTGCTTCTTTCGCGTGATCACGAAATCGTTTGAGATTGTCAGGGAGTTTCCAAATCCGTAGAAGGTGCAAGCGCACCTTCTTCCATTCATAGAAGTGTCCTCGTATCGTCAAAATTGGACGCTGGCTTTAAAAACGAGGGGGAAATGAAGGGAAATCTCTGAAAAGTCGTCAAACGAGGATCTTCATTTTTCATAATGAAGTTAATACTAAAAGAGTGAGATGCAATCTAGGCAATGAAATACATTAAAGCTGAATGTTCCATTACGCATGAAGAAATCATAGTGCACGCTTTTGCTATGACAGGGGGAAAGTCTATAAAACAGGATTGGGGCAAAGTTTCCCCCACCAAGAACAAGATTGTCTTGAGTTTCCCGACAACAACAGACCGACGAATGATTTATGAGGAGCAATCGCAAAAATTGGACAAGGCCGAACGAACGGAAGTAACATCCGTGGTGGTCAAGAGGAATGAAAACCTTAGAAAAAAGCGTCAGATGCACCTTCACCATCACCATCATCATCATTATTATCATTAACGTTTCGAAGAAAAGTTGACTTGGTTGTTGTATGTACTTCCAACCCATTAGCAAACATACTGGCCATGCGACCAACTTCTTTTCCCGCCAAAGCTCAACTTAATCAGTAGGAGTGCAATTTCAAATTTCGCGCTTCCAAACAAGCGGAGAATAAAAAATGCGGCCAATTTTACTACCAGCTTTGACGTCTCATTCATTTGATACTGGTACGTGCGCCAATTTCATAGTTTGTTTCCGTATGTTAATGAGTTTGGGAATTCGAAGCGTGCCGTTAATTTGCCCTTTAAAAGGAAATTGGAAGAATCAGGTGGAAAAAAGCCACAGAAGGCAGACTTCATTCATCCGATGATTTATCCATCCATCTTTCCGTTTATCTTCCTTTTATTGCTTGACTTCCGCTTTTCTTTGCCGACATCATTTCTTACCTGGTACGTACGACGGAATTCTTTGGAGGTATCAATGTAAAGATTCTGTTCATTCAAAATATCTGGACTTCATTTGGAATTTGTCACGCTGAATTAACTTCCGTTTTCACATCCCGCGTTTCAAATCCACTTCTGATGACCGTCCTTTCCGCCTAATTTGATATCCCAAGCGATGTCTTCAGACATTACTAATGTGCAAGTTAGTGTTGAGAAAAAGATGCTTCACATTTTTTTCGCAACTTTCGCGTTTCATTTGGCTTTTTCAATATATATTTATTTGCGATGTATTTGGTCACAAAAACGATAAAGGATATGAAATTTTGCTTTTTTTGCATTTGGCTTTTTCATGCATTTTTTTCTTCTTTGAAGTAGAAATCAAAGTGCACGGTCAACCTGCCCAAGAAAATGGATTTGTGGATAATGGGGCCCAATCAAAGATGGTTTTTCAACTCCTGAAGTTTTTGAAGCTAAATTGGGTTCATTTGTCAGAACTTTCACTTGGTGACAAGCTTTGATAACTATTTTCACTGAATTTTCTCTGATGGGCACAATTAAATACAAGTATATATCCCATTTAAAGCGTTTTCTAAAAAATCTTGACACGCTTTTGGCGATTTTGAAACACTTGTAGCACAATTTTCAGTGATCTCTTTTATGTGTTTTCACAAGTGTTTTGACAATTCGCGAGAATCTTTTGTCAGTTGCAAATTTCATCAGTAAGGATTTATTTACGATTCGTGTTAGGATTGAGAGATTTTTGAAAAAAAAAAAACATCCCGTCCTTGATGTGTAGTAATTTCCAAATTCATCTTCACCTCCAATGTTTTCTTCCGTAATTGTCAGGATTTCTTAACAATGTGCAATTTTCTGAGATGGCGTACAAGACGTCGATTTGGGCCAAACAGCAATTCAGGATGATGGATTTCACTGTAAAGCATGTTGTGAGGTGATATTGCAAAAAAGCAATGCCAGTGAATCGGTCTCCTACAAGCAAGTAAATTATCGATGTTGTGAATGGTGGGAAATTATGAGGTGTAGTGAAACCCATTTCCTCTGCTTCTGATTAATCTATCGATTATTTTTTTGGATTGCTGGTGCTAGGGTCGGAGGTTTGAGCCTCGCCCGGCCAGCGAAGCCAGCCATCACATCGTCCAAATTGTTCCGATAGGCATTCTCATGTCCGGTAACAGAATGGTTCTCCGTCTGTGGGTGTGAATTAGCGTCTAAAAGTTTCCTTGAGAAAGGTCGGGGAAGAGAATCGAACCTGGGACCTCTCTCACTATAGGAAACTGCGCTAACCACGACGCCACGTCTCCTCCCCTAAAAGGATTTCTCCTGACAGCTTCAATTGTATCCCAACAGAATTCGAACCCCGGCCGTCTGGGGAAGCTCTTATGCAACCAACACGCTAGTACGCTCGGCTGTTCTGGCTTCCCTTAAATCCTTAAAAAATTAAAAGAAGCTTTCTTTAAAATCATGTATATCACTGTGCAGTACATGCCCGAGTGCTTAAGTAACTCTGATTTTGCGTTCCTTCTACTGACCAAACCTCTACCTTGTCTTCCTTGACTTCCTTCCTTCGCTTCTTGACGCACAATCATTGACGTTCGATTGGAATGCCATAATTGAGGTTTTTGTAATGTTAAACATTAAAGACATGGCGTAGTTTCATTCCGTCTGACGTAGTAGTCCATACGCACACTAAAATGTATGTATTCCTCGGAAACATTCATGTTGCTCGCTGATCAATCGTCAGGTTGCGGTCGGACTCGATAAATAAATTGAGACGTCATCAGAGGAGGCTTCCCTTTGACTGAAATTGAATGAATGTCAAGTAGTCGCAGAACGAATTGCCCCAACACAATTTGTCTAAGTGCAGTACAAACAAAGAGAATAAAATGAAAGGTCACGGGAGTCCATCCATTCAGATAAGACCGACCATCTTTAAAGCCCTGGGAAATCTGAATCTCTCGTTGGTTGTAAAGGATGAAAAGATAAGCGCACACACACACGCTAATTATCCAACCATTGACGGTGCTGCTGCCAAGTTGATCGTCTTCAGATTATGATTATGATTCTTCTTGCTTGATTGTGCACGAACATTCAGTGCTTCTAGTTCTACTGACTACGGACATGTGATGTACGTACGTACGTACGTCGTCTCGGTTTTGGCGGGTTGAAAGCGACAATTTATGCCATGAGAAAAACTAGTCCGGAGGATAAAGGAAGTGGTTTATTCGGAGATTTCGTAGAGGTTTGTCTAATGATAAACGGGCAGAATAAGGACGACTTCCTCGTCTCTTTTCCTTCTATTCTCTTCCTACCTCGTCTTCTTCGTCGGATTCTCGGATTCTCTAATTTCAAGTGCATTCATTCGCTCTTTCATTATTGAGAGCAGATCGTATCAACTAGGCGGGAAAAGTCGACCGAGAACGTGAATACGAGAGCGAGAAAAACAAATGGAATACAACTTTTTTTAAATCTTTACATGTATTCAAGAAATAAAGGCTCTAATTTTCTTTACAAATTCGCGACCAACGTTGTTGGATCAAATATTGTGCGATTGTACCTTACTGACTGGTTCCAGGATAACTGAGCACAACGGGAAATATGGGACAGTGCAAGGAGATCTTCAGACTCTGGAGACTCAGTCACGCTGGGAAACGACAGTTGAGAGACAGCGGGAGTGCAGTCTCCTTAAATAGAAATTAGGTGATTTGTGTTTTGGAAACGTAGAATTTCTCACGTCGAATAATTGGAAGATGGCGAACACTTGTGCTGCACCTGGTTGCAGGTCTGGCTACTGGTTAAGATACGGAGACCCAACTCCAGATCCACAGATCTCCATGTACAAGGTTCCAATAGACCCGTTCAGCGAGTTTCAAGATATCTTTCGACCACGTCAAAGCCATCACGGAACCAGACAGAGGCTCGCTACTTCAGGAGCCTTACAAGCCCTTCAAATTCAAAAGGAGGAGGCTTAGCATGAGGCGTTCCTTGAGGATGAGCGCTTAAAGTGCCTTGAGGATATCATGTTCAAGCTACACACCCTTGGCTTGTCAGAAGGCATCTCAGTCGTCAAAAAGTAAAACTGTGTCCTTTTTCCAAACATTGAGGAAAGAGGAACTAGCCAGATCAATGCCTTGTTTCATCTAACAAATATTTCAAGATGGCACCTTTAAAATGCAAGTCCAAAACCTTTAAAATGCAAGTCCAAAACCTTTAAAATGCAAGTCCAAAACGTGATCTTCTCCCAATCCTCTGTTGCAAGTGTGACAATCCGAGATCGCAATGAATACTTATGGGAAATACGAAATATTTTGGCAGCCTTGAAGAGCTATGGAGAGGAGAATACTTTAATAAAGACACAACCTTAACCGAATAGTCCAAGACTTTCAAAAACGGTGGAACACGAACACGTGGAATTTTACATCAACAATATTGATAAAACATAGAAAGACACATTGAAGTTTCTGAAATTGATAAATAAGTGGTGGAGAGTGGTGAACACTAAAAGTGCCGTCCTTCACAAACAAAAACGTGACCCATCCCGTGCCCCAATTTATTCAGTTTAGGATGATGACTTGAAATTTCTTTCGAAATTTTCTTTTTGGATCTTTGATTGGATTCCGAAATTAGAATGCCAGGGAAAAGAGCGACAAGGTCTCACATCTCCCACCATGCTTGCCATGACTTTGTCTACCAACACCCTCCAAGAATATGCCGAAGATATGTTACATAGGCATGAGATCCAAAATGTACTTTTTGGCAAATTTCAATCTGATCATTTCAATCAGCCTGATTTGGTTTGTAAGGGCAACTTTCGGGAGGTAATTATTTTACCTCTTACCGACAGATTCTAGAGTCTGATAACCCGTGGAGTGGAGAAGCTAATCTAAGTTTGATCATTGGTGAAATTTGACAACATGCACGTTTGTGACATTAAAATACATGTTGGCCCCAAATCAGTGTCCGAGAGTGAAACCATCCAGAATTCTGCTATAAAACTTCGGTTGATGCTCAAGTTTCTTCCCATTACTCATTTGGAGTCCATTGAAGACAGCAGTATTGGTTTCTACATTGCTGGTTATCTTGTGCAATCGTCGAGTGAAGTGTACCCAATGCCCAAACTTGGTGTCACAGGGCAAAACCTTAATAGTTTTTAACCTTGAAGATGAAGAAGCCTCAACTTCCAATGGCCCTCGAGAGAGCTTTTTGGAGCAAATCAATTGTGGAGGGTTATCCAAATCAACTGATTTAGTCTACCTGACTTGTATTCATACCTGGGGTATATTCTCGCAAATCATGGCAAACCAGGAAAGCAAGAAGTTTCTTTTAGAATGCCAACACCCAAGAGAGTTGTTTGCCAAAAGCTTTTCTTTGATCATTGGAAGCTCATTTGATACAGGTTCCATTTTGGAAGCCTACTGTGGCAAAGGTCACTCTTAAGTTCTTTGGGAAGAAGTAGCCAAGAGAATGTTTAACTTTTTTTGGCAAAAAAATTGCCAAAGAGCAGAACTCCGAAATTTACGACCGCAAGGAAAAAACGAAACAGTTTGGCGCCTCCAAATCCGGCCCAGGGGCCAAGATAATAAATAAATTGCAATCTCAGTACTTAGAAAAACATTCGTGGACATTGGCTTATGTACTTGTTATGTTTTGTTGCTAAAATATACTGTTGTTTTGTCATGTTCCTTTCTTTATCTTCAAGTTTTGTAACTGTCCAGTTTTACTTTCTTGGTATTTTGGGTCATTTACTTGCTAGATATAACCTACAAATATATAGCAATTAATTTTCAGTCAGAAATATCGCACCAATTGATTTTGAACCTCAATTTCTGTAAAGAAATGTCTTGCTGGCATCGCCCTTTCGTTGTCTTGAACTTGCGCCCAGTCTACCTCCAGGGTAGAGTACTCCTTGGACAGTGGGAAACTCGATGCAGAACAATAGAGTGTGGCCTTAGATGCTTTTAAATGTATAGGAAAAATGAAACTGAAAGTAGAACCTGTTTTGTCCAAAATACCCTTAAATTGGTACGTAAAGACATGTGAGTGATGTTTGCCAATCTAAGGTTTAAACTATTCAAACCATTTGAAAAGTGCAAATGAAAACGTGGATGAAAAAGTGCACCATTAGTGACCTCATATTTTAATGTTGTGGTTTTATTGCAGAGCGATCCTGATGGGATTTCCCAGGGTTTCCAACCTATTCCATGAAATTAGGAGATCTACTTATAAACAATAAATCACACCACATTTTGGGAAAATAGATATTTCAGAAAAATACCAGAAGTGCGTAGTGTAAGAACTACCTATGAATTATGGTTACTTGTGCCAAGTTTTTTCCTTGAACTGAACATAGTTGAGTCTCTTTTATGTGATTGAGATCAAAAGGAACGTATTTCCTTTTTATCTCAGGTTCTGGTTTCTATGGACATGTTTAATATTTTCGTATTATTTTATGTGACTAAAAAAAAGAGTGCTTTTGAAATGCCTGATTAAAAAGTAGTGATGGACCGAAAGGGCTCATAACCGAAACCGAAAGTTTCGGTCGAAAGAGGGCTTAACCGAAACCGAAATCGAAAGCAGCTGACTACAAAATTGTATAAATGCAATATGAGGGACAAAAGCAAGGTTCTGTGCCAACTGTCCCAAGAACTTCATCGATGTCATGATCTCATCCATGCCCAAGGGCCTCGACAGGAAGATGTTTATCACAACTTCTATTCCATAACACTTTGGGATTCCTAAAATGTAATTTTGGAAAAAATCTATCAAAAACTTGAAGACTTATGATAGTGTTAAGGGGCCTAACACTTGAGCTATCGACCCTGTGTAGATGAAGTGACTCATGTGTCATGGCTGACTCAAGTTTCTGAATGATCTGCACAGAGCTCTGTTTGAATGTGTGAAATGTGGTTTTAAACAGATATTAGTATTTCAAATCAGATAAGAGAGGCTCTGACGGGACAACAATTTCTTGCAAAGCGGAGAAAAAGATAAAATCTTCATCAAACGAGCTCAAATATTAGTGTCGTTGTACATATCTTACATGTTTCAGCAAGTCGGTGAGCGGGACAAGAACCCTGAGATCAATGATGGAACCTTACTACGTCAAAGATTGAAGATCTTAGAGGATAAACGTTGTCCGCATAACGACAATAACATGTTACCTTCGACCTCTGCTATTTCATTATATGAGTGAGTCCAATCTTGTATTTTCATAGTTGATAATGATGGCAAAATTGGGTCAATTTGATGCATTAAATTCATGGAAGATTGATGAATGATGTTTTGCACAAGCCTAGTGTTTTCGGTTCAGGTTAAATATACCTGATGATATATATGATGAAATATACCTATATGATATATCATGGCGTGAGTGAAATATCTTTTCGAATGCGTTGTTTGTCGTTCTTCTTTATTGATTCATTTCCGATACTCGGCATGTAATACTACGATAAAGTAAATTTAAAACTCTAATTTGGTAAAAAAATTCGGCACATTAATTAGCAAAAGTTTCACTGGATTTGACTTTATGTACAATATGTTTTATAAGTCCTCTAGAAATGAACAGTTTCCGTTCATTTTTGAAAGCTTATTTTTTGTTCGGAATATCCTAAGGCCCTTAAGCGAAATGCACAATTTTAGCGATCGATACCAAATCAACAATCATACGTCAGTTTAGGTTTGAGGGAGGGTACCCATGAAGGAAATGGGCCCTTCTAAAACGTAAGTTTTTACCCTCGAGACCTTATGTAAAATAATTGTAAAAATGTTCAATTACGTACCGGGTGTTTCAAAAGAAAAGTAACACCTAATCATGTCGTCTATAACTCGTGATTCGAGTTTCATATATTTGTAAATATGAGGGAGGCGGGCATAATTCGAGTTTAATTTAAATGAAAATCTGAGTTTTATTGGTTTGGGAATTTGAATAGTCATAAACCCGGAGCGATTTTTGTCTATTTGAACCAAACTCAAAAAACTCGACAACTGTCCAGTTAATTTTCACTCAGTTTCAATTAAAGATCTACTAGAGTGGTTTTTTTAGGTGACATCCGTTCTACATGATCTCTCGGGTTTTTGCAAAAAAATTACCTGAAACAAAGAACAGCTCAAATCAATGTACGTATTACGCCGCTTCTTCAACATAAGAAGGGAATTCCTTTGTCTGGCTGAAACATACCCCTTTGGGAAATACGTCTTTTGTTTAAGGCTTGAAAATCGTTGAAACCATTGACAACGATCATTATAATTGCATAAAGCAATATCACCGTGGCATTGTTAAACTCCAACGGGATTCGTTAGCCTAGTGGAAGTGATTGGTTCATAAAGCTATCGAGTTCTTTCAATAAAACTATTAATTGCAGCTGTTATTACTAAGTTAATTGAAGGAAAGGCTTCAATTAACTGCAACAAGAGTTGTACTAATTGAGTGCCTGCAAATCATGGTTCTAAATTATAACCAACGGTGTGATGATTGCAACTCATTGATTCCTATCAATTCTTGGTGGGGTTCAGCCCGACAAAGTTCGTTGGAGACTTGGATTTCAAAAAATGAGTTTCCAAACCAAAAGATTACTTTCTGGTTGTTGAAAAACCATGTGATGAACAACAGTCCAGACACAAACTCTCAATTCAATTTACTGAAGGCACTTTTCTTCTCTTCAGGTCAATAAGTTACTTCCCCCTTCCTTGAGGGGATACTTTTCAAAGTGGCATCAGCAATTTGTTTTCTTGCATTCTTGAATAATCCCGAAAGACCAATTGGATCCAAAATCAGTCCAGAAGTAGATTTGTCAAATTTCGAAAAGCAAAACATAGCTTGAAGCATTTAAAATGTAGAATCAATAGTGCCGTTGTAGCAAAATGACAGGCCAGGAAAACACCACCATGGCTTACTGAATCAACAAGGAGAAAAAATGTTTTGAAAAATAGAGCATTCTATTGTAGACAATAACACTGTACATTTGACGACTGGTGGGCACACAGAATGTAAAAGCGAGAGGTAAAGTCTCTCACAAGAATGGTGAAACAGGACTACGAAATGAAACTATGTAAAGACAAAAATCTGAGAGGGCTTTTCCAGTGTGTGAAGTGCAAACGTACCTCGAAGAGTAAAGTTGGCATGCTCATTGATGAATAGGGCGACCTTTGTTCCGACAAAATTAGAATGGCAGACTTGCTTGGCCGTCAATTCAATAGCGTCTTCTCACGGGAAAGCTTTAACCATGATAAGTAGTGCTTGCACCAACTCGAAGCAAATCGAACAGACCTGGAGAAAATTCAGTTTTTTAGTGGAGAGGTGTTTGAATTGCTGAAGACACTTAAACCTACAAATTCAAGTGGGCCGGACCATATCCCTAACGTCTCTTTCGTGAAACTCGCCGCAGAGTTTACTTGGCCGTATCCTTTCCGTAGATAAATGGTAGATTCCAAATGATTGGAAGCGAACTAAACTCACGCCAACAATTAAAAAACGGCTCACCTCGAATCCCGGAAATTATAGGCCGATCTCTATAACTTCAACATGCTGCAAAGTGCTGGAAAAGCTCATTCAGAAGCGGATGGTTGACCATGTGGAGAATACCTTGGGGAGAGGGTCATGTCTGCCTGAGCTATCATCTAGAATTTATGGAGCACACCACCAAGGCTCTGAACAAGAACAACAACATGGACGTCCTATATCTAGATTTCTCGAAAGCATTCGATGTTGTTCCCCCCTCAATCCTAGTGTCAAAGTAAAGAATTGTCGAAATCGGGAAAAGCGACAGCCTGGATTCAGGAATGCCTAATAGAAGAACCCAAAGGTGCTTGTACTAGTAGATGGTGTAGCCTCGTCTTGGTATGAGGTTACGTCGGGTGTACCACAGGGAAGTCTCCTTGGCCCCATTCTGTTTGCGCTCCTTGTTAGAGATCTCCGAGCAGAAGAGACCACAAAGATGATAAAATTTGCGGACGATTCGAAGAACATCAGGACTGGCTTGCAACCTCAGGACGAATCTCAAGGGTTTTGCATTCGGCTAAAGAATAGCTCCAAATAATGGAATGACCTTCAATGTGGATAAGTGCAAGATGATGAGTAGAGGGCGGATAAAACGTGGAAAAATTGTCGAAAAAAGAAGTTTTTGAAAAACAAAAAAGTTTTTTTTCAGCTGAAAGTGACCAAAAAAGTGTTTTTTATTAATTAAAATTTAATATGTTTTTACAAAAACATATTTATTGGTTCCTTATTGTTCTATACAAACGCACTAAAAAAGTTGAAGATGAACTAGCAGACCATCTACTAGAACCAGTACTCTAGTACACTTTACTAGAACTAGAAGACCCAGGTGTTTCTTTCATCAATATTCCAACAATCGTATTCCCTTGAGACCGTTTGTTGTTTCGATTAGTTTTGTTCCGAAAAGGCACAGGAAAGCAACTGTTTCCCCTATCAATACTTTCGGACACGTATTTTGTTTGTTGTAGCCTGTATGGCAATTTTTTTTCTTAAACTGAATAGAATTGAGTTTTTTCGTGTGATCAAGTTCAATAGCAATCTATTTTTTAGTTTTTATGTACGTCCTTACTGTTTACAAATTATTTCGTATTTCCAGTGTTGTTCATTCAAGTATTGGTTGGGGAGATACCCAAAGAAGACCCCAATTTTTTTCGAAGATTCTGCTGATGCTTAGAATGCATAAAATGGACTAACATGAACCAAACTGAACCATAAACTGAAAGCAAATCATAAATCTGGTCCTCTAAAATGGAACAAGGATAAAGACACGAAAACAAGAACCATTTTGGTTAATCAACTTTATTTCTTAACGGAATATCATTCAACTTCCAGGAATAGTGTGATCAAGTTTTGGTTTTCAGTGTACGGTATTGCGAGAATCAAATACGTTTGTTCCGATTTTATAAGCACATACTCTATTTATAAAATAAAAGTTTCTAGGTCTGTATACATTTTCTATGCTAGATTTTGATTGTCAAAGGGGGCTCGCTACAATTTCTAAACGTTTGGTCTAATAAATGTGGCAAATATTTTTTATTCTTTTTCGTGAGGAAGCACATAGTTTTTCGTTTCTTTTTGGGAATGTTCATTAAGTTACGCAACCTCTTCTTTTTTGGTAATAATCACGCAAAGGACAAATCAATTCCGCCTTGGGAAAGTTAGGAATTGTCAGTTTCAGTTATTCAAGAAGATATCACCAATATGAGCGTCCTATCCAAATTGTTTTCTGACAGATGTAAATTCTTCAAAATCCCAAAGGATCTGGGTGTGTTAACAAAATACAGGTGTAACAGGGTATTCGTTACAAACAACAATAGAAAAGTAACATTAAAATAGTATCTAAATATTTCATAATATCAGATTGCAGCGCTTCTTTCTCTCGATTGGGTTTTTTTCTTTCTTTTTTTTAGCTAGGTTTGTTGTTGTCTCGGTTAGTGTCATGTTTCATCATTTGGTTCCATCCACGTTGTTCGTATCACTATCCGAGTCATCTGACAAAATGGTTCGCTGATTCTTAATCTTCAAACCAGGGGTTAATTTCTCAATGACCACCGTGGCCATGGCCGGAAGTTTGGCAGTGGCCGAGGAACCCATTGGCAAACCATCGGGCCCAACCACATTTTTAGTCTCGGGGGGGACACTGGACGGCGGCTCGCCACTGTTTTTGGTGTCTTTCTTCTTCTTTTTGAAAGACATGCTCATAATGGCTTCTTTCTGAGGCAAAGTCGCACTCGCAGTAAGGCTCCCTTCGGACGATAATCCGTAGGAATGAACGGTTCCGAATAAAGCATCCACGGATTGTCGAGGTGTGCTCGACGACGATCCTTGACTTGTTTCCGATTTGCCGGGCTTCTTATCATCATGCAAATGTCCTTGGCCACTACCGGATTTTCTGCAAGGAAAAAGGCCTTTCAAATTTCATAGCACTTTTTTCGGAAATGCTCAAAAATACGTACCGAATCTTGAAAGGAACCAATGGGGATTTAGCCCGTGGCTCTTGTGAATGATGGCGTTTTAAGAGAGCTCGCTGTTTGTCAGCATCACTTTCCGACTGACGCTTGATCTTCTTGGCCTTGTGAGTTTTCGAGGGCGATCCATGCAAGGGTGGGGATTTGGACTTCAACTTCGGCCTTCGACGTCGTTGCATGCTCTCGTCATCCGAGGACGACGACCTCGAAGACGATCGCGAGGATGAACTCGAGGCCGTTCTGCCTTTCTTGGATCGCTCTTGGAACTCTGAAAATGTTCTTTTCAGCTTGGAAAAATCCGACCTTTTCAAGTCGACGGTGCGTTGGGCTCTCCGATGTCTCGATCTCCAACTACCCGTACCTTCATCAACGCCTCCTCGTCGATCGTCATCGCCGGAACCATCGCTGTCACCCTCATCGCCAGCGAGTAATCGCAAGCGATAATGGGCCAATTCCAAGATGTTCTCGGCACCGGTCTCAAAATACTTGACCTGCACTTTCCGACCTCCGCGATCAAACCACGCGGGCACGCCCAGTTTGCGGCGACGCTTTTGGAGGCGTTCTTCTCTGGATTTTCTGACCTGCTCACAATCCGTGCTGGCTTCCACGTCATCGGCGGAGCTTTTCGACGAGGTTGAGGATGAGGATAGAGTGGCCTGTTCCTCTTCGAAATCCGAATCCGCCACGAGCCAAGATTTTTCCGGTTCGTGACTCGATACGTAAGTGACTGGGGTTCGCTTTTTTAGTGGGCGAACATCGGGTGAGGGTCGTGGCGTCTCTTCTTTCTTAAGCATCTGAAGCATCCGTTGGCGTTTAGCTTCGAGTTCTTCGCGAACCGATGCGGAATGCTTTTCTTTGGCGATTTGATCACTGGTTGCTGCTGTTGTTGATGATGATGACGACGACGATGGGGTGGACGGTGTGGGAACCGGTGGTTTTGTATTAGTGCTGATGATCACGCTCTTGGAGGTGGATTTCTTTTTCTTTTGAGGTCCCTCGTCCGTTCCAAAGAGTTCGTCCATGATGTCCTTGGGAGTGGTCACGGAGGACGAGTTTTTGGCCTTGGTTTTCAAATCCTTACTTATGTGAGTCGAAGGAGGGTGAAGCTTGGAGCTCTCTGACGCCATTTTTTTATTCGAGACTTCGGATGATTTCGGGGACAAGCCAGATTCAGGCCCGAGATCGGTCCGGATCGAGATTGTAGAAGGCGTTGTTATGGGATGCTCATTCAATCGGTTTTTGCTGGCAATTTCGGATTGATCCGGTGAGGAACTGGTCACAGTTTTCGGAATCGAAGAGCCTTCTGAAAGGGTCTTCTTTTTGACTGATTCACTGACTTTAAGTGGGTCGGCTGAAGAAGAGTTCTGAGTCTTGGAATCTTTTATAACTTGGGACGAGTGGTGCGATTTTTGACCGGAGATTTCGGCCACTTTCGCGGTTTCGGGTGAGGAAACAGTCTTGGAAACCGAATCTTTCTTAGCGTGATGCATGGGTTTAATACTCTCTTTTGAGATTTCGCTAAATTTGGCGACATTCAACGATGTACCAACCCTTTGTTTGGGATCTTTATGCGATGACTTTGGATCTCGTTTAAGAGTGTCAGCAACCATTTTCGATACTTCGGGTCCCGATTGCTTCTTTACCATTAAGGTGGGTTCATCTTGTTTGGGATTTTCCATGACCGGCAATTCTCCAGGGGTCTCCAAAACGGTCTCAGTTTGCAATGAGTTGGACTGGATATTATTGTTATCATTTTTACGATTCTTGAAGTTAGTTCGGTAGGGACTCTCAGGAAATAATCGTTCATTGGGAGACTCTGAAGGTTCGGGCGAGGAGCCCGATTCTTCGGGACTAGACCAGGATCGACCCGCTTGAAACGCATCATTATTCCCCGGATGATCATTCGTGCTATCAATCTGAAAGCAAGGAAAAAAAATAACCTCAATTGAACCTCTTTTACCCTACGCTAGATCTTGAGCAAGGCAAATACCTCATTGGCCTGGATGTAATAGTCGGGTTCGTGTCTGGGCGTGGCATTGCTCAACGGTGAAAGACACAGAAAGTCGTAGCTCAATCGCGGCTGTTCATTGGACAACCCCTCAGGCAAAATGGGGGCGGGGGCGTACACCGTTTCGGTGTTGGTGCGCGCTTGACTCAAATAATCGGGAGGCAAATCAAAGTTTGATGGCATGACAAAACCATCCACGGGCGGGCTGTCATTTTCAACCGTGGAATTTAAGGTATCGGGTGATTCATAAGGGGAGGCAAAGGTGGTGGTGTCATAGGGCGAGGGTGAGGCGCCATCGGACGTTTCATCGACAGAAGGTTCCGCCGTAGGTGCCGAGGATTCCATGGGTTTGGACTCGGGGAAGGGTGTTGGAATGGGTTCGGGTGGTTCAGGCACGGCCTCTCCATGGAGTCGAGCTAGATCCGCTTCGAGGGCTTTGAGATTAATTCGATCCGCCGTTGAAGTGGGCACCGGTGGAGATGGGACAGAAGCTGGAGGGGACTCTAAAAGGGGTTGAGATGAGGAGGAAGTCTTGGCGGGCGGAGCTTCAATGGGCGGAGTTTGAATGGTTGTTGTTAATGCTGTTGATGACGGTGATGATGATTGAATCTTCGTGGGCGGCGAATGCTTTGGGGACGAAGCTTTATTCGCCAAGGGCTCTGTCGGTGAAATTTTCGTTGATGGGCCCTTATTGGGGGGTTGCTCTGGGGATGATGTTTTAGTCACGCCGATCTTCGGAAGGCTCACTTTGGTGGCCGTTGGTTTGGCTTTTGTCACAGTCGGATTAGATAAGATGGATTTCGAAACTGGGCTGAGCTGTTTTTCAGAAGACGAAGGTTCGATAGGCGGGCTTTTATGCCGTGATGGCTGGATGGGTGGGTCGTCTTTACTCAGCGTTGGCTCATCGAGTTTTGAAGAGGGTTTAACTATCGAAGTTTTGGCACTTGCCGTTGGCTCGGTCGACACAAGATTAACACTGGATGGTTCGCCACGAGGGGGTTGTTTGGGCGGACCTTCAGCGAGCTGGGGTCCGGTGGGAAAGACTGTGGTGGGCGGAGAATTCGAGCATGGCTGATTTTCCCGCGTGATAGGAGGGTTGGTAGGAGGAACTGGGGCGTTGACCAGCTTGTCGTTCAATGGCTCCGTGGGTTCTCTAGCATGTCGGGGATGAGAGGGTGGCAATTGGGTGACGGGAAGCTGAGACGAGAGGGTCTTTAAAGGCGGGGCCTCGGTGGTTTGAACAAGGGGTGCCTCTAAAAGCGAAGTTGGCTGGGATGTGGGTGGTCTCACTAAGGTCGGTTCCATGGGTAATCTGTGTGCCGGTTTGGAGACCGAGGGCTCCATCGTTTTGGCCTGGGCGGCCGGTTCCGGTTCAATGATGGTGATCACTTCCGGCTCTCCCGTGGGTTTATTGGCTTCGGCTCGACCTTTATCCGGCAACGTGTAGGCTAGCGTGGACAGACGCGGAATGTCTTCTTCCTCTTCCTCGAGTTCATCGTCGCCATCGCCATCCTCGTCCTCCTCCTCATTATCATCTTCGTCATCATCGAGCAGGATTTCATCCTCGGGATCGACGACTTCGACCAAAGGCGGACGTGGATCGGCTCGATCCTCCATCTCCGTCTGCGGATTGACCTTGAGCATCTTGGCCAATTGACGAAACTGGTGAAACGTGGAACTGCCCCGACGAATCACTACAAAAACGGAAAAGTTCATTTAGCCACGCCCAAGATGGATGTAGGTCCAAAGCGAAGACTTACCGACGGATCCGGTGTAAATGAACTTGAGAAACGCGTCCAAGGCGCGACTGGAGATATCGGGCAAGATGATGACCGGATGACTCAAAACCATGAACTCCCAGCCTTCGAGGATGGACTTGAGCACGGGGCTGACCGCGCCCAAAACGGCTTGATGGCATCGAAAGCGTTCGCCGGCATCGCTGTGCAACACCAAATCCCACGTGGGGCCCAAGGTTAAGGCCCGTTTCAAGGCCTCGCCCATGTATTGGCCGCGTTGCGGACAGCGGAACCGTCGCTGACACGAGGAGGATGAAGCGCCTTGGGCCAACGAAGGCCGAGGGGGCGCCATCTCTCACTCACCGCCGGCCGCCTCTTCAGCCAATCCAACGAGGACAATCGAGGGAGGGAGGGAGGGAGGGAGGCCTCGGGGATCAATCACGGGTCGGTCATGCGGGGGAATTACTTACTCGGCCGACCGCAGGCTCGTCATTTCCAGCATGCTCCTCCGCTTTACCGCTGAGGTCAGTGCCATTGATGGGTTGAGGGATTGGTTCTGAATCCAAAGGCGTGTCAGAGAGTGCGTCGATGAGGAAGAAATCCAGAGCCAGCCAGCCAGCCAAGCCGGATTCTCCGGTAGATTGGTGTTGTGAATATGGATAACTAATGGGTCAAAGCTGAAATGAATAAGTGACAGTAGGGCTGGCGGGGTGGGAGGATGCTGGTTTTTCGGGGTGTCCCCCTTCTCGTTCTATTGGTTCTTGTTGGTACTTTGTTGAAGATCGACGATGTTGATGAATCAGCATAAGATGAGGAGGAGAATCAAGTCGGCATGTCCATGTCTTTTCCTCTGCGCGTGACGTGTGTGTGTGTGTGAGTGAGTGAGTGAGTGAGAACGGCAGTAGCAACGGGCGTCCACGAGGCACGCAGGCATCGAGAAGGTGCATGCCGACTACGGAGTCACTCAGTCAGTCAGTCAGTAGGTGAGTGAGTGAGAGCCGAGACTAGAGAGTTGATTTTCCCCGTGTGCTGCCTCAGGCGTACCGCTTCACCGAAGTCCAAGAGAAGTATGAAAAGAAGGAAGGAAGAAAAGACTCAAGAGACACGGAGGATGCAACTTCAACGGTTTGTTTTGGCTTTGGATGAAGTGAAACGGCCCTACCGAACCCAGGGCCGTTTTCAAGTAAATTCACCATCTTTAAATTATCCCAGGATCTGGTGGGGCCGAAGATAAACTGGGATGATATTGTCTTTTGTATCATCGTTACTACGATGTATTGAAGCGAGCAAGTTCAACCGGTCACTCAAAGTTCAGCGCAAATCCTACCGAGAATGAATGAACTAGCCCTTTGTGGTAATCGTTTTACCACAAAAGGGCGAGTTCATTCATTCTTTGCTCCCATCACTACATAAGTTTGAGAAGGCATAACTTTTCACTCCGGCATTCGATTGGGCTGAAATTTGAAATACGTGTTCTTCTCAATACCAGCCAGGTCTCATTTGCAGAAGAACGCTAATGATACGTTTCTGCTGGAAATCATAATTCTCATTGCTCGCCTCCCACACCATGATTTCCGTGCTTCTTGGATAAGCTAAATATTTTCTTGTCTCAACTATAATAGTGTGACAACCAACTCGCACTGTGCACTTGCAAAGAGACAAAACTTGACATAATTCAAGAAAGTGTGCAAAATATGTTGCATTGACTTGTTCTAGCAATGTAATGATAGTTTTGCTACATCAAAAAGGAAATTATGTTACAAGTTTGGCACATTTGCTTGAGAAATGATGAATTTTGTCTCTTTTCAAGTGCATGCACAGTGTGAGCTAGCCGTGGCAGATGTCGACGCTCTCGCTCCATAAAAAGGCACAACAAAGCCACACTTCAATTGCCCTATTGCTACCCTAGGAAGTTATCGAAATTTAAGTGATAAGTAGAAAATATATCTTGATTAATGACCAGCTATAAACACCTGAAGAAAGATTTATTCCATGAAATGTGTTCCCTTTCTGTATGGATACCACTTATTTGTATCAAACATCCTGTTTTTATATCCACCCTGTCTTAGCGAATCCTGGCAAACTAAAGGCATCTTTGGTGACAAAGACCAATCAAAAAAAGGGGTCGCATGTCTAGCCCTGCAGCTTTGACATGACGTCGATGGTTCAACACCTTCTTGGCTCTTATTCAGGCCATTTTGTTAAAATTCGTTGATATTTTGGTCAACGCATCGGATGTTGTTCGTGTCCTCTGGTGAGTAGTCCAAAACTGTGTCAATCAGTCATTTTGAGCAGCAACTCAGTGGGGCTGGCAGCAGGTAAAAACAGTCAGGAGGAAAAAGCGGACGATAAACACTTGCTGAACTTGACTTGAGGCCAAAGACCAAACTCGGCCACTCAGGAACCACGCGGGGGCTCTCATAAAGCCTGTGTGTGTGTATTTTCCTCATGTGTTGATTCCGATTCTTGTCCCTCACCTTTTAAATGTCTCGTTAAGCACAGTGGTTAAGTTTTATGGTTTTTAAAGTAGCTCAAATAGTTAAAACACTAAAAACAACCTATTAAACCGTATTAATTGAAAGAATCTTTAATTACGAATTAAGGCAAAGTTTGATCCATATTTATTTAGCAGATAATAAACTGTCATTACTTTAAGATTTCGAAGTGCACCAAATGAGCCATTGAATTGCTCTAGTTGTGTGTTCAATTTTTAGATTCTGTCTTGGCTAGAGTCGAGTTTTCTTAAAACCCCAATCAATAATTTAACTTGTCTCGAAACCGTGGTAACATGGACTTTCTTTTGATCACACATGAAATTATTATTATCCTATTTGCAAAGCATAAAACGCCTAATACAACATTTCTAAGAGTGTGAACAAGCTGAATGAAATTAGGTGCATCCGATTCCGAGAGCGATTGTTCCGTTTATCATCTCAAAATCAGCACATTAATTTCTTGAACTTCATCCTGAAATATTTCTTTTTCACAGCCATGTGTACCATCTTAGATAAACCAACCACATGATTGAACCACGAATCAACTCGTTGATCCCAGAATGGAGGCCAAAGTCATTGAAGCGGGTTTTTTCGCCAATGTGTCCCACGTCTTGGTCAAAGCGGCCAAGATTTCATCGAAGGCGTCTCGTCGACAAATGGCTCGCGCCGCATTGGTTCGCTCGAAGGGCTCTTCCACGCAGATGTAAGCCTTCCATTGTCCCAGAGGCGTGCCCTGCTGGCGGGCTTGAGTTTCACAATCCGTATTGGTCAACACGCCCCCAGTTCGAACGGAAGGCACGTGTTGGGTGAAATCAAAATCCCGGCCGTAATACTGGAAAAACCTGGCCAACAATTCCCCTAGAAAGAATCGAAAAAAGATAACAATATTTTGAGTTTGCCACTGGTTGATGCTTTGGTAGTCACTAAAGGAAGAAGGTGCTAGTGTTTATTCATTTGAATTCTTTTAATCAGTTCCCGGGCAAAAAATGATGTAATGCCACTTAAAACAAAGGTAATTCCGAATAAGTGAACATATTCTGTAGCTGGATTATCAAGTGCTTTAAAGTTGATGCTGTTCTAAAATCGTAATGAAATCTATTCCTCAGATCATTATTGAATAGATCTTTTTCGATCAACAGTCTCGAAGAATGCTTTGTTTGTTTGCGGATTGTTTATTATCGCTACAAAAAATGGGATTGCCTGTAAATAAAGTTAATCATTAACGTTACTGCTTTTTGTGCTTACTGCACATTGGAGTTTTGTTACATCGAATCAGACCACAAGCTCATCAGATTTCGGCATTATTATGGGTGTAAACAACCATTAGACTAATTAGGAATTGAGGCTAAGACAACGTTCCAAAAAAATATTAGAAGTATGTTTTTACAGACATTACAGGTTTTTTTGGCCTGTAAACTAATTTGTAGGGTTCTATAAAATTGGAGCAGTACTTTTCAACTTCAAAACCACTCCCAAAAGTTTTTGGTATTAAAAACAGTTTCTTCGGCTTAAATAAACACCCGTGTTTGCATGGTTTCCATCCATTCTAGTTGCGCTCTTTTTTTGGCCTTAACTCATAATTTTCAGTGAAGGACTCTTTCGTTCCATCTGAAATAAAGAATATACGCACCTAAAGTTTGGCGGTTTGAGCTGGCATATTGAGGTAGAACACGCTCAAAGTTCAAGCTGGTGATATCTGAGTCGTGATGGAAGGCGTCAGGAGCGAGTCGTTGCAAACTCGGGATCACGGGTGGTTGAACCACGTGTTGTAGCACATGCAACACCATGAGTGTCAAGGTGTAACTGGAGAACGTGCCATTTTTGGCCTCATTTAATTGGTTACTCTTGGCCCATAACTTAACCGCGTGAACTAGAGGAGCGATCCGCCAATCCATCTGAAATAGGCGATAGAGTTACTCTCTTTCCACATGTGTACCGGCCCAAAATGGGCGTGTTTCACGTACTTGAGAATATTGGAAGAGAAGGTGCGTGTTTCGAACCCCGATCGGATGATTGCACGCAATATCTATCTCAGTGTTCCAATGCTTCTCGCGCATCTTTAAAATGGGAACCTTGGCCGGGATCATCTCGATATCCGGATAAATATTCGCCGACAGTTGTACCCTACAACAAGCAAAAGAGTAGAACGATGAAACCAAAGGCCGGCCAATCTTGGAACTGAGCCCTTCACGGTAATTACGTACATGATCATTCGCTTGAGCTTGTGGAGAATGGTTTTGATCCGATCCGCAGTAGTCTTCTGGCGTTGCATAAACGTGGCTCCTCGATCCAAGTCCAGAAATAGCCCGAGATCCATATCCGACTCTTTCCCACCAAACCCATTCAAAGTTGAGCCAAAAGCTTGGAGAAAGGCCCCAGGCAGGTTTTTGGCCACTAAATCGTCCATCTTCCGCCATATGAGGACTTTTCGCTCAAAAACGCGAGAACATTGGCGCTCCTCCAAGAACGAGTTTCTCATGTCAGCGCTCAATCGGACATAGCTGCCTTTATTTGTTACTCCGATTTGGGGAATGGGCGTGTCGCAAAGGTTAGATAAGGACAAGTATCGGAGCACGCGATGCTCATGGTCAGACGGGTGAGTCAATCCGTTTGGCGGGTTATGAAACGCTCGGTGATTCGCCCCTTGTGGGCGTTCCGGGTGATCAAACCTTACATGTTGGCGAGGTCCGCCCATGAAGTTATTCACCAACGGATCCACTTGGAATTGGGCTGTGGCTTGAAGAGGATGGTACACTTGGATGTGGTGGGGATATCTAGGTGACGAGAAGGAAGGGCCACTAAACTCGCTGTGAAACCCGCGATAATTTTGATATTCCCTCTGTCGCTTGGCTCGCGGATTATCCTGTTCTTGCCCCCATCGACGCTTCATACTGCAATGGATGTTACGAATGGGATTGGAAACGATTGAGACAAAGTAAAGGTTTAATTATCGGAAAATAGCTCAATTTTTAACTATAAAAATGCTTTAACGGGTGAGAAATTAACGTGTTCATGATGTATCAGGACATTTTGCATTGATCCATGTTGCCTAAGGTCTGTTCCAAGGATGCTCCGCCGAAGCCAGCTCCAATTTCGGAGGCCTGACCCACCAAATCAGTGGGTGGATTACCCAAACTCTGAATCTGTTCCATCAGACGCATGACGGTATGAAACCTCTCCGGATCCTCGTCCCCGTCATCATCAGCCTCAAAGATATCTCGGAGTTGCCGAGTGACCTCGTATTGATCACTGAATCGTTTAAATTCCGTCTCGGGCAAGGAATCGCGATGCGAGGCCAACCAATCGGGAAACTTTTCATTCAAGTCGCGAATGGCCGGATACAACAAGTCTTTGGACAAAAGGGACTTCATCACGGCCTCCATCATGGGCAACACGGCTTCGTGTCCGGGTGAATCCGTCGGTGGATCTCCGGCACGATCGCACAACATCTTCATGCGATCAAACATGGCCTCTAGATCACTTTCGGAGCCTCCAGCCGCATCCGCATTTCGCGGAAAGAATCCCCCGATGTCGGCGAAGGAATTGGGCGGTGGAGATACGAGCTCGTTGGCCCGGAGCCCGCGTTTGAGTGCCGAAGCCGGTAATTGACGGCCTTGAGAGGCGGCCTCAAAGGCCGAAGCGTCGACAAATGAATTCGGCGGCACCAACTCGGGCAATTCGGCGGTGTCGTCATTATCTTCGGGCAAGGGTTCGTGATTAAGTTGAATATTGGGCACACTTTGGAAATCGTGCAATGCATCGTCCAACAGTTCATTCAACTCGTCATCCGACTCATCACGGTTGTCGTGATGGCTTTTGGGACGGGCCCCCGAGGAGCCGGACATGTGGCCGATTTGAAAGGGTCTGATTGAGGATGAATCCGGATGTTTGGGCTTGTTTACAGTCAACGAATTAGTCGAGCGAGCCCAGGATCGAATTGCACACCCGTGAAGGCAATCCGAACAGGATATTCGCGATTTACCCTAGTAATCCGCACTCCAACATGACAGGTTGTTGGTGCCAGACGGAATTCTGGCAAAAAAGTCCAAGCAGCCTAGTCCATGTAGCAAAATGAGTCCAAACCCGCCGTGAATTTAAAAGAGTCTAAGACAGCCAATGAGCCGTGGAACACAACGTACTATAGCTTCATAGCCACGAGGGAACGAAATGAGACATTTCATTTGAGCATTTCCAGATAAAAAAGATGGGAAAAGGGGTTGTTGATGTTGGGATGCCATCCGTAAAAATATCAAGGGTTGTGGAAAATGAGTGTCGTGGCAATGTTTGACGAGAATTTCGGATGCGGAGAAAACGAGTTTTCCCGAGCTCTGTCCTCCTCTAGTCTCGGCTATGAACTCGTCTCTCTCGTCTGTCTTTATCCTGCCATCTTGTTCAATGTATGGATGAACAGACTAGTACACAACTACACATGTTCGTACCCGGGTGGACTTTGCTCTGGCTTTTTCTGATTCTTTTGAACTGGAATCGAGAGATAGATAGATCGATAGGTAGCCGAGATAGGACTCTTATTATGCCTGGCTATGATGAATGTCGAACGAAGACGTTTGTGATCGTCTCACCGCCTCCAAAAACACGAGTCGCGTTGACGCGTCGTGTGTTCTCTCAGCCATGAGCAAGTGCGTGCGGCACCAATACTATGTACGACGGACGTACTTGAGGGGGTGGTACACGTTGTCTCTACGTTATGGCCCTCCTTATCTTTCGTTCAGTGCCTTAACTAGTCATTCCCGAGGCTAGTTCTAGGTTGTGAATTCACGGCGAAGGAAAAATGATTAACTCATGGACAACGCAATCGTTCAGGGCCAGCCCATCAGGCCCGATGGACTTCACTAGCTATTCGTTCAATCATTCATTACCCGTTCACTCGATGAATGGTTAGAGTTAAAGACGGCAAGCCAGCTTCCAACGCCTGAAGTTATGGGTAAAGAACCTTTAGTTATGGGCACATTTGTTTTGATTGAGATCAAAAATAGTGATGGAAACAATCCAATCTTCAATCATATTCACGATAGGTTGCCCAACTAGGTCTGCCAATTAGCCTTAAGCGTCTATCATTTGTGGTTGAATTCCATGAGGAAAAAGGCTTTCTTCTGAAGGTGAGCGCAAGTGGCACCCCTTGCTTTATTCGTCTTTGGCTCAGGGGCGCTAAATAGAAGGAACTTGCTTCTTGATTTTGCGAGATTTTGTACTATGTGAGGGGTGATGGCAAACCTAAAGCTAGCAACCTCGCGTGAGAAAGATTGAAAGATTGGTTTTTTCCATCAGTAATCAAAAATCGTTTGGTTTGGTATTAGGGATCAAGCCCAGAAAAAAATTGAAATGTTAGATTGAACAAAACGGCTTGAGATCATAAAAAGTACTGATGCGAACAAATTGGCCATTTCTTTGTTTGTTTGGGTTTCCAGAATATTTGTTTGTTTGGGGTAAATTTGTACCATTCCCAAATAAAAACAGTGATGCCGTCATGATTTGTGGTGATTTGTAAACGCAAGTACTTCAAGACCATTTTCACCACAATTCTTTGTGCTTATGAAAGAATTGATTGGTTTGAAAGAGATATTTCATACAACTGAAGCTCTTAGTTTTGACTGTAGAGGGTGTTCAAGACCATACCTTACTTTTGACCTTTTTTCTTACCCTAAGGGATGTCTTTTTGGCAGTCCTGATTTGTTGGGAGACCCAAACATTCAACATCTGTTGACTTCTTTTTCCGATTTGTTTGTTTTTTATTTGTGATTCTTATTTGTTTGGGGTGCTGTCATTTGTTTGTCTTTGTTATATTTGTTTGTTTCCCATCAGTAATAAAAAGCGTGATCAATTATGTCTGCAGTTTGTGATCACTGAAATTTTAAAAAGATGGTTGGTCCATTCAATTCAGTTGTACCTTTTTGAATAAATCACATTATGAGATGCGACTTCTCGCGGTGGCAGGCGTTCAGACCCAGAAAGCAAAATACACAGCATTTGATTAGAACCATTTTTCAATCACCAGGAGTTGGCCAATTGTGCTGAAGACTTTTTTCAAAAATGACAAGATTGAACCGATTGTTTTGTTTATTCAACAGATCTGAAGCATAAATAATGGCAGAAATTGATGTTCAGTGTATCCATTTTGTTCATTCTTCAATATTCATTAAAATATCAGATCCTAATTCACGGGGTTAATTCGTGTTAATAACAATGTGCACACCTTCACAAATTATTTCTATGCATTTGACTTCATTCACTCGGTCTGTCATACTTAGAGTCATAAGATGCAAATAAGCTAATATTCAACTTGCCATCATGACATCATAGCTTTCGACTGAAGTAGAGATTAAGGTACGATTGATTATCGAGATAGGATTGAAAACGAGCATCAAACCAAACAAGCCCGATATCAATCGAGTCAGCGTGACTATGTCATTCGGAAATCGTTTCAAGTTTAAACTTATTTCAAGTGGTTCTGGCCCGACGAAAGGACGATATCTTTAAAATGGAAATTTACCAGATTGGTATAAGGTTTCACTCTCCGGAAAAACGACGAGCATCTCGCCTTCGCCTTTTAATTCCACCCATTAGGGAGATCGACTCATCCTTTTTTCGTGGCCGCCCTGTGTATTGACCAAATCAAGAGCGAAACAACATAAACAACACGTGTTCCTTCAAAGGCAAGAAAACCCTGGCCAAATTAGGAAAGGCCACGTGGACCCTAGATTATTGGAAAGAATGGGTAAAAGCGGTCGGAGTCGGCCCCATCGCCATATGCGAGTCCATCCCGCGCACGGTCAGGGCGGGGCAGGGCGGGCCCGAACCTCGGCCTCGGCCGATCAAGCGGAACCGGCCGACAGTGATGCGGCTTTGATCGCTCGCATTGAGCAACAACTCAAAAGCGGTAGGCTGGTTTCCTTCAATACTAGTATAAATTAACAACCCAAGAGAGATCCTGCCTGGACTTATATGGCCCCTGAATGTCTTCCGATCTGGGAGATGAGTCATACCGTCATAGATATGGACAAAATATTGACAGGAGGAGCAAAGATAATCTGAACTAAACTTAAACTTAAACCTAACCTAACCTAACCTAACCTAACCTAACCTAACCTAACCTAAACATACCTAAAAATATAGAAAAACAAACAACATTTACTGAAAAACGTTTGAAACAAAAACCCTCGTGGAGGCGCGAACCCCAACTCGCTATGCAGTAAGCACGAGTGCTAGCTCTGAGCCACCACGATCTGTTGTTACTGAGAGGGGTATTTGTGGTTTATCTAGTGCTGCAGATGAGTCGCCTCCCAGATCGGAAGTTAGTTAGGGCCGATACCTGGACTTATGATCATAAACTGTTCCCTCATTCCATCAGGCTCTTCCAATGAGACCGAGATCGGTCTGAACAGTTTGGCTTTGTTGGCGGATGCCGCCCATCTCGCCGAACCCATTCTGCGCGCCCAACTAGTTCGTTATGCCGCACCCTTCATGCTGGATCGTGAGCTCAACTTGGAATCACGATTAGCGGCCGTAGGAGCGTGTCACAATCTCTCCCTAGTTTCGCCGGATATCTGCCATCAAATGGTGTCCCAAGACATCATGACGCCCTTGGGCGCGCTTCTACCGCTTATTGAGCCGCACAACCCTCACCCCGCTCAAATCGCTTTGGGCGTGGAGGCGCTCAGCTTGCTGTGGAACTTGTGCGAAGCCAGTGACCTGGCCTGGCAAATCTTTCATCAACGCGACTGGATTCCGGCCCTCTTGCGTTGTCTGACCCCTGAAACGCCCGCCAAGCTGATTTTACCGGCTCTTCAGTGCTTGCTGACCGTGTGCGAAGGCCATCCTCCGGCCATTGCGGCCCTTCAAGCCCAGTCCGACTTTCTACCGGCCTTATTAGCTCGACCGACTGATTCGGGACCGGCTCGACATGTGCAAATGTTGGCGGTGGGTGTGGCGCTGAATGTTCATCCCAGTGGGCGGGATCGAGCTGGACCCGAGGTACTTAACGTATTGGCCGATGGGTTATCCTTAGACCCCCGTCAAATGGTAAGACAAAATTACCCTTTTATTATGATGAACCCGACGAATATCATGGGGACGGATAGAGATGAATCTTTGATAATTAGTTGAACGCACTTTGTTAGGGACTATTTTTATGTAATTTTATGGATAAAGAAGTTGTATGTGTTATTTCTACGCAACCTAACCTCCTAGAGCAGGCTTTAAAGAATAAAAGATGAAAAGTAAAAGCAGACAGTAGGAACTTTCACGTCTTTCCCATGTGACACTTTGCGTTAATTACATTTTTGTTCTAAAAAGAAGGGCGTGTAGAAATCAAATCTACATAAGGGATTAAAATGTCCATTTTTTCACCAACACTTTCTTTTGCTGGCATCAAGGATTATTATTTTCAATGTTTACTTCAAAACCGCCCATGTGGTTAAAGAGGTTGACAATATTCTTATTCCCTTTTGACCAAACAATCTAATTCTTCTCACTTTTTTATGTCCTAATGATATATTCGACTAAAAATTTCATTTATCATCAACCTTTCTCGTAAGAATTTGTCATTTTTTTTGCAAAATTGTTGATCCGCAGCTTTTCATCTCTGACTTTCCAGGTTCATGAATATACCAGCCAATGTCCAATCCGTGCCGATCCAGCGTCTCCCTCTAAAGAGTCAGCAGAGATCGCTGAGGCGGATCCACAATTGGACATGAAATTGGAGCATCTCCGCCAAGACTTACATCACACTCTACAAGCCCAACAAACCGGACTAGAACTTTTGGCCAACATTTGCAGTGCTCAAGATGATGATGATGACGATGATCAATGGGAGGACGAAGATGAAGACTCTCGTGGAGACTCGGATGAAATGGACATGAACGGGACCATGGATGGCGAATCAATTAACCCCTCTGCCTTACCAGTGACTGTGATCGAATTCATCCAATCACGTCAAATTGTGGACACTGTACTCGGGAAAGCCAGTTTGCCCGCGGAAAATGTGCTTCATTTGTTGAAAACCGACCTCCGAGGTCGCTATCAAGGTCCGGAAATTCTTCGCTCATTCATGTCCCTCCAAACTCGGGCCTTTTTGTGCTTGGCGAATCTGGTCGAATCTTTGGTTTTGGACGATCTTGGTGGGGTGTCGAAAGTGTCTGCCATGTGGACCGACTTGGTTCGGTTGTGTTTTGCAACCACTCATGACATGGAACCCACCGAGGATCTCCTGGACGCGGCCACTTCAGCCCTTCGTGCATTGACTCAAACTCTGGTGGATGCTCGAACCGGTCCTCTCGAGTCCCTCAATGAAGCCGAACTCAAGGTCATCCTTGAAGCCGGAGCTCGATGTCCGTACCCGAAAATCCGTCTCAACTTGTTGCAGATCATCGGCAGTTTAGGGACTTTGGCCACGCAATTGGGCCAACCCGATTGTAGTGCCTCGGAAATGTCAGCCTCTTACCTCATGGAGTCAGCCATGCGCGAAAGTGACCTCCGATTAAAGGCCGAGGCTCTTGATAAGATCTTTGACATGTTCAGTGAGGACGATACGGATGGACTATTTTTAAAACTGGAAATGCTGCCCAAATTGAGCGATATGGAGAAGAGTGTCAAACACGAGATGACTCGTCAACGGAACCAGATGAGTGCCGAAAATCGGGGGATCGTTCGACTGGCTGTCACAAATTTGAAGCGATTCATCAAATACAAAAGTAAACGACCGCTCCTAAGTGGAAGGAGTTAAGATAAAGCAACCTGAACCAAAACTTTGTTTCCTCTATGTAAGGATTGTCGTTGTTATCGCCAATATATTAATCTGTTTTATGTTAAATTTAGCTGTTTTCTTTAAATTAGTAAAACGCCAGCAAGACGTCAGCTTGAACCCTCCACCGCCAGCGCCTCTTGTGGCCTTAGTACGGCAGAGGTGCCAGATCGGATTTTCGACTCGATCTTTTAGCGAAGTAGCAAAAGTTTCTTTAGTGTCACCGTCCGACCAAAACTTTTGTGTTCCTTAGTAAATGACACCACTGAAAAAAATAGTGTTCTCATTAAATGACTTGTAATTACCAACGTGCCAAAAAACATAAAAAATTCCAACTGGCGACCATTCTGCATGCAACCACAAGAGGTGCTTGCGACGAAAGGCTTAAACTGACAATTTGCTGGACTTCAATCTTGATTTTATGCCTTTCAAGCGACCAAAAGCTCCAACTTGCTTGTTAATCTTGTGTTCATACGTAATTTTAGCAAGATGCCTTTTCACCCTGACTTCTCAACAGTCACGTGGTTTTGCCACAGAGACCTCTATGGGTTTTGTTCTCGAACACTTGAGCGTCGACAAGTGTTATTTCTTCGACTACAAACGAACGACCATCCTGTGAGGGACATTTTAGACTGCAAAACAAACATTTTTTAACTTTGCAATAAACTTGCTTGCTATTGAAGCCTTCGACCTTTAGCATCCTTGATTGTGCCTGACAAACTGATCTAGCCTTACTTAGGGGTCTAATAATCTGTAAAATCAGTTTTTCAAATTTGATATGGTATGTGCTTTTGATTTTAGCTTAGTCTTTGTGAGCAAATTGGAGTTCTTTCGCACACGATATAAGAATTCAATCCATTGGAATGTGATTGTGAAAGTTCAATGATTCATTCCGAAGACGTGTTTCGACCCACTCTCGGCTTTCCTTTCAGGTTTCTTTGAATTGTGTCTTGGCATGAGTAACATGGTGATCATTAGAGCCCGGAAAAGTATTTGCAAAGAAGTGACAAAATATCCAATATGTATTTTCCTCAAAAGGCCAAAATATTTGGGGAAAAGCCGGATATTTAATAAATATATTTTTACAAGATCATTATTTGGTATTTTTGCCTGTGTGCACCAATTTTCCAAATTTGTTTCTGGTGAATTTGATGCATTTGGCCGTTTTTGGAGGCATACTTGAATGTAAATTGATTCAAAAATATAATATTCAATTTGCCTCAATAGATGGCGCAGTTTTTTTCGTGGATGACAGTAGTTTTGGTTGTGAATGTCTATAATCTTAGTACAAATGCCATTTTGTAGAGGTTTTTGTATTTTTGGTGCATTTTTGTTAGCCCTATTGAGCATTGGTCGTTCATTTATTTTCTTCAATTTTGCTTGAAATATTTTTTCTGACTCAAATATTCGAGAATATATTTAATTTTTCCTTGAAAAAGCCGAAATATTTTAAAAATCGACAAAAAACGAATAAATATTTTTTCCGGGCCCTAGTGATCATTGATGAACATCTCCATTATTCCCAATACAACGTGATTATTTGATAATTTATTGGTACAAAACAGGAAGATTACATTAATCCTGGAGGTTTTGGGTGGTTCCATGTGATGGGAAAGTTCTAAATCCATGGAATGGGACAAAACTACCATTCTTCGTCTCAAGCAACAATACATCTTTCCAATACCTACCATGGAGTTATTCTTCAACATGATTATAAGAGGTGCGATATCAAGTGGACCGAAAAAGAGCTGATCAATTGTTCGTATTTTGAGATAACGGAAGAAAGCTTTTGATGAATTTGGTCAATAACGCGTTCCGCAGTTTCCATCCACCAAATCAGTTTCGTTGGAGCATATTCAATTTTCGGTACACAGTTATCTAAGTAGCCTAAAAATATCGTGTTTAAGGGACAATTTAAAAATAAGCATCCAATCCTTGCCCTTGGTTTGCAAATCACACTTCTTTGAAGTTGGGTGCAAGTGTGCGAACCTTTTCACCTGGTCCACACACCACTTCTCACCACCACGCATCCTGTTTTTTCAACTTTAGCTATTTCATACTAAAAATACTTATATACCTTCGATTCCCTTCAGTTTTTGGTCAGGCGTTTAAAGCCTAATATTCAAATTAACCCTGATTGCCGAAGGGAAGGCGCACATTAAAAGAAATCTTTGACATCGAACACCTCTTGACCTGCATTTGAATTCCTCAGATAGTTGTATCTGTAGTTCTGTGCACCATAAGGAGATCACCGTCATTTTTACTACATGTCATGAAGTTGAATTGAATAAGAACACTTCTTAAGCTGAAAAGTTACTTATCAAGGGGGAAAACTTTATGTTTCAAGATTCTTTTTACTAAATCTTGATATCCCGAGGAGACATAATTAGGCCTGGAGTGCCTGAGATGTTTACAATCATCATAAAAAAATTAGTAGGGCTCGGACGAAGTTGCCAAATGCAACTTGCACCAAAAATAGCAACTTTTGGCCATTTGAGTCAAATTTAGCAACTTTTCGATTTTTTCGCAACAAACAGCAACATTTGGATTTTTTGTCTTGATTTCTGATTGGGTATTTCAAAAGAAACGGAGCACCTAATCATATCGTCTATAACTCGTGATTGAAACCATACATGAAACTTGCTTGTATTGGATATGATCGGCCAAAGACTTGGCTTGAAAAGTCAGAACAAGCAATTTCACCCTAGTTCAATATTTAAGCGACGACCATTTTTCTCATAAAGGGTCATTCTTTTAAACAGAGCGTTCGTGACTCTGAATTTTTGTCCCTTCCAAAATTTGGCAAAAATCGAAAATAAGACGACATACAGGGAATTAAACCATCTGTTTCTCAAAAAAAGTTATCTGCCGTATATTTTTGATCTTGATGCATATTTTGTGAGATCAACCATTTCAGAGTTACGGTCATGGTTTCCTGTTCTGTTTCTTATGAATTACCCGGTACATTCTGTGAGAAATCTGTAATTCTCAAGGAAGCCAAAGGTTACAGAACAGACAAACTTCATATTACAAACTTTCGCCCAAAATTGAGACACATATTTGGACAAAATTGACATTTTTATGACACGCTTAAAAGTTACTTGTTTCTGGTCTCTAAATACCATTTTTTTTGTCGAATCCTCCCGAGCCCTGCAAATTAGGCTTTCTTAAAGGCAGTATTGATCAGCGGAAAAACATTTAATGGTTTAAATGGTTTTGTCTTTTGAAGTCCTGAATCTTTAATTTTTGTTACTTGCATACAATTGTATATGTTATACCAAGGAGATCTTCAGACTCTGGAGACTCAGTCACGCTGGGAAACGACAGTTGAGAGACAGCGGGAGTGCAGTCTACTTAAAAATAGAAACTGGGTGATTTGTGTTTTGGAAACGTAGAATTTCTCACGTCGAATAATTGGAAGATGGTGAACACTTGTGCTGCACCTGGTTGCAGGCCTGGCTGTTGGTTAAGATACGGAGACCCAACTCCAGATCCGCAGATCTCCATGTACAAGGTTCCAAGTGACCCGTTCAGCAAGTTTCAAGATATCTTTCGATCACGCCAAAGCCATCACAGAACCAGACAGAGGCTCGCTACTTCAGGAGCCCGACAAGCCCTTCAAATTCAAAAGAAGGAGGCTTAGTATGAGGCGTTCCTTGAGGATGAACGCTTAAAGTGCCTTGAGGATATCATGTTCAAGCTACACACCCTTGGCTTGTCAGAAGGAAAGGCATCTCAGTCGTCAAAAAGTAAAACTGTGTCCTTTTTCCAAACATTGAGGAAAGAGGAACGAGCCAGATCAATACCTTGTTTCATCTAACAAATATTTCAAGATGGCACCTTTAAGATGCAAGTCCAAAAAGTGATCTTCTCCCAATCCTCTGTTGCAAGTGTGACAATCCGAGATCGCATTGAATACTTATGGGAAATACCAAATATTTTGGCAGCCTTGAAGAGCTATGGAGAATACTTTAAAAAAGACACAGCCTTTACCGAATAGTCCAAGACTTTCAAAAACGGTGGAACACGAACACGTGGAATTTTACATCAACAATATGGATAAACCATGGAAAGACACATTGAAGTTCCTGAAATTGATAAATAAGCGGTGAAAAGTGGTGAACACTAAAAGTGCTGTTCTTCACACACGAAAACGTGACCCATCCCGTGCCCCAATTTATTCAGTTTAGGATGATGACTTGAAATTTCTTTCGAAATTTTCTTTTTGGATCTTTGATTTCGAAATTAGAAGGCCAGGGAAAAGAGCGACAAGGTCTCACATCTCCCACCATGCTTGCCATGACTTTGTCCACCAAAGCTCTCCAAGAATATGCCAAAGATATGTTACATAGGCATGAGATCCAAAATGCACTTTTTGGGAAATTTCAATCCGATCATTTCAATCAGCCTGATTGGGTTGGTAAGGACAACTTTCGGGAGGTAAATATTTTACCTCTTACCGACAGATTCTAGAATCTGATAAGCCGTGGAGTGGAGAAGCTAATCTAAGTTTGATCATTGGTGAAATTCGGCAACATGCAAGTTTGTGCCATTAAAATAAATGTTGGCCCCAAATCAGTGTCCGAGAGTGAAAACATCCAGAATTCTGATATAAAACTTCGATTGATGCTCAAGTTTCTTCCCATTACTTATTTGGAGTCCATTGAAGACAGCAGTATTGGTTTCTACATTGCTGGTTATCTTTTGGGATCGTCGAGTGAAGTGTACCCAATGCCCAAACTTGGTGTCACAGGGCAAAACCTTAATAGTTTTAAACCTTGAAGATGAAGAAGCCTCAACTTCCAATGGCTCTTGAGAGAGCTTTTTGGAGCAAATCAATTGTGGAGGGTTATCCAAATCAATCGATTTAGCTTACCTGACTTGTGTTCATATCTGTGGTATATTCTCGCAAATCATGGCAAACCAGGAAAGCAAGAAGTTTCTTTTAGAATGCCAACACCCAAGAGAGTTGTTTGCCAAAAGCTTTTGTTTGATCATTGGAAGCTCATTTGATACAGGTTCCATTTTGGAAGCCTAATGTGGCAAAGGTCACTCTTAAGTTCTTTGGGAAGAAGTAGCCAAGAGAATGTTTAACTTTTTTTGGCAAAAAAATTGCCAAAGAGCAGAACTCCGAAATTTACGACCGCAAGGAAAAAACGAAACAGTTTGGCGCCTCCAAATCCGGCCCAGGGGCCAAGATAATAAATAAATTGCAGTCTCATTACTAAGAAAAACATTCGTGGCCATTGGAATATGTACTTGTTATGTTTTGTTGTTAAAATATACTGTTGTTATGTCATGTTCCTTTCTTTATCTTCAAGTTTTGTAACTGTCCATGTTTACTTTCTTGGTATTTTGGGACATTTACTTGCTAGATATAACCTACATATATATAGCAATTAATTTTCAGTCAGAAATATCGCACAAATTGATTTTGAACCCCATTTTCTGTAAAGAAATGTCTTGCTGGCATCGCCCTTTCGTTGTCTTGAACTTGCGCCCAGTCTACCTCCAGGGTAGAGTACTCCTTGGTTATACGTATACAAGCACATATTGTTTTGGAAGACGTGTCAAGCCTTCAGTTCGGCCAAAACATATGCTGTAAAGATTCAAAGTACTGTGTTTACGTGAGAAGACTCATGACCAGTGCAGATTTTCTCTATTAGAGTTTGACAAACGTTCCAAAAATAACAAAGAGTACGTCTCGATCTCCTCAGGCTCTCTTTGAGCGATTTGTTGCCTAGTCCATAAATATCAAGAGTACTAGATGTCGACCGCTTAACTGGTAAATAAACCGTCTCCTGGGAATTGATCCTAAACTGGGTTATTGTGCTGTTTTGCCCGAAAATCAAGTGGTCAGGCAAAACATCCACTAGTCTAGAAATCTATGCCTAGTCAAGAATCAACCAAATACAGAGAGGCCAGGGCCCGTATTCTCAACTCGTTCTTGGTACTTGAAGTCGTACTTCTATGTAGTAACTTCGTTCTTGAAGTCTTACTTCAAGCACCAAGTACGAGTAGAGAATACGGCCCCTGATCCCGAATAAAAATGTCAACATGCGTCAACGTTTGATGGAAAATTCCAACTTGGCTTCGATTTCTCGGGAAGCCGAGGCCGGTATTCCCAAGCCCGATGTCAATTAGTTGTTGTTGGTCTGGAGGAAATCCCCATTGCAATAATGTTGTTCTTCGCCACGGAACACGAGATGGAGAATGGACCTCGCATTGCTATAAAAGCACGTGAGGGAGCTTGGCAGGATGTAGTTTCGACATTAAACTGTTCACTAAGACAACAAACATAAGCATTTTGATACTATTCCAAAGATGAAGTGGGGCATCGCTGTTATTTCGCTGACTTTGGTGTGCTTTATTGGACTTAGTCAAGTCACAGGTAAAGAAGTGTGAAATTGTGTTATGTTTTATCCAATGTCAAAAACGCAAAAACACAAAAGGCATCTTGCCTTAAAAGGCGAAATTTAAGTCAGAGCACACTTCAAAACGCAAACACCTACACTTACTACTTCTCGCTAAGAAAGAAATTTTGTCAACGAATCGTTTTCCAAAGACTTTTTTTGGCAGTTTCTGAACCACTTAAGATCTTACAGCTGTAAGTAAACAGCCTCATTTTATTTACTGTACAAACTTCTGGTCATCCAGAACCAATCAAATTTCTCATTCTCATCAAGAAGACACGCTTCGTCTTCAGGATGAGAAGTCGGGACTTAGAACAAATTTTAAAAAATAAGACTCCACTCAGTAATTGCTTCATTAACATTATTCTTGTCTATTTATTTTTAACAATCCATTGAAATATCATAGTTTTTTTCTTTCACATTTGTGATTGACATTTTTCACATTCACGAAGATTTTTGGATTGTGTGTTTCACGTAGTAATGCGTTTTTGATCTCCACTCTTATTTTTCTCTCCGCCTCTCAACGTTGTAAAGATTTGATGTCAGGGGTCGGCAGCACACTTTGGGCCAGGGCCCATCAAACTTGTCGATTAATTTGGACACACTATTTCGGTCTTTCCCCATAACTCTTGGGCCCACCAAAATTCATCATTTGGCCCCTTGGGTGCCGACACCTGGTTTATGCCCTCACACGCCTTTTACACTGGCTTCAGCCAGTTATTAAGTTTCAATAATTTTGACGACTTTTTAGAAGCAAACTCAAGCAAATGTGTCAAATTTGAAATTTGTAACGCAATGTTTTATGTGATATTGTGAGACATCATTGCTGGAATTGGCGATGCAACAAATTTTTCAAAACTCATGAATTATGGCAAGTTTTTATTTTTGCAAGTGCAGGCACACTGCGAGGTGGTCGTGACGCTTGTCCACACTCTCGCTCCATGTAAAGGCACAGCAAATACACTCACTTTTAACAACCCTGTTGGGAACGAATTCAGTGCTAGTAGAGAGCTTTTGCCCCATAATGTTCCAGCCCAGTTCAATATACCTTTGGAAACCATCCCCCAAATTATTATTCAAACGTCTCTGTTCAGTTCATTTACAGCAGGTTCGGTTCATTGTGTTTTTTTCTCAATTGATAATGTAAAGATCAAGTTTGACCAAGGCCGCAAATCTCAATGGATGTTTGAAAGGTTTTGAATCAATGCTTGGAACCTGTAGTAAAGCAATGTGTACCACACCGAGGCATAATGTTTCTACTGCCATCACGCTTTTGGTTCCTGTCAAACTCAGGGTGGTGTGATGTTTTGCGGAGCCAAACGAAAACTGGACTCGCAACCTCAAACAACACGGTCGTACAACGGCAGGCCGCATGTTGTCGCACCTAATTCAAAAGCGAGAGCACACCAAAATCAAATCAGATTAACCAGCCTCGAGTTTATACTTGTGACAACTCCTGTGTTTGAAACGCAGCAGATAGGGATAGTATATACTCGACGAATGCTAATTCGACTTGATTTTGGTATCCTCTCGCTTTTGAATTAAGTGCAATAACATGCGGCCTGCCGTTTTACGACCATGTTGTTTGAGGTTGCGAGTCTAGTTTTCGTTTGGCTCCGCAAAACATCACACCACCCTGAGTTTGACATCTCAATAACCCTTGCCTTTTTCTTGTGCTTCTTCATCATACATTTTAATGGTGGCAATTAACACTTAGTATCTGGCTAATGCATTGCTCAATGGATTCCAAGTATTTCTCAAAACTGATGGTGTTCAAGCTGGTGTTCAATCTGCTCAATCATTTTTGCGCACGCTACTTCGTTGGGCTGCCAATTCACGTAAACTTGTACATTTGTCATTTTTACGAAAAATTTGTTTTGTCATAGAGAGCATACAAAAAGTACCCCTGTTTTTGACGACTTTAGGCCAAAGGTACTGTAAAGATTGAGGTCAGGTTTGTCCCAGTTTGATTACAAAAGACCATTGACATTGATGGGATTTGGGACAGATTGGACAGAGATTAAAATCAAATTGAATCCCATCAGTATTTCTCAATCATCTTTTTTTCTAGAAACCGAGGCTGGTTGGGGTGATTGTTGGGAAACGTGGAGTCGTTGCTCCCGATGGAGTTCGGGGGGAACCGGAATTTTGTGGCAATCCTGTGCCAATCGATGTCAATGTCTCGGCAAGTCCACGGGCACGTGTGTTTTGTCGCCTTCGTCTTGTCCACTCTCCAATAAAGCTTGGCAATGCAAATGCAGCTCTTCCAGAAGATCCGGGCCCAAGCCCTCTTGGTGTGGATTTTAAAGCGAAGCTCTATTGAAATCTATCCACCTATTACATCAATACTCTAAAATACGTTCAATAAAAACCAATGCGTTTTCTAGCAACACGGACATTTGCTTCATGGGTTTGGGTTCATTGCTGCGTTTGAAAAGAGCCTCGCCAATTGTCAGAAAAACATAATTTGTAGCTACTGCTTTAAGTTTTGGAGTCCGGTATCTCCTTGGGATTTTCAACAAAAACTTTAATTCCATAGTGGAAAAATTGACATTCATCAATCCATTCTTCAGTTAAACGGAACTTCGTTTGAAGTTCCGTTTAACTTTATATCGCTTTACAAAGACACTACGATTCAGTCTCCAACTCGTCTCCAAGCTGTTTCCGTAAATTCCCGTAAATTCTGGAATAGAAATTTACGGAAAAATCCAATTTTGAAATTATTGGCCCCTTAGTTTTAGAAATGGTTTATCGTTATTTCTATCAATTCGAGAAGCCTGATCTTTTTCTACTTCTGTTAATGCTTTGGGATTCTAAATGTACTAAAGATTAGCAGCCAATCCCCAAAAAGCTCCGATAGGTAAAAAAGAAGACTTTATATAACAACAATAGAGCCTTGAACCACTCCGGATTAATTGGAAAACATTACAGTAAGAAAAGTCTACTACTTAACATCTGAGAAATGCTCATGTTTTACAATCTTTCATTTCCTGTGGTTTAATCGCCTTATAGGTGTTTATTTTCTATTTTTTTGTTTTTTTACATTTCATAATTCATATTCCTTTTCTGACCATGTCAATTTTTTTGTCTTCCTTTTAATCATAATTTGCAATGCACACACATCGAAAATCAGTAAAAGCAATGCATGACACTAATTTTTGAAAGAATGTGTTTCCCTGAGACGTATTTTCCTGTTTTCTGCTTTACGTTGAACACGCTTCCAAGTATTTGACACACATCACACAGCATCGAATTAAAATCGAATGGGAGTGATTACCGTATCATTTTACGGACCTGCTGCCGTTAGCAGTGTAGGTTTGCCAAAAAAATCTCAGTTTTCAAGGGTCAGATTTTCGAAAAATGTTGCATTTATGGGCAATGGCATGGTTGAGAAGTATTGCAAAGTAATTTGAAAACAAATGGAGAAATTGGAAGCCTTCAATTAAACAAATTATTTGTTCTTAGGTTTAGTTGCCCTAGGAACCGATCTCCTCTGGCCATCTTGTTATTCAAAGTCGGGCATTCCTAATTTCAAAGTTCGGAAGAACCCTCTCAACTTATGTAGCGAAATTTTAGATAAAAGCAACAAAACATACTTTTTTGCTAAAACAATGTCAAGAAATGCTATTTCAACTTCAAGTTGTGCAGATAAGAAAGGCATTGTTGCAATTACCAGGCCTAAACCTTCGTTTTAGTTACCTCGCACGCTCATCAGAAACACAGGTCTTCCGAACTTTTTTTCCCGCCAAAAATGATGACGTCACTAGTAATTGCTGTAATTAGTTAAAAATTAAATGTAATTGAATTGGATTGATAGTTTTATGAGCGAAAGGAAGCAATTGGTTAAGGTTGAAGGATCTTTTAGTGGCATGTATGATGTCAAGTCAGGTGTTCGGCAAGGTTCAATTTTAGGTCCGCTCCTGTTTTTTCACTTTATTGCTCCTCTCCTGAAGTTTAGAACAAAAGCCAGTATTTCTTCAATTGCTGATGACACAAAATAAGTTTGTGGAAGGAATGGTCAGGACTCAAAATGTTTAGTAGATGACTTGGAGAAAGTCTACTCTTGGGTTGGCGAGAGTAATATGGCATTGAACGGGATGAAATTCCGCACAATGACGTATGGGGCGTCAAAATTAGATGTTCCACGCAAAGACAATGGAGGTTGTGATATGGAGGTTGTGATATATCGTCCATGAGGGATTCACGAGTTGTTATCCAAGATGATGGAAAATTTGATGAGCATATCCAGTTGAAAGTGGGGAAGGCATTTCAAACATGTGGCTGGATCTATCGCACTTTCAAGTCCAGAGATAGTATTACAATGCTAACTCTGTACAAGTCGATTGTTCAGCCGCATCTTGAATATGCCTCACCCATTTGGGCTCCAATGAGTTCAGCAGGCTTGCAAAAGGTCGAGCAGGTCCAAAGATGTTTTACTAGGAACATCACAGGAATAAGAGAGCTCTCGTATTGGGAGAGGCTCCAGAAATCAGGGCTGTACAGTACTCAGAGAAGGTATGAAAGGTATCTGATACTGTATGTCTTCAAGAGCATTCATGGGCTCTGTCCTAACCCAGGATTTGAGATCAGTTGTAGCGATCGTAGGAGTTTTACATGCGCTCTGAGATCACTTCCAAAGCCCAAGGAATCTAGGTTAGTTCAAACAATGAAGTCCTCCTCTCTTCTTTATCGGGCTCCTTCATTGTTCAATTTGTTACCCATTAGTCTTCGTCGGGAATATGTAGGAGCTGATCCTCTAACAACATTTAAGGCAGGATTGGACAAATTTTTAAACACTATTCCTGACCAACCCACTGTGCAAGGGTTGTATAGATCTGCCAACAGTAATTCACTGGCAGATCAAATTTTGTATAAATATTTATTGTTCAAATTATTTTATTTTTCACTTTTTTGCAGGGAATCACATTCCTTGCAGCGGTATTAGAAAATCCGCTACCAACCCAAAAAAAGAAGAAAAAAATCGCCACTAATACTAATTGATAATTGCAACAATCTCATTTGCAAATTCCAACCCTCTCCGCTGGAAAGAAGAAAATGAAATAAAATCTTTGAACTTTGGACAAAAGATCTTTCACAGGAAGTGATTTTTAATCTTTGCGATTCGAAACCATAATAGGGGTTTGAATAGGTTGCCAACCTATCGTCTGAACTGTCCAAACTAAATTCTACGCCATTGAAAGTCTATGGCCCCTGAATGTCTTCCGATCTGCGAGATGAGTCATACCGTCATAGATATGGACAAAATATTGACAGGAAGAGCAAAGATTATCTGAACTAAACTTAAACTTGTTTGAATCAAAAACCCTCGTGGAGGCACGTACCCCAACTCACAAATCGGGAAGCACGAGTGTTAGCTCTGAGCCATTACAATCTTCTCAAAGAGAGGGGTATTAGTGGTTTATCTTTTGCTGCAGATGAGTTCCCTCCCAGATCTGAAGATAGTTAGGGCCAATAATTGAAAGTCATCTTAGACCAAGACTAAAGTTTCCTCAGAAACTATTCAAACCTTAGCCAATTCGATCAAACAAAGGGGACTGTCGTCGAACCAAGATCAAGAACCAATCACATTGTAAATAAAGTGATAAAAAAGTAACCAAGTTTTTGGGCCAAGGACATTCAAGTACAAAGCTCTGCATGACCCGTGACATGACTTTCTGACTTTGCCAGAAGTGTTTGTCAAGTCCAAAATTTCATTTGACCACATTCTCACTCAGTGAATCTCTCTTTTATATACTTTCGTGCGAAAATAAACCGCAATGCTTTAGTTAGAGTAAACATTTATATTGACTGATATAGGGGTTTGTATGTAGGAGTGAAGGGTACGTAAATGCTATACAAAACACATGGACCCATCCCCAAAGCCATCATTTGGGCGAACATAACAGATTGCAAACATATTCTTCATTCAACTTTGACACACACCAGCGGTCGGGGGGATGGATGGATGATAAACGCATAAACACACACACACATACTCGGTTGGCAAACGAAGGCCAGTTTGGTCCATACTTTTCACAAGAGTCTCATTGGCCACAAGAAACAGATCCGACTTGATCCAGATGATGGGTCTGGTGGTCGTTATCATCATCATCGTCGTCGTCGTCCTCTTCGAAAGAGGCTGCCGTGGAGGAGGCCTGGGAGGCAAGTTCTTCGAAGAGCTTGCTCTCTTCCAGGTCTGACAAGTTATCTTCAAAGTCGTTGTCATCAACATTAACGCGTTGCTTATTCTCGTTGAAGTTAATGTTAGCGCCATTGTTGTTGCTGTTGTTGTTTTTATTAATATTATTATTTTCATTGTTACTGTTGTTGTTGTTCTCCTCCTCAATGAGATCAAAATCCGTGATCAAGGTCTGCCCGAGTTTGAAGAGGATCCGTTTCTTGTGTGCCCGCCGTCAGTTCTGTTTGAGCTCTTCACGCATGTCATTGATAGCAGAGCAGATCTTAAGAGCTGGCCCCAATTTGATGGCCATGGCCGACATCAGATGGTCGGCCTTCAATAACATGAGTGCTTGACCGTCGATCTCCTGGAGCAAGAAATCCTCCACGTAGTCCGAACATCCGGGCAAAGCTTTGACGAAGTCGCACACTTGTTGCACGCTCCACTTCAACGGATTCGTGCCTTTGAGGAGAGTCTCCACATCGATCTTGTTCTTGGCCTTCAAGTCTGCGGGATCACTTGAGGCGGGACCATTGTCCAACTTGGATTTCTTTCCCGGAGGAGCGCCTGCATCGCTTCTGGCTGCAACGGAAAACAATTGTTAGGGATGGTTGAAAAGTCTACAAAAAGAGCGTTTTGAAGAACATACCTTTGTCGGCGTTGAGTCTTTGTTGCTCGATGCTTTGACGGGTGGATCCTGGGGGTCGTCCAGGTCCGCGTTTCTTCTCGGTAGCGTTACCCTCGCTGGCCTTTTTGTTGACACTGGCATTGCTTGAGGTGGAATTTGAAGAGGACAAAGTGTTCTTGATTGAGGGAAGGCTGCCCGAAAATGATGATGACATAGTAGTCGTTGAAGGGGTGGTGCCATTGGAGGACGATACGGATGTAAAGGGTTTGTCCGATTTCTTCCGACTTCTAGCCGCCACACCTACAAGTCAAAAAGGATCAAAATCATTTACATGATGGGACTTCTTTCCTTTCCAAAGTTAGCCCTTCCTTCTTCGGTTTGTCATTTGCGCTCACCGTCTAACGGGGCTCTGCTCCGCCTTTCGCCGTTGAAAGCTAGCCCTCGCGCCCTCGCAACCTAATCCCTCCCTTTTTCACTCAACCTCTTATTTCTCGCGCGGGATTGGAAGATTGGCTCTGGCCAATTAGCGAGAGCATTGCTCGACTCCCTCCTCCACTGAGTGACCGTCGGGTGCCAGCCAATAACAGTGACAGAACAGACCATGAACTGTATTGGTCAGGGAGGAAAGACACCGATCGACTGAATAATTATGGGAGGACACACACTCACTCACTCACTCACTCACATACCCCGTGTCACCGTAAATAACCACAGCAACCACTCATTGCAACTCGTTTGGTGCGTGTTGTGTGTCCACCAGGCGAAACAAAAACCACTAAACACAATCATTTTGCGTGCTAACAAAAAAACAGACTCGACGTTCAGCAAAACAAGCGCCAATTGATCTCACAGTTGGTCATTGAAGTGCTTTGCTAGTGATTGAGAGCGAGTGCTAAAGAGTCTTTAGCCTGTATTTGAATCATGAACGATCGGGGTTTTCTTCTTCTATAAAGCGTTTCCCTGCCTAATCCCCATTCAGAGAAGACTAGCAAAGTAGTCGCTGGTTTTTGGGCTCAGACTAAACCTTTTCCCCGTTTTTTGGTCTTGTTGTCGAAACATTTGCAGTGGCACTGGCCAAGCTCGTCGTCCTATTAGAGCTCACGCTAGCCTCGAGGTTCTCCAGGTCTCATGGGATCACTCAAGGTGCACATTTTCACACAGCTCTTAGGCTGTCTCCTTCGACTACTGACAACGGGTGAGTTGTTGTAGTAGTTCGATCTTGCAATTGTTGTGACTGAGACAGGATAGGAGAAAAACCTTTCTGTCTAATTCAAAGGAAAGGAGGACAGAGGGGGAAATGATACAGCCCCAGACTCAAACCTGGGAAGAACCGGAGCACCATTATCTAAATGACTAACCTAGTCTCATGTTCTTTCTCAAAAAACGGAGACAACACGGGTTTTGGCACATGATTTCCCTTTGACTCTAGAGTCATCGCTCGTCACCCTTTGGGCCATCAAGACCGATATCCTTGGCCATAAAAGCGGTTTTATCGGGATTTATCGGATTTCCGCACCTCGTCCGAGGTTTCGCCATACGTATGAGGAGTATGAAAAGCAATTCGAGTCGGGTTTGTGCGGGAAACGAATGAAAATGCATCGGTGGTAATAATGTCTGTGATTACATACACATTCTGGCATTCTCGCACCCCTCTCAACCAACTTTATAAATTGTGTGCATAATTCTTGCAAGTCTTACTAATGTTCTGCTGAATAGACATGCAATGGGGGTTCAAACGAACGTGTTCTTGGATCAGGGATCGAAGGAAGTGGATTGACATCATGAGAAAACCCGTGTTATTCGACAGATTCCGATGTCAACTCCGAGTGGAGAATGTCAAACAAGGCGTATATTTGTTCGTCGTGTCGTCGACGAAAGATGTCTGGAATTTCACAACACTAAAACGCTCAGGAATGGCCTGGTTGTACTTGTAATTAGAAACAGCCCACGAAAGAACAGAGTTTCGAATCATGGTGCCTCGAAAAAAAGGCTCTTCGTGATGGATCAACATCAAGGTAAATTGGAAGAGGAGGTTCACGCTCAGCTGGAATCTCTTTTTCCTACCTCTGCATCATCTCTCTGCTTGGTTTGTGCTTTGTGAGGCACCATCTTGACGAGGAACCGCCGCTGCTCTCTCAAATACTCTCTGAGGGGTGTATTATTATGATTATTTCTACGAACATTTTGCGTGCTGAGCATACAAAAAACAACGATTCTAGCCGCTCTCAAAATCGAAACGAACGAAAGAACGGAGAGGGAGAATGAACGAGTCAGCCAAAGGGGCTGAGATTTGAACGATCTTGTTGGCGTCTGGAAATTCTTGAAACTCTTGAAACGTGACGATTACAATTTGAGAAACAGAATCAAATTGGCCTTGAATCGCCATGACTCGTCAGTTCTCGGCGTCCTGGCCTCTCTCCACTACTTGTGTCTTTGTCGTCTTCAGTAATAATGATAATGCTTTGAGAGCATTGTAGAGGAGATTTTCAGTAACTAGAAAGACTTTGAATTGAGCGGAACACCTGATCGTGGTCCCAAGACCAAGTTTGCTTTTTTGGTACGTACTATTATGCACTTATACTAGGGTGTATGCGTCTGGCCATTTTGAGGAGAAATCCCCAAAGGGGAAAAGACCCTAAGAGGGGGAGAGAGGAGAGAGAAAGAGAGGGAAGAAGAAGAAGAAGACCAAGGAAGGGGAATATGACGGCAGTGGTGATGGTGGTGGTGGTTCTATCTTTGTTGCCAGGGATCCACTCCTCCTGAGAAGAAACATAGATATGGCATACACTGCAAGCGTGTGTGTGCATGTGTGTGTATTTGCCTTCAAAAGCCTCGGAGGAGGCCGAAAGGTTGAACGCATTTCAAATTCAACCCCTCTCGGTTGGGGTCTACAACTTATTTGGATGCATACACAGACAACAGAGGCTTTGAAGGCGTCTTGTTCAAACATGATTGCTTCGTTGGCATTGTTATTCAGGCGCTTCTTCACATTCTCCGTCTTTCTGTCTAAACTTGACTAATAACTCCTGACGACGACGAAGAAAACAAGACCGAGACGAAGTCGACGATCCAGTTGAAGGTGTTCGAGAAGTCGGTTACCAAGTTCGTTCGCTCTTATTTCTATCCAACAAACTTCTCGTTCTGTGCATTACTACGCCAGACTACAATCTCAAGTCGTCTCGTCGCAGCCTGGGTTGTTCCTCGAATCTCTTCAAGTCACTCGCTCGTCCACCGACACATCAAGAAGATATTTTTCTCAGTCAGCACTTACGAGGTCTCGCATTGACGCAGAGAACGAGAGAGAAGAGAACAGAAAGGGAGAAGAAGAAAAAAACCCTCCACTCCAAACGAAGTTTCGAACACATGATCATCATCCCCAGTTCTACCACTCGTAGTCTCGTATTAACATGGAAGCCTCGCTGGGAAAAGAGGCCAAGCCAAGTCAGGCCAACGAGGTCTACTTGGCCAGAAGACTCGGTTCCGCGCCCTCTCTCTCTCTCTGTCTTCTCGTTGCTTTTCTCTCCTTTTTCCTAATTCCTCCGCTCACGAACTTGAATGGCCTCCCTCCCCCTTGTGATTCTAGGAGGCCATCGTACTCGCCGTGGACTACGATGGACGAATGGATGGATATATGGTGGACTCACGAGCGTGAGGTGCAATGACTCCTCGAGCACCGAATCACCATCTATCCAGCGAAGGAACGAACACACAAGAGCAGCTATGGACGGACGAACGGACGGATGTCTGGCTAGATTGGTATTTGCTGGCCTTCCAAAAGAATCGCCTCGGGCCATGAAACGTTCATTTGCAATCATCCTGACAGACAGCCACCCGACCTAAGCGCCTTCAAGCATGGATATACTAACACAAGAGGTTCGTTCGTTCGTTCCTGCTTCAAGGCACTCTCCCTCCATTCTCTCTCTCTCTTTCTCGTTGTTTCCTCACACAAAACTGCTTCCCTCGTTGAAAGATCGGCAGGGCATTCAGCCGACCATGAAGCCTCCCTTCCTTCCTTCCTTCGTTCTTTGCCTTTACCACCAGAAATATGTTGTTGAGAAGATGACTCCGCAGGAACGTTGGACCCGCTTGAAGTAGTAGCTCGCTCGACAAGCTCCATCCAACCTCACGACGATGAAAAATTTACTCGAGGAGTGAGTCTCTTCTACGTACGTACAACATTGAGCCGTGCCTCGGGTCTGGGGTCCTTTCTACTTCGAGGCTTGAGCCAATCACAAGGAGGCGTGGGTTTTGAATCTCCCCAATAACTTCTCGACGCACAGCGGGGGGCCAGATGGACAATATTCTCGCAGAAAATCCCGAAGGAAAATCAGGAGCGTTGAACACGTCGGGAGCTCGCCGATCCCAGCTACTCCGGCCAAAAGGCGGACCCAACGAGGAACAAACGCCAACGAGCTTCCTTCTCTCTCGCGGACGATGACGCCGCCCGTCCACCATTTAGTCGAGGGCCAACAATACCTCACTCACGGACAAAACAGTACTCGATCGGCTGACACGACAGACTCGCACCCATATGCGATAGCCACTGACTGCGAACTCGATTCTCATCGTCGGCGAAGTTGGGAACGAACGCCGAGCTCGATTTTGACGACGTCCCTCGAACTCTCGAAACAACACATGACAAGAGATACTACAACGAACGAACGACATGGCCAACGACAGAGCTGATTTAGTTGGTGGCTGTATGTACAGAGGGTTATAGGGGGAGGAAAGACAGAATAAAACCAACAGGAAAGGCAGCCGCACCTTCAGGGAGAGATTTCCAGTCAGGCAGCATGCGATCTGCTGGTTGTGAAGAAGGAGACTACGAACAAGAAGAAGAACAAGAAGAACGGCTCTGTCGTTCGTTGGTTGCCTGGGTTCTGCACAACCATCACATAGGATGGAAGATGCGATGGCCGTGGTTGATGTGCTCGTTGTGTGGGCGCCGGTGACTGGATCCATAAACCTTATCCAATACAACTAGCTCTCACAAAAAGGGTCTTCTACGCCTCGCTTGAAACCCATAGATGGGTGGATGGGGACGATGAGGACCCTTGGCTTTGCATAGCTTTAGCCATCAGGGTTTTTCCTCTGAGAAGCCCCTCCATCCAGTCACGAACACACAAAAACGAGGAGCGCCAACCCACCCAAAAAACCAACTGGGTGGAGATCCAAAAAGATGCTCAACGCGATCTGAAACTCGAATTGACCACCAAAATGGGGACTGGGGCCAATTTTGAACCATATCTTCGTAATTGGGTATTCCAAAGCAAATGCCACGACCGGCCACTGAGCAGCAGGGACATCGGTAGATCCAAAAGGTGTCAGTCTAATCACACCCACCTTTGCCCTAGATACGTTCTTAGCGTTCTTGACTAGCCAGTGGCGACACAAGACACAAGATAAACCGCAAAAATCATCCGCGTGCATCAGCCACGAGACCTAAATGTTGCAATTGTCAACAGGAAGTTTGTGTGTTTTACTATGACCGAGAATCGTCTCCACTATCTAACAACGGACTAATGAGCATGGCCGTTCAAAGCAAACTGCGATAAGCCCAATGCTTCTCATCCACATTGATCTAACGAGAGTAGAGCTCGTAATTTGACGTTTTTAACGCGAAATGAAAGTGTCTCTAGCTTCCTGAATGGAGTAATTACAACCCAGTCCACCTTAGGGACAAGCCAGATCTTTGGTATAATCTATCTTCACCGCGAATGTTGATGAAAGACCAGAGAGAGAGATCAACTTGAGAGATTATATCTAAACCCAATGTGCGGTAATTACGACGAAGAGTGGTGGATCAAGATCATACTTAGCGGAATCACCTTATTAGCTACGTAGTTAAGCGCTTTCGCGTTAAGGTTGTTATTTTTTTGGTAGCTCACCCAGAAAAAAACACGCTAGCTTAGTAGGCTTCTTGACAATTTGTGAACCCTTTCTGTTTCTGATTCAACCAAGAACTTGAAAAAGTCGGCCAAGAGTTTCCGGTCACTCAGTCTTGTCCAATGCGAAGCCCATTTGTGTTGGAACTCGGATTGTTTATTTTGCTTAAGTTGCTTGGCTCAAATCCGCCATATGTTTCCCGCTTTCCAAGTCTATTTGCGCTGGCAGAAGAGGGTTGAAAAAGTGGAGATACGCTCAGGATTTCGTCTTAGGGATGTCTTTGATCATTCATTAGTTGGAAAACTAGAGGAGGGAAAGAGTGCAAAAAGAAACGATTTTTCCTCGTTTGAGGAGGAGCTCCGAAGTACAAAAAAATGGGAGCTTCCTTTACGAAGGAACGATGGATCAGACGAAGAAGTCTGATTAGGACCACAAGTGTTCCTAATGGGATTCCACCCCCAAGGGATGAGGGATGGGGAACTATTCGATAGAGCCAAGCTACTAGTGAGTAGAAATCCAATTCGCCTCTCATTTTCATTTCCTTCCAGCTCTCGTAGTCACCGAAGAAAATAGACGAAAAAGAAGAAGAAAGAGATGTAAGATTATCATTTTCCCGACCCCCTTGGGGAACTTTGTGTGTCAGCCATGCTGTAGCAATACACGCATACACACAAAAGAACTAAGCCAAGAGGGGCACATGTCACATTTGGGTGGGTGATTTGGAACATGGCGCTTCCCTGACCATTGAGTCCTGATGACAATGATTCATTGAGCTTGGGATGCTTTTGTATCCCGGACCAACCCAGCGACCACTCTTGCTCTCTGTCTTGGTAGAGTAGAATTGACCAAGAAAATCAGAGAGCAATATGACGAAGACACGGGGAAAAATCGTTCCGAAGGATATGAAGGAAACGAGCTTGTCTTGTTCCATTTGCCCCTCCAAAAGTTGGAACAGACTTGAGTGTCCGTGTGTGTCCAGTGGAACACGCGCCTGATGGAACAACATCCGCACTGACGACTGGACCGATCTTCCCACCAGATAACAAACCATGGAACATTGATCTCCCCCATAAGATTTGAAGGGGCGATACAGTTGGTGAAGATCGACTGGATGTTGTTGGGGTGGTGGTCATAATGCCGAGGCTCACAGGCAGAAAATGAGTCCGTGTAATGTTTTTCGAATAGTCCACATGTCACGGCTTGTTTGCTTGGTCTCAGATCATGGAACAGAGATCTCAGGGAGATGAAGGGAAGAGCAAATCACTCTTCACACTCATGACCTTCCACGGCGAGTGAACAAACATGTCGAAAGAAAGCTACTTCAATGGGTCTATCTCATCCTTACACTTCAACTGGCCAATGACGGTCCGTTCAGCATTTGGAAAGACGATGGATGATACATATCTTGCTCTTAGCCATTTACTAGGAAGGGTCCAGAGATGGTCTTCAGCTCATCAGACTGTGCCAAGATCGATTCCAATCAAGAACAATTGCCCATGGTCCGATTGGTGACACCACAGAGACATAGAGGCCCCAGCGAGGCTTGTATCAGTTTGTTCTAGGGTTGAATCACATGGATGTCGATCGTTAGAGCCAAGCCAGGCCAAGTTAGGGCATTCCGGGAATGACATGAAAAGAGCCATCATTTGTCACCAAGACTGGGATCCTCTTTCGAGCGACGAGAACCCTCGCTATCAGAACGATGACGACGGGCATTGACTACGTTCGAGGCTCACTCCATGCATTTTAAGGAGCAGATCGAGCCAGATCGAAAACAAAGACTCTTGATGAAAAATATACTCGCAGATCAATCTTGGCAGCGCTCTCAAACCTCTTTCGTGCTGCTTTACTAGAGCAGCGTTTGCTGTCGATGGGTTTCGCGTTCCTTTCTCGGTCGTTCGTTCGTTGTCGTCTTTTGAGCGGGTATAGATTTGCTGGGAAATGAGTATTGATGGAAATGGGCGGAGAGTTGGAGGGTCAGGAATTATTGAGCTTCCACTCTCACCAACGCTTCAAAGTGCTATCATATATTGGGTACTCCTACAGGGTTGGCTGGTTAGCTAGCTAGCTAGCTAGGATGGTAAGTTGTTTGAGGTTAGCAAGGGAATGCACGAAGCGTAAATTCTTGAGCGCCCAACAGAAACGCAAGACAGAGATTAATTGTCTCCGTGCTTGTAAAAATGTGAGCCCTGCTCTCGTTTGGAACCTCTTCGTGTGGTGCTTGACTTCATTCGCATCATTTTCACTGCAGGCTTTTTCTCTCTTTTTCTCGTCTCGACGAATATGAACCTATCCGTTTGGCTTAGAGCTCAGTTTCCATGCAGCAACGGCGTTAAAGCCGGGGAAACTGAATTCATGGCTCGTAAAAACAGGCGCAACCCAAACAAAACTCCTTGGAGAGCCAAATGATCTGATCTACACCAATCTACCACCTAATGGATAATGACCCATAACCGTGCACAGTCGCCATAGGTCGACAGACAATCGAGCAGAGAGACAAGCAAATAAGCAGCTACGGCAACAGCACTTTCGGCAGGCACTGACTTCTCAGCAATGCATAAATTACCAATTCGACTTCAAGAACAGGAAGAAGCCCAAGATAAAGGGGGTCGGTCTTCGGGTGGAATCAAGAGTTATGCTTGGAGTTCCATTATTTTCAGATTAGATTCTCAAGATTTGGATCCGAGACGAACGTTGAAATTGATATTGAACGCTACGTGGAAAAGAGTTAACGATCCTCACGATAACACGAAAGAGTTGAACACAAGCCAACCAAACGAACGATCGACCGGCCAGTCAACCCTCGGTTATGTATCTTTTTTCCAAGCGAGTCTTCCTCTCTCTCTCTCTTTCACTCTTTTGGTTCTTCACAAAGCCGGTCACTAATCGAACGTTAGCCTGAAATCGAGCAGCGGATCTCCGATGGATCTCTATTAAGGCTGAATCAGCCGCAATCATCTACAGATTCTCATTAGACTCACTCCTAATGGCGACGACCAATAGCTTAAGCATTCCATGAAGGTTCAAGCATTTGAAGCATTGTTCAAAGAAGCCCGATTGATTTCCGAGTAACCGATCTGATATAACAACCGTGCTCAACACGTGTCCTCAGAGATTTCCCGTCACATTTGGAATATTTGTTATTTGTTCCGTAATCGTCTTATGTGGTGTGCCATTAGCGCGAGGGAATTAATATTTTATGACCTCCACTAGCAATCAATACCGTACATGTGTGGCGTGCATGCTGTTCAGGGTTTGCACGATGATCTTCACATTTGAAATCTCTTTTTTTTAGTGAACAGGGGGCGGTCGCTCACTTCCGGATCACCGAAGAACTTGTAAAATCACACACTCTCTTTTCCTACCCTCAAAAAACATAATGACACTCTTGTCCCTGCCCTGTGAGACATGTGTCGCTTTCCATGAAATTGGCTTGTTATCGGGTCTATCTTGACATAAGACTCATAAACTTGAACTTTGTCCCCAATTTCACATAGATCCCAGAATTGAGCTGTCAGTGGCCGAGTTGAGCTTATAATGGCCGGGGTTTTACCAAGCTACGTCTCCCAAGGATTGACGTGTTCATTTATTCAATGGCTCTTCTGATCCAACCAGAGTCTCTCTCCAACCCTTGGTCAGTCTCGCTCAACCCACGATCGATCATACCGGGTCTGGGTACTGGGGTGCATTCTTCCCGGACAGTTTGCCCACTACCGCAATTGAGCCTCGATGATAAATGACTCAATTTCGAACTTTCAAACTTGGCGAGGTCCCACCCATTATTGTACTTCCTCTAGCTGCCCCGTTGATTGCGGTCAGTGATATCTCTTTCTCCCTCTGATTTGCCGGGATGGGAATTCCAGAGGCAATAAGCTAATCTTCACACTCGAATGAGTTCCATATTTTCAGGAACATTGCAGTTGCTCCACTTACGGATCGAGGATCGAAGGAATGGAGGGAGGGAGGGAGGAAGGAGAGAACGAAGGGAAACAGCGTCAAGTGCAATGATTACTACATAAACGTTATTGCCCATAATAAACATAATAACGTCTTACAAGACTCATTTGGCTTTCACGGCGATGTTTTAGTCACCCCAGCAACGAGAACGACGAGGAGTTGGAGGATTTTCCGAACAACTTTCATGCATTAAGCTCTACTTCTCGCTGAACCGCCCTAGAGCGCTTTCTCTTCTCTCTTAGCTCTTAGTCTACGTAGTATAAAGCACAACTATGGTGCCACCGTCTACTCGTTCGTTCTCTTTTCTTCCCTTGTGATATTCTCTTAAGGGAAACGAGAAACTGCGACGAAAGACTTGGTGGAACAGGCAAATCGGAACAGGGTGAGCGCCAGAATGGCTCACGAATGACACACACAGACTGTGAAGTTAAGCCGTTGACAAAGCAGTCAGAGCCAGCCAGCTACTGTGCTTGTGTACGTACAGCCTGTGTATGTGTGGCTCGGCTTTCAGGCTTGGCCAAGTCCGTAGCTTAATGTCAGCAGCCGAAGAGGGAAAAAATGCTCGGGGAAGGGGGGAAGTTTTTATGCGTATATTTGGGAGCTTTTGTTCCTTGGATACTTTTACTAACGAGCTTGGTTTCTTGTGGATCATGGAGGAAAAGGAGGTATTTAGTTCTAAAGGTGGAGTAAAAACAAGGACACTGCCATCCCAATTTGTGAATGGTCGTGGCCAGGGCCATCTGAATCGAGTTCCTGTTGTGGAAAAGTCATTCAAGTGGGAGCAGATGGCTTTCCGTTCGTTCGTTCGTTCGTTCGTTGGTTCGTCTCTCGGTTGCTGCACTCCCTAAACGGGTCTGGTTCCAGCTCAATGGTATTCATTCACTCTGTCTCTGATCAAATTTGGATGGATTTCGTTCATCCTTTCGAACAATCTCCTGTACTAGCACACTGTTCCCGCATAACCTGCCAAGCTAGCTACAAAAAAAACAACACCAACCACTACCGAGTCTCGTCAAGGAAAGGATGGGTGAAACCAGGTTCTCTACCTCATTATTGTGTTGTCACTCTTCTAAGGCCAGATCGCTGAGCGAAGGCATTGTTGCCGTTCGTTCCCATCGGTCCATTGTTCTCCAAGCGAATCGGCTTCGTCATGGTGCTCTTCTAAAGCCCTGGACTGCATTTACTACGTTCACTCCATAAGTACAGTCAGCGTAGAGATAGTAGTACTCGGTCCACTTGTACAGCAAGTATTATATGCTACAGCCTTTTTTACAACTTCTTGGTCAAGATTGATGAGACATTTCTGAACAACACGGGATTGCCTCGCTCCGAAATCGGACTACGACGACGTCCACGACGAGGAGAAATATGTACGTAGTATGGACTGAAAGGTTCTTGAACCAACCGCAAACCCACTTCCCAAAAGCACATCTGCGCTTGATTTCTGCCACTTGGAGGTTATTCGTAAAATACGACTCGATTCTAAATCTGTGATCAAATGTGTGTACGTACGCACACTCAACACGTCGAGGGGGCTCCGTTTTTTATGACCAGACCCACCAATCAGGTTTGAATTAGTTTTTGCTTGCGAAAAAAGCCACCAAAACCAATCTCCGCTAGTGCCTCGGTCGGCACTCTCTCCCTGCATCCATCCATGTGTTTCGAATAACTCATCATCAGCCTCTGAACCATCCCAATGCCAGCCAGACACGGGTGAGTTCACAAATGCCCCCATAAGATAACAATTAGAGCCTCACTTGAAGAGCATCTGGGGGCGTGTTTAGCTCGGGGGTGACAGCTCAGTCTATCTAGTGCTGCTTAACGAACTATACAAAACCGCACGTGCTGGAGGGAAGAAAAAAATGCCAACAATGGGACTAAGGAAAAAACATCCAACCCAATCATGGATGGGCCTTTCTTAATACAAAACGAAACGAAACGAATCGAGCTATTGCCTCACTCGGAAAGTGTTGTTACCAAGACTTCTACAACACGAAACGGGATGTGTCTCCTTGAGGAAACGGTTAAGGGTAGAGCGGAAACATCTCATCCATTCACATTCAATGTGTCACCGTACTTTTTGGAATTCTAATACCAACCAACCACCGCCGTCGCTTCAACTCTTGTAGGTAGCTGTCGTGGCATATAAAATGAAGTGACACACTCACTCTTCTATAGTGCGTAAGGGAACCATTTCTGGCGCTCAAGAAGAATGGGGGGAGAGAGACCATTACACATGGACAAAGACGGCAGTTTGGCCGAAATGATCCACGGGTGGTACTAAGCACTAAACACACTACGTAGAAGTAGAGATTGAGACTCAGTTGAATTTACTATCAGCCTTAAATTGCCATCGTTGGCCCAAGGATGATCGACAACACTTGTACAGCCATGGATTGCCTGTTTGATTTCAACTCGAACACATTCGGCAATCTGTGAGAGATTATCGAGTTCCAGGCTTACGTACACTTCATACACTTCTTTTTCCACTCGTTTTAAATTCATCATGTTATGTACAAGAACAGTTAAAGCCAGCAACTGTGAACTGCTTGCCAGTGACCTGGAGGAATTCGTTGTATATTTTAGCGCCGGGAATGCCCAGCGGGCATGCAGACTTCGGCAAGCACCCCTCCTGATCTTTCTCTTGGCAGTATGTATCGTGCATCATGAAATATGAAATCTCCAGGAGTAGTATATATTGCACCCGATTTTCGCAG
>CM021323.1:8756449-8773517 GCA_010645155.1 Tigriopus japonicus
CTGCGAAAATCGGGTGCAATATATACTACTTCCAGGGTTTTGAATTCCCAGCAAAATCGATCTCAGAACAGGCCACATTCATCCTAGCCAAAAAGATTGCTCTTGGCAAAGCTATCGACAAGTAGGTTTTAGCCGAGTGTATGTACAGTACAGTACGTACCGCACTGTAAACACCAATACGTTAGAGCGTCGAATTGGTAGTGCATAGGGGTGATAGTGGACAGAAATGTCCCTCCGGGAGAATTTGGATTCAATAAGAGCTCGTCTAATCATATCGCCAGACAACTTTGAGCCATAGACATATTGAGCGGATTACGTCAAGTGCCCTCCCTTCCCTTCCTTTCCAACTTCCTTGTCGACTTCAGTTACGATGGCAAATGATGGCTTCCCTCTCTGGCTGGCCAGTAACAAACTTTGAGTGAGTCCACAATGGCTGGCTCCACCACTAAGGTGGTAAGCAGAAGCAACTCTAAAACTTTTCAGTTCTCTAAGACTTTCTCCCTCATACCGCTAAAAATGTACATGCGACGGCCAGGGCCACATTTATTGAGCCCACTGTGATCCTCGGGGAATGAAGACATTCCCATGGGCCGAGGGGTACACTACTCACCCCAAAATTAGGCAGACATACCAACCATTTCGTCCATATTTCGAACCGAGTTACCACTGACGTTTTAATATGCATTGTGATGTACATACCTGCAAGAGAGAAAGAGAGGACCTTCAAATATAATGATAATAATAATAGCCACGTTACCATCGCATCGGCGGCACGAACATTAAAATTCATTTTGACATTGATTACCCCTCCAAAGTTTTGTGTCTACTCACTTCCTAGCTTCCTTTTGCGCGAGATACGTGGTTATTCCCGCAGCCCATTGAAACAGGACGGACAAAGGGGTGGGCTGAATGGCTGGGACCACAAGTAGGTCCGAATCATGATAACAATCGCCCATTCCATAGATAAAACTTTGGGGCCCCGATATTCTTTTAGTCTGGACTTTGACAGCAACAGGTTGGTCGCAATAATTCACCTTTGTAATCCTGGTACCAATCGTTCGAATTGGTGTTTTTTTTTCAACCCTCCCTCCGTTCCTTCTGTCAGTTTGGTGTGGAGTTGAAGGTGTTGATTGGCGAGCATTGTTTCTCTCTCACACACACTCGAACAAAAAGCAAACAGGAGGAACATTTTTGATGAGAGGTAATTTGTCATATCAAAGGAGCAGAGAAACACCACCCCTTGGATGAAAAGGAGAAAAGACAATTTTCCCAAGATTGCGTTTTGCTGCCCCTTTTCTCTCTTTCTTTTCTCAGTCTGTCTGAGTTGGATTTATGAGGCTTTAAAGCCAAAACCGACCTGCATGTTCAGTACATTATTACGGTTTTCTCCTTTGAACTCGTGATCTATGCTTGGATGAGTGTATTTGTGGCCAAGAAAAGACGAAAAACCAACAATGCATTTGTCGTCCACACACTTAAAGGAACTAAGCTCCCTTTCAAGTTGAAACTCGGGCGTGAAATCACTCCCCTTGACGATTGTGGCTTTATCTATTTGCATCGAGGAGACTACTCGTTCTAGACCCAAGGTGGAACTCACCCCGTCTAATAGTTCTACTAACAGAGATTCCCCTGAAATATACAAAAAGGCAGTCAGATTGCATGACACGAGATGTTCAGAGCGTTCAGGGCCCAACCCTCATTTTGGCTATCTTGATGGGAGGAGGTTGGAGAGTTTGCTTCATGGGGATCTTTTGTTCAACCACCGAGCGAGGTCCAAACTCACACACAGTGAGTGAAACAGACACTCACACACGCAGTAGGTCCAAGCAAGTTGATGGTCGAGACTGATCGTCCGATGATACCGACCACAACAGGTACTACGTTCAATGTACAACTACGTACAGAAGGGCTCGAGCAGGCCAAAAGCAAAAAGGCACCACCAGAAAGGTGACAGAACAATGGTGCCTACTGTATGTACGTGTGTCAGATCTTGCTTGGTCTTCATACATTTCAATTCCAAGTCCATTGAAAAGTTTCGAACAAGATCAAAGCATTTCTGTGTCGTGTTTGTTGGATGGAGAGGGATGAGCGGATTCATAAGCCAGCTCTTATCTCCAATGAGAGGGAAAGATAAAATTCTTGACTCGGAATTCCGGACTGCCTGCACAGCTGGCTGAATTCAAAGAGCATCACAAGCGACAAAAACTTGTTTCACGTGACATCTAAATATGCCTCCGATGATTTTAGATGCTTCCAAATGGAAAAAGGCAAACGAAAGAATATCACCCAAGCATTATAATACCGCTGAAGCAATCGCAAACAATAACATCCCACGAGAAATCCAATCCAATGGCTCGTCTATCATAATTATTCAACCGATCCATGAGAAGAAAATCGTCCAACAATCAGCAATCAGACGAGGGAGAGAAAAAGTCCCTGTTTCTTCCTGAAGTCAGGATGAGCCATAAACCTGGCAGCTCAGGTGCTTGAATACATCCCACATACAGTATCTACCTAAACAACATTCGTGGTACCAAAGGTCCACCAGGTTGCGTGCAGTCAGACTATTAGGAGGAACTCATGACCACGACGACGATGACAACAACAACAACAACCAAGGCTGCTGACATACCTGCTTGGTTTCTTACACCAAATTGTACGTACAGAACGTGGTAATACTTCCTAAGCACCTGTACTTACGAGGTAAGCAGGAGCTCGTTTCAAATTGTTGTTGATGATGAATGGAAATTGCTTCCGTAAGACATTTCTCGTCGTTTTTTCGTTCTAAATCACCTTCTAATCCTCGGCCACAATTCAATGCTACAACGTGTATTCGAACGCCAAGGAAACGAATCAAGAGGATTAAGCCCAAGCGATCTCATTCCGTGTGTAATTTCCTCTTCGCTCTTTAATTACACTCGTTTTGAAATGTGATCACCTGAAAGCATTTGTTGAGAGCGGAGGTCTGCGTCGCAGCTCACCGACTGCCGCTCCTTCGATCCAAAAGGCACGAAGAGGCGCACTAGCAGCAGCCAAGCCATTCAGACCAAGCTTGCTCACTCTTTGGCCTCTCGACGGTTGTATTCATTAACAAGGAGGAACAGAGTGGCATGGCCAATGGACATGGGGCTTACGGTGGTTTGGAGGGCATGCCAAAACAAACATGCTTTTGTTTGCGATGTTTGTGACCCTTCTTCCATCCAGTATTGCAACTCGTAGCAACGAAATAACAAATCAAGGGGACATTTTCGAGATGAGACGCCAACATTTGAGTGCAAATTGGGACGCAAGCCAGTCAAGATGAAATGAACTCTCACGTCCAGCTATGCAAAACCTTTTAAATTGCCCATGCAATCGAAAACTTAGAGTACATGTATTAGATAAAAAAACGACGTGGACGTTCTGAGAAGAAACGAGCCTCAACGTTGAGAACGAAGAGGAGAAGAACCCTTTGCGAGGGAATCAAAAAGCTACCTAAGTCTTCACCGTGCATATGGGGAGGGCCTGTGCTAAAGCAATACGGTATTAGCTCACAACCATCCAAGAAGGATTGGAGCACATGAGAGAGTCAGCTCGCTTATAATTAAGGAATGTCTTCCTGAATTCGTGCCTGTTGGTCATGAGGCGAGGCGAAACACATTCCTCTGTGCCTCTCGCCATTGATGCTGCTTCTTCATCTTCTCCTCCCTGCTCATTTCATTTCGGAATGAGCGAACATGTACTGACCTACACTCACGAAATTGAATCAAAAAAATCGTACCATCATTTGAAATGGGCACTAAAGTTAGTTAGCTAGTCGGTTGGGTTGTTCTGTTTCTCTCTCTTGACCTGATTCAAAGCTCAAATTATGGTGGCCCTTATCAAAGTGATGGGCTACCTACCATTAAAGAATCAACTCTCTTCTCAAGATGATGATGATGATCGTCATCATGACCATGTCTGGGATGAAATTGATTGAAAATTCCTTCGATCAGTGGAACAGTCCTTCCCAAGAAAAAAGAAACGTGTTCATGTTTCCTTTCCTCTCTTCTTTCATTGTACAAGACTAGAAGATCGCTCCTAGGAATTACGCTTTTGTCTCGGTCTTAAAATGGCATAGCTGTCGTTTCGTCATCGTCCAATCTCCAAATGGCAAATGTCTACTCCAAGTTTGTGCCACCTACCTCACAATATGGTCTCTCTCTTCTTCAAACTGTCGGGGAGAAATCAAAAGTTGAACTTTGGACGACGTTCTTGCCAGCAGCCGCGGTGTTCTTCCAACCACGTTGGCTTCTCTTTCTTTCTTTCTTTCTTTCTTTCTTTGGTACATGACGTGTCTTTCCAGCTAGACTCGAGCAGAATGAACCAAGGGGAGATTACCCCCTCCCTTCCCTTCTCTTCTCTTCTCCCTTCTTTCTTTCTTCCTTTCCTTTGCTCTTTTCCGTCTCACTTCTGCAAAGAGTCTTTCTCTGTTCTTCGGTGTCCCTCTAACTTGTCGCCCTATCTAGGCTGCTTTTAGGAATATCTTGAGTGAACAAAAGGGAACTCGGAAGAAAAAAAGAGAATCCTTCTACTCGCCGACGACATCTCGAGGAATGCAAATTTTGAAGCCCAATTTCTTAATTCGCATAGAGATGCCACTTAATTTGCGGATAGTCTCCTTGATGGGTTCGTTCGAGTCAATTTTCAAAATGAATTGCCAACTTTTCCTTTAACCCAAGCTTCTTTCGTCGATGTTCTTTTCATCCCTTTCTCCTTTGGGTCTGAAAGTCGACACTCTCTTTTCCTTTTCATGGCGGCCAAGTTCAAGCGCGAAAGTCACTCAAACTGATTTACTTTTCACACTTCAAATCCCAATTTTCAACTTGGGGAAGGGAGAGCTCGTATGTTTTGTGAATGAAGTGCGCTTTCCCAAATTCTGATTGGGAACATTGGATTTCTTTTCCGAAGGTTTATCGCTTGAGGAAGCAAACATAACCGATGGGTTTTTTCTTCTTCAAAGTGTCTTGAACTGAGAGCTCGCTATTATCTGGCGTCGAAAACAAGACATGATCATAAATGTTATTGTCGTCGGGGGTGTTTCTAGCTTTCTCTAGCCGAGCCTCTTTTTTCGATATGTACAGATTCAAAAATGATGTGCACCGATGGACATGGAGCACACAATTGTACATACCCTACCAACTACTGAGAAAAAAGATGCAGGAGCTTTGGAGGGGGTCGTAATGATGATAATAATAATTCCATATTCAGAGCGAAACATCCATCCGCATGCACTCATTCATTCATCAAAAACACAAATGATACGGGCTCACGTCCAAGATCCTTGCTTCCAAGCTGTTTTCTCTGTATGCGCTCGCGATGTGCAAATAAAATAAACAGTCAGACGAAACTGTGTTGTTAGACGACAACAGTAACGGGGAATTTTGGTCATGACGCAACATTTTAGCTTGGCACAAGAAATAAGATGGATGGATCGGCGAGCCCAGACGAGAAGGAACGAGTCTAACAAGAATAAAAAGTAGGGAAGGAGAGAGAGAGAGAGAGATTATATGAAAGAAAGGATTGCCCGGCGTCTCGAGACGCAGGGAAAAAATGCAATAAATTCTGGCCTTGACGGAACTCGCTCATGAAAAATTGCCGACTCGCTGCTCACTACAAACAATCTTAAGGAAAACTGTAAAGCGAATATGCTTAAAAACAGAGAGACCTTTAGACGTAACCAAATTTGACAAAATGATGTTCCGTTCTGCGTTGTCCAATACGCAAACCAACGATTCTCCTGTGAGCTGGATCTGGCAATTCATCTTGAGTGAGGCAGTAAGTAGGCAGTGATTTAGGTGGAGGTGCACCGATAAATTAAAGGCTAAACAAGGGGTTGAACGAGAACAAAGAACATGAGTTGCCTGGGTGACTAAATGTTTCACACCAGAGGACAAATTATCCATGGTGGGTTTTAATTAGGCAAGCCAAAAACGTGGACCATTTGTTCTTGGCAGAATGGGGAAACACCAACTAAACAACAACCAACCCACTCGAAAAAGAAGCCCCTCAAAAGGACCTCCAATGAGAAGCACCGCCGAAAAGAAGGAAACGACCAAAAAGAAGGAAAGAACCCTCGATCTCCGTCTTCTTTCCAGGACTTAAAGGGGGAAAAGGAGAGGCGAAATGGAAATCTAGACCTAACCCTTGTCGACAGACAGGTCCATGATCAGATGTCACCCATTCTCCCACAAACCACAGCCTTGGCTGTCTCTCTCTCCCAGACGAATACACGCATTATTATGCGATGGCCAACCCCTACAACCATCAACCATCCACCACCCTCTCTCCAAAAATCAAGAAAATGGAGGGAGTCCGTGAAAATCTCATTATTTCCGAGAGTGCCAGCCAGCCCATGCAGTGGTTGTACCACCATCTCCAGATTCCATCAATAGCAATGGTGCCTGATGTGGAAACGTACCAATGTGCGGTGGTAGGGGCGATGGTGAGAATGGGTTGTGGGTTCCTAAAATTTGGCACACCAAATCGCTACGCTTGTGCCTCGTATACTTGGGGGTAAAGTCAACTACATCACCCAGTTGTAAAAGAGTATTGATTTTTCTTGGCCAGGTAGAACCTCTCTTCTGACTTAAATGAGATTATCCAACACGAACAAGAAGCTATCTTGTCCGCTTTTCCACGATGGTGGAAGACTCTCAATGAGGAGCGAGTTCATTAGAACAACTCGAGAAGCAAGTAGACAATGAGCACCAAAAGTGAAGTGCATGAAGTACGTGGGACTAGGAGTAAGAATAATGGCCATACGTTGTTCCTCATGCTCGCTTTGAAACTTTTCTCATTTTCCAAGCTACCTCATCTGATTGTGGTGGGGTGAAGAGACAGGGCGGAGGGAAGAGGGGAACAGGGTGAAACAGGGTGTGTGAGAAACAATGGTGCCCATGCACCTCTTACTTCATAGACTTTGCCGCAGTAATCTGTCCTTTGATGAACTATCTGAAAGCAAGTGCTGACCCGAATTTATGCGAACGCTGGTCAGCTTCACTGTGGACCTTTTGGCACACCCTGAAGGCATGGAATGGCTCTCTGATACTGGCTTCATTGTCTATGCAGATGGAACGATTCAAACTCGAGCAGGGTGAGACGACATTGATCCCCGGACGAACGAGAGGAATACGGAGAGATGCAAATATCCGTGCTCTCATTACCTGCATGCAAAGAAGTGCACTTGAGACAAACTGACCAGCACCAAGAGGAGCACTCCAATTATGACTTCCAATTCCCCTGACTAAGCGAGTGAGTGACTGACTGAGTGACTGAGTGAGTGGCTGACCGAGCGATGACTCGACCAAGGCAAATGCTTGTTTCGCTCTGAACTTGTCAACAATTGTGGAGGAGATTGTTGCGGTCTGCCACAAGATGATTTCCATCTACCCACCCAAGTTACATGTTTTTCGCGGTTTTTCGCCTACCTCTTCCTCTGCCCTCTCGAGTAGATCTCTTTTGCTCTGCTTACCCTGAGAGCTCGGAGGTTTAACGAGTGAGGGACAGAACTCCTAAATCAAAGCCGGTCACGACTGCGATATTACTAGTACTCAGCTTTTGGTTCGTTCATTGCCCATTGAATCAAACATTTTCTTTCATCACAAGACATCAAAGCTCGCCTTGGTGGCTGCTTATCGTCTCCTCTTACTTCAATACAGAATGCATACAGCACATACTGAAGAACACCACAACTTGTACGACGTCAAACTACTACTAGTTCTACTGTACGTATGAAGCACAGCCAGCACTATATCATCCACACACATTCGACTCTTCGCCAGAGCCATCCAAGTAGTTGTTGTAGTAGTAGCAATTTCACTCTGAAACCGACCGACTAACAGACAGACAGACAGACTGACTGACAGTGACTTGTTCACTACGCTTGCTTGGCTGCTCTCATGTGCATACGTAGTTGAAGAGGAAGACTCGGCAATGGAGATCGTTCGTTCGTTTGCTCGTTCGCTATTCACTTGCTTCAAGTGGAAGGAGAATTGCTAGGCTCGAGAAAACGGGGGGCACAATTCCTTAAAAAAAGGTCAGCAAAGTTCATGATGGCTTGAAGTGGCTGAAAAAGCTAAGAGCTGACTAACTCCAAACGAGAGAGGAAGAAGGGTGGAAATAATGCTCGTTGAAAACAATCACGAGCCAGGTGAGTGTTTCGATGACAGTAGGAGGGAGTTTCTCGTTTGAACCCATTAACGTGACCGGGATGGATTGATGAACAGCACATAAAAAACGGCAATGCCACTCGTATTTGATACAGTGCGAACATTTCGCGGAAGCTTACCTTTATCCTCTTTGTCAACGGGAAATGGTTCGGACGATTCCAGGATGTGATGACCATCAATGTGATGAGAGAGAATGTTTGGCTTCACCACGGCTTTGGGAGTGGCTGAGCCGGATTCAAGGGCCTTTGAGTCCTCCTGGTTGCTCGATGTTTGTTCAGTCTTGGACTTGAGGTCTTCTTTCGGAGAGGCCGAACTGGAGGCCACGTTCGAAGTCGAGTTTGACTTGGTATTACTCTCCAATCCTGATGACGCGGTCGTTGTGGGAGTGGGTAACATGGGCTGTAGTTTTGGGGGTTGGCTATAAAAGCTGGAGTTGGTGGCCGGAGTCACGGGGAGACCCTGAGAAGTCTGAAGAATTGGGGGGCCACCTTGTCGGGAAGTGTTGGGAACGGGTGAGCAGGGTAAACGAGGTGGGGACATGGTTGACGAAGGAGGTGCCTTGAACGTATTCAAAGAAGACTTGGATGGCCCAGCAGGTCGGCCCAATGGACCCTTGGGTGACATTTTGGTCTTGCTTTTGGGGCTACTTTGCGGAGCAAAGCCGGGTAGGTTGCTGGAGGTGCTTAGAAGTCCAGGGCGGCTGGTGTTAGTGCCTGTCGGCAATAAGGGAGCTAAATTTCGCGAAATAGGCGTCTTGCCCGGGGGAGGCTGTTGGGGTAGGCTTACTGGGGGCCTAATGGCTGTTGACATGGGCATCAACGACATACTGGGAGCCATACTAGTGGAAATTTGCTGAGGGCCTCCAGACATGGGCTGACCCATGGGTTGAGCGGAAGGTGAGAACATGAGTGTTTGTCCGCCTGTGTGATCAGGTGTTGCGGGAGATCGGAAAATGAGTTGGCCATTCTGAAAGATGGCTTGCCCTTGGGGCTGGTTCATATAGGCCATTCCCGGTGGCAACACCAAAGGTTGGGTTGGCCCATTGCTTTGGGGATGCGGCAGATTTGGATGTTGGGGCAACTGCGCTCCAGATATAGTGTTGAGGCCCTTGTGATCACCTGGCTTCATTTGAGACGAAACGGATGAAACCGAAGTGGGAGCACTGGATTGGTGCCCGGCCAAAGCCATTTGGTTGGCAATCATATAGGTCTGAGGGCCAGAGGCTCCAGAGGCCGAAACCAACCCCCCACTGGTGATGGTATAAGCTTGGCTGCCAGCGGTCATGGCCTTACTTGTGGTGTTTTGTTGCATGGGCGAGGCTGCAATCATCTGATGTCCCTGACCAGGCTTCTGAGCCATGTTGGTCAAGATAATCTGTTGTTGTCCGGGTTGCTGGGCCATCTGCATCCCAGCTTGAAGGGCAAAACCCCCTTGTTGCAAAACCAGCTGGCCCTGTTGGTTGTAAGTGGCAAACGGTTGAAGCGTGAACGAACCACTTCCATTGGGGGCGCCATAGGGTTGCTGTACAATCTGATACTGTCCTGGTTGCATGGGCTGACCCACTTGGGTCATGGCCTGGCCTGTGGACATAATTTGTTGGGGCTGCCCCGGTGCCCCGCCCATGGCATGAGACATCCCTCCGGGCTGTTGTTGTTGCTGTTGTTGCTGCTGCTGTTGTTGTTGCTGTTGGCCTGGTTGCTGCATGGTATTCATTGGCTGAGGACCGAGCGATGGAATCGACGAGGGAATAACATTCGTCTGAAAATGCACTGTTGTCGGAACACTGGTGACCACGTTGGATCCTTTGGGGTAATTTGACATTTCAGTCACTCCAGCACAAGCACAACACTGGCTGAGTAGAGTCTTCTCCTCTCTGCCCTTGATTGCATGCACACAAGTGAGTGACTAGCAAAGCAAGCGATGGAGGGAGAAACTCTACGCGGAGAAAATATGCCTCACATGCACCGTTTGTTCCTTCGCTTTGCCAGAAGGATTCTTCGTTCACGAACCGAGTGCACGTACGTAATCGAATATATCTTCTCTTTTCCAAGGAGAACAAATCTAGCACGACACTTCACGCTGTAGTACTTCACTCAATGCATTTATTACATGATCACTTCAACACATAAACTCCACAAGGTCTGAACTAGAGCCTGTAATATTTGTCGAATTGTGGTTGAAATGTCTCACTTCACTCGCTATCCTCAGTGGGATCGAAAAAACTGCACACCGCTTCGCAATCGGGATCCTGAGGACTGACTGAGTTCAGTGTGGCAGAGATGGATTTACTCCTAGCTGTGACAGAGCTCACAGGAGGCACACACTCTATTTGAGAGAAGAACGAACCGACGAGAAGGGGAGTGAGTGAGTCGGTGTGGCTGCTGATCATCGCAGTCCGTTCGTTAGATCGTTCGTTCGTTCGTTCGTTCTCTCATCCTCCAACCCAAGGGAAGGAAGAACGAACGGACGAATCTTTAGTGCCCCTCAACTCCCCTTCCTTCCCTCCCAGCAAGCTAGCTGCTCGTCCGTTCGCAGTCACTCCAAGGTGCTGGGCTAGCTAGATAGCTAGCTAGCTAGCCTGGTTCCCCTCCACCATTTGTGCTGGTCCAGCTGGTGATGGTCGTAAAAATGGAAGTACGCCTCTTTCTCTTGGTGGTGGTGGCAGAGCTACGTTTTCCGTTTGGGATGGCTGAGCTAGTCGAGTGAGCAAACACCGGCTGCAGACAGACTGCGGAGAATAATGGTCCTCCAATAATGCTGGCACATCGTCCCTTCTCTCTTTCTCTGTGCATTTATTATGCCAAGCGGACTGGCGTTATCTCTGGCGTCTGGCGTGCGTGGCTTGCAAAGCGGACGCCCACCCATGGCTTGTTGAAAAGGGGGCGCCAAGGCTGGCCGGCAAAAGGAAACATTTCAACTGATTGGATATCTGGCCCGTCTTGCTCGCGTGAATGCAGAGCAATGAGACGCTTCCACCTTCAATGTGGCTCCTCCCCTTGTTTTCTGCTCTTCTCTTCTGCGTTTGTTAGGCTAGCTTTGAGACCAGCTGCATGCGACAAGATCTCTTTCTTTCTTTCTCTCCCCTCTCCATGAGGGTAGGCAACAACGACTCCCATGATAAGAGAAGCTAGTAGGCCATCTTTTTAGGGTGAGTGCTCCACAACCCACATGGACGGCCATCATCCCTGGCCTACCTACTGGGTGCCCGCACTGTACCCCGCTTCTCTTTCAGAGAAAAAAAAAGAAGTGTTAATCTAACGCCCAACCAACCGCTCGTCTGGCTCGTTCAGCCTTGTGCCATGAATGCTCTCAGCCGTTTTATGTCGAATCCAAGCCCTGAAAAATTACCGCGAATGATCTGCACGGAAAGGATCTCTTTTAGGCGCCAAAACTCCCAAAACTCCGGGCCAGCCATTTTGTCTTCGGGTTGCAAAATGGAATATGAATCCTAGATGGGACTCCGAGGATAATTCATTTCAGGGGTGGGAGGTCGGATCAGGGCGGAGTTAGGCACAGCCATTCTTATCAATATGATTGCCTTGTCTCAAATATTGAATGGTTGTGGTATTTCCAAGACGCGATTGAAATAAGCGGCGTTAATGGAAAAAGACCAATAATCCTCGAGTGACAGAATAGCCAGCACCATTGGTAAATTTAGAACCCATAATGCCGCTGGAATGTGGAAATCCGACACCCAACACCACCAATGAACAAGTAATCAGAGATCTGGAGACATTTGAATTAGGGTTTGTCCTATTTGATGCGTTGCATTTTAGATCAGGGCAAGTTTCCCTCCTCTCTAAAAGTAGCTCATGTCGTTCCAATTTTTAAGGGCGGAGATAAGTCACTCCCTAGTAATTATAGGCCCATTTCTCTGACCTCCAGCGTTGCAAAGGTGTTTGAGAAGATTATGAAGTCCAAGCTTGTAGATTATTTGGAAGTGCATGATTTAATTCCTTCTGGACAGCATGGGTTTCGAGCTCATTTTAGTACAGTAACCCAATTGGTTGATCATATTGAGCAAATCATTGAAGGGCTCGAAAGTCATGAGTCAGTTGATGTAGTCTATCTTGACTTTGCCAAGGCCCTCGATAAGGTAGATCATGGTCTTTTGCTCGATCAACTCAAAAAGTTAGGGGTCCAGGGTAAGGTCCTGACTTGGATTAGTAGTTTTATAAGCGAAAGGAAGCAAATAGTTAAAGTCGAAGGATCTTTTAGCGGCATGTATGATGTCAAGTCAGGTGTTCCGCAAGGTTCAATTTTAGGTCCGCTCTTGTTTATTCTCTTTATTGCTCCTCTCCAGAAGTTTAGAACAAAAGCCAGTATTTCTTCATATGCTGATGACACAAAATTAGTTTGTGGAAGGAATGGGCAGGACTCGAAATGTTTAGTTGAGGACTTGGAGAAGGTCTACTCTTGGGTTGGCGAGAGTAACATGGCATTGAACGGGATGAAATTCCGCACAATGACGTATGGGGCGTCAAAATTAGATGTTCCTCTCAAAGACAATGGAGGTTGTGATATTGAGCAGGTATCGTCCATGAGAGATTTGGGAGTTGTCGTCCAAGATGATGGAAAGTTTGATGAGCATATCCAGTTGAAAGTGGGGAAGGCATTTCAAACGTGCGGCTGGATCTATCGCACTTTCAAGTCCAGAGATAGTATTACGATGCTAACTCTGTACAAGTCGATTGTCCAGCCGCATCTTGAATATGCCTCACCCATTTGGGCTCCAATGAGTTCAGCAGGTTTGCAAAAGGTCGAGCAGGTCCAAAGATGTTTTACTAGGAACATCACAGGAATGAGAGAGCTCTCATATTGGGAGAGGCTCCAGAAGTTAGGGTTGTACAGTACTCAGAGAAGGTATGAAAGGTATCTGATATTGTATGTTTTCAAGAGCATTCATGGGCTCTGTCCTAACCCAGGATTTGAGATCAGTTGTAGCGATCGTAGAGGTTTTACGTGCGCTCTGAGAGCACCTCCAAATCCTAAGGAATCAAGGCTAATTCGAACAATGAAGTCCTCCTCTCTTCTTTATCGGGCTCCTTCATTGTTCAATTTGTTGCCTATTTGCCTTCGTCGGGAATATGTAGGAGCTGATCCTCTAACAGCATTTAAGGCAGGATTGGACAAATTTTTAAATACTATTCCTGACCAACCCACTATACAAGGGTTATATAGATCTGCCAACAGTAACTCATTGGTAGATCAAATTTCATATAAACATTAATTATTGAAACTATAATAATGATTAACTCTCTTTACAGGGAATCCCATTCCTTGTAGCGGTATTGAAAAATCCGCCCCCCCCCCCTAATTATTTGCTCTACAATGGATGATGATTATGATGATGATGATGAACAACATCCCAAATAGTGGAAGACTGAGTGCTTGGAATGCTGACGACCCAAAAATGTAATATTGCCGTCATCACGCAAAGTCACGTACAGGTCGTTATATGGCAGTGAAGACGATAGAGGCAAAAAACTGTTTCTTTCGAGGCCTTAACTGGTCTTAACATTTTGAGATACTACCTTACTTTGTGTGATATCAAACGATCAAAGCATCCTGCCCACCATTCAACTCACATTTATCTAGAAATTATTCGCTTAGGATGTCATCTCCAGAACCCAGAATGTCCCCTCCCCCTACATTCATTTGTACTGGTAACAAAACCAAATTGATCTGGATTGCATTTACTTGTAAGACCTTTTTAGACTTAAGTGATTGATTCCAGTGAACTGTTCCAGTGAAGGACTCTTAAAGCCGCTATTTGCCAATTGATACCAGAATACTTAGTTGCTTGCATTTTTCGTGCATTATTCCGTATTGAGTGAGGCAGGGATCTTTGGCAATCAAAATTCTTGGGATACTAAAGGGGATTGAACCTTTCAAAAAGTCGTTCGCGTTGAGCTTAGGATTGAATTTCGAGTTTTACCGAAACAAACCCTGACAACATGTCAAGTCCGTTAGGAACTGTAATCCGTTTGGTCGTTTGTTAAGTAACTGACACATTTGATTCCGAGAACTTAATTTCGGAACGAAAGATGGAATCAAAGTAGATCTATGCTCAAGGGAAATGACTTGTTCTATAAGGCTGATTTAACCGTTTTTCCTGCTAAGCTACAGTGTTTAAATCAGATCTTAGTAATTAGGGATCTTAATTATGCCTTTTCTGGCTTGGGACGCTAAAGTTCGTCAGAAATTCAAGGACTACACATCCCTTTTTCGGTGGAGGGAGGATTTCGCATGTTTTGTTATTGCTAGAAGGAATGGAATCATCAACAAATTAATAAGTCATTAATGTAGTGCATATCTTCCACATTTATTAATTTTGGTCTACCAACAAATTACTGTTGGTAGATCTGAACAACCCTTGAATTGTGGGTTGATCAGGAAAAGTTTTTAAAAATTTGTCGAATACTGTCTTGAAAGATGCGACAAGATCAGTTACTACGTACATATTTCCGACGAAGAGTGGAGTGAGGGCTTCCCAAGAATATTTATTAGTCATGGTATTTCTTGATTTAAATACTAGATACCATCATTAATTTTGATTTGGATTAATTAAATCCCATGACACACTAACTCAAACTCATTGACGGTACAGATCACATTTAGTCAAAAAAGAAATAGTAGGCCAGTCTGTAATTGATTTTGCTGATACAGTCTGTTGTTACTAACAACCAAGCAATTTTAGTTTAGTACACTTCATGACCACACATCTTTCTTAAATTGTACCAGAGGGCTGCTTTGATCTGTAGTGCTCCTTAAAATCTGCAAAATGGTTGAAAATATGGCAGAAAGATTTGTCATCGACTGTCTTGATGATCCTGTCTTTTTGGAACAGTGATAACTAGGGCTTGGATGAAGTTGCTGTTTTTTGGCCTGAAGTTGCCATGTATTTTTTCAAGTTGAACTCAATTCGACAAAAGTTGCTATTTCGTGGCCTAAAACTGTCAAATTTCGGCCACATTTTTGTACCAATCTTGGGCAAAAAATTGTAGTCTGATGATGGCTTTTTTTTAAACCTTGGGCTTCTTTAAGACGGCAATTTTGTCTTGCACAAATTATTCTAGAATGTAAAAAAACAGTAATATTTTGAAAAGTTTCTGAAAAATAATGTGTAAAATATTTATTTCGAGCAAAATCCCTCACAATTTCAGTAATCGCAGCAAAATATGCCAAAAGATGATGTTTCTTACGAAAAAACAAAAGTTGCTTATTTTGATTTAAATGGCCAAGAATTGCAATTTTTGCTGCAAGTTGCATTTAGCAACTTGATCCGAGCCCTATTGATAACTAGAAGGAGAGATATGTGGTTTTCGTCCTTTTGGACGATTGCAGGTGCAATTGTTCGGTCGGAACAGCGAGCATTGTTCTATGCTTCAAATTACTCTATCTGCCACAAAGTTCAATCGATCAAGTTGAAATTAAGCATATGAGCTTTAAATTCCTAGTCAGACATTTGGTTTACTTGGATTTTTCTCTGCCTGGCACAGAATTCCAAAAATGGCTTCTGCCAGTAGCCGACGCATCCAGGTCTTTAGTGATCCTTGACTAGATTATGCAATAAGAATGGGCTGGCTCCTTCAGTGTGTTCGTGCGAGCCTAGACTTTTTCCCCCAAGATTATTTCAAATGTACTCATACTCGATATTTGATAAGCAGAGTGTATTCGAAATAGCTTTGAGGTACTTCATTAACAAATTTATTTCTTAAATAATGCTTTTGAAATAATTTGATGCCTATAACGAGTTGTTACTATGTCATATTTTTTGGATACACGTCCACAGAGAAGTAACAATATTTATAAAGATTAGTTCTCGTTAAAAACGTTGCATCGAACGACCAAAAGTGCCTTATTGATCTACAATTTTCTTTTACCCTGCAAATCTAGAAGTTGTTCTCGAAAGATGTTTCATTGCGAGCTAAAAACGGGATAGATTTTATTCATCTCTGTTTTTTTTGGGTTGTGGATCTTAAGCTCGGAGGTTTAATCCTCGCCCGGCCAGTAAAGCCCTATCACAATCCCATCATAATTCTATTTTTCTGATAGACAATTTCGAATCTGAGATCAGAATGGCTCTTCGTTTGTGGGTGTGGAAGTTTCGTTGAGAATCGAAGCTGAGACCCTTCTCTTTACAAGAAACTGCGTTTATCACAACATCAATTATCCTTCTTAATTCATTGTTATCAATTTTTCCCTATTGATTCCCTTCAACAGCTCACTTAGAAAGGGAGTGTGAAACATTTCTGTATTACAGAGTGGGGCAATAGTATTGACAATTGATTTGAAACGTCTGCTGCAGCAAGATTTGGAGCAAAAGGATGATTTATTTTGTGCAATTAGTTTGAATGGAACATAGTTCATTGATTTTACTCAATATGGCCGCCCTCGGCCTTGATGACATCGCTCAGGCGGCGGATGAAGGCGGAGCAGGCTTTGGAAACCTCAGCCGTGCTGAAAGTGGCCATGTTTCTCTTGACTGATGACTTCAGAGTGCCCAAGCTGTTGTGAGGCTTCTTGTTGACCTTCCCTCCCAGCTCTGACCACAACTAGAAGTCGCATGGGTTGAGGTCAGGGCTGTTGGAAGGCCATTCATTGGGTTTGATCAGAACATCGAACTCGTTACTGAGGAAGTTAATCGCCTTTTTGGAGACATGGGCCGGTGCTGAGTCTTGGATCCACATGAACTTTTGATCTGGGGGATACTGGGCGGCCAACCATGGCAAACCTACCTCATCCAGAAGCCCCACGTAGACGTCCGTGTTCACTCTGACATCAGATGGAAAGATGTGGGCGGGTAGCACTTTCCCGTCACTCGTGACAAGGACAAACACCATGATTTTGGCCGGCTTCTTGGTCCTCATGGCCGG
>CM021323.1:8774331-8866891 GCA_010645155.1 Tigriopus japonicus
TTCTCCGACCTACTGTCCTCGGATGTCCACGGGTGAATGACAATCACAAGTTCCACGAACTGAGGGCAGCAGGTCGGATGAACCGACTGCGCCATGTTCAGTCCTCGAGGAAACAAGTTTGACTCTCCCTTTTATTTGACTAGACATATTTATATAGAGCGAGATGACTAGAACGTGAGCATGACTAGAACAGAGCGTGAGCTATGACTCAACACACCACTATCACTACTTTTGCAAGTCTTGGGTATTTTAGACACTTTTCAATCTGTTTTCGAAAATAATGTTTTGTTTGATGTTCCTTGCGCTTATTCATCCAAGTTTAGTGCTTTCACTCACCTTGACACTTTCCATTTTGTGCGAAGTAGAAAAACTGGGATAGCTAGAACACTAAAAAGTGTTGGCGTATTCTTTTTCCCAATAGCTACTCTAAACAACTTTTTAACTTGGTCTTATTAGACCGGGCGGGGTCAATGGTAGCTTTGGGGTCAAGGCCAATCCCATTTGAGGGAGTCAGTACGTTAAAGGGCCCACCAAACAGAAGCTGATGGTCACACCAGGCCACAATTCAAACTCTTATCATTCTTTACTGCAATTTATCAGTTAAGTATTTCAAAGCTATGACATGACCACTATTTTTGCATTGAATAACATTCTTTGAATTTGTTACGAATGCGGCATCTTCTTGAACTTAAAGAAAAATATAATAACGCTGATTGAGTTGGTGGTTCAGGATGCTGAACTATGCATGGTGAGCTCCGAGTCCAAATATATCTTTATGACTTCAAAAATTTCAAAAGGCATCGCAAACACTCCCAAAATTGCCAAGAAAAGGCGCCGATTTTACTCTAAACTCCATTGCTTCTGGTGCTTTTGTGGTTTTTTTGCAGGAATCTTAGCAGAAGCCGAGACAATTTTTTTTTGTTTCTAATCTCAAGGAGCTCAAAAACTGTTTGCTGACTTCTCCAAAGCAAAGGCTTATTCTAAAACCTTTAAAACCAGAAGGTTATTCGGGAGGAGGACCTCCGAATCCCAATAGAATCGAGGTTTGTTCGTGCAATGAAGTCCTCCTCTCTTCTTTATCGGGCTCCTTCATTGTTCAATTTGTTACCCATTAGTCTTCGTCGGGAATATGTAGGAGCTGATCCTCAAACAGCTTTTAAGTGGGGTTGGATAAATTTTAAATGCGATTATTTAAGGGCTGAACAGATCTGCCAACAGTAACTTATTGCTAAAACAAATTTCGTATTAATGTATCAATTTTTCATCAATTTTCAGGGAGATCAATCTGCAGAGAAAATAAAAATTCCGCGACATAACAGAAATTGATAACCAAGAAGTCAAAAACAAGCCAAAAAAAGACTGATTGATTGAATGAATGAATGAATGCATGAATAAAGGCTTTCTGATTTTTGTCTTTCCGACAATCATAAATAGAAATCTTAATATAAACAAGAAGCTTAATAAGTTTTCATCACCTCACAAGATGGTCCCTACATTTTTTTGCTTCAAGGCCGAAAACATGAGAGAAAAACAAGAGTTTCTTTTGCTTCACCTCTATGCTTGAATTACCCTGTCTTATCATTAATATGCAGGTTTAATTGTTCAATTTTTGCACAAAACGACTCAACATGTCAAGCACGAAAGGCGTTTCTAACTCGATATTAGTGAGTGGGCTGACTTTTTCAATTCAATGGATTTGAATTGAAAAGACTAGGTGGTGGCACTGTCAATTTTAACTCACACATCGAAAGATCTAAAAAGATGAAATGTGTCCAGGAGGCTAGATGTGGAACTATTTTTTGTTTATCAAATGTGCCAAGGAGGCTAAATGTGGAAATGATTTGTCATCATGGAGGCTAAATGAGTGAATACTATTTAAATCAAATGTACTAAGGAGGCTAAATGTAGAAAAAAATTCCATCAAATGTGCCAAAGAGGCTGAATGTGAAATTAAAATATTTGAAAGGAAGACAAAAAAAAGATTGATACGGAGTATCAAAATTAATTTCGTTAGCGAGACATGAACGTGAAATTCAAGATTAAACACATAATTTTCAAAATTCATTTCAATTAAACAATATTTACCACAACTATACCATAAAAACATTAATTAATAGTAGCAAGTATCTTTCAAGTAGTAAGAAGTTGGTTCTTACTAAAAGTTCGTTAGATAGAGGTATTCTCCTATTATGGGTTTTGTATCAATGGATATCTAAAGGTAGTCACAAATTCTCTTTCAAGCGCGCGATGTTTGGTATTGGTCTGAAGAAGGGCCGGTTTTCATTTGGTCAGCCACTGTGAGTTATGACTAGGGCCCGGAAGTATATTCTTTAAATATCAAATATCTTAAAGACATTTTTCGTCATTTCCTCGATTTTTTAAAATATTTTGGCAGTTTTGAGGAAAAATCAAATATTTTCTTGCTTTTTGGGGCAGAAAAAAATGTTTCAGGAAAATTTGAGCAAAATTAATGAATGGTCAATACGTATCAGGGATTAAACAAAACGAACCATATACATTAAAATGGCTACAAAAGGGCATTTGTACTGAAGTTAACACTAAAAACCATAATTACTTCAGTCACATACGCAAAAAACTGCGCCATTTATTGAGACCTTTTTTTGACCCAATTTTCGATTGAGGCAAAAATGAAAAAATAAAATGTTATTTCTTGTTTTGCTTCAAAGCTGACAAAACGAATGAAAAAAAGTTTGCGTTTTCTTTTCTCCTTTTCTTTTGTTTTTGTGTAGAACAGAAGAACTCCTAAAACGCGCCCGAAATGACATTGCGGCAAATACTTTGACTCGGGCGAAAGGAACAATAAAACAAGTGAGGGAAGGAAGAACTACAGTTCTAAAGAGACAAAACTGCCACTCGGGTTAGGTAAGTGGCGATTGGCTTTGAGCTCATTTCATTAGTCCAACAGCAAGGGTGCCAAGTTACTTAATTTGTCATGCATTGCTTCTGATCGCACAAAGCAGTTAAATGAGCAGTTCCGCCACTGACTTCCTGAAATCGCAAAATTAAGTTATGATTCACGTAACCAAATGTGGCTTCCGTCATATCCCATCGCACACACACAGTGCAAGCTTATTGAATCAGGAACAATTTGGGAGTGACATTTTTGTCTCTATAGAACTGTAGGGAGAACCAACCAACCTGATCGTCGGCTCCGCTGTGTCTCACGAACTGTTGGGATGGACTGAGATACAATCTTCAATCTTGTTTGATGGACGGACGCAACCAAAACTGACGAATTGACGATCAAAACGGAGTTTACTTCAAGGCCACCGCCTGAACATGCTTTGCCACCGCCTAGGTTACGTGTATCAAATAGTTTTCAACTGTTTGTTTGCCGTGGAAGACACGAGCAATACCTGAATAAAGAGGGTTATTTTTAATTTTAAAAAATTGGTATTCTCTTTTACTCTACGTAATTCATTAGGAATCGTCAGTTTCATACCTCAAAATGTCCTGGTAATTTTACACCCTAGCAATCAAGGGAATACTTAACTTAAAACAGTTGGAGATGGTTCATTGGTGCAGTTGGTTTAAGTGCGACCGAGTTGTTCTCGTGTTCATGGGTCAATTCCAAGTCTAGCAAAAACTCGTCCCAAATGGCAACAATTAGACCAGAAAGAGCCCCAAAAGTTCATCAATCACATGCGTTTTCACTTTTCATGTTGTTTATAATCATGGCTTGATTATGTGTTAATGAGAAAAACAATTCTCGCAGTAAATATCAATTAAACGATAGATTAAAATCCCAAGAACAACAGTAGTAGCTAAAACATCTCACGAACGTGATTTTTAGGGCACCATCTCCTCTCAGTTTTGGATCTCCCTTGAAGCATACATCTACATCTTAAAATTATCAGAATATCCCTTTCAATTGGAGGAATTGTCAGTGGTGAAAAATTCGTGCCGTTTTTTAAGCAAAACTTCTCCGTCCCACTACACTTTACTTGAGCAATTTTCTATTCACATGAAATTGTATATCGTGATAGTACCCCAAAAATTTCAATAACACGGTGCTCATTTCGTTTCTTTATTTTTTTCTCTGGTCTCGTGATTGGCTTGTCTATCTATAAAATTAATCAAATAACAACGATATAATTCAATTTGTTAAGAAACTAGGATCCATGTCTTTGCCTTGGTGACTTGAATGCGGAGACTAGACATTTATGGATTAATAGATTTGAAGAAGATAATCCAAGTTAAAGTTTTAGGGATAAAAGCCTTAGAGTCAATTTTGGGTGTGGTTGGACTTGTATCAGCCATTGGCTATAGTTGTGCCACCGTCACCGATTTCTAAGTCTCCTTTCTAACTTTGGAGAAGATCTGGGCAACGAAATACAGAGTCAAAATCAGAGTTCAGGACTAGAGTAGGCTAGCAATGTAGTCGATGTCAAAAAATTCCAGGTGTTTTTGTGCCAAATTCAAGTGGACTTGAATTTCACTTGGTTTCATTTGGACCTAGAGAGCCGCCAGAATTTTTGCTCTACTGAAAACTTGTTTTAACACATCTTAAGAATCTTGTTAAATATCAGTGACGAGGCAAACCCGATACTCAAGTATTTCTATTTTTAGGACTACCGTCAAACTTAAAGGCCTGTTTGGTAACGGGCAACAGAAAAAATATCTTTTGTTCCAAAAGCCACCCATGTATTAAAGGCGTAATTTTTTTTGTCAAAAATGCCAGGTTAAGGTTCATTTTGAGAAGGAACGTGGGTTTCATGTATGGCCCGGAATGTTTTTATTTTGTTGTCAAGCAGAAATCCCAGACGGTTTACGTCAGCTGACCTTACTCTTCAAAACGTCTAGGATTTCTGCTCCACAGCAAATCAGAGTCGGCTTGGCGACTTTTCGGCGGAATGGATATTTTTCGGGTTGGTTGCGGTTTTTTACCACCACTACAAGGAATGCGATTCCCTTTAAAAATTAAATCGTTAATACAATTTATGCAATTAATAATTTATACGACATTTGATCTATCAACGAGTGATTGTTGGCAGATCTGCACAACCCTTGAATAGTGGGTAGGCCAGGAATAGTATTCAAAAATTTGTCAAATCCTGCCTTAAATGTTGTTAGAGGATCAGCTCCTACATATTCCCGACGAAGACTAATGGGTAACAAATTGAACAATGAAGGAGCCCGATAAAGCACAGAGGAGGACTTCATTGTTTGAACTGGCCTCGATTCTATTGGGATTTGGAGGTGCTCTCAGAACGCACGTAAAACCTCTACGATCGCTACAACTGATCTCAAATCCGGGGTTAGGACAGAGCCACGGGTAGTTATTTAAGGAAATTTTTAATTTCAATGGCATTCCATTTTCAGTGGTACCACACCATTGGCATAAACATTGGAAAGAAGGAAATGCATAAATTAAAATCTTCCCCCATGGAAAATGAGAGAAATGTCCTTTTTAGTTATGGCATGGTTTGAATCCATTTTCCTCCTTATCCAATCATGAGAAGGATGTCTCCTTTGTAACACATTTTTGGGCCCCAATGTGTCCTTGATATGGAGCAAAGCTTAATTTCGATTTTGCACATCATAGACAATTTATTGATTTAGAAGGCTTTGTTTATTGCAATCAAGAAAAATCTGCTATGGTAACAATGATGAAGAGGAGCAAAATGTCCCTTGAGGATAGTGCTTCAAGTGCATTAATTTGCTTAGTTGCTGTTTTGATAATTCTAATGAAAGCCTTTCTGAGTTAGAATTACAAAAACTAAACAACTATAAAGTAAGGCAGTTTATTTATCATCAGAAATGGATTCACAATGGCCAACAATACAAGGCAAAAAAAGGAGATAGGAAAGTCATGATTGTCAAGAAACAAGACTTGGAATGGAAAATGTTGAGCAATGAACTCAAAATCACAACTGAACAACATGACTCATATTCACATAGTTTTGTTACAGAACTTTTAGGACAACTTTCAGATGATTTTCATTGATGTGTTGGATACTGAGTGCACTGTGAAGATTTTTTATGCATGGAAATTGTTTGTACACATGGCACACTAGATGAGTTTGATGCTCGTGCTCTCTTTGATGTATAAGTGACATTTTGCTCACAGGCCTGTGATTTTGTCACTTTTAAAGCACACAATCAGCAAAAGAACTGATCAAGGATCACATTGTTCAGGCTTCAATAACTTGGATTCTTCAAAATCCTTTGTTCTATGTTCTTCACTCGGTCATTAATGCACTTTACCTCATGCAAATTTTTGTTGGCATGAATACTTTGCCTAAAGTGGAAGGCCAACACAGTATTGTTCATTTGGTGATTGCAATCTTGACATGGAGGACTTCTCGCAAGAAAAAAGCGATTTGCAGAATGATATTCAGGATTGCACACATTGACACATGATAAGCACATGATCAACGAAGAAATGACCAATCTACCACAATAACATCATCTCAGATGTACCAAACTGATCCAAATTAATCACCAATAGATACAGGATGTAAAAGTCACTTTCACAAACTAAACAAACATGCTGTGCCTTGAATATCCTTGTCCCTTCTTGTATTGAGGTAGTGATACTCATACATCAAATTAAACTCAAGTCAAGAAATTGGCCAAGGATCAGTTAATTACAAACATCAGTACAGTTACACTGAAAGGTAATAATGTAAGGTCCTACATTCAGGAGCTGCCCTTCTCATGATTTTAATCAAGGGGAAAAAGATTCAAAACACGTCATAACTAAAATGACAATTTCTGTCATATTCCATGGGGGAAGATTTTAATTTTTGCATTTTTTTCTTCCGAAGACTTAAGCCAATGGTGTGGTACCACTGAAAGTGGAATGCCATTGAAATTAAAAAAATCTTGAAATAACTACCCGTGGAGCCCATGAACGCTCATGAAAACATGCAGTATCAGATATCTTTCATACCTTCTCTGAGTACTGAACAGCCCTAAGTTCTGGAGCCTCTCCCAATACGAGAGCTCTCTCATTCCTGTAATGTTCCTAGTAAAACATCTTTGGACCTGCTCGACCTTTTGCAAACCTGCCGAACTCATTGGAGCCCAAATGGGTGAGGCATATTCAAGATTAGCCTGAGCAATCGGCTGGTGCAGAGTTAGCGTCGTATCACTAACTTTGGACTGGAAAGTGCGACAGAAATGCCTTCCCCATTTTCAACTGAATATGCTCATCAATATGCAAACTTTCCATCATCTTGGATGACAACTCCTAAATCCTTCATGGACGATCGGATCGGATGGGATCGAATGGGATCCGGCTCATATAGGGTCTTGCAGAAAGAATTTCTAACATCATTGCGCTGGTTGTCACAATGTTTTTAAGATCAATGACTTTTTGTATAAGGAGCATTTGGTTTTTTAAACATTAAGTATCTCTTTGAAGAAAAATTAAAAAAGCATGGGAAAAAAAGCTTAAGTTGAGGCCAAGAAAAAATGCATCTAAAAATTTATGAGTTGACTATTCGGAGGTTGGTTCCAACTCCGTATCGGTTCCTGGGTTTTTGGATCCCATTCACGACGAGTCGAACTCAAAACCGATGCAAGAAAGACTTGGGAAAAAATTGTAGCCAAGGCATTTACTATTTCTGTATTTGTTGCAGAATCCTGGAAGCATTAGTCGATCAAATTGGGGTGTCATGGTCTTTTTTTAGCTGCGCAGGGCCCTCAATTCGTATTTTCATTTCGTACTTGGTGCTTGAAGTCATACTTAAAGCATAAAGTCTCATTTCAACCCCGTTTTGAAGACCGAACCACTAAGTGGGGTGAAAAGTAACCTCCTTGACCGACCAAAATGCAATGTTACTGCAAAATATGCTTGTAGTGCCTTGTAGTCCGTTCATATTTAGGTATTCGTTTCAAATTTCAATGGATTATTGCCCTTCATTTTGTTTTGACAGTTCATTGATGTTGGCGTGTTTGGTATCATGTCGAAAATGGATCAACACGGCTTCCGTTTTGTCTTAAAACATTATTTTTTATTAATCAAAATGGCAAAGGAAGCAAAAGAAAAGTTTGATAAATGTAATGAGATAAATGCTCCGTCAAATTATTCCATTAAATATTAGTTTTGTCACTTTTGTGGTTTCCAAAACGTCACTACCGATCAAAGACGTTGTCGAAGGCCCTCTGAAACAGTTACTGATGAAACTGACAAAATGTTCAGTGTAGTCTTAATGTTAGCTACCAGCTCACGCTCCTTCACTTTCCGGTCAGCCAGCCCCAATTCATGAGCTTTTTTGACGTTTTCATCCATAAAATCATCACATTCATTTTCAACATGATGCCAAACACCTCAACATCAATGGTCTGTCAAAACAAAATGAAGGGCAATAATCCATTGAAATTTGATATGGGTGCCTAAATATGAATGAACTACAAGGCACTATAAGCATATTTTGCAGTAGCTTTGTATTTTGTCGGTCAAGGAGGTTACTTTGCACCTTACCTAGTAGAAAAAGTGTCATTCCCGAACCTAAGTTGAACTTGAAAGTTCGATTCTGGTTGTACATATTCTCATCTCAGTCATCTCACATTTTCCCTTCAAGTTCAATCCTTCAAGATTGGTTCGACCAGTCTTTGTTATCAAACATGAAATGGAAAGTGCTCATTCAAAGTGGGGTGGCAAAGTGGATGCCTTACACCAGGGGTGTGCAAACCCTGGCCCGCGGGCCAAATGTGGCCCGCGAGCTGATTTCGCATGGCCCGCGAGAGGATCTGTCATTTTCAATAGACTGTGACCCGCAGTTTCGGTAGGTAGATTGTAGAATTTTATACTAGAAATTATTTGCCGTTTTGGATGGTGTGGCCCGCGAGCGCCAACGGTCCGGCCAATTTGGCCCATTGCTAAATAAGTTTGCACACCCCTGCTTTACACGACCAAAGATAGATGTAATACGATTTTTTGCCTAAGGTGGATAACAAGGAGGTTTTCGGTGGCATCCAGAGATTTCCAAAGTCGAGCGGAATTTCATCGTTTTATGGGCATGGGGTTATTGATAATGATAGTTAAATACACTAACCAAGTGGTGGGTTATAGGAAAATAAGTCTCGAGAAGTTTTCCAAACAAAACCAAGTATTCCTAAGGCTTTCAGAATTAAAGGTTCTAGAAAACTTGACCCAGGGTTCTATTTGTATTACGAGTACGATATCCTGAAACATAGTATTGAAACAACAGTATTTATTCGTTCAATGTCTTTTTCAGATTCCGAGTCAGAAATTTACATCTTAGTAACTCGTAAGGTTGAAATATATAATTGATAAATAAATATACATCAATGATGATGAAATATATAAATGATGAGTAAATAATAAATGAATAAATTGGAGCATCTTTTGAATTAAGAATACTGATTTTAATGAAAGTCCGGGACACGGTACACTCTGTTCAGTTAAGTTACTCTTCCATGAACATTTCTCCAGAGTAAGATAAAACGAAGTCCTCTTTTCTTTGAAGCGACTAATCAATCCGGTTTTTCGGCATCATGCTCATACCACAAGGTGTTTCGAATGGCTTTTTAGGTTTGTATCGAAATACCCAAAGACATCTTAACATTTTCTGGACTCAAAACTCAATGGGGAACAACTTTACTTTTATTGTTTTTTAATAAGTTTAGGTCCAGGGAAGAAGTTATTTACCTAAAAACCTATTATAACATTTTTGTTGGAAAACTATTCAATCCATATTTAGAGACCATTTAGTTATCCATTGAAGTCAAATTAAATAAAAAAGATTCATCAACAACTGAGCTATTTGGGTTTGAATGGTGGTCCTTTTTTGACCACAAAAAGCCGAAAAACACACCAGTTATATCAAAAAACAAATTCCCAAAGATTTTCTATATCTTTTCAATGCCGCGAAAGAAAATATTTTTTTTTGAGTTTTGAGGTTTATGTCAAAATAGCTCAAAATATCACCAGGAGTGTTGCCAGTTTTGACTCGGAAGTTTATCGCTGTTAAAAAGGGCAGGTTGTATTGAACTTTATGAAAAGACCTAAACAGGGACCAATTTGGCAACACTCGAACTAGCTCGATTTCGAGTTCTATTCAGTTATTAAGATGAATCTCGAGTTGGCAGTGCTGCCATATTTTATGGCAGATAAGGTCTATTGCTTGTTGAAAAGTTTAGTTGTGGTCAGATTTTTGACCTTAAAACCAAAATGGCAAAACTCTGCCAAAAATCCAACTCGAAACACATCAGGACTAAACAAAGCTTGCAACATGTTCATGGTGGCCAAAACTCACGCTTTTTGTTTTTTTACACTTTTTTTCTTTTAAAAGTGATTAACTATAACAGATCATTAATTATATTTTAAGGTTTAAACAAAAGATTCGCAATTCATATCAATGTTTAGAATAAGTGAAAAATTGATTGTTGATTATTTTTACAAAGAGACATGAAAGACTCGAGTCCTGGAACAGGCTTTGAGTCTTTCCCAATTTAGGGGAAAACGAGAAAAGCGGATTGTTTTTTTTTGGGGGGGGGGGCGGATTTTTTAATACCGCTACAATGAATGGGATTCCTTGTAAAGAGAGTCAATGATTAATTTAGTTTATAAAATTACCGTTTATATGAAATTTGACTACCAATGAGTTACTGTTGGCAGATCTGTACAACCCTTGAATATTGGGTTGGTCAGGATTCGATTCGCATCCCACGAGTCATTGTAAAGTCTCATTTACAGCCCTAATCTTAGCTCGGATATGTTATGGATCTATAAGAACTTTATTGCAAACATTCTACCCACCCAAAACAACACAATTTAAGACCTTGCCAATGCAAAAGTTTGGTCACTCTGACTGTCCACTCAAAAGATGTGAGAGTTTCATTTTCATATGGGCAAATTGTGCTCAGCCCTACCTTCTATCTGGCTAATTGAGCAAGTGAAACACGATCTTGAAATCAAATAGACAATTTATGCCAAGAACATTCGCATGATCGTGGATAGGTGGAAAAAGAATGAGAGAGGAGTGATTAGAACTAAAGAAGCTTCTGTAATTAGAACAAGATGTATATTCATGCAAGGGCATCTATAATTTGCTGGACTGCTCACGGCCTACCAAGATCGAGTAAATTTACTACACAGAAAAAGGAAAAGTCTCGTTTCCCTTTTTTCCTGTGTAATAAATCAACTTGATCTTGGTCGCTGTGTTCAATCCAGTAAATTCTAGAAATCCTTGATTCAAGCAAGAAGCGGTGAAAATCATAATTTTTAGAAGGATTAATTCAATTGCGTTCTTCTGCAAACGAGACCTGAGGCTAGTTTTTTAAGCGCAAAGATTGATCTCAAGATCGAACTTACAGTACTAAAGTACGATCTTAAGATCGATCTTTGCGTCTTAAAAAACTAGCCTCTGGCTTGTACTCAGTAGACGACATATTTCAAATTTCAGCTCAATCGAATGACGGAGTGAAAAGTTATGCCTTCTCAAACTTATGTACTGAAGAGAGCATTGAATGAATGAATTCGCCCTTTTGTGGTAAAACGATTACCACAAAAGGGCGAGTTCATTCCTTCCTGGTAGGATTTGCACTGAACTTTGAGAGAGCATTTCTTTTGACTCCTACGTTCGATTGAGCTGAAAATTGAAATACGTATTCTTATCAACAAAGGCAAGGTCTCGTTTGTAGAAGAACGTAATTGAACTGTTCCTGGTGGAAATCATGATTCCTCTCGTTAGCCTCTCAGTCCAGTGAAGTTCAGTGGTTCTTGACTCAAGCAAGGTGAAAAATAAGCGAAGTTAATTACATTGTGGAACTAGCTGAACTCAATTCATCGTAGCAACGCAATTTAGGGAACACAACAACATTCCAAACATACTGTTTTTTATGTTAAATCTTTCAAAGTTTTTAAAGTTCAGAGCCTAAATTTAGAAACATGCACGCTCATTCGAAGGTGTACTTATTTGGAGGCAAACTATAATACATCAGGGAAGATAAGGGGATATTACAACTACGTATTTGGTGTTTCCCATTGTAGCCTTTCTAATCAAAATATGCGTTTTCTCGTACGTAGGTTGCTAACTATTTAGTAAACCCACTCTTTTTGATTGCTTTCCACCCACCTAAGAGAAAATGTAATTCCTAGCGCATCTCGAAAAGATTTCTTTCCAAGTGATCACAGTGATCAAGTGAAACAGAAAATTAAAATAAAATAAAAGATTTATGTCTAAAAGTCATGCTCTGACCTATGAAATCAGTCCTTCTTAATTTTCTCCATTGTTTGTCTTCAAATTGATTTAAAGCTTGTTCTACCAACAAGCATTGTAGAGTATAGGAGATAAGATAGAATAATAAAATAGAGGAAGGAGAGATGAGAAGAGAAGAGTGGGTAGAGCATGATCAGCCCTGATTAAATAGCAAGCAAGTAGTGTGGAATATAAATAAAAAGGAACAGAAAGAAATTTTCCATATCAAGAGAAAGCGAGCTCTTTTTAAATGATTTAATTTTTACACAATATCTGATCCAAAGGTATAGTTTGTTCCCAATCCGTGGCATTCTCACAAAGAAAGAGTGACAACGAATACGGTTATTAGCAAAGGGTTCAAGTATAGGGGGACTCAATATTTTACAGTTCGTGGGGCCACACAGTTTTGCTTAAACGCCAAAATCAACTAAGGACCCACAATTTTCAATTGTACTAGTGCAGCGGACAATGTTAAGTTTAGAATGAGGCTTTGCTGAAGTCGTCTCGTTTGTAACGTCTAGAGATTAGGCTTCATAATTTAAATTGAACATTCTTGGAACACATTTAGTTGACTGACGTTGAATCTTCTCCAATCGAAATACGTCCCCAAGATTTGGAGGAGACCACACTTGCGATGAAAAATCTCAAAGGGGCCGTGCATAATTCTGTTGAAGACTAATCGGACTTTTTTCGCAGTGGGAGATGATAAATTCAACAAAGGTCATGATACTGTGTTTAAAGTACTTCCAAGGCAGAATTTTCGAAGCTGAAGCAATGTCAGCGCTTAAGAGACCTAACAACGAACGATTTCTTCACAACGGTTGGAAAACTTGACTTTCATTTTTTTGTTCTTGGGAATTCAATGAGCCAAATTCAAAGTTTTGATGACAATTGACATGCCTCTTGAGCCCTGGCAAGCTCTGAGTGTGTGTTCGTAGAATTAATTTCTTAAAACAAATGCACTTTTTTCTTCTTTTTTAGACTGAACTTGGACACTATTGGTTGAGCGATGGCCTTCATGCTTTCTTCTTTGCTACCTTTCTTAAGAAATGGAACAGGGTGTATGGGGTGGTCTAGTATTGTGAAAAACTCTCTTTAGGCTGAAAAACTGAGCAAGGGAGGCTGAGTTAATCTAACTTGTGCATGTCATTTCCAGGGAATTAAATAATCAATGACCCTCAGATATCCCTCAGAGGGCATTTCCTGCTTAAAAATCACGTCTTCTTGGACTTGAGCTACGCATCATTTGATGAATGTCGTCATTCCACTCTCTATGAAAAAGTAAGAGAATATGTGTAATATTTGTCAGTCATGAAGCAAAGAGCTAAATAGCTATTCTTGACATTAACAAGCAATAAAAATCTACATCATTTCGTTAGGTCATATATCCGGGATTTGCAACCTAAGACTGGCACAAAAAAATGAATCAAAGCACCAAGAAACTACATTACGTACATAATACATACTACCATATCAGGATGATCTAATCATATTCACTTAAAATTGGGCCTCTTGAGCTTAATCTTTTGTGAGATATGAAAATGGGAAAACCTAAACGGTCGTTCTAGCTTCACAACTTTTAATGCTTCATCATTTGTGCCAAATGTAGCTTGTCAATACTTTAGGCCTATATGGAGTTGTGTGAAGGGGATGAAACATTGAATTTCAAGCCTTGTAGTGCGTTCATTTCTATGCCATGTTTGTTCGTTCGTTCGTGTTTCACTCACTCGCTCAACAACTCCTCCGAGTTGCTAATGATTGAATGCCAAAAGCCAAGCGTAATCGATTTCGAATGCCTCTTCCAAATCCCTGTCATTCCTGAGTGCGTTTCGACTGTATGAGTTTGAAAAGAATACGAAATGATGTGGGTGCTCCTCACCACGGCATCAACTACGTACGTACGTACGTATACCCTTGTGTGCGTTCAATAGTAGGTACCTAGTTCTTTAGTCGCCCAAATACAATCCTGTTTCAAGTCGTCGTTCCCCGTTCGTCGCCTTTGATTTACTCATACGTTGGTCTGGCCTGATGTGGCTGGAATATTTAACTAATGTATTCCATAGTTATTGTTGCATGCGATTGACAGCCCCCGTCTGTAGTCCATACCGAGGTAGTAATGCTGCCCTAAACCGAGAAGAACGAACCCTTTTGTTGTCCAACCACCCTACTAGTTCAGTACGTAGGTTGGCTCCAATCGAGAATGTCGCCAAGCGTGGCATTATGATAGACGACCTGCAGAAAGGGGGGATAGACTTGCATGTATGTAGTCAAAAATGGATCTCTCTCTTTCCCTCCGAACGCCCTTTTTAATAAGGTTTCTCTTATCGATTGGGGTGTAATCCAATCGCAAAACTCCTGTTTCCTCTCTGCTCGTTGTTCGTGATGGACTCTGGCTGGAAAGAAATTGTGGAATAGGATTTGGCCCAAGCTTAGTTGGTGAGGCGAGTAGCTCGTCCACCATATCGTATCGTCCACTGGCATGATGTGGTGAGCGTCAGCCAGCGCCACTGGCAGCCATTTATTACTACTATCAAACGCAATGGAACGGAGAACCACCAACAACCATCGTGGCAACGACGCCGACCACCATTCTTACTTCTACTTCTGCTACAGCAACCACATCTCGTCATCAACAGCAACTTCTATCAAGGCAGCAAAAACCAGCAGCAGCCATTGCAGTGCTAGTAACCACTGGACTAGAAGTGAGTTGGTGGGTGAGGGTTTAATTTATGTCCCACTCGATGATATGAATAGCCGTGCAAAAGCGAGGAAACACGCCGCCTCAGCAACAACAACAACAACAACAACAACAACAACAACAACAACAGCAGCAGCAAGTTTTAACCACCACCATCATCATGAAAAAGAAGGACGATAATCATCATAATAATAATGATGGTGGCGGTGGTGTATGCAACCGCTCCCCAAAAGCCAGGCCCGTATTAAAACCAACTTCATTTAGCTTGGCACCATGTTCCGTTTTTTTTTAAATCTTGATCCCTTGTTAAAGCTCTTTCCCCTTTTCTTCAACTAAAACGTCGTTATCATTTTTAAGTCAAAATTTCAACTTTCAAGACCCAAAAGACCAACCCAGGCAAGTGAAGGGGCACTCAGTGGTCTCCATATATTTATGTGCATGTCGGTCTGTCTCTGTTTCCATCCATCCATCCATTTCCATCCTGAACCACCACCTCCAGTGTAGACTAGCTCGTCCACCACTCCCTCCCTCCGTTCGTTCCTCCCTTTCCTCCCCTTCTCCTTCTTCTCTGGCAGGAGCAGCTGTCAAACGCCCCCCTTCTTCTGCAGTTCTTCTTCTTCTTTCCCTCTCATTTTGTGCGTAGGAAACAGCTTGTGGCAGCAAACCAGCCCCATTACTCGAACTGTGATCCAGCGCCGTCTGAACACTTGGAACACGGAGCAGCTGTTGCCTTGATTCGAGTTCGAGTCCAACTTCTACGTACTAGGGTATCAACTCCTAGACGACTCGAACATCTGGACTAGTGCCCTTAAGGGGTATATTTGGGAGCGAGTTTATTTCCTAAATGATATTCCTTGCGCTATTTTACACATAATGTGATGTTAATACACATGGGATGAGGATTGGTCCAGTGTTTCAGAAGCCCAAGTCCGAGTTCATGTTTTTCAGTGCCAAGCATTCGCTTGTTTGATGTTCTGAGCTGCTGCTGCTGCCACCGCCATACTCTCTGCTGCTTAACTCGATAGAAGAATGTAGTATGTGTTCTGTGAAGTACCGGAGTAGTGCTCTTACTACTACACCACCACCACCATCATCATGTTCATTGCTGTGAAAGAAGCAGGCTTGAATTTTGTTCAGGCGGGAACTAGAGCTCAAGTCCGTTTCATCGTTGTGATGATGGCCCTGGTTGGCTTTATTCGACTAATGATGGGGAAGAATATATTTGGCTTCGAGCAATTTAACAGTAGCAACAAAGCAATGTCAGTCGAAGAGCTATTCGAACATCCCCCCCCCAAAAATGCAACCCAGGGTATGAAAATTGAAAATGGACCCTCAATCGGCCCCGACTTTATAGCCCGGGTCGTAAATGTGGATTCACTAATTTTTGAGCATTTTTTCTTTCGCCTTCTTCTTCCTTTTCTTCTCTCCACCGTCATCTTAGCATTGGTTTACCGGGTTGAATTTATGGCCGTTAGCTAGCTTGTGTGGAGCTATCGTCGTAGCATTTTGAGAGCCTTTGAGTCTGCTTTTGATGGGGTTTTCGTGAAATTAATATCCCTTCGTGTTTCGACGGAAAGTCGATCTGAGATTGAGAAGAACTGGGCATTTGGTCCTCCTTGTGCAAGTCTCAATTTGACGAAGTCTCGAGCAAGCCCTGACGAGAGGAACTACGAAATTAAGATTTTCCAAGCCGTACAATCCCTTTGGGACCTCGAAATCGAATTTTGCTTTGGAGCTGCGCTTGGTTTTTCCCGTCGCTGCGACTTCGTCAAGTTGAGACGCAGAATATATTAGAAGACCGAGTCGAGGGGCGGAATGGAGGGACTTGCCTGAAAGTAAACTGCCACGAGCATTGCATGTTGTGCCTTCCCCTTCCAACTCAGGGTTGCTGGTACATTCGCTGATGGAAAAAGAAAAGATGCTTCAAATCATTTTTGGATTCGCCCCTTAAAACCTTTGATGCATGCTTGTTTCCCTGTGCGCCTTCTCGAAGCCTTTATTGATTCGCCACAATCTAATCGGCGTCCCTGAAAGTTGTTCCACTCTTGTTGAACTGACAGATATTTGGCCGTCAATAGCGGAACAACTGGAATGGCCGCCATCCTTGTGTGTTCAGTGGAAGAATTAGTTGTTGTTGCTGTGGTAGTCGTCATTGCTGTTTAACCGACGACAACAACAACAACTTCTCTTACTTCTACGATCTCATCGTTGTCGACGACTCAACCCTGTGGTCGATTCCACTTCCTAGCACAAAAATGCTCTGCACTCACTCACTCACTCACCAGCATGATATACGCAAAGCTGGCCAAGTAACTTTGGTTCCTTCACCATTCTACGTATCTATCCACTCAGACAAGACTTTTCGCCTCACTCAGGCACGCACACACTCACATACATTCAAAAAGAACGAGAGAGAGAGAGAGAAGTGTGAGTGAGCCCTGACTACATACAGGGTAGTCCGTACGTACAAAATGTGCCCCCTTCTCTTTCTCTCTGATGAATTCTCTTTCTGTCTTTCTTTCATACTGGCAGCAACATAAAGCGACTCTTCCTCACCAAGCAATCGCACGACGACGTCCTAGTCGACAAGAACATGTTCTGTTGGCTGAATTCACATTTACTCTCTCTCTCGCACATACGTACGCACTCACAAATACGTACATGTAGTAGATATGGAGGACCTCCGAGCACACTGCTGCCATCCCTATCAGAACATTGTAGTAGTGAGATCATTGCCGTACTAGTGGACCTCGTAGTAGTGGGATGGAAACGACTCTCGGTCGACAGCAGCCCTCATCGTCATCGTTCAGAGTAGTTCTCACTAGGGTGCCTACTAGAAGTGCCTAGTCTCACGATGACTACTGCCACCTCTCTCTCTACGAAGATCTCGTTTCAAAGAACTCGGGAGATCGAAAGAACCAACGAAACGAACGAACGAACAAACTGCGACCGTGATGATGATGATGATGATGACGATGAAGTAGAGGAACAAAAAAGACGAGCGAAAAGTCCAGCATTATATTTGACTCTCTACTTGATCAAGTTGAAATCGTTTTGCTGCCATTTTTAGCGAATTCGAGAAGCTCTTATGTCTATAAACAACGTGAGTAAGCAAATTTAACAAGGCGATGTGAAATGCTCTTTTAGGATTTCATAACAATGGTGTAAAAGGAAACTTCAAACAGCAATAGAATGTACGCGTTCTCTGTAAAAGAAATATTCATGCAACTGATTTCGTATTAAGACTCCCCAACATGGTTGAGAAAGCCCTGCCTTTGGCACCTCATGTAGAGGGACCCCATCCTCCACTCCCTCTATCGTCTGGTTGGGTTCCGAGATGGATGAATGTGTGTTTGTTTGTGAGTGAGTATGTGTGTTTACAATAAAAGGAAACCCACTTTAGAGAGAAAGAGGAAACTCAGCGGATCCCGCGCGAGGAAAGAAGAAAGAGGAAAAGGAGGAGGATCGAAGAGGAGAGGAAAAGAAAGAAAGAAAGACGTCCAACTTGTACGAACCATTCAAGAAAAGATGATCACTCAGCAAGTCAAAGACGTCAGAGACCGAGATGAGAAGATGGAAGTTGGATGTTGGAAGTGCCTCTTGATTCATGCGTTCGTCCGTTTTTTCATTTCTTCGTTTCCGAGCCATCTTGTTCGTATGGCGCTCATGTCTGATCTCACCAGGTTTTTTCGCTGACGAGGCACGGCCAAGATAGTAGTACCAAGGATGCTTTGAAACATTGATGAGCTTGGCCAAGTCTTGAACGTCATGCATGATTCATGGATTCATAGAGCGAGATCGCATTGTCAATCTGACAACTCGTTCTGTAACGAAAGATCAGACGATTCCGATGAATTTCCTGCATAAATGAATACGGCATTATGGATAGTCATTACAACTATAAATATTGGGTTGTTCTCATTAATCGTGGCTTGGTAATTTGCATTCCGAGCAGGCAAACGCTCGGACATCTGATATTGACTTGTTGACGACTTGGCAAATTTCGATCCCATACATTTTGCCTAATTCAAATATTTAGGTGTCCGTACTTCTTTTATGCGTTCTTGATGGCAATTGGAATGCAATTCAGTGCGCAAATGTTTATTCCCAGAGGTATATTATTATTATTATTGTTGTTGCATGCCATATTCTGGCACGGCCAAACTCGTCAGTTAACACTCGTAGATATTTATTTTAAAAAGATCAGCATACTAAGTGGCATTTGATCCGGGATAGATTTTGTTGCCATGGGCAAGATTGGGTCGTCGATTGAGAGGAAGCACACGTTTAAAAGTCTGGACGATCCAATTTTTACTTTCGCTCTCTTGCACTCTTCATATTTCAATGCTTATCCTTTAAGTCTTCATTCTTCCATCATCTTGAATTTTCTTTTCCAACATGTTTTGGATGGCTTTCAAAACGTGGAAAAAAACAAAAAATAAGATTCGAAACAAATTAACGCATATGTTGTATTTAATTCGTACTAATCGCTGAAATTTGAAAAATGTCGCCTACTGAATACAAGCCAGGTCTCGTTTGCAGAAGAACGTAATTGAATGAATCCTTCTAAAAATCATAGTTCTCACCGTTAGCCTTCCACTCCAGTTTTCAGTGCTTCTTGACTCAAAGTAGTGATGTACCTAATCGAAACAAAAGCCCAAAATGCTTTGGCTTTTACATAAAGTATAGAGATTAGACTTAACCTAAACGAACCTCCAAAACGAAACAAAGTGTCAGAGGTATTCTTTATGGTGCATGTCTGTTTTTGGTTTCGGTAGGCATAACCGAAACCGAAACCAAAATTACGGCCGATAGCGCTTTTGGTCCATCATTAACTTAAAGCGGGGGTCGGCAACCGCTTCTACGTCAGGGCCCACCAATTTATTTGACAGCGTGTTGTCAAGGGCCCACCAAACAGACGTTGGGAGAAAAATGAAAAAACATAGTGTGTGCTTCATAAATTCTAGGGATTCTTTCCTCTCAGGAAAAATACCCGGTTACAAAATGTAGTGCAGGGGTCGGCAACCGCTGTTAGGTCAGGGCCCACCAATTTGACTACGTGTTGTCAAGGGCCCACCAAACAGACGTTGGTAGATCCAGGGGCCCACCATGTACGATCAAAGAGCTTAGGGCCCACGAGCACAGTACTATGGATCGCTCACGGGCCCACTATTTTGGTCGTTACCCGCAGCGCCTGGGCCCACCAAAGACCACCCTTTGGCCCACATGTGGGCTGCGGCCCACCGATTGCCGACCCCTGACTTAAAGTATTAGAAATCTGACAGCATTTTTTTTCTAGCGATAAACCTTGTTTTGGGGCAACAAACTCAGGTAATATTACTGGAAATTTTCGTCAAATGTAGCGTCTGATGTTTCTTATTCTTGTGATAAGTTTTAGGAATGGCAATAGTTTTGTCTGTGGTTTTGTGTAAAGGACCAATGTTAAAGTAACATTCCGTAATGTTCATGGCCTCATGCACGACACCTTAATAATAACACGACCAAGGAAATCTGAACGAGAGGAAGAACTGCCAAGAGGAAGGAAGTACCATTGCCAAAGGATCCACAAATCAATCCTTCATACATCGGTCCGCTTTCTTTACTTTTGTTGTTCATGATCAAGATACTGATTTGCATAAATATGCATGATTTCTCTCCAGAGTTGAGATTGATCACCGTTGTTCAAGGAATCTCACCTGGTTTCGACATTCCGGACTCCACTCTTAGAGAACAAGACAGTCTCTGAATATATATTTACACTAAGTAAGCAAAAGTATTCCTTCATTTCTGAATTATTGCAAAGTATGGACTGGTCTTGAACCACAATAATGCCAAAATAATCAACCTTGGGTAAGACTTGAAATGGATGTAAGATGATTTGATTAGTTCAATAATTTAGGCCGTCGGACCTTTCTGTTCTTAAGTCATTGTCAAAGAAGTGCAAGCTTTTATGCACAAATGAATTCTCTGGAAGGGTCTGATCTTTGCCATACGCAAATATTGCCATTTCCTGATGTATTTTCTCTTTTTCATTGTTGGTTCCTTCCCAAACGCATGATTTGAAAGTTGGAAGAAGGGTTCTGAAGGGCGTGGCTCACTTTTCTTAGGTGCAACCCCTCATAGAATTTAGGGAGGCAACAATTTCAGCCCATTAATGGGTCGTTTCGGGTCCTTCATTCACTGCTTCACAAATACGAAACTCTTTCCTCTTGTTGAAGAAAGGCCATTCTAGATTCAGGTCAGTTACAGGTTGTTGTTTTTTTGCATATACTAGCCCAAATGTTAGGTGCACTAATTCAAATGGCTCAAGTATACCAAAGTAGAGTATGAATAACGCTACTCGAGTATAGTCTCCGTACATCAGCTGCCTTTCAAACGCAGCTTATGTACGGAAACTTTACTCGAGCAGCGTTATTCATACTCTACTTTGGTATACTTGAGCCATTTGAATTAGTGCACATAACATCCGGGCTACTATTTGCAAATATGATTGTTCCAGTTTGTGGATATCAGAGGCTACATATGTCATCAAAATTCGTTGTTTTTTAAGTAAAAAACCTTTTTCAATTTTCATTTGTCCAGTACATGGTGGGGAAAAATATTGTTCACTCTAGGATTTACAGGTACCATGTTTTGTATTGTTTTACGTGCAATGTTGCAAAATAAAGAAATTACAACTGCACTTCAATCAGTAAGTGCAAAAAAGCTCGTATTTGAACCGGCATGGGTTCATTTTTCCATGAATGTTATAGGTTTAATTGTTTGACACACTTGTTTCAAAATTAATCCCTTATCATTGATCAACACGTGTTTCTTTATCCAATTTTTGTAACCGATCCAAAATGGTGCATAAATCGTTCAAATGTCCATTTACAGTAGTTTTGCTACAGTGTTTCAATAATCTTTTAAAGTGTTGAAATTGAACATAAGAACAATTGAAATAAAAATAATGGAGCTGCTGACTCATACCCATACTGCATGCTCATTTCAAGTTTTGACTGAATTTCGATCAATCAGTTTCATCCAATCGAAATTGCTTCTTCGAGCTTTGAGTGTTGCGAGTACTAGCTTTTATGTTAGAAGCAATTTTATAAATGGAGTTGATGCACAAAACTGCCGATACCTGGCGAACATTTTGTCATCAGGAAATGTTAGCCCGAGAATTGTTATAATTTCAAGGGATTCCCTTTAGCGGTATGTATAGAAAAAATGGCCAACGTTAAAGAATCATGAAATGTGTGATGGGAGTAATACCTACAACAGTTTTTGAAGGTGTTACTATAGTTTCGTTCCGCGTATTCGATTGATTCACTTAGCATCGAGAGGCCAATAATATGCCAGTTGTCTATTTTATAGTGGCAGACTCAAATTTGGGCACCCATTAGAACTTCAATAATTCAACCTAATATTTTTCTTTCTCATAACCGAGAGAAATGCAATGAATTTAACCATAGAAATCGATCAGGGCCGGGCGATTGGTTATCCAACCATCAGAAAGCTAACGTCTACCCTTGCTTCGATCAATCATTAATCATCTTACACCACAACTTATTGGTCACAAATCCAATCGATTATGTCCTTTGGTCATGGCTGGCTCAGTGTTCATCCTCATTGGCCTAATCTCTTTCGCGGAAAGTCTTTGAACGGTGTTTGACGCCGCAGTTGGCCCATTGAATTGAGCTTCGCAAACTCGTCCTCCAATCAACGACGAGCATCATGTGACGTCATGGAAGAAGAGAGGAAGAAATAGAGTGGTAAATTTGGAAACACGCAACGTTCAGAAAGCCTGCCACTAAATGATAATCACTTATTTTTAGGAAAAACCCCCTTCATGGATTTCAAGGAAACCATTGTAACAATCTACAAAAGGGTATCTTGACTCTTCTCAGATGCCTATGTTCTTGAAAAGAATGATTACCACAGGCACACATGAAGGAAAACTTTAACCTTCATCTCTGTAGGTTTACCACCCTTTGATCTGATAAAACTTTGATGTGTTTTTTTGGTTCAAAGCACCATCACCTATGTAAGCGCTGCAACTTCGAACAAATTGATAACACTCATCGTCCAGAGCAATTTCAATTTAATCCCTTGACTAGGCTTACTTTTACTTTCCTTGGCCCAAACGACGCGCTCCAAGAAAACGAAGGAAAGTTCATAGTTCGATGCAAACGCCTCATTAGTTTAGCAAAGCACCGTCATAAATTTTCTCGCATTGACCTGAAAAAGGTTCGCACGTCTATTAGCTAATAGTCTTCGTCTGTGGCCAATTCGACTTTTTCCATGGCACCTCTTCAGTTTTAACCTTTTACAAAGAGTCTTTTTGTCAGATTGAAGAACCCTATTGGTTACAAATAATGTGATGAAGGATGTTGTAGTCAATTTTGAAATGTTTTAATCAACCCAACTCGGTATCAAGTCGTTTTGGCAAAAAGCTAATCTAAATTGGTTCAGCGCTTCACCAAACAACCTGAAGAAGACATGGCGATGATATTTTCATTTCACGACGGAATGGTATGATTGTGGCACAAATTTTGCCATTGAAAGAAATGTGCGTGTGTGTGTCTGTTGGTCTGGGTTGCCGTGAGTGCACCTCAATTCAATCTGGAATCTCATTTCCATCCTTTTAAAGCATGACAATCAACTTGGATGTATTTCGTGGTAGTGCATTAGTCGCCGTCTTCATCATCATTATCATCATCATCATCAGATCCATCCTAGGTAGCTAGCTAGCTAGCTCAGCCGAGGAAACCTTTTTCTGCCTTGCCTCCAACCATCCCACCTCTCAACCAGCCAACCAGTGGGAAGAAGTTCACTTGAACGAAAACCTGATATTGTGGTCTTCTTGTCCATGTAGTCTGTCCGTTCTCCGTTCTATCTCCTTTCTTGCTCGTTTCATCCTAATGTTCCTGAGAATAAAGACAAGCTCGGCCAAGAGGTTCGAGCTGATGATGATCTTGTCGTGCTGGAGACTCGTTATTCTGCCAATGACCGTGCTCACGAACAGTTTTAGAACTCCTTCAGGCTGGAATCCTCCTACTATTCCTTCGTTTTGAACTTTTCTCAACTGATGGGGGAGCTTTCCTCTTTCTTGACGGCGGACTTTCTGCGCCCTACGGATGACTCACCGAGACTGGCTTTCCCTAATCAAATTTGACCTTCTTGCCTGTCAACCAAAAAACTGCCCCTGGAATATGTTCTCTTTTGAAGAAGACCAAAGAGCTTAAATTCGCCTTCCAAAAACTCCCTTCCCTCTTCGTGTTTTGCGTTATTCCCTAGGAGGAAAAAAATCCTCCTCGAACAACAACGCTGATGATGGAACGAAAAGAGGGAGGAAAGAACGAACGAATGAACCGAGTTAGTTCGTGCACTTCGGGGGAAACGAGAGTCTACTCAGTCATAGTAGCAAGCTGAAAGAAGGCAAGTAAGTCTCGCGTGTTCTGGTCGTGTTCTGGCCTCCTGTTCGTTTAGAATCTGAGCGAAGCAGACCAACAAAGGAAATGGAAAAGTTCATTCACGCCAAACGAGGAAAGAAAGAAAGCGAGCCAGCCAGCAATGACGACGACGATGATTCTCCTCCTACTCCTCCTTCTCTTAGACTCTTTGTGAGTGGCTTTGGACTTCTCGGATAAAGAAGGCCATCCATCCACCTCCGACAGACCGACTGAACTCAAGATGCCAAGCAGAACGAGAACAACTTCTTCTTTGTCGACTGGATCTAAATCAACAAAGCTTGAAGTCCATCCATTCCTCAACCTCATTCGGCACACAGGAGAGAGAGAGAGAGATGAACGTCAAACTAAAAGAATCACTCACTCGCTCCTTTGTTCGGGTGCAGTTAAGTAGAAGTGAGATAAGCCCTGCTCATCAAGTTTATCATTCATGATGAGAAATCATGTTGAAAAATAAATAAATTGCCTGATACAAGCCGCAGTTTTCAGAAAGAAGTTTTGGCATACAATTATAATTGTTTGAGTTCTGCTCGTGAGTGGAACTCGCAACTCACAACTCGCTCGCCTTAGCCTCAAGCTACTAGCTAGCTTCGCTTTGATGGCTGAAAGTGAGTCGTGATGCACTACCGAAGAGCAAAAACAGCTGAAATGAAGCAAGCCTCGCTCACCGAGCGAGCTCTGGTTCGTTTGCAGGAGTGCCCTGCTGAGCCCTTTCCTTGAACAAGATAGTCAGTTCGACCGCTGCCGTCTGGAACTCGCCTAACCTCCCGTTGCCGAGTTCGCTTTTGTGGCCTCGTTCGTATCCATGGACAGATCCATCCATCCAGAGACTGGGCTGGGCGGCTAACCGTAAATGGCCAGGACACACCAAGTTGAGTGGGTGCCCACCATGGCACCCAAAAAACTTTTGGAGGGAAGCCAAATTTGTTTGAGATTGCCCCGAACACCAAGGGGGACAATCGGGGGCGAGAAGAAAGAGAAGAACGAGCAGAATCCGATCGCTCTATCCAAATTGGCGGACTTCTGATGAGCTTGAGTCACGGCCACATATTGGGTCTTCCAAAGAGAGTGAGAGAGAGAGAGAGTGGAATATTGCTTCTTTTGAGTGGAGGCAGGAGAAAGAGGGGCGTGACATTCTTAGAATCGTGTTTCATTGAGGGGACAGGGTAGGGCCACGGGAGATTAAATGAAGTTTGGCTGGACTTGGGGACTCGCTCGCTCGCTATTGAGCTTGCCACCACCATCCGCTCATTAGTAGATAGAGCTTCTTCCAAAAGCTCAACTGATTGGAGAGTTGATGAATGGCTTAGAGATTTGGTAGAGACAACACCCCAGATAAAATACAAAAAAAATCGGCTCTATGAGTAGAGCTTCTTCGGGATGACCACACAATCATTGTGTTTGGGATTGTTTTTTTAAAATTATCCTTTTCTGTATACAGAGGCTCTGATTATTTGAAAATGCATATCTTAGGCTTAGAAGATAGTTTTCAATGCGATGTTCATAGTTCAGGACCTAATTGGAACCATTTGGTTATCAACGTTCTCAAAAACTTATCATGATTAATTTATTTAATGTTAGACTTGGGAGTTATTTTCATTGTGACAAACAACTTCAAAGGAATTTCAAATGGTGGAGGTAAAAGGATCCTACAAGAATGGGGGACAAGTGGGAGGATGCGAATGTACCAATATCTGGACCTCAGGAGCAAATTGGGGCGAATTGAAAATGACCCCTTCTGAACTTACTTGTAACAATCGAGTTTGTGCATCTGACCCTAAATTGCCTATAACCTCAAGAAAATGTATTCCTTCTATCAACTCAAGGTTTGAAACCTACTAATCCCGTATAGAATTGTTTGAAAAATCCCTACCATATTCACCCAAAATGCTTCACGATCAAAGCGTCCGTTGCTGATGATCACAATCGATTTGAATTCTGCCTACAAGCACGGCAACTACTCAGTATGACAATAGCGTTTTTCCCTCGAAATAGCCAATTTATGCAAAATTATTATCGAAAGACCTGTGGATGAGTTCCTACATCCATCAACAGTAACTGATTCACCACTGAATTTTGAAGAGAAATTCAGTAGTTTTTGGCTGATCCTTGATTCTAAGGCCCTGAAGAGAAGCGAACCTCGAGTAATTCCCTGGTTTAGCGATGGAACAGTTTTCCCTAAGGATTTAGTGTCACAAACGTCAAAGAATCATTTCATGCATTGAAACATGGTTGAATAATATTACAAGGTTTAAAACCTAGAGTATTGAATCCAATATTTGATGGTTGTATGGCAAAAATTTCGTCTTTGAATGAAATCTTTCAGAATTGTCCCGAGTCCTTCAATACTCTGGAACAGAGTCCCGATGCAAATAAAAGAAAAGAAGTGCTCCAAATAATTCAAGAAAAATGCAAAGGTGCATGTCAAATCCTCCCATTGTGACCCCCAGGACCTTATTCAATTTGGACCATACTAAAAAAGTGTAATAACTCATTGTTCACAACTCAAAACGGTGGGCCTTGACCCAAAAGCAACTGCAGATTCCTACCTTAGAGGCTATAGGCTCAAATTCTTTGTTTAAATGCGAAGACAAACTTATGTCTAATTAGCAGGGCCACCAAATTTCGGTAAAAAAATTGCCAAAAATGTATTTTTTTGGTAGTTTTTCTTGGAAAAAATGTAATGAAATCCGATTTCTTGGTAGTTATTCGGTTGTTTGGTAAGTTTGATTTTAAAGCTTTTTTCTCATTTATTAACATAAAAACAGTGTGGTACAATTAGGGCCACAAAATTTATGCAAAATATTTCGCCGAAACGTATTATTTTTGGTGTTTTTTTGAGAAATAATGTAACAAAATTGGATTTTTTGGTATTATCAATAATAATTTTCTCACTATATCGCCTAAAGACTGCCCTTTTATGTACTTGCATCATCTAAATTTTATTTCATAGGTAGGAAAAGATGCTAAAATGACCATATTTTGTCACAATTGTTGTAAAATTTTCCCGGTCTTTGTATTTTTCGACAAAAATTGCACATTGTTTGTGACTACAATGTAAAACACCATTTATAACAACCCAGCGGGCCTGAGGATTAACTGAATATACCTGTTAAAAAAATTAAAACACTATCTTTTTGCTTCTTTATCTTGACTTTGACGTGAAATCAAACAATTTTCCATATCATATTCATCAAAACAGGCAATTTTTGCACATTTCTTTAATTTTTTCCTCATTTATGTAATTTTTGACAAAAATCCCAGATTTTGGTAATTACATTGTAAAATGTAATTTACATCTGTCTGGTGGCCCTGCTAATTAGTTGCAATAGCAACAAATGGCACAATTGATCAACATTCCGCGTCTGAACACCTTATTTTTCCCATGGGTTTTAAATGAACCGAGAAAAATATCAGCGGAGACCTTGCGTTGCCAGACCCATCTTGTGTTGATTTCCAACATGGTTGCCAGGTCACAATTTTCCATGTCACTTTTTGACCGAATGTTAACTATGTTTCTTCGATGGTTGTCATTTTTTCGAAAAGGATCATTTCTCAAAAATGGGTACCATTTAAGCTAGATGATGCCACTCAAAGAAGAAGGAAAAAGGACTTCAGATTTTGCCAAAAACTAGCATCGTTTATCTCGCCCTGGCAACCCCGCTGAAAATCAAAGTAAGATAAGTCTGGCGACTCAAGGTCTTTGCTGATGTTTTTCTCGGTTGATTGGGTCATATGATAGGAATTTATATTAGTCTTTGATGTCCTTTATTGTATTTTTGAATTAATTGAGTGAGAATAGTTGAGTAGCGGTGTGTACAGAACAGAGGGATAAAAGTCAAGGCGAGGACGAAGAAGAGATGAGTCTCATTTATTGCTTATTCGCAAAATGATAATATGTGAAGTAAAGGTTCCAAATCAAGACAGGCAAGACATTTTTGGGCCAGGGCCTACTAAGCTTGATGCCGTTTAATCTGGGGCCCACTCAACAGAAGCTCATGGGTTCAAAGGCTCACTAATAAACAATCATAGGGTTGTGAGCTCACAAGCATAATGAGTGCTATGAATGGCTTTTGGGCCCACTTTTTGGGTCTTTCCACATAGCTCCTGGGCCTATTAAAAATTGCTATTGGGTCCACATGTGGGCTCCAACCCACTGGTTGCCCATCCCTGCTCTTAACGTTTTCATTGTCAAATATCTTTCAAATAACCCTACTCAATTTCTTTTCACAAGCTCGCCTGTTCAGCAGTGTGTTTCACATCTGTTTTTCACACCATCTCTTTTGGTTTTGAAAAGCTCCAATCGAAGCAAAAGATCTCTGGATGACTAGAAGCATGGAGTCTGTGAACATACTTTAAGGCATCAACGGATTACGTTCAGCATTATTTGAAGCGCACAATTGGATGGTTTTGGGATCTCTTCCGTTACCTCTTTTGCAACATACGTAGTAGTGTGTGACTTTGCCATGTAAATTATTCGTCCAAAAATGTCCGGGCAGCTATAAATGTGCCTTAAGGAAATGGTAGAGCAGTATTTGAAGCAGACGCTCATAAGACCTAGTGGATCCAAGTCTCAAATACAGGTCCCTGTGTATGTCTTAAAGCATCAAATTTGTGTGGAGAAGTATAGACATTGCATCTATTATGCATTGGCTGTTAAACCAAATTAAGAGGGGAACTGCATCTAGTATTTAGATATTTTCCCCTACCGTTTCGTACTAAGTTGGAAAATTTGACACGTTTCAAATTTTCCTGGCTTTTGATACCCATAAGGTTCAAGATTTTGGAGTCAAAATGTCGATTCTAGAATCAGAATAAATTGGAAAAGAATAATATTAACTTAGCTTTCAAGACGGCAGAGCCATAATCGCACATTATGAAGCTTTTTTTGAAAGTGATCATGGTACAAATAACCTAAAAAGAGAACTCTCAACTCTGATTGCTACAAAAAGTGGCCCCTTAAAAGGAAGGGGTAGTAAAATTCTACAAAGCCATTGTTCAAAGACGAAACTCCAAAGAGCACCAACTTTTTGCAATGATATGTTTGAGTTGGTAGTGCTGCCATTTTTGACTCTGAGTTTATGGGCGAAAGTCTAGGTCGGATGTTAACGCATTGATTTTAATTTAGAGTAAAACTAAATCTTATAGGCGAAAACATGCGGCTGACGAAAATTAGAAAAAAAAACCGCAAAGCAAAAGAGACTCTTTTATCCTTTTTTTAGATCGTTTTGGAGCAAACGATTGCGTCTTCTTGGTGAGCGCACCATTACTGACCTTTCTCCAGGCCGCATGTTAACGCACTTAATTCAAAAGCGAGAGTATACCAAAATCAAGTCGAGTATATACTCTCCCTAGCCGTTGCGTTTCAAACACAGGAGTTATCACGAATAAATACTCGAGCCCGGTTAATCTGACTTGATATTGGTGTGCTCTCACTTACGAATCAGGTGCCTTCCTTCCATTTAAAAATGTTCCTGGGATCTGATGGTTATGATGTCCTAGAAACACAAAAGAAAAAAGAAGCAAGGCAAGAGAAGGCTGTACGCTATGAGCTAAAATTTCTTGCTGTTCAAAAAGTCTGTTTGGGTGAAGCTTTTTGACCCAAAAACTAAACAAAATCCAATATATGGCAACAAAGCTAAAAATCAAATTCAAAATACATCAGAGGCTAGTTTTTTAGACGCAAAGATCGATCTCAAGATCGGACTTAGAGTACTTAAGTACGATCTTGAGATCGATTTTTTGCGTCTAAAAAACAAGCCTCTGTCCTTTTATTATCACTCTAATAAGTTTCTCAGAGTCAATGCACATCCAACGTGTGCAAAGAAATTCCAAGAGCACGGATTCTTAACCAGGGGTATGCATAACCATAGACATCTAAATAATACCATAGACAGCTAAATTTAGAGGTTTATGACATAACCCATAAGGGTATGGGACCCAAATGTTGGGGGACTCTATCTATCGTTGTTTTCTTCTATTTTGTACCTACTATTGCTCACAAGTTATTTTTTAACCTCTGCTTCTGTTCTTGTTCACTGTCGTTATGCTTGTAAATAGTTAAAATCTAACATTCTCAAAAAAAAGTGAAAATCAGCAGACTTAAAGACTTATATGTAGAGTTGGCAGCACTGATGACACAGGCAGTGGTAAAGGGGGAAGAGGATATGGTACCATATTGGACAATCCATGGGGGGTCTGAAATCATTCGAAGGTTAAGAACCCCTGTCCATGATGAATTGTGTTCAGAGAAATTTTCAATCGACTTAACAGGGTTGTCATTTCTTCTTGAACTCTACACCTAATTGAGCTATACTTTACATCCCGATGTCACCAATAATTTGCTTGACAATGCAACTTCTATCTAATTCAAAGTTTATGCCTAAGGGCTCCATCCCAAAAAGGGTATAATTTTTTTGGACCCAACCTTGTCAAAAACAAAAAGTCGCCTTAACGTTTTCAGTTGCTTGAATTCTGTAGTATTTCTCATCTGGTTCTTGTAACTTGTGGTAGGACATGATGACGGTGGTACAAATGGTGTTAAAAATCTAATCCAAATGCTTATTTACACCCTTACTTGAAATTTTTGTAGTAATTTTTTGACCAAAATGTCTTGCTTTTGAAGGAAAAGATCTAAACGATCTAACATCCAATCTACCCCTACTTGTCTTTCTATCCTTGGAAGTAATATATGGGATGTTAACGACCAAATTGTAAAGTGTGGACGGATCGACTTTTATCCAGTTTTGAAGGTGTCTTTCCCTTGCCTCAAATGTTGATGAAAGGTCGAGATTCTATGAGCTCTTGAAACATGATGGATTCGCTCCCAAGCAACTCCTCTTTCTTTTGACCGAGTCGATTTTTATTTTTTCTATTTTGAACGAGTAAGATTTGATTCTCGTCATTCACTATTTTTTACACCATTGTAAAGCCAGGTAAAACCGTGCAAAAACATCGAACTGAAACATGTTGTTCCAGTAGTAATATCTCATTTATTTTTCTTCAAACTACATTCTGATTGATCCAAAAATATTAATAAAAACTTGTTTGGGGCACACGGGTAGTTTGATGGTGCCAAATTATCCTATCCTGTCATTGTCGTATTTTTTAAGGTTTTTTTTAATTTTTTTAAATGTGATTACGACACATCTTTTGTGTCAGTGTGTGAAACATAAATTTCAAGTGTTTTTTTAACATCACATAACAAGTGCGTTCAAAAATTATCCTTATCAACAGATGTAGTTTACTCCCGATTAATACCTTATAACTCAGCAAAATAAGGGCAGGGAAATAATGCTTTTCTATATAGTTTTGAAATGATCACACGACCAGTTCCCATTTTGGAGAGCCTGTTTAATGTACCATCATCAAACACTCAGCCAACCACTCGTAAGACTTAACATTTTGTAGTGGAAAGCTAAAGACACTTGAGTGAATTATGATATTTGTTATTTTAACAATTATCATGATGATAAAACCATCTCATGTCAGAAAACATTACATTATTAATGAAGAAATATTCTACAAACTTAAACACGAAGTAAGTCTTCCAGAAAAGGGGTCAGCAACAACTTTTGGGTTAAAGCCCACCAAATTTAAATTTGTGTAGTCAGGGGTCCTCCAAACAGATCCTGGTAGCTTTAAGGGCCCATTTGTTGACCTTCAAAGATTTGGGTCCAAGAGTATGGTACTACGGATGCTCTTGGGCTCACTATTGTGGACCTTTCTCATAACTCCTGGGCCCACCAACAACCATCATTGAGCCCACATGTAGGCCCAGCTCACCGGTTGCTGACCCCAATTCTAGAGCGTGAAAGGTCCTCTTGAGCTGCAATTGAAACCAAATCTACGTTCACTCTAATTTCGTCTGGAGGCGTTGGTTGCCATTGAAAAATAAATAAATTTGAAAGTGCCCTGATTTGTATTTCCGAAAATATTTGATTTTGGACCTGAAACATTGGTTGAATGGTGCTAGGTTCACTGAAGACGTGGATGCTTTGGTTTTAGTCGAAAGCCGTTTTTCGGAGTCAGGGCCAGTCACAGAAAAATATAATCAAATCAGTTGTTCGACTAGCTGTTCAAAGCTCACATGCTTGATTTCAACTGGATCGACAGAAATTTGTATCAGTAAAAGTAATTTGAAGCATATAGCAATTCGGGCTCGTCCGACCAACCAAGTGCTTCTACGATCTAAAAGAACCTCCTGAGAAAAAAGCGTCTCCGTCTCGTTGTAGGACTCTTTTGAAGCTTCGCGAAATAAGATGTGTTCATGCCCTGGCATGTATATTTTATCGGTTAAAGGCTCTTTTTGGCCGCATTTTTTCTCTTGCACTTCTTGGTTCGTTTGGCTTTTTTAATGCTTCACTCATGTTAAAACCAATATTACTAGTGTTCTGATGACGCTTCTTTCCAATGAGCTTCTGTTCTACGATCATCCAGAAGCACGAAGTTAACCAAGTATTATCAACTCAAGTAAAATCTAAAATGTGTTTAGCCCCTTCAGTAGTTCAGAGTATATTCAGTTGTATATAAAGTAACAGTTCTGCCAACTTGTATTTTATAATAAAAGAAAACTTGAAACCTTTCAAAAGAAATAACCAAAGCTTTAAGAAAAAAATTGAAAAGATCTTTTGATTCGGTTGTGATTTTTTACCCCTAGAAGAGATTCAAAAATATCTGGTCCATTAGCGAGTTTGGGAAAGGAATTTCAAAGGTCGTCCAACACTTCCTTCAATAACAAGACCAATTGAAAAGAGAACAAAGGCTAGTTTTTTTAGACGCAAAAGATCGATCTCAAGATCGTACTTTAGTACTATAAGTCCGATCTTGAGATTGATCTTTGCGTCTAAAAAACTAGCCTCAGATTTTCAAGCGTATGTATTTACAAATTCTGGAAGCTCAGGATTTTTGATTCAAACGCCTAAGCAAAACCAACCTGTCGAGGCTAGGCTAAAAATCGAACTCGAAACCGCTTGGTTGGTAAATTAGTACATTGAACGGTAGTATTGATAAAGGTCGCGACCTTTATTATCTTTAAAATGTGCCCTCTATCCTTCCATCCATCCATCTAATGCCGTCAACTTATCGTACGTAATTTCATTTCGTTTAAATCCATGTTATTATTGATAGCCCAAAAGCAGATTTTTTAGGTCACCAGTAAGACTTTTCGAGCTCTGGCAATTCTTCTTAAAACTCATTTCGTAACAAAACCTCTGACGAGAGATTGGTTGGAATTTCGATTTTGCTCCTCGAATAGAATATGATTTGTTTAGAGCAATTTTTCTATTTTTAAGAGTAATAAATATAGTCTCAAATACCTTAGTTATGATTTTTGTTCCGCTCGTATTTCGATCGAAAATCTAGGCGATCCCAAGATTAAACAAAAATACGAGTAGTGTTTACATTTTATGGAATTTTAAGTAGTGCAAGAGGGAAAATAAGCCAAGTACAGGAACAAAAACAAGGCCTAAGTCATCCTGTGCTTTATCAGTCCATTTATAAAACCACGCGTTCGTCAATCAAGCAAAACCACAAGGAGAAGTAATTTCAGAGGCATAACCGTGTTGTGTTGTGGGCTTTTTTAGCGCCAACAGGCGGACAACAAAGGAAAGAGCATTTTTTGAGGAGGTTGCGTGTTTTCACATATCATCTTCCGTTTCTGACCGAAACCGCCTTTTTTGGTCAAATGGACTCAAAACAAAACACTTGGGTATACAGGATGCAGGGTCTGAAAAAAGAAGAACAAAACATTGTTGCAAGATATTCCCAAATCTAGAGTACTAAGAATGCTTAACGTTCATCGTCACCACAAAAGCACTCAACGTAAAAGAACCGCTTCAGTATGCGGAAAACTGGGTTTGTGATCAATAGGGACTACGGAAAAACGGATGGAATTAGTCATTCAGCTTCAAATTATGACTTGTTTACCCCGCGAGGTGTCATTTTGATCACTTGAGAGTGTGACGGCTTTGCCTTCATGGAATAGATTTTACGTATTTGATTAGAGTTGAATGAAATGAAGCAATTGTATTCAAATCAGTGTAACAAACTTTTTGAAGAAACTGAAACAAAATAGAAATTGCTCGTGCATTCTACTTTCTCAAAGCATAATCGTTCCTCCATTTGGCTTTTTTCGAAAATCTCCATCAAAGAACGCTCGCTCGAACGCACGCGCACGGACTGGAAACATGGTCGCTTTCAAAGTGACTCGCTTTTTTGACTCGAATTTCAGGTGGCTCCCTCTGAGAAGTACATTTTGCGCAACTCTCGACTGAAAAGAGCAGCTCCCCCTATAATCACAGCAGAACCTTGAACTATTTTAGAAGGATTGAAGTATTGCATACTGAGTATGCCAGTCAAAGCATCAGGGGTCAGTATCTCCTACATGGCTGGGAAACTTGCAGCATTATACTTAGATGAGGAGGAGAAATAGGAAAGAATGGTAATAAAAGCACAATCAAACATCAGTAGTATATATGATGTACTATATATAACAAAATATATGAGAACAACTATTCATATAAGGTTTGACCACTGAAAGAATTTTAAAAGCAGAACCTTCGTCTTTTGAAATACCAATGGCTCTTGATTTAAGGAATAATGTAGCTGTCACCTGACACAAAGGAGGGTAATGAGTAAAATACGCTTTCAAGACCAATGCTTGGTTTCTAACACACCAAGTTTTCTGCAGAGGCCACTTTACCACCTTACCTGTAGTATTCCATTGTACCAAGTCTCCCGCTTACCCAGTTTTCTGAATTTTTCAATGTTTTTATATTGTTTATTGTTGGGACCACTCAAACCTCAAAAACATGGGTAAAAAGAGTATTGGTTGATTTGAAATGAAATAATTGAGAGATTAAGACATGAAAACGCAAAAAGTCGAGAATATTGCATGAACATGAAACTTTTGCACCATTTCCTTAAAACGTGTCCATCATCTTCGTTGGAAGAAGGCACTTGAACTCTAGCAAGGATTGGAATCTTCGTAGTCGTAAGGAAAGCGAGTTCCATTTAGGATTGATCCTAACAAAGAAGGAGCTCTCTCGCACTCTTGTCCTGATGATGTACCTAGGTATGTAGATGTACAGAGTTATCTTGCAATCTTCCAGGATAGCTAATGTCATAAATTTCCAGAATAGTGGCGACTAAGAAGTTTCCAGCAAACCTACGGATACTCAAAGATGGATCGATTTTGCCACACTGGATCTTTATTAGGGGGAACTTTGTTTAACAGAGGACTTTTGAATGAAGGTTATTTCAGAGAGACGTCATCTGGAACACAAGGCATACCAAGATCTTCAAAAGTGAAGTTATTTGAACCGTAAAATCCAGCAGTCAAATGAAGCGTTCATTTTTTTAAAAATATTTCTTACGGATTTTCAATCAATATACAGAATTTCATCTTAATGAAATGTCGGATAAAAACATTGACACTTAAAACTTAACAAAGGAGAAGAAGACGAAAGTAAGTTTTATAGAGAGGGAGCACGATTCATACAAAATTAGATTTTATTGTCTTGATCAACATCCCATCTCGTGGTGTTGACTTGGCCCTAACTTCACATGTAATCCCTTTCGGGCATTGTGGTTGAATACAATACCTGCATTGGGACAAAGGCCATGAATGCATTTGCAAACCTGGATTATTAGATACCTTTCATTCCTACGTTGTAAGCTGAATAATAGTAGGGCTTTTAGCCTATCCCAGTAAAATAGGGTTTCCATGCCACTGATTTTACGGGTAAATCTACGTTGGACTTTTTCAACCTTTTGAAGACCACTCGAGCTCTAGAACTTTCGAGAGATCAAATCATGATGTTGCTATTACATAAATCCATTGTGCAGCCGCATTTAGAGTATTTAGTCCTCCAAGAAGCACTGGAATCATGGAGTGGGAGACTAACAATGAGAATTATGATTTCCAGCAGAAACCAACCATTTGCGTTCTTCTGCAAATGAGACCTGGCTTGCATTGAGAAGAACATGTATTTCAAATTTCAGCTCAATCGAATGCCGGAATAAAAAGTTATGCCTTCTCAAACTTATGTACTGATGAGAGCATAGAATGAATGAACTCGCCCTTTTGTGGTCAAACTATTACCACAAACGGGCTAGTTCATTCATTCTCGTTAGAATTTGCATTGAACTTTGAGTGAGCATAACTTTTGTCTCGGACGATTGAGCTGAAAATTGAAATACGTATTTTTGTCAACATATACAAGGTCTCATTTGCAGAAGAACGTAATTGAATTGTTCTTACTGGAAATCATTATTCTCATTGTTAGCCTCCCACTCCATGATTTCAGTGCTTCTTGGAGGACTAAATACTCTAAATGCGGCTGCACAATGGATTTATGTAATAGCAACATCATGATTTGATCTCTCGAAAGTCCTAGATCCAGCCACTTGTTTGAAATGATTTTTTGACCTTGGCTTTAATATGATCATCGAATTTTGCCGTATCTTGGATTTGCATCCCAAGATCTGTAATCGGAAAAGCCCTTTCAAATTCATTACTTTTATCAGCTGTGCTTTTGACCCAGCTATACACTTGTTCTAAATCGTCTTCCACCCTAATTGAGGAATGATAATTTCTTCTAAACCCAATCTTTTTTGTCGTCAGCGTCGGAGGATATAAAACAGCGTTTAGGGGCGTTTTAGACAGTGGTGAAGACTATAACAAAGAATTTGGGGCCTAACATTGAACCTTGTGGACGATAAGCTTCATTGGATCTTCTAAATCACAATAATAGGCCGCATGTTAATGCACCTAATTCTAAAGAGAGAGCACACAAAAATTAAGTCAGATTAACCGGCTTTGAGTATCGACGTTCACGATTCAATCGAAAAAAGCGACCTCAAGCGGCATTTATGGCATGACCTGTGGTGTAAAAAAGAGAAATTTCGAAAATACGCTCTTCACTCTGCTAAGTTTGAATGCCTCTGGTACATCCTCTGTGATTTGTAATTGGCAGCAGTTAACAGCAAATTGTTACTTATTGTTGCAAAAAACAGTCTTAAATTTTAAGGACATCAGGATTTTTACCTCGTTTTGAAGTTATTACACGTTTAAAACGTCAACTTCAGTTTCAAAATTAGTCACCCTCTACATATGAGGAAGGAGAAAAAAGGGAAAAGGAGAAGGCAAGTGGGGCCGTCAACCAAATCAGAGCGACCAATTTCAGACCTTAAAAAAGGAGTTGGGGAAGGTTTCAGACTAGTGGAATTTTAAACACCGTTGTGACAAACCAATGCAATTTTGGTGCATTACAAGTACACAGCATTTGAAGTTAGAATAAATGGCTCTAGAATGAAACGAAAAGGAAACACCAAATACTGATAAAACTTGCATAAAAAGCGAAAGAAATTACTACATAGACCGGGTCTCTTTCTTGTGTGTACACACCACGTTTTGAATCGTGAACGTCAATATACTTGTGACAACTACTGTGTTTGAAACGCAACAGCTAGGGAGAGTATATGCTCGACGAATGCTAATTCGACTTGATTTTGGTATACTCTCGCTTTTGAATTAAGTGCGTTAACAAGCGGCCTTATAACGCACACGTACTTGGCGACAACAACAAGCCATGCAGAAAATTTACTCGTTTGAGAAATCCGTCTTCTTTTGAAGTTCATGTTTAGCAAACATCAACACTCGTTTAACGCCAATGATTAAATGGTGCAAATTTGTGAACCTTAAAAAACAAACGCTCTCCTTCCAACATCTCTGGCAAAAAAAGAAATGACGATTTTGTAAATCTCTGACGAAAAATGTACTCCCAATCAAAAGTGCGAATTCTTTGGCCATCATCCTTTGAATTGGAATTCCATTGGGATTAGGGGATTCCATCAAAAAGGCCCCTCAAACTAGGTTCAACCGATTTTTGCCATTGCTTTTTTTAAATTTCCGTCCGCAAAATCAAGCTAAACTAAAGCTAAGTAGCCAACTAAACACATACGCTTCATCAATAGGCTCCAAACTATTCACAATATTTGGTTCGTAAAAGGATGGAATTCTACAATACTAATCCCATAAAAAAATCCCCCTCCAAATTGTGTTCATTGATGTTGCTGCCCTTTTTCCATTTCCTGACTGAGCATGAAGAGTAATATCATGTAGAGCCAGAATTTCTCTTTCCTTGCATTGCTTCACATGCCCTCCAGTGCATTCATTGATGATCGAGGAAGGCATAACGAGTAACTGCTACTACTTCTCCATCCATATATGAGTACTTCATCGAAGGAGGGTACATTGTAGTAACTATGGCCACCCATCACAGAAAGAAGAGAGGACGCAATCTCATCCAATGCCCAGAGTAGCCGTTCGTCGCTCTTGTACTCTGGCATCCTCCTCAAGATGTGGTGCTCATAAGCCGTTTGAAGAACCTAGTCGTGTTTGGCCTCAGCTAGTAGCTAGTAGCTAGCTAGCTAGATGCTTAGTGTTGGTCGACGGCGAGGAGGAACACGGCTAAGGGCACTTTCTACTCCTCAATCTTCCCTTTTAGGAGGTTGTGGGTATGACTCCGTACAAGCACTTGCAAATGCCATCATCCATCCATTCAGTTGTTGAACTTGCCTGTCTCACCCACTTTGGAAGAGAATAGACGCGGGAATGGGGGAACGAGGAATGGGGGAAAGAGCGAGAGGGAGGCAAGATAAGGAAGAAAGAGAAGGAGAAGATGCTTCCTTGCGAGTGACAAGGGCGAGGATTGAACCACTGGCTGCTGCCACTACTCGAGAATGTTTTTGGGTGGGTGCGAGCTCTGGGCGAGTTCTGAGAGCCGGTTCTTAATGCTCAATTTGGGATTCTCAGTTCCACACTTTTGGGCATGTGGAAAGGATGGAGGCGGCCAATAATAGGGGAGCACAAAGAGTACGTACTTACTGCCAGAGGATAGGCGACTGACTCATTCGCACCCAAAAAGTCCACCAACAGAGTTTTCTCGTTTGTGAACGGGCAAAGAAAAAGACTGTTGAAGAGGAAGCTTAAACATGCAAAAATACGCGCTTTTGGGTCGCAAGCTAACGCAAATACTGTATATAAAAGAACAATTATAAAGTACTCATAACAAAATCGGACGAGTTGGGGCATTTGAAGCACAGCTGATGACTGGGCTGCAGATTTCAGGCAAATAAAATTTTGTGCCCAAAAACTTGTTTGATTGATTTTATTTCTACCTTTTAAATTTTACTTGCCATTTTCCAATAATTGTCTTCTTTGGGGCAATTAAATGCAAAAAAAAAAATCTGTTTTTCGGCGAATCTTGGGCCCAAATTTTAGGCCGAGAGCTCTCGTATTGGGAGAGGCTCCAGAAGTTAGGGCTGTACAATACTCAGAGAAGGTATGAAAGATATCTGATACTGCATTTTTTCATGAGCATTCATGGGCTCTGTCCTAACCCAGGATTTGAGATCAGTTGTAGCAATCGTAGAGGTTGTACGTGCGCTCTGAGAGCACCTCCAAATCCCAAGGAAATCGAGGTTAGTTCGATCAATGAAGTCCTCCTCTCTGGTGGTTCTCTAACAGCTTTTAGAGCAGGGTTAGATAAAACATTAAATGCTACGTATTCCTGATCAACCCCCCATTCAAGGGTTGTGCAGATCTGCCAACAGTAACTCGTTGGTAGATCAAATTTCGTAAAATTGCTAATTGTATAATTTTTCTTACTGATTTTTATGATTGTTTTTTTACGAGGAATTGCGTTCCTTGAAGCGGTAGTAAAAATCCAAGCAAACAATTACCAATATAAACTATCGGCAACCAAAAATTAGTACGGAGCGGGAATATGTCTTCATGGAACACTAATTTTCAATGATGTACTGACTTCTTAACATACAAACCAGGGAAAAATAACAAAATTTTAGGTAAAAAGTTAGTTCGTATTTTTATTGATAATTTAAAAATTCTGGGTTTAGGAATATTTTTTGCTCTACCAAATACCTTCCAGTTTACACACGCTTTGTCATTAGTTTTACTAACGAAGTGGCTAGAACCAAGAACCACTTAATTTCATTGTACTGGAAGGCTAGCGAGAAGAATCAGGATTTCCAGCAGGAACAAATTAATTACGTTCTTCTTCAAATGAGACCTTGCTTATGTTCCCTAGAACACGTGCTTCAATTTTCAACTCAAACCAACGTCTGAGCCAAAAGTTATGCTTTCTCAAGGTTCAGTGCAAATCCTACGTTCGACGTTCGATGATTGAGTTGAAAATTGAAATACGCATTCTTAGTTCTCCCGCTTTGTTTCGTGGGTTTGAAACTTACATCATTGTGTTTGGAAATTTCCAGACAAACTTGGTGGGATTTTTTAAGTAACATGGGCAGAGGAAAGAAAACCCAATGCGTGGGGTATCACAGCCCAACTTGACGCTGTCAGGAAAGTTTGAAAAATATGATTTGGGTGCAGATTTTTATTACCGTCACAAGGAATGAGATTCCGCGTATAGAAAGTTAATCAGAGACGTTCTTGCCTGCAATTAATATTTTTATGAAATTTGGTCTACCAACGAATTAATGTTGGCATATCTGGATAACCTTCAAATAGTGTTCGAAAATTTGTCCAATCCTGCCTTAAATGTTGTTGGAGGATCAGCTTCTTCATTTTCCCGACTAAGACTAATGAGTAATGAGTAGAGCCCGGGAAAAATTTTTTTTACATTAAAAATAATTTTTTACATTTTTTGCCAATATTACGTGAATATAACATTTTAATTTTATTTGACATTTTTTGGAAATTTTCAACATTTTTCTAACATTTTTTGTAATTTTTGCTCAAAAATGTCATCCCAAACCGGTTCTGAAGGACCAATTAATCAAATGAATGAAGGCTTGAAATTTCCCGCCAAAATTTCCTGCTAAAATTGTCATTCTTCAACTTCACATTTTACAATGCCAATTTATTTCAAATCTTTGGAAAGGGGGAAAAGTGCCCTTTAAGTTTCTTTTTGTCAAAAAGTTGTGAAAAAGTTCAAATCAGAAACTTTGTGACCCCTGTTTCCGTGATTATTTTACGTGGGTAAATAGCTATGAGTAGAGTAAAGTATGTTTTTTGTTGGCACTGTTGCCATTATTTACTCAGAGTTTAATATCTATTTCAAGGGAGTTCAGCTCACCCTTTTCAACGACCTTCCCAAACCGCCCTCAATCACTCTTTTTTCTGATATTCCTTCATACTTCTGGCGAAGCCGCGTTCTTCCTCTGATTTCAGTGTACCCGAGGCACCGAAGGCTAATATTTCGGGAAATACTTGACGCTGAACACCATGTTAATTGCAGTAGGAAAGAATTCCATCCCATTCCTACTGATGATTGCATATGTTTGATCTGTGGTGATTTGGCACATCCATACCATACGCTTTACTTTTGTAATGTTTCGAAACCATGTTGATGATAAAAGACATCGCAATAAATGAGTAATAATAATAATATCTATTGCCTTTCAAAGAGTCTGAATGTGCTATCTCACCTAAAACATAAACTGTTTTGATGGCATTATTTCCTTCAGATGTCTGGTCACACTGTATTAAGTAGTCTTCTCAAGGAAGAACCTCTCACCACAGGACGGCCGAACTTCAACTGACGCCTAGCCCAAGAAGGCCCTTAAAACGGTGCAGTTCTGCAGTGAATTTGAACAGAATTGCCAAATACGATAGAAAAAGGTGTTTGATAGCAAACATCACTTCACAGCAAAGTTGCAGCGTAAGATAGCAGTCCTTTTCCAGCCATTAAATTTTTACAATGATGCTTGCTGATCTCAGAAATTGGTCAAAACTGAGGTGCGTCAAAGCAATAAAACAGTTATTTTTTGCGTATTGTCCTACATTTTTTGCCCTAAATTTCAAAATTTTTTGCCCTTTTTGCCCTATATTTCAACATTTTTTGCCCTTTTTCCTGACATTTTAATGACATTTTTTGGACGTTTTTCCAACATTTTTTCCCGGCCTCTAGTAATGAGCAATAAATTGAACAATGAAGGATGTTGAAGAAAAGTGGTAACAGAAAACAAGAGATCAATTCAACCTTCTATAAACCATTTGGATAGAAAGCAAAATGTTCAAAATTTGTTCAAAATCCCAAGCGGTCCTACGTTAAAGGGACTACCAAGTCTGTTAATACGAAGTAGATGTTAGACCAGAGGTGAGTTTTTTAAACCTACTATCTCGTAGGTAGCTATGGTATAGCGTAACATTATGGAACATTCCATATAAAAAGAATATTCCATCAAATTATGTCATACCGTAGTTAGAACATAATTAGCACGTTTTCTGACCGTCCTAAGAGTGGTAGACCAGGTATAATAATAATATAAATATCCCTTTTGGGGGTCCTTGGGTTGACCAAGCACAAAAAGCACTTATAATGTCGTCAAGAATGTCTGTGAAAATATCAAGCATAATCTAAGAGGCCCATGCGTAAGATAAGCACAGAGGCCATCATGTTTCATGGGGAAATATTGAACACAAAGATCATACATAGCATGTCTACCATTGAAATCTAAAAACGGTAACTTCATTCGATTGGCACAAAGCAAACAAGATTGGAGCGATCATGAGTTCCTCTAAAGAATCTGTTACCTTTGAAACACGAGCCTGAACAACGTGCAGGATGACACTCTTTGCACCGATGAAAAGTTTTTAATTGTTGAGCGAGCTTTTAATCCTGTAAATGATGATGTCCTTGGAACATCTTTGGATGCCATTATCATCAAAGTTTGTAGTCGTTATTGCGGTCAAAAACCGGCATTAGTGATGGCCCATCACCATTTCCATAACTTGGAACACTCCTTGAATTTAAGTCCATGAAGGTATTTAGATCAATGCTAAGAAGTTTTGTTGACAATATTTTGAACACAGTTGAAGACCAAGCCCAAGATCCAAGATATTTCCAAGATCTGTTTTGGACCTTGCATTAGGGATGGAGCAATGTCACACTCGACAAACATCAATCAGAAATGATGTTCAGAGAATTTGAAGAGTTTTCGGGATAGGACATTATGGCCCCTTGTATTCCAAAATTTATTACCACGTATTTTTCAGTGTACCGTAGGCTATTGTGTAGAGGAAGACTTGGGCCAAATTTCACAATATAATGGAACCTTTAATATGTGATGTGAAGCATTTCATAGCTTCTTATTCCACAGAAAATGATGCGTAATATTGCGTAGAGGTCCCTCGACGTTTTAGAGTTATTGGATATTAAGTTTATGCATTGTTTCAGTGTTTGTAAGCGATGATTTTCAATGCATTCAATCATTGTGGAATACCTTACAAATCTGGACTGGACTTTAATTTTTCCAATTGCAGAACTTATTACGCACTCAGTACAAGTGACAAAATATCCAATATATACAGTATTTTCTTCAAAAGTCCTAATATTAAAAAAAAAAGCCGGATATTGTAGAAGTATTTTTTGACACCGCCATTATTTGGTATTTCTGTTTGTGTGCACCTATTTTCCGAATTTGTTTTTGTGGAATTTGATCCATTTGGCCGTGTTTGGAGGGATAATTGACATGTACTTGATTTAAAAATACAATTTTCAATTTGCCTTAATAAATGGCGTAGTTTTGTGTTTTCGTGTATGACGAACAACAGTCTTGGTTGTGAATGTCTAATCTCAAGACAAATACCATTTTGTAGATGTTTTTGTATTTTGGGGAAGCCCTTTTGAGCATCGGCCATTCATCTATTTTCCTCAATTTTGCCTGAAAATTTTTTTCTGACTCAAGGATTCGAGAAAATATTATTTTTTACTTGAAACAGCCAAAATATTTAAAAAAATGGCGGAAAAACGGATATTTTTAAAATGTTTCATATTTTACTTAAGAGTTATGATGGTCTTAAAGGGTCTACACTTGGTCCGCCCACCCTGTACTCTTACTCTCGTGTTTTCCAATTTTACAAGAAGGCCCATAACGATCGTGAAAAATAGCCGGAAACAGTCAATCATGATAAATGAAGTGTTGAAACACACCTCAGGTTCACATTTCAAACTTCAAAACCGTAATTTCGAGGCTCTCGTGAGGAAACATCACTCAGAATTGTGAAGTATGTGAAATTTTTTACCACTGTAAGCTTCGATAGCACTGTCCAAAAAAAGTTTGGAAACCCTATTATTCACGCAAAAAGTGGAAACCTTGGAAAGGATCTTCAAAGTCCACATTTGAAATGATAAGATCAAATACCTACGTACGCATTAGTTCGTTTCTTAGGACCTACTCGTGTTCCATAGATAAGGATTGGTGTGCGAATTCGCCAAACAAGTAGAGAAAAAATTGATATTTATTGATGGGCTTATTCATCACTAGACGATGGCGATTGGTTAAAGATATTAGAAGTTCGATTAGTAATCAATAAGTAACAAATAGGGTGGGTTCAAATACAAGTCTGGTGATCCCGTTGGCCAATTCTTAGACCTTGGTTCGATCCGAAAGCACTCGAACTATGGAGCCCACTCCGGCCACTTCAAACACTTTTTCGTGCCATAAAAGTAAATGCGCACTAGATCCTTCGGAAGGCGTTTCGAATCCCCGGTAGATGTATTTCATCAAGGTATCTCGTTGATCATTGTCCAAGGACTTGACCAGGGTCTCCACTTGGCTTTGTTGCTTCACGGACAGCAACACTTTCAGCACCAATTGCAAAGCCGCATCCTATCAAAGTACGGGGAGTGATGACGTTATCAAGATAAGTAAGGCTTATACAGAAAGTTCTGTTTTTATTTTGAAGTTGAAAAGATTGATTTGAATGTATTTAAATTCAAGCACTGCCACAAAATAAATGTTCCTTTCATCCCAAGATTTGGCAGATTATCCAACACAAAATCTTGGAAAGTTTTGAAAGTTTTGCTCTCAATCAGAGAGATTCAATTTGAAATGGTGTTATCTCTAAACATTGATTTGCGTTTACAAAGAAATTGGATGTAGCTCGCTCTTAACTCGCGTTGAAAAGAATATTTTAAGGTCTCTGATTGAGAGCAAAACTGTCTCAAAAAAACATTAAGATAACGGTTGATGGCTTCCTAACCGTTGGCATACATTTAGCCTTGTGGTATCTTTTTAGATAGTCTCCTTTAGTTCCAATGAGACTAAAAATTGAAAGATTTCAAATTCAGGGAAGATGAATGTACTTGTCTAATGTGAACCATGATGATTGTTTATACAATGTATCCAATGAGTAGTACAGCTCGCAATAAAGATTATCATTATTATTAATTGTATTCTATCGACTTTAACGGGCCAATGAAAACTCTTCGCTAATAATGAAGCCGCGAGCGACAAGTACATAAATATTCACGTTTAAAGCTTTCCAAAAATTGGCCCACAGGCTCAAGAATGAATCGCCAGCGATTGCTGTGCGCCATCATTGGCATTTGAGCCACTAAACGAAACCAAAAACTGGCTCAGAAACTCGGCCAAAGCGTAAGCTCGCCCCCATGAGGTGCACACAATTTCCCGCAAAAGCCAAATTGTAACAAAACTGCAAACTTCCGGCCTCCAAAACTTATCATCCTTTTTCTTCAACTTTTGCTATTTATTGCCCGTCCTATTTTCGCTTTCGTTTCGTTCTCTATTGTCCGTCTTCGATGGTGATGATTGTACCTTTTCCTCTTGGGCTTTGGAGGCGCCCATGGGCGCTTGGGCCAGAATGGTCTTGAGGGCCTCGGCCTGTTGCCCACTCTGAATCAGGCTCGTGATGGGTCCGATGTCGAGTTGGGCGGGTGCGGCCGTGCCCTCGCCCGGAGCCCCGCCCACTTCGGGCTCATCCTTGAAGTTGTCCTCGTTGAACTGGTCGACGTCAATCCGACGGAACGCGTTCGACGACGTGTTCTTGGACATGATGTCGATGATGATGATGTAGTTATAATTACTAGGATCGGTAGCCCCACTATTTTTGAATCGGTAGTTGGCTCCGGCCGGAATAGAGAGAAGAGGGTGGGAGGAGGTGGACCTCCGAGGATGTGTTCCAACAAAGAACAACTATGAATTAAGGGAGGGTGGGAACTGGGAACTGGGAGGTGATGTTGTTAGTTATTATCAGAGAGTGACTCAGTCATGGGAACTGAAGATGATAGCGAGCAGCGTTGCCATCGTCAACCGAGTATTTATGGTCAGAATGGGTTGTCCAAGGCGATGTAAACCGTGAGATTTGGTTGAATCACACGATCCTTAGACAAGAGGGCAATTGAAGTGTGGCTTTGTTGTGTTTTTTCATGGAGCAAGAGCGTCGACAAGTGTCACGACCAACCAGCACTGTGCATGCACTTGCAAAGAGACAAAACTTGGCACAATTCAAGAAATTGTGGAAAATATGTTGCATTGACTTGTTCTAGCAATATAAAAATAGTCTAGCTACGTCAAATAAGACGTTATGTAACAATTTTGGCACATTTGCTTGAGTTATGCTGAATTTTGTCTCTTTGCAAGTGCATGCACAGTGCTGGTTGGTCGTGACACTTGTCGACGCTCTCGCTCCATGAAAAAACACAACAAAGCCACACTTCAATTGCCCTAGTCAAGGATGTTCAAAATGTCCATGAGGTGAAGTTTGCGGTTTTCACGCTTTGAATGGCGAAAAAATGAAGAGGGTACTCGCTAGCTACCCGCTAAGGAGCCCGTTTAGGAACAAGGTTTAAAGCTCGTGACGTTCCAAAAAACGTTATGTTTAAACTCTCGGTTTTAAGTCACGAACACTATGACAAAAAGCGCTTCGATTTGGTCTTTAGGCCGCTAAATTGGCTAGTCTATGACTAGGCATGGGTCAAAAGCTGACAGGACAACAGAACGGTTGGATGAGAACCAAAAGGAAATACCAGAATGTTCGCTTTAAACTTATTACATTGATGATAATTCTATCTTGGCTGGGCTATGCATTTATGCCCACCCTTACCGGAATGGCTGGATACGTCTTTCCTTTGGAAAAATAGTTGATTGGAAATGAGCCATCTCTACTTGAGACGGGAACCTCTCAAGTTTATCTATCCTTGAGGTGGAGAATGGAGATGGAATTTGGAATTCTATGTCTATGATCAGGGAGATAAGTTTTATTTTTTCCTTTTTCCGCCGGTTCCCACCCGACCACCGATCATTCCTTTGTCCTGAATGAAAAAATGGCGAATCAACGGTTCTAAAATACGTGGCAAAATCGGATTTCAACTATCATCAATCACCTAAAAAGTTGGGCGGATGTCACTGTCCCGGCCTTTTATGGTCACCCTGTCAAAGCAATCTGTGGCCATGTGTTGTTGTTGTTGATATGTTTGTTATTCTGTTGACAAACGGAGCCGACTGAATTCTTGCCTGACGTGCATGAGCGCTCGTACCTGAGATTGAATCCAAAGGATGCCTTTGAAAGTGGCCTCTTTGGGGGGTGGAGATCCGGAGCCCCAGACCGCGACGGCGGCGGCGGCCTCGGCCATGGATGGGATCGATTATGAGTTGGGCGCCGAATATTGGTCCAAAGTGGATCCTACCATCGATGGCATGTTGGGCGGTTTCGCCCGGATCTCGCCCATTGACATCGAAGGCTCGAGTAAATTCCTCAAAGCCTGTCTCAAGGTACTTTCTAGTACCCATAAGTACCCATGAGTTACCCACGCACAGACCTACTCTAAGTCTATCTCTTCGTCTGTGCTCGATTCATTCGAGGATAACCGGTCATGAACTCGCTCTTATTTGAATTTTGTGTTTTTTTTTTCTCTACCCATCATCCCATTCACATTCATCAAAACGTATTTGGACTTGATTGAATTTACGCTTCTTTCAAAAGTAACAACTTTTTGAAATTCCCCGTTTGAAACTTTATTTCTACGTATAGTGGAAATACGTACATCCAACACTCGGGTCCAAAAGCATCTAAAACTTCTTTGGGCCGAAACTTCAAACTTTGGGGTTCGGTTATGAGGCCTTTCGGTCCATCATTAATAGAAAGCATGGCCACTAACTAACCTCGGGTCTCTTCACATTTTTCGCCCATCACTTGTGAGTGACCCTATTTTTGTAGCAAATCATACTCTAAACCGAGATCACTTGCTTCAAACTACAGTTTAGCTCCAATCACTGTCATGGAAAAATACATTATAGAACTATGAAAATGGAACCATATTTCCGTTGCAAAACCTCTCATGTTAATTTAGCGATGAGTCTTAAGACAAAGTTTAAAAATCCGCCTTAGAAATAATAATGATTCTTGATAAAAATTGTAGCGCAACGCATGGTTATGAAACCTTTCTGAAGACAGTCTATGGCTCAAAGAATAATCGATGCTTCTATTTGGGGATGCCGTTTTCAATTTATGAAATTAAATCTGTCAACTCTGTTTGCAGGGTTCATGGACGGCGAGTTCACAGCCACCGGGTACGGGGCGGGCCTTGGATTGCGGGGCCGGGATTGGGCGGGTCACCAAGTATTTGCTCCAACGACATTTCCAAACGGTCGATTTGGTGGAGCAGGACGACAAATTCCTGGCCCAATCGGTTCAATACCTGGGTCCCACGTCCAAAGTGGATCAACGCTTTTGCTCGGGACTCCAAACATTCACACCCCAACCCGCCCATTATGACTTGATTTGGTCTCAATGGGTCTTAGGTCATCTAACGGATTCTGATCTGGTGGCCTTTTTTCGACGATGCGCGTAAGTTCGTTCAGGGATGTTCTTGTCTAACCCCGGGGTCGGCAACGGATTTTGCACCACGGCCCAGCAAACTTGATGTTGTTTAATCCGGGGCCCACCAAACATAAACTGATGGGTACGAGCAAGGGCCCACAAATAAAGGATCACAGAACTGTACGTCCACCAGCGCACTACTATGAATTTTGGGCCCACAATTTTGGTCTTTCCATATTGCTCCTGGGCCCACCAAAAATCACCACTGGACCCACTGGTTACCGATCCCTGGTCCACCTCAGCCTAAACATCGTGAAGTTCAGAGCAAAAAAAATAGTACCTCTTTTCCTTTGTAGATTGGGCTTGAAACCTAATGGCGTTCTCGTGGTTAAAGAGAACACCACCAGTTCGGAAACGGTGGAGAAGGACCCGCAAGATGGATCTGTGACTCGTCCTGATGCTTTGATGAAGTCTCTCTTTGCTCAAGCCGATCTCGTGTTGATCAAGGATCTGCAGCAGCTCAAGTTCCCCGCCGATTTATATCCCGTAAAAATGTACGCTTTGCAACCGAAACCCCCAGTCTCATAACATCCGGATCAAGGCCAACTGAAGGCTACCGACGCCATTCCAGAGTAAATTTAATGCCAAACCAACCGACTGAAACGACTCACGTACTTTAAAAACAGGGACTCAGATATCTGAGAGAATTTATTCTTCATAGATTGAGTGAACGGATACTTTCGATTTAGGGAAAAAAAATCGTATTTGAGATTTAAGTCCAACCGGGCTCCAAATCGACACGGTTGATGGAGACAATAGTTGGCCAAGAAATGCCATTTACAAGTATTCAAATCGACATTTTTGTACATCATAGACCGAGGCAGCTTGACCCCGTTTCACATACGTACTCCCGTTACGTACCATGAGTCGTGGCTTCCTTTCATCCACAATCCCAATGAACAATGTGTGTGAAAGAAACCAAACGACGAATATAATAACTTGAACAGGAGTGGGAAACATCTCAGTGTCTGCGTTTCTTTTTGTTGGACCGAGACGCGTTTGTGCTCGACGTGGAAGGATCCCAAATGGTTCGCTTCCGTTTTCGGGGAATGTATTCGGGCTCATCTTCGTCGGTGAAATCGTCCTCATCGGCGAAAGTGAATTTGGGTTTGACTTTCTTGGCATCCGTGTCTTTGGGCAGATAGCCTTTGTGGCCTTCAAACCATTTGCCCCATACTTCCAGGGGTCCCGGGTAGTACGAATGAGCCAATCGGAAGGTGCCGCTGAAGCCTTTTCCTATAAATAACCATCGTTATCGGTCGGTTACTCTCTTTCTCTTTCTTTATATTCCGCTCATCCATCCTCAATCTTACCCGTGATTCGATCGATCCATCCCCGGGCCTCAGCCCGATCTAGAGCCTTTTTGAGAACCATAGGTCGAACATTGGTGCGATATTCGGGGTGATACTCGTCCAAGTAGTCCCGAAGCGTCGTCACGGACACCTCTTTGGGCTCGTTCATGGCGATAAAAGCGTCTTCAATGGCGTCATCCATGAGTTGTCCGCTCTTGTCGGCCCCATCCATCAATTGAAGGGTGCCACTCATGCCTTTGCCCGTGATTCGCTTGTATTTGCCATCGGCCTCGCCGTGCTCCAAGGCCTTGCGCAAACCGGATTCCGCGTCCAACATGGGAAAGTGCTTGCTCACGTACTTCTTGATGATGGAAACCGAGGCCTCTTTGGGGTTGGTGGCCCACATGAAGATGTAGCCAAAGTGGTTCTCCAGGGGCTCCACGGGCCCGTCCATTTTGGCGGCACCTCGGCGGCCTTTACCTTTGCCTTTGGAAGGCGTCGTCGTCGCGACCTTGTCCCGTTGAAGACTCTTCTTTTCGGTGAGCAACTTGTAGTGACCGGTGAGGCCTTTGCCTTTAACCAAAAGCAACTGATTGGCCGCAATGGCTTTCTCGAGCTTTTTCTTGAGGGCCTGATTGGTCCAATCGGTTTCGTGATGGAAAAACGCCCGCATGGAAGGAAGGGAGGCCACGCCTAAAATGAAGTCATTGATGATGTTGATGAAGAAGATACGTTCTACTCCACAATTCGCAATTTCTTCTTACCTTGTTTATCGGCGTAGATCTCAAAGGCCTCTTTGAACAAGGCCAAAGGCGTGCGGGTCATTTTCTTTTTGAGCCCTTGATGGGCTTGTTCAGAGCCCGCCCACGGAGGCAAGCATTTCTTCAACTTGGCATACGGGTCCTTCTTCTTGGCCGCTTCTTCGGTTTTAGGAGGCTGGCCTTCTTCCCCCTTGGCCTCCTTATCTCCCTCTGCATCGGCCTTGGCCTTGTCTTGTCCATTTTCGGCCACTTTGGCGGTTTTTTTCACTTTGGGCTCGCGTTTCTGAAATATAAGGTCAAAATTAGAAGAGCCCTCCACGCTTCTTGTGGAAATGAAATCACAAGAACGGCATCGAATACGAGAAGCTAGATCAATTTGCATCTTTTTCTTGCGAAAAATCTGTTCTCTTTTTGGCTCAAAAGACCGGAAACTATGAAACAGGAAGTCAGTCTCCTCTGCGCTTTTCTTTTCACCTACAATATAATTTCTTCTCAAAAGAAACTATATTTTTTTTAACCGTACTTTGCGTTCCTTTTTGGGCGCGGCTGATGTTGTTGTGGGCGTGCCAGAGGTCTCATCCTGGGTGGGTGGATCCGTTTCGTTGGCTTTCGGTTCGGCTTTGAGCTTGGCTTTGGTCTTCTTGGGCGTGGTCGGTGAAGTGGGCGTGGCCGGCTTTTGGCTGGCCGCCCGAGATTCGCGGATGCGCATGATGCTCAAACGAAAGAGTTCAGACACTCAAATTGTCAAATATCGGTGGGGCTCGATCGGAAATTTCGGACAACGAAATTGACATTAGACTTGACTTGAGTGTTGCCAAAAATCAAGAGAAAAAAACGTCACAATGACAAAAGCTTGGGATTTTAAGTCCATGATGACACAAATGAGGCAAAAGAGAAGGTTTTTCAACAACTCATGGTACTTCTTAGTAAACTCGGAAGTCATTGAGTTACAAATGATTTGCAAAATAAGGGATATTGGTCCTGGTTTTCGTGTTTGACGAGTCAATTTGTCAGGCCTGCCAAAATGATGCTAAGTTCATATCCAACAGTCAATCAGCGAGCCCGAACTTTGGCACGGAAGCCGGCCATGTAGAAAGAGATGCACATCCGACCCGAGGGAAGAAACCTGACACCATTACTTGCCGTTTTTGATCCGATAAAAATGTTCTAGTGGCATAGAGTATTCTAGACCTTGATTGAATTCATCTTCGAGATCTTTGGAACTCACGGGGTTGAAGGAGTTAGCGGGCGCCCTGATTTGAGCGTTCTGGCCAACCTTCGAAGTAGGAAAAATCTGGATGGGAAACTAGTCTTATAAAACTCAAAACTTTCGTGTTATTTTTATTTAGAGGTTCATGGGTCATGGCATACCCTAAATTGCATAAAAGCATAAAAAGTTGAATAAACCAAGAAAAAGGAATAGATGTCAAGCGTTCACGAAAGTAAGATATTTCCCGAAATATCCGCAAAATAGTTGGGAAAATTAATCATAAACAGGACACGTTTTAAAATGCTCACATTTTTGGAAAAAGTTGAAAATGAAATGGTTGAGTAAAAATTTATTTTTTCGCTCCCAAATTTACAAACAATCCATGCATATCTCTCTTTTGTCATGATTATATTACTGCATTTTTTTTGGCCGATCCGGGGAAATAATTAAATCTTCAGACCGGAATCGAACCTTTGGATGCCATTGACCGGTTTTGATGCCTTTTCAACTTTCAAGTTACTCTCTCCGTTCCATTCACAAATGCCTCTCCCAGCTAAGAATCAAAAGAGAGGTTTGGTATAAGATGAAAGCCGAATCTTCCGTCGATTTTCCCGTGTTTTGAAGACGTACGCAAGAACGATCCCTTCAGCAGGTCAAGAGTCATTTGTCTTTTGAGCGTGTTTGGTGTTTTCCTCAGGGATGTCGTTTGCGGGCTTTTCCGAGGCCGATTGGACCTCACCGCCGCCATCACGACCCGCCAAAAAAGGTAATGAGTCCTCGAACAATCTAACTAACTTACCTAAAATCCCGTTTCTGTCATATTATCATAAACATAATCCATCCATCCCCTTCCGTTTATTTGTTTCAAGTAGTTTCGAGCTCAACGTCTCGCCGGTTGGCCAAGTTACCCGTGATGATGATCAATTCAAACCAACGACAGCAGGAGCAGGAGGAGCAGCCTCCGCCCATTCCCGAGGCCGCTCGATTGGCCTCACCCGCTCTGGCTAACAGTCCGGGGAATAATGGCCCGCCGTCCAATCCGGATCTGCTGAATCACGTTCAAGATCCACTGCGGCCACGGCAAGAGACGGGAGATCAAGATTCGAGCTCGGGCCACGAACCTGCGAAGGCCGAGGAGGATCCGCCCAAAGGAGGTGGTCCAAAGACCGGCGAAGCGGCGGAGGCGGAGGCGGATACGCGATCCAAGATTGAGATCATGCAGGCTCGGCAAAAACAAATGGAAGAAGAGAACCTCAAGAAGAAGCGCATCTTGGCTCAAGCCATTGCCGAAAGGTACTTCTGCTAACTCTGAATGAGCTGAGAAAAACGGGTTAAGGCTGATCTGTATCATGAACACAAATGTTAGGACAGGGGTGCAGATTTCAAGCAAATAAGATGTTATGCCTAAAACATGTTTATTTGCTTGCTTTTAAAGTTTATTTGCCATTTTTCATTTTTTGCCATTTTTGGGCGATTGAATGCAGAATTTGTCGGTTTTTGGGCAATTTAATGCAATATTGTCGTTTTTGTGCAAAGCAATGCAAAAGTTGTCTTCAGTGCAAAAAATAAGAAAAACAAATTTTTGCCCAAAATGTTTTGTTTAAGGGATAACAAAACAATTTGATTATTCAATGGAATAAAAACATTTTCGCTTAAATGTTCATACACTTGCATTCCACTTTATTGTTGATGAAATACAATGCCCTTTTTCCGAATTTAGTGGCCAGTTTTGTTAAATTTTGGTAATTTTTCGTGTCTATTTGCCATTTTGGACGAGCTGATTTGCCATTTTTTTTGACCAAAAAGGCATTTTCTGTTTGCCAGAAATCTGCACCCCTAACTAGGACAGTCTGTTATAGACGCTTGGCAGAGATTGATTCAGGATAAATCTAGGTATTTTAAGGCCTAAAGTGAAATTAAACTCTAATAGCATTGTCCCTTTGAGGCTAGAACATTTTGCAACGAAAGGGCTGGCATTGCCAAAAACACTGATGTAGCGAAGACGAAAATCTTTTTCTTTCGTTACTAGGAAAGAGAGAACTTGCCAAGAAACGGAGAAACTGCAACGAGCTCAATTGGAATTGGGTCAAATTGACAAATGTCTCTCGGCGGATGTTCGACTCATCCGCGATGAAATCGAAACGGCCTCCATAGATTTCCTCGAATCCCAGTAAGTTCTAGAGGTTGAAGACACTCACTCGGAAGAGTCTGCCGAGACGGGTTTTGCCCACCAATATTGAATCATTTTCCCACTTAGGAAGCGTTATGATCGGGCTGAAAAGGAGTTTGTCAACGCCAAGTTGAGACTTCACCAAACTTCGGAGAGGAAAGAGCAACTCACCGAGCATTTGATCACGGTCATCCAGCAATCCGAGTTGAGGAAAGGCCAGAAATTGGAGGAGATCATGCGGGTTTTAGATATCGAAAGCGCTTAAGGCCGCCCTCGAGTTTCTGTGGTTTTTGCACTTTTTTTAAGTTCATTGTTTAGTTTTACACGGTTGTTTGTAACTGTTTTGAACCGGAGTGCCTTGCGTTCTGATCGGTCTGTGATATACCGCACAACTTTAACTTGTTATGTAGTAGATACGTATATTTTATATAACCATATGGGCCTGCTCTCATTTAGGATGGCAATTGGCACCGATTTGCAAAATGAAGTGATGGTCAATCATCATTGTTTGCAACATGAATAATAGTACTAATGATAATGATCGAAGTTGAAGTGATGATAATAATATTAGCAATAAAACAGTCCAAGTTGAGCCAATGTGTGGGATTCATACAATAGAACTAAAACACATTTCAAAGTTGAGTAAGAGTTGTTGAGGAAAAATAGATTGGAGAGTAGGAAACAGATCATTTTGATAGATAAACGCGACAAATTAAGTGTCAGATCCACCAATCTATAAAGGTAATCCAGACAAACCCTTATTGAATGGTCGGGGAAGGACTTTCCAGCCTTTCTCATTGGCATGGAACAGGGCCACAATGACGCCGAAATAAGTCGGCACGCGACGAGCCAAGATGTCCCCGCCGAAACTGGATCGGTCCAAGAGTCCCTGGAGGATGCCGAAGATGGTCATGGAGCACGGGAAGGTCTCCATGGCCAATCCCAAGGCTCGCTCCAAGAGGATTGTGCGTGATCCAGATCGGATCCATTGCTCAATGGTCTCGTCAAAGATGAGAGCTTTCCGAGAAACGGGCACCTCGGCCGCTCCGGGTTCGGGCAGAAACAATGGGTTCTCCTCCAACGTTTTGTGACACGGAGACAGATTGGCACTGGCCAAGAAAAAGATCCGATAATCCGTCCTGAAACCAGATCTCCTCAGTTAACAAGTGCGACGACCTACTCTTGAAATCAGTTATCTTGTTACCTTTCAAAGAGCTCAAAGAGTTCGTGACCGACTTTGACGCATTGACCCGTGAGATCAGCTAAATCGCCGTCCCAATGTTTCTTCTCCTGAATGGGTGAGGTCATGATGACCACATCATAGGGACACACCCTCTTTCGGGTCCCCGTGGTGCCACGTTGCTCGGAAATGAAAAACAGTGGGACCACTTCGCTCCACCCCAAAGGGGCGGGTCGCTCGCCAAAGGGCAGGATCAAGTTCGAATTGACCCGTTTCTTCTGGAGATGGGTGAACATCTCGAGGGCAAAATCATCGTGGATGTTGACCGACACTTTGTACTCGCCCCAATGTCCGTTCCATTCGGCAGTGCCGGCAGCAATGTGATTGGCGTAGATCCCAATCGAGTCCGAAAGGTTCAACCCATGGGGCGTGGCCAGCACGATGATGTCGGGTTCGTGATCGCGCACATAATCGCCAATATACTTGGCGGCGGAATGAAGTTCATCCACACCCGTGGGCACATCCTCGAGGGTGGGGTCCAAGATCATGGAGGCGTGGGGCAAGATGGCCGACCCAATCAGCACCATTATGATGATTGTGATAATTGTATCGGTAGTGGTGAGTGGTTTGAAAATGGATGTGACTCTGAAGTGGTGGGTCACATAGGGGAACAAGTTTGGAACACTTAAACCGGGACTCGAAGGTATGAGTCAGTCGGCATCTTGAAATCAAGTGGAAACGCACAAGGTTATGGCTTTTTTGCCTTTGTTCCAGGAATTTGGACCACCTTGGTTACATACCCACAGTTACAAGTGCAATTGAAATTGTTAACATAATGCCAGGGTTAATTATGTCTCTTTAATTGGTTTTAATATCCTTTTCATAACATCATCAATTTCTTTTTAATCGACAACATTGGGGTACGATTTGTGGTTCATGTATGAATACGTCTGTAAATTTAGGATCCAATGCTTTCATATTTGGGTTTGTGGTTGGTATCAGAGCAAAAGATCTTAATGGTTCGACGGAGAAGGGACGCAAAAAGATGATAAAAATCGCAATTTCCTCAACTGTTCAACATAGTGGTAAGTGAACCCTAGAACTCGTTCGAAGCGTGGGGCCATGATTACGTACACATGAAACCCGTCGCCTTCCCATCTCATTCCCCACACATAATCAACTGAAATCCGATGTTTAGAAGAACGTAAGCCAAGGTCGTAAGTAAATTGGGGGTAGAGTGAACTAGGTCAGAATGCCATGATTTTGTCCTGAATGAGATCTCTCGTTGAAATCAGGGAGGGAATTTGCAATCTGTTGGTTTATGAATCTCCCAAGTACACCTAAAAAAAAATAGAAGAATGGCGGCAGCAGCAGGCGATCAGGCACCACTCACAATCATGATTTAGAATAGAACAAGAAAGTGCATTTCGGGTAAGTTCAAGTGTAGAGCTCAAAGTCGATCCTTTTGACATCGTTAAAATCGCCTTGAGTGCCGTTTTTTCTTACGAACACGCCCTTATCAAAGAATCCACTGGCTTGCCAATCGATCATTTCTTGCGTTGTGTGAGGACCATGCACTTTGGCTGAGGCTTCATTTTCCCATTTGAATTCCCATTTCACCTGGAATCGAGAACATTTGGATGAACTATTATACTTCCTTGATTGAGTAGCCATCAATAAATAAAGACGAACCTCTGATTCGAGTGGGTTTTCGGACGAGGCTTGCGTGGTCGATTTTTCGGTGGATTCCTCGCGATCTTTGGCCGAATCCATGAACATGTCCAACGCTTCGTCGTCATCCACGTCGGCCGGGATTTCAGTTTTAGAGGCAATGGAGCTCCCTTCAGTTGGTTTCAATTTGTACGTGATCGATTCAAAGGTCTGCTCATAGATTTCCATGTAACCTGAAAGGAGATTAAATCGATTAAGTCACGTCCGTTTGTTTCTCTTATCCATTAATCGTTTAAAAAACACCGTTTTTGCACAAATGACAACTCATGAAAATGGTTCTAAACTTGATTTGATATTCAAGTGATTTCATGGAAAAACGTAAGATCAACATCAATTTTAAGTGACCTAACGGTGTTCACTCTTCAAGCGTGACACGAGGTGAAAAGTCTATCTTTTAGGGGTTGGTTAAGCTCACTTGGCCTTTTCAAGGTTTCATAAAGTTGATTCTCACGTCTCATGCTATTTTTTACACTAACACTATACCCGTGTCTATAATTTGTCCTTTTCGGCTTACCCGAACGGGTGAGAATAGAATCGGCCAATCCGGTGAGTTTTTCCATGGCCAAGCGATCTCGCTTTTCCTCCGGACTTTCTTGTCCGGCCTTGATCCGCCGTTTGGCCTGCAATCTTTGGGCCGAGGTCTTTTTTCCCCCGGCAAATCGACGAATGGCTTGGGCCACGCTTTCTCGAGGTTGAAGCAGACTCAGGATGGCTCGATAGGCGGTGAGCTCGTCATAATTGGCTTCGGCCTCGTCCTCCCGGTCATCCTCGGCCTCTTTTTTGGCTTTCTCGGCTTGAGATCGTTCTTGAACCTATCGGAAATCAAAAGGAAACGAAGGTTGGTCGTTTTTCAATGTCAGACGCGTGTAGGCTTTTGGTATGTTTCACACCTTGCCCCAATCGATGCCTTCCAACCACCGATCCGAGGCCTCGTCGTCCTTCTTTTTGTTCCAGACAAAACTGCCGTCTTTGGCGAAACTGCCCTCCTCTTGTTCGTCCTTGAGATTAAAAGGCGTGATCTGAATGTGTCCATCGCGTTCGATGGTGCCGGCCTCTTCGCCTTCAATATCGTCGTCGGCCATGAGCTCAATGCGCTTACTCCGGGCGTATTCTTCCTCGTCATCGCTGTCGATCGAGTGGAGCCCGCCCGTTTTGGATTGACCTAGAACAAGACGGTTCTCGTAAGCCGGGCATGGACGACCGTGAATGAATTATTCGAATCAAAGTAGTAGCTAGCTTCTTTTTTTGGTCATGGGCCCAAATGAAATCTTGATGAGATGCGACGACTTTTTGCTACCTTGAAATTCGCGTCGACTGCCACTGGCCGTGGTGGCCGTGGTGGCCACCGTTGGACCTGAGCTCATGGAGCCCATGGACGTGGGTGCGGCGGCGGGGGCAGGCTCAGCCGACCCAACGGTCTGTGTGGGCTCGTCTCCCTGGAGACGGACGCGTTTAGTGGCCGTTGGATGATCATGATGGAGGCCGGAGGACGATGAAGTGGCCGAGGACTGGTCGGGCTTTTCACCCGGGCGTTTCAACACCATCGATCGATCACTCCTTCTTCCGGCTTGGATTAAATCGAAGCGGGGCTTGCTCGCTTGCTCGGTTGCTTGGAATAATATTGAATGATGGTCGAGATGCCCGAAAACAAAAACAAAAACAAATAAACAAACAACGAACGTTCGTTATGAGAAACGCGCAACGCATCGCAAACTCCTCACCAAACCAACCGAGGGTAGCCGGGACAGGAACTTAAGACGAACAAACTACTCGTCTTTTTTCGTTTAATCGGTCAATTTTATTCGTCTTTTTTCGTCTAATCAGGCAATTCTATTCGTCTTTTTTCGTTTAATTTGACAGTTTTATTCGTCTTAGCGTTCTGCGTTCGATCAAATATTTCGAACGGTCAGTTGCTCCGCAACAAACGGGCTAGAATGAGATACGATCGTAAAATTTCAGCGAAGCTACGCGGCACCAGAGGCCATGACCGAGCTACGGGGGAAACAATCAGGCCCAGCTGATGTTTACTGAGCTTCCCTCATTGCGTATCATTAAAGACTGAATTAATTATTAAAGTTTTTAGGTATAATCATCCTAGAGTGCGAGGATTCAAAGGGTGGTACTTGAAACTTTTTAGGAATTATTTGCGCCTGTTTTGACCCTTAAAACCTCTTTTTGTGGTTTTATAATTCATTGTTACTTTCCCAGTGTTTTCGCGTTTTTACAATTTTGTCAAAATTTGAAGTCGGCCTTCAAAGTTCCTAATTTTTTCCCAAGTGAAAGGCGGAGTCGAAAAATGTTTGGCCAAATAATCAAGAACAAAAACTTTTTTTTGGTCATATCTTGAAATGAACACTTCTTTTTTTGCTTTTTTACTTTTTCCCACTCTCTAGTTGGCAATCATTCTATTTATCAATATTGGAGAATCGCCGGTGTGGATTTGACCTTTTTTCTTCGGGGAGACAGAGTTAGACTACTGTGGGAGGCCACTGACACTTTCTCGATTGGAAGTTCGCCCACCGCCTTCATCAGCGCATTCTTTTCTTTCAGCGAAACATCATCGGACCGCATCATCTCTTTGAGCGTTTGTACCTTGGCCTCAATTTCGGTTAATCGCCTCAAAAATATAGCCACTGGATCACCCTTAAAATGCAAACAAGATTTGAACATTTGAAGACCCAGATTGATCTCTATGTGAAAATATAGAAGTCTATTTTTTTGCAATAAATGATGTACCTTGATCTGAAGGGCTCTTGGTTCTTCTTCGACAGAGTGGTTGGAACTCTCTGTCCATTGGTGATCATGAATCACATCAACATCACGGGCGCTTGGTTCCGCTTGGTTGGCATGTCTCAAAAGCGCCAATACGTGGCTATGCTTGCACAATTTTCTGGAAGAGGTATCGAAATGTGAAATGTGTACCGTTTCCAGGGATCTTGACTCTTTGAATGGACAATGAAATGGAAATGACATTAATTTGTTAAAATGGACAGAGCACCTCAGCCAAGCCAACTTGCCCGTTTAGCCGCTGGCGGTAAGATTTGAAATGCTTATTCAACTACAATTTCTACCGGGTGATTCATAAGAAACGGAACCGGAAGCGATGACTGTAACTCGGAAATGGTTGATTTCACAAAAGAAAGAATGAAGCTAAAAAAGATGCGACATATAACAATTCTTAAGTTACATATGGTTTTATTCCCATTATGTTGACTTATTTTCGACTTTTAACCAAAGTTTTGAAAGGAGAAAAGCGTCGGAGTCGCGAACGCTCTGTTTCCGGAAATGACCTTTCACGGGAAAAATCGTAGTCGCTAAAATATGGACCTTGGGGGAAAATTGCTTTTTCTGACTCTTCAAGCCAAGTGTTTGGTCGATCATATCCACTGAAAGTGAGGTTCATCTATGGTTTCGATCACGAGTTATAGGCGATATAATTAGGTGTTCCGTTTCTTTTGAAACGTCCGGTACATTTCGATTGCAACAATATGTAGGAGAATTGGTTCACTTTCAAAATGTATTTAATATGCAAAAAAGTTGAAGACGAGATCTACGAAGCCTTCATTCTAAGTTGAATTACCGACAATAGTGATGACAAGAGCAAAGATAAAAAAGTAAAAAATAAGTTTTGACTTTTTATTCCTTGATTGATTTAATTTTTTCCACCAAAAAACCTGTTTTTTTTTAACCACATTTGTATCTCAATGCAATTTTTTTGAATAACAATTGAGCAAGGGCTTCCATATTTTGCCCTTTCACGCAAATCTGCCGCTTCTGGGGGCCCAGTGAAAAAAGTAATCTATTCATTCATTCATGGTTGACTTCTTATCAAGTTTAGATAGATACTAGTACTTCAGCCTTGCAAGGGAGTTCCAAAACTAAAATTAAAATTCATCCCTATACTTTCATTCAATGAAGAGTTGACTATTACATATACAATTATCTTAACTATTCCATTAATAAAATGCATGATATTCATTGAAATGCTACCTGGCTGCAGATTTCCATGGATTTCGGTGCTTTTTCCTACATTTTTTTCCCTTGCTCTAGTGATGACCTACAATGGTGTTCATCAGTGATCACAAAAAGCTATTGAAAACTGATCTGCAAAATAGATTTCTCCAACATTTTAAAATTTAGACCGTAGTGGCAAGACCCGTAGATATGGAGAGTGTCCCCGTGTGGACTTTTCATTAAAAGAGTCATCACATTAACTTGACTTACCTCGAGGTGAATGCCTTGCAATCACAAGTGAATTGGTGAACACACCCACTCATCTTCGGGCAATCCGGACAAAGCACCGAACATGTAGCAGAATTGCAGGAGATAGGATTCTTCTCCAGAGTAAAAGAATGGGCGTCACCTGTTTCATCCTCCGAGAGTTCTTCTCTTATCTTAAAACGTCCGTCCTCTGAACATTCCAATGAATATTTTGACATGTTTTCTGAGTTTGGATGTAAACCGTGATGGTCTATCTGATCAGCCGTATTATTTGGAACCTCTGAGGCCGTCAAGTCATCACCTACAACACGGATCAATACAAACTTAAAGGAAAGACCTTGGATAACTTGCAATTCAAACAAATAACACAAAGGATTCGATTTCATCTCTTTCAGCGGACTTCCTGGGCTAAATCAACGTTTAAGTGAAGTTTCTTCAAGGCAGAATTTCATACCACGGTATTTGTGGGCTCTCATGACCTCATGGATGTTAGTCTTCGTCAAGGGTCTGCTATTGGTGTCTTCATTGGCAGGGTTGAAAAACCATTCCAAGACCTCATTCGAACTAAGACCGAATCTTAAAAGCTCTGCCACACGGTCTTTTGTCCTTTTGGAGAGACGCAGTTTGCTCCTTTCCATAGAGTGAGAATGTTTGATACAACCCTGGACCAGAACTACTCGGGTAGGATTCAAGCATCTCTCCCCATTGTGGTTGTTACAATTGCACATTTCTAAATCTCTCATGACAATCCTAGAAACATACATAACCCACGATCAACGTTTCTTTTTGCCTCAAACTGACAAGATTAGAAATATTAATAACCAAAGACTGACCGTGCTGAGCACCTCATCACTTTCTTCGTTTTCTTAACCTTTCTCGATGTGGATTCATGGTTCTGGAAACAATGGAAGACTCTCCTTGTAGCTGAAGACCGTCGTGTGATAAAGAACTTATCCATCTCCTCGTCCATCATCCACTTGAGAGCGTCGTTCATCGTTTTAAACTTCATCTCCAATAACTCGTGCTCATGCGTCGTTGGACATGGAGCAATATCCTGGGGAGATCAGATAAGAGACAAAGTTTATCATTAGGGACGAGCAAAAAGCGCCAACAGATGGCAAACGGTATAAACGGTAATTTTATAAACTACGTTAATCATTAACTCTCTTTACAAGGAATCCCATTCCTTGTAGCGGTGTTAAAAAATCCGCTTTAGGATGCCATTTAATACGTTTGAAAACTCTATGTGACACTCATTCCAAAATTTTGAGCACGTTCTTTCTATCTTAAAAATGGTGGAAATCTTGATGAGAAAAAACACCATCAAAAATTTTTCAACTACAAAATTGAGGAGCATTGCTAACTGGCTTTGGCTTTATTCCGAATTTGAGGGCCTCGGGAAATCAGATTTTGATTTCCACCACGCAATCGTTTTTATTGGAGCTCACTGTCTTCCGATCTAAGTGACTTATTTGTAGCACTACATAAATCTGCAATACCATCTGAGTCATCGCCATATCCTGAGAGCTCCGAGCTAACACACAAGCTTTGCACTCTGAGCGCTAGGGTTTGCGCCGCCATGAGGGTTTTTGGTAGAAACGTTTTTGGGTAAGAATAGGTTGTTTGTCCATATTTTTATGTAAAATTAGGTTTGGCTAAGTTTGGTTCAGATAATCTATGCTCTCCCCTTATATTTTGTCAATATCTATGAAGGTAGGATGTCACCTCCTAAATTGGAAGATAGTTAGGGGCCACATCGTTTTCCGATTCCCCCAATGGGCGGGCACTTGTTCCCAGTTGGCTTATCAAATCAACAATTGCCTAATGAATGTTAAAATTTGCTCTTCAAGACTAAAAAGTAGTAACTGAACACAAAAAGTAGCCAACCCTTGGTACGTATGAAATACTTATTTGATTGTTTTCTATTCCTTTTTTGGCGATTTCAAACTTTTTCTACGCTTCATTTTGCAGTGGATTGGATTATTTTAGTGCGGCTTTTGGTGACTATTTGGGCCTCTTATCCGTCCTCAATCATCTCTGACGCTCTCTTTGGTTGTCTGTCTTTTGATGACTCTCACTCACCAAGCATTTTTTCTCTTTCACGTGTAGACGGCAGCCACTCAAGTTTACAAACGTCTTAAGGCACTTGGAACAATGGAACGTTTGAATCGGTTCAAGATTCGCCTGAATCGGTTCAAGGTTCGCCTCCTCTTCAGACGTCGTTGCAGCAACTTCTTGGGCTTTATAATCTTGAGAGTTTGTGAAGTCGGACCGTTCGTCGCCGGACGCAGGATCCTCCGACCACGTGCAACTATCGCCGTGTTTGTCCATGACAAGGTGAGTTCGCGAATTCGGTCGTTGTGTCGTCACAAGGGGTCATAAGCTTAGCCAATTCCAACCTGTGACAAAGGCATGAGTCGATATTGGAAACATTAAGAAGAATAAACTTGGATTAAGGCAAATGATGGCTCTAGCTGAGGCATCCGGCTTGTTCAAGAGCTTAATCAGCAGAGCGACGCGATATTGGCACCGACGACTAGTTTCACTCTGGGATGTCACTCAAAGAAAACCCTTGACGCGCCGCGGATGTCAAATGTCAAAGACGCGCGGGGTTTCGAATAAAGCGCTATGGAGAAAAGTGAATGATTTTTTGAGCTAAAACAGTTGCAAATGAAGAGACTCTTCATTACTGATGGGAAACAAACAAATAACCAAGAACAAACAAAGTCAAACAAACGACAGTATACCAAAATAATAGAGATCACAAAGAACAAACAAATGAATTGGAAAGATCAGTCAACAGCTGTTGTTTGTTTTGGTCTCCCCGAAAAACAGGGCTGCCAAAAATGACATCCCTTACGAGTTGAAAAAGGTCAAAAGAAAATCAAAGTCTTGAAAATTTATGAATTGATCCAAAAAATAGTAATGCATACTTACTACTACTGATGCGAACAAATTGGCCATTTCTTTGTTTGTTTGTATATTTGTTTGGGTTTTCAGAAAATTTGTTTGTTTGGAGTAAATTTGTACCATCCCCAAATAAAAAGTGTTGCTGTCAATATTTGTCATGATTTGTAAAAGCGAGTGTCTAATGATTATTTTCGCCACAATAATTATTGCTATGGAAATGATTTCTTGGTCCAAGAGATATATTCCATGCAAATGGAACCTTTACTTTTGACTTTCGAATTTTTTTCAAGACTTTGATTTTCTTTTGACCTTTTTCAACTCGTAAGGTAACTCATTTTTGGCAGCCCTGTTTTTGGGGAGACCAAAACAAACAACAGCTGTAGACTTATCTTTCCAATTTGTTTGTTCTTTGTTTGTAATTTCTAGTTGCTTTTTATGCTGTCGTTTGTTCGTCTCTGTATGTTCTATGGACTGCAGTCAGAGTCACTAGCGCTGACTCAGGCCAGCCAAGCCATCCCTCCACTTGCACTCACTGTCTTGACTATCAGGGTTGTTGAAGGGGCACGGGTAGTTTTTTAAGGTTTTTTTTTATTTCAATGGCATTCCATTTTCAGTGGTACCACACCATTGGCATAAACCTTGGAAAGAAGGAAATGCATAAATTAAAATCTTCCCCCATGGAAAATGAGAGAAATGGCCTTTTTAGTAATGGCATGGTTTGAATCCATTTTCCTCCTTATTCAATCATGAGAAGGATGTCTCCTTTGTAACACATTTTTGGGCCCCAATGTGTCCTTGATATGGAGCAAAGCTTAATTTCGATTTTGCACATCATAGACAATATATTGATTTAGAAGGCTTTGTTTATTACAATCAAGAAAAGTTGAGAAATACAAGCTTCAATCTGCTATGATAACAATGATGAAGAGGAGCAAAATGTCCCTTGAGGATAGTGCTTCAAGTGCATTAATTTGCTTAGTTGCTGTTTTGATAATTCTAATGAAAGCCTTTCTGAGTTAAAATTACAAAGACTAAACAACTATAAAGTAAGGCAGTTTATTTATCATCAGAAATGGATTCACAATGGCAAACAATACAAGGCAAAAAAAGGAGATAGGACAGTCATGGTGGTCAAGAAACAAGACTTGGAATGGAAAATGTTGAGCAATGAACTCAAAATCACAACTGAACAACATGACTCATATTCACATAGTTTTGTTCCAGAACTTTTAGGATAACTTTCAGATGATTTTCATTGATGTGTTGGATACTGAGTGCACTGTGAAGATTTTTTATGCATGGAAATTGTTTGTACACATGGCACACTAGATGAGTTTGATGCTCGTGCTCTCTTTGATGTATAAGTGACATTTTGTTCACAGGCCTGTGATTTTGTCACTTTTAAAGCACACGATCAGCAAAAGAACTGATCAATCAATGATCACATTGTTTAGGCTTCAATAACTTGGATTCTTCAAAATCCTTTGTTCTATGTTCTTCACTCGGTCTCTAATGCACTTTACCTAATGTAAATTTTTGTTGGCATAAAATACTTTGCCTAAAGTTGAAGGCCAACACAATATTGTTCATTTGGTGATTGCAATCTTGACATGGAGGATTTCTCGCAAGAAAAAAGCGATTTGCAGAATGATATTCAGGATTGCACACAATGACACATGATAAGCACATGATCAACGAGGAAATGACCAATCTACCACAATAACATCATCTCAGATGTACCAAACTGATCCAAATTAATCACCAATAGATACAGGATGTAAATGTCACTTTCACAAACTAAACAAACATGCTGTGCCTTGAATATCCTTGTCCCTTCTTGTGTTGAGGTAGTGATACTCATACATCAAATTAAACTCAAGTCAAGAAATTGGCCAAGGATCAGTTAATTACAAACATCAGTACAGTTACACTGAAAGGTAATAATGTATGGCCCTACATTCAGGAGATGCCCTTCTCATGATTTTAATCAAGGGGAAAAAGATTCAAAACACGTCATAACTAAAATGACAATTTCTGTCATATTCCATGGGGGAAGATTTTAATTTTTGCATTTTTTTCTTCCGAAGACTTTAGCCAATGGTGTGGTACCACTGAAAGTGGAATGCCATTGAAATTAAATTTTTTTTGAAATAACTACCCGTGGGGGTCATCGTGATACAAACGTATGTACACTGTACAACCGAGTTGAACTGATGGATAGTTGGATACAAGTTCGAGGAACTGCAGGAAGGAGCTGTCACTCCAGAGTGATTTGAAGGCATGAACTTAATTTCACGTAGTTGTGGCTGTTTTTTAACATAAATTAGGAAGGCAATGAAATTTGTGTTCAATTTAGGGTCCATACCACCTTTGGCAGTCCTCTTTAGATTTAAGTTTCTGACCTGTCTGAAGCCTTTACTCAGACTTGACATTCCTATAACCTCCAACAACGGTGATTAAACATGCTCAAAATGGCATGGCCTATATCTAATGTAATAGCAGATCACTTGTATTTGATTACTTCACGTCGACAACACACATATTTTGACCCAATGGCTTGGCTTTACGTCCACTATTTCTGGCAAACCTGAAGTTAGCTGTCGTGTCAGCGTTTATGTTGCATGCTAGTGACTCCGACTAACGTCCATATTGTTTGTTCTTGGTTATATTTATGTTTCCCATCAGTACTTACTACACCACAGAGTACTACACAGTCACCGCATCTGCTGCTCCAATGATTTGAATCTCAATTTGCCATCCAAACTCTTTGCCCTTGAGAGGGTGATTTGTTCCACGCCATTCGTGCCCATCTCCTCCTTCTCCTCGTCGCTCTTCGTGAATGAACTCTTTCTCTCACTCTTAAGAGGGCTCTGCTTATCCACTCTTCCACCCTCCATTATCAAATCTCGTCATGTTGCGCACGAATCGCTCGTTGGTGTGGAACTATTTTCAAGCCCAGAGCAACGAGGCCGCTCAATGTAGCGTGTGTCTCAAGGTCATTCGTCGCACTCATTGCTCCACCTCCTCTATGAAATACCATCTCAATTCGGTTCACGGCCTCACGCTCGAACCCTCGCCTTCCACGCCGCCCTCGATAGACGGCCAGTCACCCGCCCATGGCGATCTCGCGGATCTCCCCCTTCATACGCCCGATCATTGGCTACAAAACGACCCGCTCGATGCGTCTCAAAGCACCGCGCCCAGTTCAACCGACCCAAACCCGTCGCAATTTAGGGGTGGGGAGTTGGTGGCCCGAAAATTGGAAAAGACTTGGAGCGGATCGCCCCCGGATAGTGGACCCGGAAGGGTCAATCGGTCCAAGGTTTGGGATCATTACGTGCCCCTGAATACGGAAGAAGCCATGTGCAAGTATTGCCAAAAGATTATGATGCGTCGGAACGCCTCCACCTCGTCCATGAAGTACCACTTGCGTTCCAAGCATAAGATCAAATTCGATGGAACCACCGAGAGTGAAAATGGCGGTCAACCCCCGGTGATTGAGGGGATTAAATCGCCGGCCAGTGCCATGGCGACTCCGGCTGGACCCTCCCGTCGCTCGGCGATCCGATTACCCGGGAAGGAGGAGGTTTTTGAGGATGAATCGAGTGTCAGTCAGGATGCGTCTTGGAATCCGGGTCAAACTCAAGCCCGTTTGCCGCGTCGGAATCGATCCGAAGTGTGGGATCATTTCCACGTGCTCACCGAACACGCCGCCATTTGCGTCGTGTGTCAGAAAGTGGTGCGACGGATCAACTCCTCGGCCACGGGCAATTTGCGTTATCATCTCCGGACTCAACACGACATTATCATTCAAGGTCGAAGTGGGCGGGATCGGGAGAGTGGTTTGCAGCGGAAGCGACAGCGTAATCACTCATCCGACGACTTTGAAGTCGATGACGATGCGGATGAATCGCCGGAGGAAGACGATGAGGATCACGATGAGAAACCCGGTCCCGCTCGACAAGTTTTTTCGGGTCGTCGGGGTCCGGGTCGACCCCATAAGAACCAAGCTTACTTGGTTGAAGATCTGGTCGAGTCCATGATATCGGAGGAGAGTGTCGATGAAGTGTTGGCCAAACTCGTGGCCGTGGATGGGTTCACCATGCGCTCCTTGCTGAAAAGTGAATTCATGGCCGAGGCTTTGGCCGCCAAAAACATTCCCGTACCGGCCAATTTGACCCAATTTTCCGACCTTCTCATTGCGCACGCCCGTCAATTGTGCGAGAAAGCCGCGGACGAATTAGCCAATTTGGCCGATGGAGGTTTGCGATTTAGCCTAACCTTGGATCACTGGCGGTCGTCCCATCACAAAAGTCGATCATCCCAGCTCTATACCAATGTCCGTTGTCATAGTACGGGTATGTCTTGGAGTTTGGGGATTGTTCCTCGGGAGAAAGCTTCCGAACCTTTGGCCTTGTCGGCTTTGAAGGCTCGCCTAACAGACTTTGGTCTGAATCCCCAGCGCGACATTGTGGGATCTACCTCACACGAACCTCTGCAATTGGGCGTGACGAATCAACGTTGTGTGGCTCATGGCATTCTTCAAGCCATAACGAGTGTGCTTTATACTCCGGATAATGACCTGTCGGATTCAGAAAAAAGTGATCTTGAGGAAGATTCATCTGACGAAGAGGAAGAAGAGAACGAAGAGCGTCCTCGACTAGTATTAGTGCCAAGCATTCGCTCCACTGTGAAACAACTCATCGAATCAAACGTGCTCCAAATCATCGAATCTGACGTCCAAACTTTCCCCACAGATGAACTCCAGCGACCTTTAATCCTTGGTCCCCGCCTCAGATGGACCAAAGTTTTGACCACTTTCAATGCAATCTTATCCTCCCTCAAAAAGTCCGCCCAGCATGGGGATATTCTGTCCGAAACGGAAAGGCAAAACGTAGAGCACATCGTGAATACTCTCCAACCGCTTCACATGGGATTGGAATCATTCTGCGGCAAAGATGCCACATTACTCTCGGCTGAGGGAATCTATGTATTTATGCTTCGAGCCTTGAAGAAAGTGAACACTAGCCTTGCTGAACAATTACGATTAGCCGTCTTGGATTGTATCGCTGAACGTCGGCAAAATGATGTCGTGAGTTTGCTCAAGTATCTCAATAATCCGGAATCGCTCAAAGAAACGGTCCAGTTCTCGTTTCAAAAGATGCCATCTCGAGCCAACTTGGAACGCGTGGCTTTTCGGATGGGTAAGCAACTCTTTCCTGATACCTTCAAAGAAAGTGATGTGGAAGCAATTGGGGAAGAGGACATGGATTTGAGTGCGGAATTGAATCGGTCCATAGCGGATGCCACGGCCTCGTCCAGACCGAGCAACCCATTTGTTCGAGATTTGATGGATTTGTTCGAGCTTACGGGAGAGTTGCCTCCGGCTTTGCAAGTTCTACGAGATGCTCTTTTGACGATACCGCCCACGTGTGTCCAATCTAATCGATGTCAACGAACGTTCTCGACCAAGTGTGGAACCAACCATTTTGGTTCGAAACTTCCCTTTAAGGTTTTGGATGCGCTCATTTTTCTCAAAGGGTATTATGATCAAAGAGAATAGAAGAAATCCATGAGCATGTGTTGGCTTGAGGCTATGTGGTTTCTACATATGGTTAAAAGAGAATGAAATGTGCCCTCACAGTTAGCAAGCTCTAGTCGTTGCAAGCAGATCATGTTTGATGAATAAATTCAACATGTCCTACAATTACCATTCCTGTGTCATTGCTTTTTGATCATTTGACCACTTGTGGACAATATCTTGAACAAAGGTGAAGAATCTGTAGGTCTTCAGCTAATAAGTCTTTTATAAAAAATACGAACCAAATTTTTCTTTATTCGCAAAAGTACTTATCTATATGCAAACCAAATTTGATGACTTCGCGTGCTTAAGATAAATATGAATTTAATGATGTAATATATTTGATATTTTCCAGATATGAATATGTCTATAAGACATATTCTACATTTGTCTACATTGTCTACATGACATCCTATATGAATTGAGGATGAAATTGAAACATTTTCGCACTTATGAATGTGAGCAAAAGAGCATAGAATGAATTTGGGAACGCCAACTTTCAATGGAATTGTTGGATCGCAACAACTTGTTTAGGACCCTTTTATATTAATTCCACACCACAATTGCCATCCTTGGTGATTGTCCTCCTCTTTTTCGATGTAATTCGTTTCAAAGCTTTTATAAACCAGTTCATCTTGACCTTCAACCTAATGAGGCATTGCCGTTGTAAGAATTTGAAGTACCCTTTTAAAAACTTGGGTCCCTTCCAAAAATGCTCACGCAGGAAGCATTTAAATTCTTTTTTCAATTCACCTGAGGCTTGAGAAATGCCAGGTTTCGTGAACACGAACACAGAAGATTCCCGATGAAGCTACCGCATACTCTTTCCGGAAGAAAACCATGTCTTCATTGTCTTCCGTGTAGGTCACGTTGAAGCCCGCCCAACCCACACGCGAATGTTATACAGTTATAAAGTACACACCGGACATCTCGCATCTCGCAGTGGTACGAATAGTACCACTTCCATAGCTAGTTCTTTGTAGTTATTTTTATGCACTAATGCCGTTCTTAGATTTTCAGACGCACTCATTAATTCCCTTCGCATAGACGATGGTGAATAAAAAAGTATTTTTCTTCTACGCAGTGAAGAAACTGACAAATTCTGTCACCCGTTCATCAGCCATGTATTTATTCTTGTTGAAATCAAAGCGTCTGGACCTGACGCACGGTGCGATGCTTGAGAGAGATGGAAAAGATATATATTCACATGTGCTTTATGTGGATGATGCGTTTTGATTGCGTTGATATGAGCTTGCTCCATCCCTCCATCTTGGAGGGTCAAAGCTATTTTTAATGATACTTGAGTCGCATTCACAGAAGAAAGTTTTTTTGGCGCATCGATTTTATTCGTTTTGAAGTCTTAACTCTTGCCAGTAAGATGACCTAAGAGATTTAGCCTGTTTAGCTCCGTTGATCATAAAAGCCCTTCAGGAAAATGAGAGCGTCTTCCAGCAATGAGAAGTGCCCTTTATCAAACGGATGGAAAACGGAGGCAATCTTGCAATTGGGAGAGCACTGGCTAGATTGTCGACAAGTCGGAGAGATTGTATTCAGAGCTCGTTGAAGATTCTTCAGATCAGACGACAGGCATTCTGTGGTCTCGAAGTGGCTCATCCCTTCGGCAATGACCTCGATTCGGGTCATTTGAGCCTTTGACGATTCCTTGGACTTTACCTCGCTTGAACTTGGAAACAAGCGACGGGAGAAGAGACCAATGTCTCTTTGTAACGTGTCTCTGCTCACTTGATTGCTCGCTAATACTTGTTTGGGATGGTTGAAATACTGCAGAAGCGCCACAATGTCGTGTCTCTGCCTTTGGGTTGTTTTGTCTTGAATCAATTGTCTCAGAAGCTCCGAGTAATCGGAGGGCGTTTTTTCTAGCTCTCCCAACAACTGGTTGATCACTTTATCCGCTGACAAGAGATCGATGTCTTTGGAGTTGAGCGACGTCAATCCGGCAAATATCAAGCCAAGATGATGTCCCAAGATGATCAGTTGCTTCCAATCACTCTCTGGCAAAAACAAATGGTCTTGAAGCGAGATTTGGACGTCAAGGAGGGCCTTGACTTGTTCCAGAAGTTCCTCCCAATCGTTGGTTGGGTCAAAGGTCGCCACTTTATCCAGTTGATACCGTTGTTGCATGGTGACGATCGCGGGTTCGGCCTTGAAAATCTCAATGACTTGCGTTTGGGCTCGGACGATAATCTCAGTTATCTCCGGGATGAGCTCTAAGGTACTCCAGTTTGATGCGCCGCCAAAAAACGACGAATTAGTCTTTTTCTTCTTGTCTTCTAGTGCCTGTTTCTGTGGCGAAAGGGGTTGATAGAACACTTCTCGAATAGCCTCATGAATCCCTCGTGCCAAACAGATTTGCTCTTCCACACTCTCAAGGAATGGTGAGTCCGTGGTACAGGCCACGATATCACGCTCAAATTCAAGCCCGAATCGGGACACTTTCTTCTTGACAGCTTCACGGATTGAGTCCGATGTGTGGGATTGGATATCACGGATGAGACCCAGACTCCAGGACAATCCCTGGCTGTAACAATTCACTGCCAGATGGACCCCGCCTGATTCGGTTGACCAAACATCAAGGGTCAAACTGAATCTCAAGTCGATCTTGGCCATGTGCATGAGTTCTTGGGCGGCTTTGGCTTTTAATTCGTCGGCATGATCGATGAGCATGACCACGAGATCGTCAGTAGAGGTGGGCATGATCAGGGAATTGGCCGAACAGGCCTCATTGATATAAGCGCTTTTGAGCACGCCATTGACGGGGAAACCATCGACACTGATGAGCTTGGCCAAGAGCTCGGTGGCACTTTCGTTCTGATCCATTTCGGAGAACTTCAGAGGTCGGCCTTTCACCGGATTGGTGGGCACCAAATTTCCGGGATTGTTCTCACTGGATGAATTGGCTCGACTCAAGTTAATGTCATGTATACGGGTGAGATGGCGAATGAGCGCCGAGGTCGAGGACCCTTTGATGGCTAGGGTTCTCAGACAGAGAGTGCATTTGGCCAGTCCACTGCCCAAGGATTCGCAATAATCCCACACCAGAGACCTACCACTTGAATCTAAAGGCTGATTTGTCTTCGGAGACGCAGTTCTTCTCATTTTGGAGGCCGATGTTTGCGTGCCATTCCACGATCTCTTGTTGTTGGTCATTCGAAACTCATCCTCGAAGGATTCCGGGATTGAGTCTTCTTCAAGTTCTTCAAACACGCCTGACCAGATGTCTTCCGGTTCAGCCTCGGGTTCGATGCGTTCGCTCACTAAGAAAACCACTTTCGACTTATCATCACCTTTCTCGATATTGTGCCGGGCTTTCAAATGGCGTTTCAAGCTGGTGGTGGAAGAATTAACGATTCGCATGCCTTTGTTGCACACTCGACAAGTGGCATAGCCCTCGTGAGAAGGCAGAAAGTAGTCCCAAACGAACGACTTGAGCGGTTTCATGTCTTCTTCTTCTTCTTCCTCCACATGTTCGGCTGGCACTGAATAGGATAGTGGATGGTCATCGGAGGCTTGAACCACGGGGAGTAACAGTTCCTCCGTTTTGACTTCCTGAAGGGGTTTGTAGTACTCATAATCGGGATGTTGGGATCGCAAATGTTTCAACAAGGCAGACGTACATCCACCCACTCGGCTCAAGATCTTGTGACAAAGTTGGCAAACGGCTTTGTCATCGGGCAAATCTTCAAAAAAATCCCACGCGCGTGATCGTTGGGCAGTCCGACACGCCTTGGGCAAAGTGGACTCCTTCTTGACCGGCTTGTCCGTCAAGTCTTCGTCATTCTCCTCCGGATCCCGTTTTCCGCCTCCCATGGATTCATCGTCATCATCGCTGGGAACGACCTCAAATTCATCGAATTTGTGCTTCCGTCGTAAATGCCGGAGCAACGTGGACGTGGAACCGCCCGTGCGTTTAAAGATCTTGTCGCATTGCTTACACTGAGCTTGGGAGGGTGAGAGCTCATCAAAGTGATGCCACACCACGGACTTTTGCGTCGATCGACCGTTGGTGGGTAAAGGCTCGCCGTGCTTATCGATGTCGTGCTTCATTCGCAAATGCTTGATCAGGCCCGCGGTCGAGCCTCCGGTGTGTCCCAAGACCTTGGGACATAATCGGCATTGGGTCTGTCCATCGGACAACGCTTGAAAGTGCTCCCAAAGCGCGGCATCGGACTCTTCCGTCTCGGAACCGGCCCCGGTTTGGTTCGGATCCGCGGGACTGGCGGCCGCTTTCGGCGTGGCCAATTCGATCTCGTGCTGTCGACGCAGATGTCGGATCATATTGGACGTGGATCCGGTGGCTCGTTTGAGAACCTTGTCGCACAACCGACAGCGGGTCTTATCCTCGGAAATTTTGTCAAAGTGCTTCCAAACCGAGGACGCGCCCGTGAAATCGACACCGGAGCCCGCCGCCTCCTTTACGGCCCGGGTTTGACGCCCACCCGCTCCGTTTTCTAGCGCGTGTTTGGTGCGTAAATGCGTAATGAGTGACGAGGTGGATCCGCCTCGACGGGCCAAAACCTTGGAGCACAATTTACAACGGGCTCGCGCTTCGGGTAAAACGTCAAAGTAAGACCAGGTCCAGGATTGTTGATTGTGGCCCGCGGGTTGGTCGTCGTGGGTCCCGGGGGAGGGACGGTCCCGGTCGTGCGGATCAGAAGAGGGGTGGACGGTGAAGGGGAGGGGCACGGGTTCGGAGGCTTGGTCCGGCGGCAGATTGTTGACGTCGATTTGGTGTTTGTTCTTGAGGTGTTTGGTGAGCGAGGACGTGGACGAGCCTCGACAATTGAGGATGGTCTGGCAGAGGTTGCAGATCGAGGCCTCTCGGGTGAGTTTGAGACAGTAGTTCCACACCCGAGAGCGACCGGGTCGCGGGAACGCCGCCTCCTCAGGCTCGGGCTCCGCCCCCGCTTCTTCACTTTCTTCCTCTTCATGCAGTAAATTTAGTTGTTGCAGTTGTTGTTGTTGTTGTTGGTCGTCGCCGTGCTGGACGATGTGCTCCAGCGTGGCCTCATCCACGATGACCGTGGTCTTCATGGTGTCGTCTTCGTCGTCGTCGTCCTCGTGGCCATCTGGGTGGAGGTCGTTGTGCGTGGGCAGGACCAGGGTGTGGCTGACGTCCTCGGGCACCACTTCCACGCTCATGATGATTGATAATAACAATAACAACGACTGACTGAGTTAACGCTCAACAGCGTTGCCAAAAGGTTTCAAGTTCACGCTGCCAAAGGGTTGAATCCTGCTATTTTGGAAATCCCATGCTATCATATTCCGCCACGTTTGAACCCACATCTTCTCGTTATTAGCTTATGTCTCGTTTCACTTTTTAGGGCGGACATTTTCATTCTCGTTTTGCTTTGATTATATTTTGGGTTTTCATCCCAAAGCCAAAAAGTGGCGGTGAAAACTTTCTTCTGACATGGCTAGATAGAGCCGAGCACCGCTCAGCGCGGACTCGATGTTCAGCTGACGGGTCCCCCAAAAACGCCACGCCCTCTCCCGCCCCTTGAAACATTAACCGGAACTAAAGACTGTCATTTTTATCAATACAACTTTTACGCGGTCCGGCTTAGAGCCTGGCACCGCCCTTGTTTTTATTTGGAGCGCTAGAACTCGAGGACGGGAAATCACTCCTGTCAAACGCAAGATTTTGATGTTAAAATCGCACAACCTTTGGTCATTCTGCGATAAAACCGATAAGAAGTCAAAGCCATTCAAAGTTGGGGAATACTTTAAAATTTTGTAATATGCGGTTAATGTTTCAAGTTTCGATTTTGAATACGGTCCTTCAAGGAAGCGTAAATTGGAAAATGAATCTGTTAGACATATTTATTTGCAATTTCGGCTGAACATACAGCGTAGTGTGCTCCAAACGGTACTTATGAATATGTTTTCCCAAAATCTTGTGCATTTTAAGTGAGATTTTGTATTGTTTTGAGCTATTTTGATATGAACTTCAAAACTCAAAAACATCATTTTCTCTCGCGACATTGAAAAGCTATATAAAATCTTTGGAAATTTCTTTTCTAATTAACATTACCTTTTCGGCTTTCTTTTCGGGGTCAAAATTGACCATTCAAACCCAGATAAGTTAGCTGCTGATTAATGTCTTTTTATGCAATCTGAATTTAACGGATAACTGAATGGTCTCTATATTGATCAGAAATGTTATAATTAAAAGGCTTTTAGGTAAATAATTTTTTCCTTGGACCTTAACTTATATATAATACAATAAGAGTGAAATTGTTTCCCATTGAATTGTAGGTCCAAAATGTGCCATGATGTCTTTGGGTACTTTGATCCCAACCTAAAAAGCCATTCGAAACACTGTCTTTCCTAAAATCATTTAAATAATTTCACCCATTTCGTTCGTCTCCTTCTTCGATATGATTCGATTTTTTTCTTTATTCGTCGAAACTTAGCCTAAGTTCAAAATGCACGGGCAAAACTGAAATAAAAATTAAAACGAGGTCAAATAACTTAACTGGCTATGTAATTGTATTGATCAACATTTCTCAAGTTATTGATGCTGCGGGAAAACGTTGCGCGAGGTCATCCTCAGCCTCGTTGATCATAGTAACCCTTCAGGAAGATGAGAGCGTCTAAGAGTCGGGCGGGATGGCCAGAACCGAAATGCTCGAACCCGCTCTGATTACTGCCCGGCACACACCGCCGCATTTGCATGCACGTCGGTGTCAAAGTGGACAGGGCCTGTTGAATTAGTTGAAGGCCTTCACAGATCTGTCCACTGTTATCCAGTGTGTTCATTTGCTCTCGCATGGTCTTACTCAGCGACTCTGAGTACGTGGCCATATCGATGGAGCGTTGAAGTTCCGTGGACAAGTCTGAACTTGGCTCGGCGGAGTCTAGCGATGTGGCGTCCGAGTCTTGGAGCTCTTTGTCGTCGTAATGCTCGGGGAAAAGTCGACAACCTAGTCGGAAAGCCGTCCGTTCCAAGACCGAACGATTGGGCATCCGTTGGAACGGGAACTTTTCGACCTGTCGGAGGGATCGCGGGTTGTTTAAATACTTGAGGAGACTCACTAGTTCGTGTTGCCTTCGTTGCGTTACATTGTCCTTGATCGCTTGTCGGAGAGGTTCTACCAAAGGACCTTTGAGTTTCTCCAAGGCCAGCAACATGAAGACGCACACCCCTTCAGCCGAGAGAAGCGTCGAGTCCTTGGAGTACAACGCATCCAAGCCCATTTGCAAAGGACGTAAAAGCTCGACCAAGCTGGCCAAAGCATCCCAATCGTCTTCCGAGAGCGCGAAACTTTCACCTAAAAGCTCTTTGAGGCGTAATAAGCTCTCGATTTTGCTCAGCAAACCTAACCAAGGGGTGTGGGCGCTCAAGAGCCCAGCTTGGTCCAAACCTTGTTCGACCACCAGGTCGATCTGACAATCGGGTTGCATAAATGCTTTGATAGCGGTCTGGACCCGGCCAATCAGTTGGCGGATGACCGGAACCAAGATCGGGCCTTCTTCCGCCATATCGGCCTCGTCAATTAACGGCGAAGCTCCGGGTGAATCATCGGGCGCCGCCTCTTCTTCATCTTCTTTTTCACGCGACACACGGTAGAGCACTTTGAGCACGGCTTGGTGAATGCCGTGGGCCAGACACAACTGCGGGTGGGATGCCCCGAGGGATATTTGATCGGTGGTGGCACCCACGATATCCCGCTCGGCATTCAGACCGAACTGTCCAATTTTCCGCTGAACGGCGCTCCAGATGGCGGACGCCTTCATCTCGGGATGAATGCGAATCATGCCTAAACTGTAGGACATGCCACCGTGACCGTGACAATTGACGCCAAAATATCGCGCGCCCGCCGCCGATTGCCATTCACTTAAAGACAAACTAAACTTCATATGAATTCGGGCCAAATCGGCCAACTCTTCCATGGCCTTGCTCCGGAGATGATCGGCGTGTTTGAGCAGAATCAAGGCCAACTCATCGGGATGATTGGGCAGAGTCAAGGCCTTGGCGGCCAAGACCTCGCGGACAAAATCGCTGCGGATCACGGAACTCAAAGGGAAATCATCGACCGTGACCAGTTTAGCCAGGATGACCTCGACGCCTTCATGGTCCTCTGCCACCTCGATGAACTCTTGAGTAGACGAGATCAACACGCCCTGACTGAGTTGCGACGCCACGGCGTGTGGGCGTGCCCGTCGTTTTGGGGCTGGACTGGACCGAGGACTGATTCCGACGCCGCCCTCGATCGGCGAACGGCTCCGATGAAATCCCGCCCGTTTCTTTTCCTCAACGATTTCGTGTTTGGTACGGAGATGGTTGCTGAGGGCCGACGTGGACGAGTGCGTCCGTCGAAGCACCTTCATGCAGAGCTTGCAGGCCGCCGATTCCGGGTCCAAGTTCTCGAAGTAGTCCCACACGAACGAGCGGTTCGAGCGACTCATCTCGATCGATCAATGGATGGATGGATGGACGGACACCAGCACAGACTGTTGCGGCTCCAGAGCTTCTTTAGACTAGACTCTGCTTTAGACTAACGTAGTAAGTAAGTAAATAAACAACGGTTCAGAGCAGATCAGTGTGCCTGGAAGCCGCGTTTGTAGTACTGATCATAGAGGTCTATAGAGAGGCCATTGTCGTCATTTTGTCTGCCTTGTTTATTGCTAAAACTGGCCAGAAGTTGCGTGAAAAGGCAAATGTTTCTGAAGAATATTGTGAATTACTTGCCCAAACAAGTGGAAGATCATAGTAGTGATGTGACTTGGGCGCTTGGGCAAGCTTTTTTTCGTGACATCGTACACTGGGGTCGCCAATTTTCCTTTAGTGAAATGGTATTCCCCTCTGCCTACCTCTCTTCATAAACCGGTTTTTCATTAAGAATCACTGAAACGTGCCCCTGACTTTTGTAACTTTGGATCAGGGTTGCAAATTAACCTCATATTTGTGTTTGCTTCAGTTAGTTAGCAAAGCACAAAATCTCCATTAGGTGACCCTCCCTTGCCACCTCCCGTGAAAAAACTTGCCCAAGCCCAAATTTCCCATCACTAGTAGACAGGAGGCCACATGGCCAAAAAACTAATACTTTTCAAAAATGTGCCTTCTACAAATATGTTTGTTTGGGCAAGTTTTAACTAGTCGCTGATGATAAATGGCCTTTGCTGCCCACAATGAATTTTCACGACTGGCCTGCTCCAGTATCTCCACTCTGGGACCTCTGTGTTTCCAACAAATCAGGGGGGAAATATTTTTCAAAAGGCATTCTCAATTTTCTAATGGTTCTTTATGATTTTGTATTTTAGTCTTTTTGCTGTGATGTTAATGAATTGTGACTTTAAACATTTTTCAAATTGCCAAAAGCAAATTGTGCTTTCCACTAATGAGAGGTGCAGGGGGAGGTTTGAGTGATCTCTTCAAAAATCTTATCGCGGGCGGATGAAAGAAGAGAAAAGGCTTGTTTTTCAACATAAGATTTTGGTCAGTGCAAGGGTTTTCGCGTTTACAGACCGCCCTTATGACTTAGATGCTACAAAAAATGTCGAATTGCAAGTTTAAACATTTTGACTCTCGGTTTTGTAAGAATATGCAAAATTATTCTTTTGACTAAAAAATGGCAAGCACATAAAAAAGACCTTTGATATTGAAGAGAAATACCTACAAAATACGGCATTTTGTTTGGTACCTTGATGGTTTTGGAGTTTTACAATACAAATCAGTGCTTTTAACATCACTTACACTTGTACTTACCCAAAAAAGTGGCCTTTTGTTGAGAATTTTCTCGTGCAAGAATGAGCAAATAAAGTGTGCATATTTTTCCAAAATCCTAACCAAAGGTGTTCAAACTTGCAATTCGACATTTTTCATGGCATCTAAGTCATAAGGGCGGTCCATAAATTGCGAAAACCCTTAAACTGACCAAATTCTCACGAGCCACCCACTGTTGCCAAACAAGCCTTTTCTCTTCTTTCATCCGCCCGCGATAAGATTTTTGAAGAGATCACTCAAACCTCCCACTGCATTTCTCATTGGATTCAATGAATTGAAGTGAATCTTTTGAAGTTCAATTTACCATTTGTTGTGCTTTTTTCAGATGTACACGAGGTCGACTTTTCCTGTGGGCTGAGCTGTTTACAGGGTTGAGTTGTCCATTGGGTTGAGTTGTCTACACGGTTGAGTTGTCCATTGGGTTGAGTTGTCCATTGGGTTGAGTTGTCCATTGGGTTGAGTTGTCCATTGGGTCGGGTTGTCTGTTAGGTCGAGCTGTTTGTTGGGTCGAGTTGTCCGCTGGGTTGAGATGTCCTGGGTTGAGTTGTCTGTTGGGTCGTGTCGTAATCGGAATGCACGGAAAAGGAGTCAGCAATAGATCTACTTATCTACAAGGCGAGTAATTTTATTTATATATGTACTGAAATCCCTAGCTGAAACCGGTTTATTAGATGCCAAACCCGACTTTGGCTCCAAAGGCTGACCAGGCCCTCCGCGGGCGGCTGCTTCAGGAATAAGAAAAACCTCGCTGTGTAGGTAAGTAGACCTCCCGGGTCGAGTTGTCCTGGAACCCCCATCAGATCAGGTGAGAACCATGAGATATGCTATCATCTTTAGATCCTTTTTCTTTGCTCAAAAATGGACAGGTTCTTCACTTATTGCAATAAGATCATTGTTGGTGGTTTGTCGTTCTCAATCCCAGTGCAATGGAAATGCTCACCCATTTCATTTTCGTAAATTCCATGGTTTAGCTAGTTGAACTTATGGGCTGGTATTTTTATTTCCCCGAGCCATCCGGTCACACTGATGCAAATACCCAAACAACAACAAAGCCGCAGTTGATCGATCTCCCTCTTTGGGAAGGATCAATCATAGCTACTCGATTATCTTCGCCAACGCGGGTTCTCTCTCGATTCCATCCCGTTGAACTCGGTGTGCTGTGTTTTGTGGCTATGCGGTGAGCTTGATCCCCCGAGCTTCACATCTGAACCATGTTAAGTTGGGTGTGGGAATTTTGTCGGCGTTTGCCGGGAAGGCCGCAGGCCGAGTGCAAATTATGCTCGCGAATCTTCGCGGTGGGCGATTCCGGATCCACCACCACCCTCATCCGACATCTCTCCTCGCAACACAACATTGAACGAGGCTCCGTCAGGCCAGGGGCGATCATCGGCGAACAGCCCCCCGACCAACCACCCCCCTCTCCATCCCCGCCCCCGTTCGCATCCCAAGAATGGGTTTGGAAACATTTTCAATCTTTGACGCCGGAAGCGGCCATTTGCCAAATTTGTCAGGACATTCTTCAAGAATCCCCGCGATTAAACGAGGCCACCTTGAGCGAGCACTTATCAGCGGAACATCATATGAAGCCCGAGCCAAATTCGCCCATTTCACCCAAAGCGATGTCTTCGCCCGAGCCAAGTCCGATTCCGCCTTCTCCGAATGTCAAAACTATCATCCTTCAACGCCAACCCACAATCATTGCTTTGTCCGAAGGATTAACCGCCAAAACCTCGCCGGTTTGGCAATATTTTGATGCATTGCCCAACATGAGAGTGCGATGTAAGAAATGCGATTCCATCTTGCATCAACCGAATCGAGGAACGACGTCCATGATACGGCATTTGGCCGGCGTCCACGCCATTAATTTGGGCACCAAGTCCGCACAATCCGTGTTGGCGCGCCCGTGTAAACCAATAGCAGCGGGTCGAGGCAACGTATGGGAATACTTTGACGCCATGCAAGAGGGACGAGCGCAATGTCAATTGTGCTATATCAAGGTCGCCGCACCTCGAGGCTCCGATCAAAGTGCTCTAGCGGCCCATTTAAGGGACAGGCACAAGATTGAACCTCAAGCTTTACATGGTATTTCCCCTGAGCCCGTGTCTCCCAAACCCGAAATTACCCCGGCCGCGATCGGGATCTGGGATTCCGAAGAAGAGTCCCATCCACCCGAGGATGACCCGGAGTTTGAGCCCAATCTCCAAGAACTTAGCGATTCGGACCAGGATCCCTTTCCGGACAACGATCTCTCCATGAGCTCCAATTTGCGCTCGGAGGTGTGGAAGTATTGCCTTCATCTGACGTCTCGCGTGGCCCAATGCCGATTGTGTCAGAAGATATTTCGCACGCCCAATGGCAGCACCACCAGTCTAGCCCGACATTTGGAACATGCCCATGCCATTAGTGTTACGCTAGTGGTCCAGGCCAAACGAAAAACGAACTACAAAAATAAGAAGCTGAACCCAAATAGGCCTGATAAAAAAGAAGAAGAAGCCATGGACAGCCATGAGCCCGACCAAGCTGAACCTCCAAAAAGCTCAACCACCACCGACGAACATCACTATGCCAAATCCAAGTCTTCGGCGGACTCGGCCATGACTCCAATTGAGAAAACCTCTTCACCTCGGAATCACCGATCTTCGGTCTGGAGTCATTTCAAGGCTGTTGGATCCCATTCTGCCATCTGTACCATATGCAACCGGCTCTACCGTACCCCCAATGGCTCAACCACATCCCTTCATCGACATATAGAGAGACATGGCATCTTTGGGAGCGTCAATAATGGCCAATCCGTCGAAGATATCGAAGCCATTAATGAGCGTGTTGAGAAGCTCGAAGAAGGCAACATGCACGGCCGATCTTGGACTAGACGGTATTTCGAGAGCATTAGCAAAACTGTATCCCGATGCCTCAAGTGTGACCGACTGTATAAAACACCTAATGGCTCCACCACCACTTTGGCCAGACATTTACAAACTTTTCATGGGTTGTCTCCAAACGAAACAGACGAGAAACCAATGCCTTCCATGCCTCGCATGAAAAAACCGCGAATGGGTTTGCCCTGGGAAGACGTGGACGACGACGAAGAAGGTGATCAAGAAGAGCAGGGAGATGAGGACGATGACAACATGAATGATGATGACAACCCCCTTCGGCTCGACAATGAGAACATTGCTGAGAAAGATTTCAATTTTGATGATGACGATGAGGATCAAGATGAATTAGAGCTAAAGGAAAGACGGTCGTGGGTATGGAAACATGCTAAGCCAAGTAATTCAGGTAGTTCTCGTTGTCGCATCTGTCACAAGGCCTTCCGGACGAAAAATGGCACTACGACCTCCTTGGCTCGACATTTGGTCAACTATCACGGCCTTTGTCCGGCAAGCCCGTCGGTTTTGCTTTCCCAAAACAATTCAAAAGAGCTTAACGACCTTTGTGCCAAAGATGGAAGTTTGCCGGAATCACAGCGGAAAAGGAAACGCCACCCACGCTTACGGTCGTTTTTGAGGGACTTCTATGAATCGATCAGCGACGTGATATCCGTTTGCAAATTGTGTCAGACCAGACTACGAACCTCAACCAGTACTCTGAGTCAGCATCTCATCAGAAAACATGACATCGATTGCCATAAAGAGTTGTCAATGGATGAAATGCCCAATACCTACGATGGAAATGACGTCAATCAAGACAAAGGCAATGAAAGTGTCGTTGCTCCTAGCTCCTCCATCCGTGAAAGCGTGGAAGAGATCTTGGCCAAGTTGGTGGCGGTCGATGAATTTCCCATGGCTACTTTGCTCAAAAGTGACTACATCAATGAGACCTTGGCCCAAAAGAAGCTCGCCATGCCCGCCACGTGCCAAGATTTGGAGAACATGTTTATCAAACACGTGGAGCACCTGAAAATCAAGGTCGGCGAAGAGCTCTCAAGTATGACAGACATGGACTACAAGTTCAGTCTGACTTTGTATGAATGGAAGACTGAAGAAACTAATATTCATATCGAAATTACATGTCATGGCCACAACATGTCTTGGAATATGGGGATTGTCCACGAAATGCCTCTCATGACCGATTCCATGATCATGGAAGCTGTGAAGAACTTGGTTCAAGACTTTGGATTGAATTTCCATCGCGATATTGTGGCCTGCACTACAAACGGATTGGAAACTCTGGGGATGGAGCATCAAAAGTGTCTCGATCAAGGTATTAGAGAGGTCGTTTCGAGCGTGCTTTTTGAGAGGAAAGCCAATCAAAATCTGATTTCGGAAGTTCGTGACGTCTTAAACAAATTAAAGACCAATTCGACCCAGAGCAACAACAATCAGTTCATCAATCAACGTGCATTGGAGCAAATTCTGTCCCAAGAACCTCAAAATGAAATTGTCCAAAGAAGTTGGCTCAAAGTCCTGGAGTTCATTGAAAGTGTCTTGAAACCCGAAGTAGAATCCAGAATGAAACGCCTTCTACCTGAAAAAGACTTGACCTATTTGAAGAACTTGTTCCTAATTCTCGACACCATTCGGATTGGGTTACAAGCATTAGAGTCCAGTGATGTGAACCTATTGTTAGCCGACAATATCGTGGTTGAAATGTTGGAGAAATTGGAGCAGGTATCGATTGACCTCTCACAAACACTACAAGACACTCTCTCTACGGCGATGGAGCAATTGCGAAGTCATGACATTGTCAGTGTCATCAAGTACATCAGTAATCCGAAAACCCTCCTCGACTCGGCTGAGCAAAAGTATGCTTTCCTGAAAATGTCTTCCCGTGAGATCTTGGAGCGGGATATTCTACGCTTTGAGAATCGCCTTTTCCGTAATCTTCACAAGGACAAGTTTCCTTGCATCAATCGGATCTCCCAAGAGATGGAGGACTTCGAAAACTCGGGATTCCTGTCGTCAGATCTAAAGACGCTTCGTCAAGCATTGGTCACGATATCGCCCACGTGTCGTCATCGAGGTCATCCCCAGCAACAACGACCACAGTTAAACCACACACCCTCGACTCAATTGGAAGATGCCTTGGCCTTCTTGAAAGGCTATTATGATCAAAGAAATTAATCTGAATACGCTACTCACAAAATATGATCTCAAGCCTTGTAAGTTCATGGTCTGCTTTTCTGGTTCTGCAAGATATGTAATAGTTTTCACGTATGGCCAATGGTTTAGCCATCGGGAATCAAGCAATGGGAGCGAAACACATCAAGACATTTTTAGGACGTACCAATGTAGAAACCCAATTTGAGTAACTTGAACAAGTCTTTGAACAGCAAATGAGTTAAACGTTGGAAAGTTTTGATATAAATCATATTCAAATTTAAAAATCTCACTAAACTTACTTTTCAATCTCTCAATTAAACGCAGGAGAGAATCGTAATCCTGTGTTGAAAGATATTTCATATTCAATTTGCTTTTGATTTGCTTTTGCAAATTCGCAATTTGCTTTTGCGACCTCACTCAAAAAAACTCTGAGCGTGTTGTTTTCTTTCAAGAAACTTCGGTTTAAACGTCAATAATTGCATTTAAGAGGTATTTTAACATGCCCTTGAAAATGAATAGCTTTGAAAGATGTTCTAGAGCAGGGGTCGGCAACCGGTGGGCCGCGGCCCAAATGTGGGCCCAAGGGGGGTCGTTGTTGGGCCCAGGAGGTATGGAGGAAGTCCAAAATAGTGGGCCCAAGAGCCATCCATAGTACTGTACTTGTAGGACCAAAGCTCTTTGACCGCTAATATGTGGGCCCCTGAACCTACCAATGTCTGTTTGGTGGGCCCCAGACAACACGAATCAAATTTCGTGGGCCTTGACCCAAAAATGATTGCCGACCCCTGTTCTAGAGACTTCCGTTCGAGATAAAAAGCAAATTTTGTTTCACAATTAAGGAGTCTTCTAGGGATGTGGCTTGATTCTGATTTTCAGCATTCAGATGCTGAGTCATAACACAATCTTGTATGGGATTTCGAGAAAATGAAAGTTGCGTCCTCTGGTTGTAGGCCCGCGCTTTCTTTGTTCGAAATCTTTTAAAGCATTGCTCTTCTAGTACAATCTACTGATCTTTAGTACAATCAAGGGGGCTTGTCATACCAGAAAGTTTTTTGAATGTAGGCTGGCTCTTTTGAAATCCAAATGTTACTTCCACATTTGTAGAATTCATCTTCCTTTGAAATATATGTTCCAAGTTCCTTTAGGACTGTTTTAGGCATTTCCAAGTCCCTACTGACTGTCAGTGCATGCAGTCTGTGGGTCCAGTCACCAGAGTAGACATTCTCTTTTTACTTTCATTAAGAAGAGCAATGGTTGGAGCAAAAACATGATGATCCTTTAGAGGGGGGCATGCACACAAGGGAGTCCAGTGCTCTCAAATTTTTTTCGTCAAAATTACCGAGAAAATTACCCAAGCTTTGACTTTTTACAAAAAATTACCAAACTCTATTTAATCAATTATTGCTTTATAATTATTACTTTATAATGTTTTCAACACTTGGCTATTGATATTTAAAGGTATTAAAACTATCAAACCAGATGACAAGACAGCCATTGCTAGAAACTATCCTAACAAAGCAATTGTGAATTGTTCCTTTTACAACATGCTATTCACTTGGTGTTATTTACACTTGAAACAAAATTTTCAAATGCAATAAGTTGTCCTATCTTAAAAGTGGTCCATGCAAGATCTTGCAACACATGAACATGCTCATTTCCGCCTACGCTTGCCTGAATTTCAAAGATGCATACCTTTTAACTCCATTGTTCCATTGAGCAAAAAAAATTGTTTGTTGGATTACACTTACCAATATGCCCTAGCGTTTACAAGCTACTCGTGCATTATTTCTCCTTGATGCGAGCTGATGCAAAGACAATCCTCCCATGGATGCACATTCTCCATATCTTGCACTTTCGTGCTTATCTTATCCTTTTTGGGGCTTGTTTGCGCCTACTTTTTGGCCTATTTTTTCTGAACTGCGCCTAGGCCTACCTAGTCTGTGTCTTTGTTGCAAATTGCGCTTTTCCCCTCATCTGGAGGCACTGTAAGGAGTTCCACAGTACGGTTTTTGGTCAGGTGCTGCGTTGCGGCAATGGTCTTTGTTTAGGTTTTTGGGCCAGAAAGATTATATCACACTGACTTTTTCTAGGGAAAAGACATAAACTCTAAGTCAAAAATGGCAGCACTGAAAATTCAAGACACAGGATACTTTTCAGACTTTTTTCGCAAAATCTTACCCCGCATGAACAAAATTTAGGTGTCCAAGAGTCTAAAGAGTGTCCAAAGAGACTTCAAAATTACCCAAATTTCGGTGTTTTGGTAATTTACCAATGGACAAATTTTTGCACCAAAAGGGGGTCAAAAATTACCTAGCTTTGGTAATACTACCCAAATCTGAGGGCTCTGACAGAGCTCTCAGATTTTTTTTTGTCACAATTACCTAAAAAATTGTTGAAGTTACCCAGAAAATTACCCAAACTCAGACTTTTTACAAAAAATACCAAATTGTATTGTAAATTGTGAATTCTTTCACTTGTTTATTGAAATTTCAAGGCATAAAAAATGTCAAATCAGGGGCTTATGTTACGAAACATCGGACAGTTGTAAATTTTGTGCGAGACCATAGAGTATTCTTTTATTGATAGGATGGTATTCAGCTACGGTATGCAACGAGCCAACACAAAGTCTTCGAAATTTTCGGCACGAGGTAGAATTGGCAAGCGCCCAGGTCATGTCTACAAAAATCCGCTCGTCAGCTGCCCTCGTTGGAGGCTTGTCAACAAATCTCAAATGCTGTTCCTTCCCGTACGCGAGTGTTGTTTCTTAGTACTGAAATTGCTTGTATTGATCTAAGCTGGCCGATTTCCAGCATTTATCCGTTTTTTGAAAGTGACAGAGGCTCGCTACTTCAGGAGCCTTACAAGCCCTTCAAATTCAAAAGGAGGCTTAGCATGAGGCGTTCCTTGAGGATGAGCGCTTAAAGTGCCTTGAGGATATCATGTTCAAGCTACACAACCTTGGCTTGTCAGAAGGCATCTCAGTCGTAAAAAGTAAAACTGTGTCCTTTTTCCAAACATTGAGGGAAGAGGAACTAGCCAGATCAATGCCTTGTTTCATCTAACAAATATTTCAAGATGGCACCTTTAAAATGCAAGTCCAAAACCTTTAAAATGCAAGTCCAAAACGTGATCTTCTCCCAATCCTCTGTTGCAAGTGTGACAACCCGAGATTGCACTGAATACTTATGGGAAATACCAAATATTTTGGTAGCCTTGCCAAAAAGAGCTATGGAGAATACTTTAATGAAGAAAAAACAGCCTTAACCGAATTGTTCAAAACTTCCAATACAAGAACACAAAAACGTGAAATTTTACATCAACAATATGGATAAACCGTGGAAAGACACATTGAAGTTCCTGAAATTGATAAATAAGTGATGGAAAGTGGTGAACACTAAAAGTGCAGTCATTCACACACAAAAACGTGACCCATCCCGTGCCCCAATTTATTCAGGTTAGGATGATAACTTGATATTTCTTTCGAAGTTTTCTTTCTGGATCTCTGATTGGAATTCAAAATTAGAAGGCCAGGGAAAAGAGGAAAAGAGCGACAAGATCTCACATCTCCCACCATGCTTCCCATGACTTTGTCTACCAACACTCTCCAAGAATATGCCGAAGATATGTTACATAGGCATGAGATCCAAAATGTACTTTTTGGCAAATTTCAATCTGATCATTTCAATCAGCCTGATTTGGTTTGTAAGGACAACTTTCGGGAGGTAATTATTTTACCTCTTACCGACAGATTCTAGAGTCTGATAACCCGTGGAGTGGAGAAGCTAATCTAAGTTTGATCATTGGTGAAATTCGACAACATGCACGTTTGTGACATTAAAATACATGTTGGCCCCAAATCAGTGTCCGAGAGTGAAACCATCCAGAATTCTGCTATAAAACTTCGGTTGATGCTCAAGCTTCTTCCCATTACTCATTTGGAGTCCATTGAAGACAGCAGTATTGGTTTCTACATTGCTGGTTATCTTGTGCAATCGTCGAGTGAAGTGTACCCAATGCCCAAACTTGGTGTCACAGGGCAAAACCTTAATAGTTTTTAACCTTGAAGATGAAGAAGCCTCAACTTCCAATGGCCCTCGAGAGAGCTTTTTGGAGCAAATCAATTGTGGAGGGTTATCCAAATCAACCGATTTAGTCTACCTGACTTGTATTCATACCTGGGGTATATTCTCGCAAATCATGGCAAACCAGGAAAGCAAGAAGTTTCTTTTAGAATGCCAACACCCAAGAGAGGTGTTTGCCAAAAGCTTTTCTTTGATCATTGGAAGCTCATTTGATACAAGTTCCATTTTGGGAGCCTACTGTGGCAAAGGTCACTCTTAAGTTCTTTGTGAAGAAATAGCCAAGAGAATGTTTAACTTTTTTTGGCAAAAAAAATGCCAAAGAACAGAACTCTGAAATTTACGACAGCCAGGAAAAGACGAAACAGTTTGACGCCTCCAAATCCGGCCCAGGGGCCAAGATAATAAATAAATTGCAGTCTCAGTACTTAGAAAAACATTCGTGGACATTGGCTTATGTACTTGTTATGTTTTGTTGCTAAAATATACTGTTGTTTTGTCATGTTCCTTTCTTTATCTTCAAGTTTTGTAACTGTCCAGTTTTACTTTCTTGGTATTTTGGGTCATTTACTTGCTAGATATAACCTACAAATATATAGCAATTAATTTTCAGTCAGAAATATCGCACCAATTGATTTTGAACCTCAATTTCTGTAAAGAAATGTCTTGCTGGCATCGCCCTTTCGTTGTCTTGAACTTGCGCCCAGTCTACCTCCAGGGTAGAGTACTCCTTGTTCCTACCCACCAAAAAATTATTGTCACCAATGTAGGAATAATACTTCCGTTTGTACTAAGCTTCTGAAGAGGAGCAATGAATAGGATGAACCAGAGTGGCCCCTTGTGGAACACTCGATTTGACAACATAAGCCATCAATTGATTCTTCAACCTTAACCATTTGCTTCCTTTCACTTATCAAACTATCATTCCAATTCAAGACTTTTCTTCGGATTCAAACTCTTCGACATAATTGAGCAAAAGACCAAAATGATGCGCCTTGCCAAGGGCCTTAGCAAAGATAAAATAGGCTATATCAAATGCCTCTTGACTATCAAGCCCGTTAATGATCTGCTCAGTATGGTCAACCATTTGCGTGATTGTACGAAAATGAGCACGAAACACAGCTGTAAAAGGGCAAGGATATCGTGGATTTCTAAACAATTGATAAGCTTGGCCTTCAAGAATTTCTCAAGAACCTTGGCGGTACTGCAGGTAAAAGAAATAGGCCTAGAGTTACTAAGGAGAATATCAATCCTTGGAATATGGGAATCAAGAAATCAAGAGGTTTGGGAATCTTGTCCTGCTGGAGAGCTCGGCTGCAGGGTGGCAGGTTCAAGGGCTTTAGGCTGAGAACTTGACTTTTCAACACGGAAATTCGCCACAATAAGAGCCTAGCCAAGCCAATTAATGGGTTTGAAGTACGTTGAAGTTTATTTGAAAGCTGACAACTCCTTTTGAACAACTCTTTTGTAAACTTTGGAATTTCAGACAATGACCTATCTTTTGCAACCATTTCTGGGATGAACAAGGACCAAAAACACTCGTAAATAATTGAAATCGGCTCAATTATGGCTTCATCAAAAGATGGTTCTAGTTCCAGAGTCGAAATTAAGACCAACTCTCCTCATATTTCAAGAAAAAGGGGCTTGTGCTCATCTTTGAACCTTAACTTGGCCACATCATGTACTCCTGAAAGGGAAGTACACTTCACCTCTTTTTCCCCAATACATAGGAGGGCCCAAAACTTAACTAGTCCAATTTTAACTCCCATGTCAAGACTCGAGGGCCTGCATCCTTATCACTATATATTTAATAACCATGGCAGAAATATATTTTTCAGTTGGCACTGAAAGGGTACAAAGCAAAAGCAAAGGTCATAAGCATGATAAATTGAAAGTAAAAATGAAATTTAGGCCCGCAATTTCATATCAAGAAAATAAAATGAGCACCCAATTGATCCGCATGATCCAAGCTACATAAATTAAATGAAGACTTCAGAGATTGAAAGCTACATAAAAAGTGAAACAGACAAAGTGATGATTTTTTTTGATGATGATAGAAGAAATGTGGATTAAATTGCAAAATTTTGCAATTAAATCCCACCACAGTATCAATTTGGTAGGAGGCATACCTACAGTACATGGATCATATTTGCCGAAGGACAACAAAGTTCATCACTGTAGTATTCCCGCCTTGCTCTTATTTATATGCTTGTGCTCGGTCTAGTCATATATATATCCATGTACTGTATATATAATCCTCCATGTAAATGAATAAAGCATCTAGTCATTCACAACACTCGGCCATACTACAATCACTAAGAATTTTGGTAGACAGGACTTTGTTATATTGGTATATTGGGTATATTTTGGTAGCTTGAAAGTATTCCAATTGCTTTTAGTCACACAGATTCTTCAATCAGCCCTTTATATGATGACTAGGGACGGGCAGAAAGTGTAAATAATCTTACCCTTTTAGTTATCAAAAGTTGCAAAAAAATGTGCCCAAAAGTGCAAAACAAAGTGCAGAAAAATGTTGAAAGTGCAAATAAATGTCAAAAAAGAGCAAATAAATGTCAAAAAAAGAATAAATAACTTGCATTTGGACTTAAAACGTCATTCTTGGAGTACCCACGGCTCCTAATTGAGCAGGAGAAATCATTTACAAGTGTTAAAGACATTTGAGACGAGTTTGAGGTGAAGAGACAATGCCGCACAAGTAATAGAGTTCTATTATTTAGGTCACTAGCAAAAAGGATGTAAAATCATGAAAAATACTCTAGTCAACAATCTTCTGAATTTTTCATTCCTAAGGTGGTCTCATGGATGTATGTACCTAAAATATTGTCGAACTATATTTAGCAATTGTTTTATATGGCTTTACATCACTCCGTTTTTGTCCTTCAAGTTGTTCAAAAATAGGCATTGAAAATTGAACAGAAAAATACCCAAATGTGCCTAACAATTGCATCAAAGAAAATAGTCATAAATGTGTTTTAAGCATGTTTTTAGTGACATTACTTCAATATTTGGCCCATGGCCTAATTACCAGAACTCAATTTCAAATGAGGCATTCATTGTCTCGTCACATCTATTTTGTTTGTAGATACTTCCATTACCATATCATGAGTTTCTTTAGGTTTCCTATATGTTGGTTGCATGCAATGAGATTCTTTTGTCTAATCTTTAGTTTAGTAAACAGGATGTTATAGTTAAAGCCAAGATGGTGAAAAAATGTGAGGTTTGCATCTGAAATGCATATATTTCTTCAAGGTACTAAGGATTGTTAACTGCAAATGCATACTTTTTCGACTAGTTCAAAATTTGATCCTGAAACTAAAAATTCTTTCAATAGCCACTACATTTTCTTAACAATTTGTCAATTTTGGCCAAAAACGTAAATAAAAAGTGCAAATAAAGGTGAAAAATGCAAAAGTGCAGAAAAATGGGTTTATGTTACCAAAAATCTTTTTACACTATTTGCCCGTCCCTAATGATGACCCTGAATTCTATGTAGAACATATCTCATCTTGATCTTTTGTGTACTTGGAGTTTTTACAACCCTAAGATGGAGAGCACATTTGTTGGTTGCTCATCAATAGATCATCAACCAAGGTAGGA
>CM021323.1:8901080-8920477 GCA_010645155.1 Tigriopus japonicus
TTGAAGGATTTCTCCCGACAGCTTCAATCCGATCCCCAACAGGATTCGAACCTACGCCGTCTGGGGAAGCACTTACACTCGGCACTTTTAAGAACGCGCTAGTACGCGTGGCCACTCTGGCTTCCTTTTAATTAAAACTTTTTTTGAGGATTAAGATAAAGTTACTTAAAGTGTAAATGTTAGATAAGTGTAGGCTTTCCAAAGGAATCTAATTTAGACAAAGGTGAGCTGATCGAGCTTGTGGCCCTAATTTGCATTGAAATTTCGATTTTGGTTATGTCTAACAATGCCACGCAAATTCATCTTATAAATGGATTAAGAACCGCATTTCCCCCGGAAATTCTCCCCCGGACCGCTCATTCAGTAAACATGCTGAACAACATAACGGCGTTTTGTGAGCTTATCTGTTATCCGACCTGAACAACTTATGAAGATCTAGCTCATCCGCGCCTTATCCTGAACTTAATTAAGACATGGCAAACTTTAGGTCATATGTTTTGGTTTTATTGGTCTTGGAATGCTTGCTAGTTTACTTGAAGGTATGCTACAAAGTCTACTTGAGAGTAAACTTTTCATTAACTTTATAAACACAGCTCCTTTGAAGATTTCTGCAACCCAACCAAATCGCATTCAATGATTTCATTTACTAATTCAATTTGAACTTGTGGCACTCTGATAGTTTGTTGGGTGCAATTTTGACAAATCGTGCCAAACGCATTATGAATCGTCCAGTTCAAGTAAATGGTGTGAGCATATGTTTTGATGGCAACTCTAGAAAGTGTACTTGTTAGAACACTTCGTAGTTCAATTGGCTGGTTTTGTTGAGACAGCTGCCATTTTGGAAAGTAAGTCTCTCATTCCAACCTAGAAGTGCCTCTACATCTATGATCGTAAATTCATTCTCTCGAAACACTACTTGCCCGCTGATTAAGCTCTTCCACATTTCTCCTTCTTTATTTCATATTACTCCATTCAACTCAAAACATTGATTGATCTCACAGGAGCATGCAAATTTTGGCAGCTAATTTAAGGAAACACTGAAAGGAAGTTCGCTTGCAGTTCGATTGATCAGCGTTGAAGTATTCAAATGGGAGTGCTTCCACAACGTTGGTATGCTCCTCTCTCGGCGTGCTTCTCGGAGAACCTCTCATCAATTAAACCTGATGCTAAGCCCAAATAGCGATCCAGCTTGCTAGAAGTTTACTTGAAGTCAATGGAACTAGCACATGTTTGTGCATGCTAAACATATGACTAGCGTTGGATTGTTGTTGAGGTATCTACTTGTTGCACCTTGGCACCAGTTGTACACTTCTCTTTTTCATGAGTTGCTGGGTGTACTTCTGATTCAAGAAAGCTTATGCTATCAACAAAACGGCTGAAACTGCATTGAAGTTGCCTTGAAGTCAACTTTGCTAGCACACCTTGGAATACACAAAACATCTGACCTTTTGTTGCTCATTGGAAATCGAGTTTTTTATGGGTTGTCACCTTAGCATGAATTCATGTTCTAGAATTGATGGTTTCATCTTCGAATTTCTTTTATTGTACGATCGTGTCATTGATTTCAGGACAATCTAAGTATGGTTAAGATATTCTTAAGTTCTTCAAGTAGTGGAAATTAGTGATTTTGCGTGTGGATTAAGGTCCATATGCTATAAAGTAGACTTGCACCTTATGATAAAATTGATATTGATGCAAACAAGGTAAAATTCTTACATTTTATTTTAAACTTAAGAATACTGTGAGCTAGCAAAAATACTGCAATGTATATAATTCATCATATTTAATGTATTTGTGGTCATAGATGCTTACATATCCATTTTTTGACTATTTTCCAATGTCATCCCAAGTTTGACACACAAGGACTTTTAATTTGGCATAACCTTCTTTGCTTCTCTTCAGAACTTCATGATTTGAAGTGTTATAGAATTTCGTGAAAGATATTCATGAAAGATCTTGGACATAAGAACACTCAATAGGAAAATATCTCTTGATATCAAGTAAGATACATAGTGAAAGATTAATCAGTTTTACTTTATTTGGTCAGAATGCAATAATATATTAGAAAGATGTGTTTTAGAGACCCAATTAAAGATATGAGAACTGTTTCAAAATGTTAAAGTTGAGTCTGATTCATATTGTCTCATTTCAATCGATCTAATGTCAGTTTATTTCAAGTTTTTTTTGGGGGGGGGGGATTTTAAAACCGCTACAAGGAATGGGATTCCCTGTAAAGAGATTTAATGATTAATATCGTTTATAAATTACCGTTTATATGAAATTTGATCTACCAATGAGTTACTGTTGGCAGATCTGTACAACCCTTGAATAGTGGATTGATCTAGAATAGTATTTGAAAATTTGTCCAATCCTGCCTTAAATGCTGTTAGAGGATCAGCTCCTACATATTCCCGACGAAGACTAATATGTAACAAATTGAACAATGAAGGAGCCCGATAAAGCAGAGAGCAGAAATTGATCGAACTAGCCTCGATTCCCTTGGACTTTGAGGTGCTCTCAGAACGCATGTAAAGCCTCTATGATCGCTAGAACTGATCTCAAATCCTGGGTTAGGACAGAGCCCATGAACGCTCTTGAAAACATACAGTATCAGATTCTAGCCTATTTTTTGCATACTTCGGAGAGTGAAACTGCCGCTAGAGGCGCGGCAATCGCGCGACTCGTTCTAGCACCATCTAGCGATAAAAATTCAAACTATTTGTACTTTACAAGGAGAGGAAGGGTCCTTCAGTCGGAGACGAGTTGATGTTAAGAGCCGATTCATCCAAAGACGTTTCGAAAGGTGGGTCACCATTAGTGATGGGTTCCGAGTTGGGAGTGTTGCCACATTTTACTTGGAGATTAGGTATCTTGATGTTTGACAAGTTTAGCAGTGGTCAAGCTTTTTGACCCTTAAGGACCAAGATGGCAAAAGTACGTATTGCAAAATACGAACTCAAATCCATCAGTAGTCACCATGAAGGAACGGATGGACACACTCTTCAAAGCTTATTCGATCATTAATTTCAGTTTGTAATCTTATGTTTTCTTTATTCTTGTAAATAGCTCACAAATCTAATGACAAGAGGGAAAAGCTTGATGATTTGAATCAAGTTCGCTTTCCTGCTTCCTCGTTGATAACTCGTTTCTGTTCGTACATTCTTTCCGTTCTTTTCCATCACGTTCTATCAGATTCGACTTATTACTTAATTACTGTATAACATAGTCCAGTACCAGGATCACGGTGACTTGGGCTTTGAAGAAGCAAGTGAAAACCTGAAACAGGAATGGCAACTAGAGACGCTCTAGTGAGAGACGGGCGAGGTTGAGACCGGCGTCAATGACGTCATTCAATTTGCATCATGTGATTGGCTGATTCCCTTTTGGGCGCCTTTTTCCAAACAGACGGAAGCTTCAGCAAGCTGACGCTCAATCCAGTGCCTCTGCATCTTACTCTGAAGCAAAACGTTTGCGTTTTTCTAGAGGCCAACCTAATGTGCTGTAAAATGTGTTGATGCTTCCAACTTATATTTTTCTGCTCAAAACCTAACTTGAAAGTTTGCAATTTAAGACTCTGAACATTGGGCAAGGTCATTGGAAGAGGTTTTAGTAAACATTACATTTGACGATTTTTTTACGTAAAAAGCATGGAGAGCCTGTTTATTTGGAAATGTTTTTAGTTCAAAAAATCGTTTACTTTTCTCCATGGCGCTTGAGTCGAAACCCCGCCCGTCTCTGACAATAAAGCGTCTCTAATGGCAACCAAGGAGTCCTTCGAACCTCCACTTCAAATGAAGTTTAGTCACAAGGTTAAGAATTTAACACACTTTCCTTTATTCTTTATTGCTTTCCTATATTCTATTATCATTTGTGCGATACAACAACTATCTCATATTCTGATGCATAACTAGGCCTCGGAAAAAAAAGTTTTTTAAGTGAAATTAATTTTTCACTTTTTTTGGCGTTTTTTTGAGAAAAAAAATTTTTTTGGTCATTTTTCGGATTTTCACTTTTTTTGGCCATTTTTAAGCCAAGAATGGATAATAAAATCAAATTTCATTACTATTTTTTTACTTTCGGGCAATTATGAAGGCCTGATATGAGGATTTTTTTTTTGGGGCAATCCTGCATGTTTGGACGCGGAAACTACTCTTTAAAATGTACTCATCTAATAAGGGTCATTAATAGGCCTCGGAAAAAAAGTTTTTAAGTGAAATTAATTTTTCACTTTTTTGGCGTTTTTTTGAGAAAAAAAATTTTTTTGGTCATTTTTCGGATTTTCACTTTTTTGGCCATTTTTAGGCCAAGAATGGATAATAAAATCAAATTTCATTACTATTTTTTTACTTTCGGGCGATTATGAAGGCCTGATATGAGGATTTTTTTTCTTTGCCACAAAAGTCAATTGTTAAGGGTGTTTACACGTCACTTTTTTTACTTTTTTTTCACTTTTTTTGACGTTTTCAAACTTTTTTTAGGGAAAAATGGACAACTTAAAATTAATTATTTTGGCACTTTTCATCACTTTTTTTTCCGAGGCCTATGCATAACAATAACGTACTACACACATCAATTAAATACTCGTCTTTCTAAACTATTCCCATCTTTCCAGCCCTTTTTCATGGTTGAAATTCAATTTGGGAGTCGAGCGCTAAAGACAAAACTTCGAAACACAGGTCCTTTGTGGAAATCTAGGTCGAACTTTTCCCGCTAGATGGCGCTAAAACGAATCGCGCGATTGCCGCGCCTCTAGCGGCTATTTCACTTTCCCGAGTATGCAAAAAATAGGCTAGAGTATCAGATACCCTTCATACCTTCTCTGAGTACTGAACAACCCTAACTTCTTGAGCCTCTCCCAATAGAGAATGTGAACTAAATATATCGGTGTAACAATTTTCCCCCATAAGTGGAGACAAACCTCCCTTAGGTAAAAGCTCAAAGTCAATCACATATTGGTCACATATTGATAATCATTTTACAATTGTCATCTTGAGTTTGCAAAAGTAAATTATCCTAACCAGAACATTAGCTTTAAGTAAAGTCACTTGACGTAACTGTCTTTAGTAATTTATACGCACTTATTTCTTGACCAGGTTTAACAAACCACCCCACCCAGTACTTGCTTATTTCCTCATTTTGGCTACCCTACTGTTCCTCTGCACTTCGGCCTAGCTGACCAGCACAGATATGAGGATAAAAGGGCTAGATTTCACTAGATTTGGAATTGTTCACAACCCCTATACGAGAGCTCTCTCATTCCTGTGATGTTCCTAGTAAAACATCTCCGAACCTGCTCGACCTTTTGCAAACCTGCTGAACTCATTGGAGCCGTAATGGGGGAAGCATATTCAAGATGCGGTTGAACAATCGACTTGTACAGAGTTAGCATCGTATTACTATCTCTGGACTTGAAAGTGCGATAGATCCAGCCACATGTTTGCAATGCCTTCCCCACTTTGGCAGTCAAATTTGTCTTCATATTTTCATGTATTCATTGTTTTCTTATTTTTCATTGATAAGTTAGTTCAATGATCAACAAAAGTTTGAATGATGCAAATGAACCTTATTCATTGAAAAGGTGTGTTCTAGGCTGAGTAAGAGTTAAAATAGTAGAATGTTTAAGGGTGTTTTATCTGTTCATTGAAACCATGAAGAGGCGTTACACGTTTAGTGCCTTGCTTGAATAATGCATTTTATCATTCAAATATTCCAAAAAAGTATCCCAAACCGTTGTAAGTTGATGTATAATCATCAATTCTTTAAAAACTGAGACTTTCTACTTTCAAAAGCACGTTCTCTCCTTTTGTTCTTGTCCACTCGATCTTGGTCACCCCTGATTTGTCGTGCACCGTCCAGGGAAATTCTAGATGTCAATGGCTAATATTACCTACAGACTTTAATATTACCTAAAGAAGCTCAGGGGAAAGAAGTGCAGACACAGTCAAGTTGTTTGGCTTTTTTGAAACTTTAAAAGTTTGCCATTGTTGTCGCCACCATAATTCAGGAAGTTCAAGTTAAAAGGAAAGCCACATTTGCAATCAATTTATATAGATCATGACAGTGAAGGTGGATCTAGTCATTGGATAACAAAATAAGACGGATTCAAGCAATACCAAGGATATTTTTTGGTCGAAGGCTGCTTTTTCCCATATTGTTTTCTCTTGCACTTTCTGGTTTGTTTGGCTTTTTTAAAGCTTCATGATAAAGCCCTTGTTACTAGTGTTCTGACGACGCTTCTTTCACATGACCTTCTGTAATATTACCCGAATCTGAGAGCTCTGCTAACTAGTGGTGCTAGCAGTGTTGCCAGATTTTTCCGGAACATAACCCAGAAAAGTCATATATTATGCCGTAAACTACGCCCAAAAAATTCCATGGTGTGCAAAATTACCCAATTTTGTTACAAGATTACTCCAAAATTTGGGCTGGTTATGGGCAAAAAAATTATCCATCAAACACCCGGAAAAGGTTTTAATTATACATTGTTTGTTATGCATGATTTAACAACGGATTTTGAGTTGGTGAAAACGACAAAAAAACTGTCAGTAAGCCTTTTTTTGACTAACATGTTTGGTAAAATTGTTGAAAAATGCCGAAATAGCTTTAACAAAGGGATAAAATTGTAATAAAATTGGCAAAAATTGGGGGGATTTTCGGCCCTCGCAAAAAAGCCTGAAAAACAGACCCAGTAAATTTGGCCTTTTAAATGACATAGTGTGAACACTATGTCACACTTTTTTTTGGCCATTTCTACACCGAAGAAAACAACTTTTTCTTCAATTTCAACTTTATCCCGCCCTCTAGAGATCCCAATTTTGAATATTTCAATACATGACCTTGAGTGTTTGAATGTGTCTTAGGCAATTTTTTTAATGAATTCTTCATGGCTTATGCCAACTTTCCAAAAATCTGGCCCCACATGATCTGTTTTTAATATCACTAAATTCAAAAGGAATCACATTTTGTAAGGGCTTGCCAAAAATTACTTAAAGGACCCAAACAAAAACGTCACTTTTGAAAACTAGTAAAATTACATTATTGACGTCAATTAGGTAGTATACCTTACATGGTATGAGTCAAACATCTAGGACTTCCATTGCATAGTTTCAAGGATCATCCCTTTGAGTATCAGGACATTTATTTCATAACAAATTTTATAGCCATTTTGGCAATGCTGTTTGTTGAAGGACTAGATTGAAAATCTCAATCCAATCACCAGTCACTCCAATCAACCTTAAAATTGTTTCAATCTGCAATTTTCCAATTCGATCTGTGGATTGCCCCCATCAGTTTTTAAAACTCTAAATGGCAGGAATTCAATCACAAATTTGGTAAGCTCAAATTTCCAAAAGGTAAGGTAAGGCTCAAATGACTTAAAATGTTAGGGAATTCATAATTAAAATTCATTTTGCCGCTTCCAATTCATGATTGAAAAGGTGCATAGACACCGATGTTCCCATTTTGACCCAATATTAAGACCTTTGTGATATCTTCAAAATTGGTTGCCAAAACGTTTTGATTGAAAAACTAGTTTGGACTAGAGCGCTATAATTAGGGACGGGCAGAAAGTGCAAATAATCTTACCCTTTTAGTTACCAAAAGTTGCAAAAAAAATGTGCCCAAAAGTGCAAAACAAAGTGCAGAAAAATGTTGAAAGTGCAAATAAATGTCGAAAAAAGAGCAAATAAATGTCGAAAAAAGAGCAAATAAATGTCAAAAAAGAGCAAATAAATATCAAAAAAGAGCAAGTAAATGTCAAAAAAGAGCAAATAAATGTCGAAAAAAGAGCAAATAAATGTCGAAAAAAGAGCAAATACATTGCATTTGGAATTAAAACGTCATTCATGGATAACCCACGGCTCCTAATTGAGCGGGAGAAGTCGTTTACAAGTTATAAAGACATTTGAGACTAGTTTGAGGTGAAGAAACAATGCTGCACAAGTAATAGAGTTCTATTATTTAGGTCACTAGCAAAAAGGATGTAAAGTCATGAAAAATACTCTAGTCAACAATCTTCTGATTTTTTCATTCCTAAGGTGGTCTCGTGGATGTATGTACCTCAAATATTGTCGAAATATATTTAGCAATTGTTTAATATGGCTTTACATCACTCCGTTTTCGTCCTTCAAGTTGTTCAAAAATAGACATTGAAAAATTGAACAGAAAAATACCCATGTGTGCCTAACAATTGCATCAAAGAAAATAGTCATAAATGTGTTTTAAGCATGTTTTTAGTGACATTACTTCAATATTTGGCCCATGGCCTAATTACCAGAACTCAATTGCAAATGTGGCATTCATTGTCTCATCACATCAAAACTGTTCTCAAATACTTTTGAACTTAAAAGTAATATCTCCAAGTCAATTAAACAATGTGTACTGCTACATTGATGTATCCTTAGCTTGATGATTTTAAGTTTATAACGGCCTTTTTTAGAAATAGCGATCTTTGAAGGCAGCAAACCTAAGTCTGCAATCTATATTGTTTGTAGATCCTTCTATTACCATAACATGAGTTTCTTTAGGTTTGCTATTTGTTGGTTGCATGCAATGAGATTCTTTTGTCTAATCTTTAGTTTAGTAAACAGGATGTTATAGTTAAAGCCAAGATGGTGAATAAAGTGTGAGGTTTGCATCTGAAATGCACATATTTCTTCAAGGTGCTAAGAATGGTTGATTGCAAATGCAAGCTTTTTCGACTAGTTCAAAATTTGATCTTGAAACTAAAAATTCTTTCAAAAGCCACAACATTTTTTAAACAATTTGTCAATTTTGGCCAAAAACGTAAATAAAAAGTGCAAATAAAGGTGAAAAGTGCAAAAGTGCACAAAAATGGGTTTATGTTACCAAAAATCTTTTTACACTATTTGCCAGTCCCTAATGATCAGCTTCTGGGATATTTCAGATGAACTGGTCTATCAATTTCTCAAAGCTCGTGGTATATGAAAACTTAAATTCCCAAGCAAATGTAGATTTTTTTTATTTTCTCAAAAAAAAAGATGTTTTTGTATGTTTCGTCTTAACAGTTCAAAATGATATGAGCTAACCTCATACGCTCTTTTAAAAAAGATAGTATAAGTGGTGTTTTAAGTGTACCAAATTTTAAGGTGCTCCAATTGGTTTCCTTGATAAGAAAGAAACAAATGTTTAAGTGTTTGGTAATTTCCATCTAAACTTAAAACAAATTGTTCAGTACCATGATCCAAGGCTGATTCGAATTTTGTTCAAAATTGATTTGGATGTCATTCAAGATCGAAAATGTTGCTGGACAGCCTAGACTTGCTTGTTCAATTTTAAGACTGGCAAAGGCCACCTCCCTGTGAAATAGTGACCATGGGCAAAAGCTAAGATAAATGTCGCTTGTGCTTTTTCCTTCTTCTTTATTTTGGTTGTCTTTTTCTTGGGAACCAATAACAAGAATGATAATGAACGGTGAATATGCCAATGGTTGAATGGATCAGACTGTTGTTCCAGGTTCTCTCCATTAATTGAATACTTGATTTGAATTTTGCCACCATCAATTTGGGCAACACGATTTTTGATCTGTAATGATCTAGATCGCAATTGATGATTGAGCTTGATTGAACTTAGTCAGCACAAGAATGAAAATCAAGATCAATTAAATAGAAATTCAGGTGTCCATTCAGGTGTCTAACAAACTGTTTCACTCGATTACTTTTTTAATGATTCGAACTGACTATTACTACGCAACTTTTAACCTCACGCAGTATTAGTAAAATAGCTCACGCAACTAAAGGGTTCCGTTTTCTGCCGCCAGTCAAAAAAATCCGTGTGTCGGAAAAACTGTTTGAGGCCCTTGCACTCATCAGCTTCTGTTTGATGGGCCCCAAGTGAAACGACATCGAATTTGATTTCCAAATGCTGGTGCCGATCCCTTCTCAATGAGATCATCGAGCTCAACCGCTGGTTTTTACCCGACAAGTTCCTGTTCCTGTCCGCTACAAATGTAACACACCACTCAAATTAGATTTTGTTACTGTCAAAAATGACAAATTTTACCCTCATACTACTTCCATACTTCCTAGACTCTCAATATGTAAACGTCATTAAATATGTCATTTTTTTGTTTCAAATGCGATATTTCAAGTGCCTATTTCTTGAATTGCAAGAAAAGAACAGTTCAAATGAAAAAAAAAATCATGCATATTATCAACGAACTGAAGTGTTGGAGCTTCTTCATTGTTTTTTTTGTAAGTGTTCTTACTAATGTTGATTTGTTTTTGTATTTTTTGTCGGTCTTCCTCCTACTCATTCTTGTTGTTGTTGTCCCTCCTTGCTGCCAAACTTCTTACTCATACACCAGATCCACCCACTCATTCATTCAACGATCAAAACCTCTAGCTTACAATGGAAAGGAAGAACGAGATAAAGGAGACCTTCAGGCCTTTTTCGGCTTTCTTGGCCTTGGTGTATATCTTTGTTAGATCACTAACAAAAACGTGGTGTACTGAAGAGAGAGGAAGATTTGGTCGCTTCTTCCCACTCTTGTGGCTCTTGCGATCCCTTTGGTGTGGACCCCACTGTGGGTTTACTCACCCACTCACTCACTCATTGAATCGCCCACCCATTGAATCTCCCTCCTAGTAGCTCTTGGCGGACAATGCGTGGGTGTTGAGGGCGGAAGCCTGCTCAATCACTCACTTGCATGCAGGCAAGCATGAAGCAGGAAAGCGAAGAGTAACGTTTCAAATGTTCAGAGCATTTCGTTCATCTAGAATTAAAAGTGCTTTTCGAAATCGATTAGGAGTTTCGTTTGAAATAACCATACCTAAGTTGACATTAAAACTGAAAGATACAGGTCTGTGTGTGCCTTTATCACAGGCCATGCATTTTTTCGAAATTGATAATGTATTTGACTGCATTCCCTTTAGTAAAGGTCTTATAACATGGACAACTTTTTGGTCCCATGAAGCTGTGAGGTCTAAACGAAACTATGAATGAAAATGGATCCCTGGGGATAAAGACCTTTTGCACACCCACGACACCATCCATCCATGTACCATCCATTCTTCGGCACCCAAAGCCCTTGTGTGTTCAAAGCCTGGTGCCTATTGCTGGCCTACTGGTTGCTTTCCAAGTGAGCTGAGATTCCCTGGATAATACTGAAGAGAGCACAGCGCTGAAATATCTTGCACCTCCGACGTTGGTTTTCGGCGTCAACGTTCTCGTGGTCCAAGTTTTTGGAAGGAGATTGGTTGGGCCACTATGCACCATGGAACAATGTTTGCAAGTGCTGACGGAAGGACGTAGTAGGTAGTGGAAGCACAAACGGACGAACGGACGGACAGACACATGGAGTTTACCAATACCAAGAGCTGCGATGATGTCAACAGACTTCAGCACGAGGCTCAGACTGAAGACTGGGTTCTTGGAACCCTCTAAGGCTCTGTCAAATCACAAAATCTACTGCTCATTCAGTAACAGTTAATCGCTTGATGTGGTGAATTGCAGCAAAATCTAGATTGAAAAGATGTGAATTCGATATTGTGGTAAGCTAATCCCGGATTTAAAAATACATGCATGAAACCAATCACATGTCCAGGCATGCAGAAACAACCTTGGATTTTTTTTCAATTTTTACGAGATTTTTACGAGAACACGCCCCCGAAGATGATAGTCCAGCGAATTTATGTTTGGGCCAGCTATATGCCACATGTTTTGGTCCTCTAAATTACTGATAGAGTTTAATCAGGTTTTCAATGAATTTAATGGATTTATGAAGAGGGCTACACATTTTATGAAAATTAATTTTATTTCACTTTTACGATTTTTGCATTTTATGCACTATTTGGTTGATTTGCATTTTTTGCCGGTTTTTTTTCGAAACTTCGTGCATTTTTCTGGCATTTTTCTCTGTTATTTGTATTTTTGGCCTTGTTGTTGAAATTTGGTGTTTTTTTCCAAATTCTTGAAGAACATTGATTAAAATTCTTGCCTTTGATATATTTCACCAATTCTAATTTTTTTTCTTTGTTTTTTCTCTTTTTTCTCTTATTTCATATGAATTATTTGTGCAGCCCTGGTTATGAAGCATCGGAAACCTATAAATTTTGTGCGCAAACATGGTCAATTTCATTTTTGATAAGAATAAAATTTCGAAAAATCGATTAAATCTATTTTTAGAGACGATTTAATTACACATTGAATACAAATTTAATAAAATTACATTTACCAGCAGCTGAGTTACTTGGGCATGAATGGTATATATTTGACCCCCCAAAAAAGACTAAATGTGGTAATTATATCCTAAATATTTCATACAGCTTTCTAATTTTGCAAAAGAAAATGAATTTTCTCGAGTTTTGAAGTTCATGTCAAAATAGCTCAAAATAATTTCAAATCTCACATGAAAAGCACTTAAAATACATTTGGCGTTAAAAAGTATTTTGCCATGTCAAAAACAGTCAAAGTTGGGTAATAAGTTGAGTAATACATGGAAATTTTGAATAATTCGGTTGACGTTAAGTTTCGATTTAATACATATCCTTACGTTATAATACGTTCCTTCAAGAAATTGTGAATTTGAATATGAATCTGTTGGACAAATTTATTTGTAATTTTGGCTGAACACGCAACAAAGTCTACTCTAGATAATTACATAAAATGTTTTCCAAAAATCTTGCTTTACGTGCATTTTTTAGTATTAAATGCCAAACACCGTTGGATTTTTTGATTATCTTAGAGCAAAATCAAGAAATGAACCTTTTAGAAGCCCACCCGAATGCAAGTTTTTTATCTTGATTCTTGATCTTGATTTTGGCAAGGGGGCTGAAATACGTTTTGCTGGGGATGAGTATGTCGCCACCACAACTGTTGAGCGGACTATAAGTGTGACCAAACATGGGAATCATGACCAACTTTTTGAAAGTCGGTCTTGAAGCCAAAAATTAGATATTTCCATATTTGAATTGGATGAATCCTATGTATCGTACCTTGTGTACACCCTATGTGTGTTCCTCCTATCAGTCACTTATTCAATGTATTGGCAGAAAAGTTCCTAGTTGTAATATTCAAATCCAAAGTTTGGTCACCTTGTGACGCCTTTGGTTCTTTCAAGTACTGATGGGATATCCCAAGCTATCAAGCACTTAAATTTTTAAGGTGGGCTTGTTTCCATTTCAGCTGCCTCAAACCAAACCAAGCATTTAAGGTTTCAAGGCACAAAGCTCAGAGGACCTACAGTCGAGAGCAGGTTGGCCAAACCTGCCTGATCTACAAATAGAAACAAAAACTCCTATCTTGTCACAAAATTTGCCAATTTTTTTGCTTAGAGTGCAAACCATTTTACCCCTTTTCCGGTGGCCGATAAATTGACGTTTTTTCTGCAAACCTGACATCGGGCGAATGCGCTCGAAACTGATTGCAAGCTTTCAAGCAGAGCTGAAAATTGTTGCATGGCGACAATTTTGAATGGTCCATTTTTGACCTCAAAAAGCCGAAAAACGCTACAGTTATATGAAAAAACAAATTCTCAAAGATTTCACAAAGCTTTTCAATATCGCAAAAATAAAATAAATGAATTTTATTTGAGTTTTGGAACTTCAAAATAGCTTAAAAGAAGAAAAAATAGCACTTAAAAGGCATTTAAAATACATTTTCCGATAAAAAAATCTTTTGCAGTATCAAAGACACTCAAAGTTGGGTAATACTTAAAAGTTTTGAAAAAATCGGTTAATGTTTCAAGTTTCGATTTTAGTCCATTTTGAACATGGTCCTTCTAGAAATCGTAATTTTGAATTTGAATCTGTTAGACATATTTATTTGTAATTTTGGCACAACACACATCCTAGTGAACTCTAAATAGATATGAAATATGCTTTCCAAAAATCTTGTTTAAGTGCATTTTAAGTGTTTTTTTTTATTTTGGGCTGTTTTGACATAAGTTCCAAAACTCAAAAAATTTCATTTATTTTGCAATATTGAAAAGCTATGTGAAATCTTTGGGAATTTGTTTTTTCATATAACTGTAGTGATTTTCGGCTTTTTGGGGTCAAAAATAGACCATTCATAGTCAAATAACTTAGCTCAAAATAAATTCAATTTGAATTCATAAGGTAACTAAATGGTCTCTAAATATGGGTTAAATAAACGATTTAAAAATGTTATGATTAATAGGTTTTTAGTTTATTACTTTTTCCCTTGAACTAAACTTATATAATACAATAAAAGTAAAGTTGTTATCCATTGAATTGTGGGTCTAAAAAGTGCCATGATGTCTTTGGGTCTTTTGATTCAAACCTAAAAAGCCATTCGGAACACCGTGCCAATACATATATGGACAAAGAATAACTGTTTGCTTTAAGAACGAGTTTAAAAAAGTTGGTCTTGATTCGCATGTTTGGTCACACTAAGTGTTAGGTCAACAGTTGTGAGGGCGACATTTTCCTCAAAAGTTCAACACATACCGCCCCACTTGCAAAATCAGCCTGACTAAAGCTTGCACGCTGTCTAGTGATTAATTAATGCACACTAGGCACATAGCAAGAGTAATGCTGCAATTACACGACACGTGTTTTGTCGCATTTTAACGGCACTTGTGTGAGTCACATCGCATTGAAGTTACGAGAAGCATTTACACGTCGCACACATTTATTCTATCAACATCAGACCAGCATCTACCACAATCTACCATGTCTCCTTTCGCATCCTAGAGCTCACCGTCAGGGCTTCCATATAATAAAATTTTAATGACGCACGGAAACGTGTTGAAAGTTGCAAGATTAATTAATCAATGAGCTATACTTATCAATAGGGACGGGCAAATAGTGTAAAACGATTTTTGGTAACATAAACCCATTTTTCTGCACTTTTCACCTATATTTGCACTTTTTATTTACGTTTTTGGCCAAAATTGACAAATTGTTGATAAAATGTAGTAGCTTTTGAAAGAATTTTTAGTTTCAAGATCAAGTTTTGAACTAGTCGAAAAAGCTTGCATTTGCAATCAACCATTATTAGCACCTTGAAGAAAAATGTGCATTTCAGACGCAAATCTCACACTTTTTTCACCATCTTGGCTTTAACTATAGCATCCTGTTTACTAAACTAAAGATTAGACCTAAGAATCTCATTGCATGCAACCAACAAATAGCAAACCTAAAGAAACTCATGTTATGGTAATGGAAGGATCTACAAACAATATAGATTGCAGAATTAGGTTTGCTGCCTACATAGATCGCTATTTCTATAAAAGGCCGTTATAAACTTAAAATCATCAAGCTAAGGATACATCAATGTAGCAGTACACATTGTATAATTGACTTGGAGATATTACTTCTAAGTTCCAAAAGTATTTGAGAACAGTTTTGATGTGATGAGACATTGAATGCCACATTTGAAATTGAGTTCTGGTAATTAGGCCATGGGCCAAATATTGAAGTAATGTCACTAAAAACATGCTTAAAACACATTTATGACTATTTCCTTTGATGCAATTGTTAGGCACACGTGGGTATTTTTCTGTTCAATTTTGAATGTCTATTTTTGAACAACTTGAAGGACAAAAACGGAGTGAGGTAAAGCCATATCAAACAATTGCTAAATATATTTCGACAATATTTTAGGTACATACATCCACGAGACCACCTTAGGAATGAAAAATTCAGAAGATTGTTGACCAGAGTATTTTTCATGACTTTACATCCTTTTTGCTAGTGACCGAATTAAAAGAACTCTTTTATTTGTGCAACATTGTCTCTTCACCTCAAACTAGTCTCAAATGTCTTTAGAACTTGTAAATGACTTCTCCTGCTCAATTAGGAGCCGTGGATACTCCATGAATGACGTTTTAAGTCCAAATGCAAGTTATTTGCTCTTTTTGACATTTATTTGCTATTTTTTGACATTTATTTGCTCTTTTTGAACACTTATTTTCTCTTTTTGTCATTTATTTGCTCTTTTTTCGGCATTTATTTGCTCTTTTTTGACATTCATTTGCCTTTTCGACATTTTTCTACACTTTGTTTTGCACTTTTGGGCACATTTTTTTGCAACTTTTGGTAACTAAAAGGAAAAGGTATTTGCACTTTCTGCCCGTCCTTACTTATCAACGTCATATGATATGACTTCATTTTACTTTTGTGGCATTTCTTTTAGAAACAGACAAACCTTTCCAGTAAAGAATTTGAAATGACAATTCTAGTTCCTTTTACTTGATAGTCAAGTTTTAAGTTCATCATTGTTGAAAGACATATTCTAATTTGTATTTTGCAAGGCGTTCATTCTCATGTATTCTTTTTTTACTTTTTCAGTCTTTGAAATTTTAATTTACAGGGCGCATAACCTCTGATTTTCAACCTATATGGCAGCACTGCTCAATGTTTTTCGAAAAGCAAAGTTGACCAAAGCGTCTTTTCTTAATTCAACCTTGATGTGATAATAGTCTAAAAATTAGATCAACCAACTATTTTTAAATTCTATTTGAGACAGTAGCATCTTTTTTAACACGTAAATTGGATTGTTGAGTTAAAATGAATCTTATATTGTTTGTTTTTTTTATTATATCTTATATAATGAATCTTAAATTGAGATTTGAGTTTTTCGTCACGTCAAACTTTCTCACGACGTTTTAGCACACAAACGTCACAAAATGTGCTTCAAATCACACAAAATTAGAACATGTTCCAAGTCGGAAATGTGACACATTTGAAGCTCAAATGCGATGTGACTCACATACGTAAGTGCCGTTAAAATGCGACAAAATACATGTCGTGTAATTGCAGCATTACTCTTGCTGTGTAGCTAGTGCACGTGCCCCTCCACTTCTGTATGTGCGTGGAGCCTACCTGTGGTGGAGCAGGGGCCTGATTTGTCAGAGCAGATGTAAGGCCATGTTGGAGCAAGGGCTGGTTATTTGGTTTAAGAATACTTCGTCAAGAAGATCCTACTGTCACGTTGGCCAAAAGAACAGATCCGACTGAACAAATCAGGCAAAGGAACGCTAGGTGTACCCATACATGAGTTGGGGGTTAATCTTGAAGGCCAATTTGATCTGACACATTTGACCATTTCCATACTTTCAATACCAGTAGCAAAGAATTGACACGGTGATCCGTTATGTACTGAGAAAAGGGGGTGGCTCACCAAAGAAAATTTTTGGTGTCATGTTATACTTGATAACTGTATGATTTTGATGGTACCTTCCAAAAAATAGGTAATGGGCACTTTCAGGTGCTTTTTCAAAAAATAAGAATCGTTTTGTGGAGTGCTTCATCTTTGAATTTCCCACTCTATTCAGGTTAATTTCAAAGTAAAGGTGACAAATAAGCTATGCTTCACCAACGATATTCCTGCACAAAACTTTGAAAAAACTAACAATAAAAACAACTTGAACCAGGAAGAGGTGCTTTTTGATTACGTTTCAATGTATCTTTGGCATGATAAAAGAAAACCAAACTAGAAAGAATAAAAGAGCTTCATTAAGCAATGGAGAATAATTGTTGAGTTAATGATGGTGCGAAGTTGTGAAAGAGTTGAAGACTGCATAAAATTTAAAATCCCTCCATACCCGTTTATTTCACTTACTTGTTGATTTTGGTATTCACATCTTCAAAGGAAGCCTTTGTCATCTAGCGTAATTATTTTTTCAATCGGTAGGTCACACTCTTTAGATCATAACAAATCATTGAAACCAGATGAATGTGCCTTTACCGAGATTTCAATAGTTCTCCATCCTTAGAGGGTCAAAAAGTTGTGATGAATTCAATTCTGGTTATTATTGGTAGTTGGTGCTACATATGAAGTACTGTAAACCTTTGCCATTAACCCAGTTACAATTTGTAAAAATCAACATTATATGTAAAGAATAATGTTCTAGTGCTAATTGATAGTTATTAAAAAATAAGTATCAGCACTAGTCAATTTCATTGAATTTCATTTTGAGACAAAATAAATAACAATTGCACCCGCATTCTGTTAATGCAAAAATGGGTTTGACACTGAACTCAAAACACGTTACTACATTTGGTTGGGATTATATATATTTCACATTTTCAAACAGTTATTCAAGTGTGGATGATTTAACACTGGTCTGGAAAGGAAACCCATGGACACTGGAGATGTTTCTTGCTCTTTATTTCTCAAGAACTGCTTCACACAGAACATAAGCTGGTATGTTTAGCGTGCAACAAGGTGTGCTTGTAGCATTGACTTCAAGTCAACTTCAAGTCAACCTTCTCACTATTTGACCTTAACATAAGGTTTGATCAACGAGAAGCATGACTGGAAGCATGCAAAGAGGGAAGTTCTCCGGCGTCGTTGAAGCATTCCCATTCGAACACTTCAACGCCGATCGAACCAACTCCAAGCGAACTTCCTTTCAGTGTTTCTTTGAATTCGCTGTCAAAAATTGCCCACCTCCTGACCTGTTCTTGTGCGCGGAGTTGAAAAGGGTGCGAGGAAGAGACAAAAGGAGAAATGTGGGATAGCTGAAATCAGGAGATGACGGCTTTGAAAGCGGGCGAGCGAACGATCATCGATGTTCGGGAATTTCAAGATCGAAACGGACCGTCACATTCGAGAAAAGCCATATCGATGGAGAAAATCAGGCAAGCACACTCTGAAGTAAACTTGCAAGTCAACTATCGAGTTTGCCATCATAGCATACGAGCTATTATTTGCCAGAAGGCTAGTTCTTGTTGCTCAACCATTTTTTCGCCTCGATTTTTTAAAGTCGTTTCGTATCAGAGACTTTGGAGACTTCAATAACTTTTTACATGCTGAGAGGATGCTTGACAAGGATAAACATATGGTAGACTTTTACTAAAAACTTTGTGTTTGTTGTAACTCATTTGAGACAAGCTTAATCTCTGAGGAGCATCACATGATCTGCTTGATGAGGCTTGATGTTACAATGCCTCCTTTTCGCCACTGGTGTTAATCTGGTCCTTCATTGAACAGGAGAACAAAGGCTGTCTTTTTTATATCTTTTCCAAATCCCGAAAGTTCGCACTTAAGGAAACATATCCAATTTGTTTTTTCATCATATATGTTGCATTCTTCATAAGGTAACTTTCTAGCAAATTTAAGTAACGCATGGTATAAGGCTTGGTTAGCAAAACAAAGATGAATGGGATCTTCCTGTCAAGGCCTCGGTTTTCACATGTTTGTCACAAATCACACAAAAGTCAAATGAAAGGGCCCTTTCCATGTTGATTCTTGGAGCATAAGCAACTTGCAATTCCAGGCCAGGTAGAGTGACTTGTTAAGAAAGGTTCAAGTAGGCAAGAACCACTGTACTAGAGGACGAATTTCAGAGCAGTGTCCATGACGTCATCAATCCACCTTGCGTTGGATCATCACTAGGCCTCGGAAAAAAAAGTTTTTTAAGTGAAATTAAGTTTTCACTTTTTTGGCGTTTTTTTGAGAAAAAAATTTTT
>CM021323.1:8921552-8947342 GCA_010645155.1 Tigriopus japonicus
TCAGAAACATTTTGTTGTTTCGCGAGAAATGAGTGTGACTAACGTGAGTCACATTAAACACAATTTTGATACGCAAATTATGGTTACCCTTCCGAGAGGAAAGTGCGTGTGGATTAATGTCCATAGTGGATTTACCGATCATTCTGGTCATCTTGCCATCTCCAAGTGTCACATTCAAGTGTTTTAGTGCACAGACAGATCCAGTCAAGCTGATTGAGGAAGAAAATTTGGATGGGTGGTGTGTGGCCCTTCAAAGAAAAAGAGAGCTTGACTTTATCCTTCTTTCTTTCTTCCAATCCAAGACCATCGTTTTCTCCATTGATGAGAACTACTCAAAGTCAATTGTGTCACTTATGTGTTTGTTCAGCATGCTTTTGAGCCTTTCATCTCTGTCAGATCATTCAATGGATAGATGGATGGACAAGAACTGGATCGTAGGATTCATAAAAAGGTTCAGGGAATATTGGTCTTCTCTTGTCATTACTGCAAACTTTGGTGTGGTGATTCAACATGAAAATGAATGGGAAAAAGCAATGGAAACATCAACAGTTAGACAAAAACAAGCACGTGGAATTGAAGTGGCAACCCTAAGATACAGAGACAGACTAATTTTGAGAAAGATCAAGTATGAGAAGACCAGTCCACACAAGACATCAATGGTTAACCAAACACAAGAGAGCACCTTCATGGCTAGATTGGGCTACATCCACAAAGATGCTAAAATTTTCAGATGATTTGAAGATTATTGGGATTATCTTGCAACCTCAAGACGAGAAATGAGCCCAAAGTGAGCTCGGCAGAAGATTGAGCCTTGAATAATGGAATGACCTTCAATGTGGATAAGTGTGAGATGATGAGGTTTGGAAAGAGGCACTCCCAAGGATATCCTGAAAGGCTCGGAACTTGAGAGCGTAGACATGGATGCGTAGACCTTAGTATCATATTCCATGGGAACATAAAATTCCGTGAACACTGTGCTGATATCGTCATGCGAGCGAGTAGAATGATGGGTCTCGTGCAACGCACTTTCACCATGAGGGACAAGAACATTTTAACTAGAACGTGCAAAGTGTAGTTAGACTAATACTAAAGTATAACATGACTTTTTGCTCTCCTTGAAATGTTATAAAATACAACCATTCACTTAAACACACATCATTTCTCTGGTTATTTGCCATTGTTAAAATGTTGTTATGTTCCGCCATTCACTCAAAAACGAATGTTATTAGTAAAAATAATCAAAATTCATTGAATCCAAGGCAGTCATCGCATGTCCTAAATTCCCGGTGTTGGCCCTAAGCTGGAGGTCCTTCGACCTTGAAATGAATCCTTCGTAGAGTAATCCTTGAAGTAGGTTGGAGTCCCACAAGCAATATCAAACCATTCCCATACACTACTTTTCAAGTTGATTTATTCTGTTAAATATTCCCGTGGAACTCCTCTCGACAACGAGTTATGAATGACGACTGTGTTGGCAACTAACTTGTTTGTTTTCTCATGGCAGGGTGTCATAACTGAGAATTAGGCAGGACATTCAAAAACATCAATTTGCTTTTAAGAATAAGGCTTTGCTTTGTTAACCTGTCGGAATCTGGGATGCTTGCATGCAATTCAATTGTTGTAAGCAAGGTTCAAACAAAATTACGTAAATTAGATTGTGCTTCATCTCGTCCCAATTCATGTAGATTTCATGGTTGATCAGTTTTGGCCTCGCTGAAAAGATCCCATGAATCATAAATTCAAAAAAGGCGGGAGCATAGGAAAAAAAAGTTTCTAGTAAAAGTCGTTCGCCAGAGCTAAGATTGGATTTCTCTTTCCAAGATTGAACATTTGTGATCTCCCGCTCCATCTTGTGTTGCGTATTTTTCGAACATTCATATTACCAATGTATGAATATGCTTTACCAATTTGGATAACAGGGTCCATCTCGAAGTCCACTAGGGAAGCCCTCAGCGCCGTCTTCTCCAAGTATCTGAAAAGATACTTGGGGATTCCCTTTTCCTCAAACAATTCTACGGTACATTTTCTCACTCAAACCTACCCCCTCAATACCTTGCTGGAAAACCTCTCCTGCCAACGGGTGGCGGGAATCAAGATTGGAGATGGCTTTAACGGCCTGCAAATATCACTTTTTAACGACATTCCATCCCTGTCAGTGCCCAACTTGATTCCCTTGATTCCATCAACGTTCTGGCGAAGTCGCACTATTCAATCGTTGCCCTTGAACGCAGGCTACAGACGTCAGATCTGTAAAGAAGTTTTAGACAGTGACCATTTTTTAACCTGTAGCCGGAAAGAATATCATATTTTACCAAATGACAATTGTACATGCACTGTATGTGGTGAACACCTTCACCATTTTCATGCATCTTATTTTCACTGTGACCACAATGATGTTTGAGACATCGCAAATAAAACTAAAACAATTAAAAAAAAAAAAAAAGTCGTTCAAACTGCCCATAAACTATTTTTGGACAGCATGTTTGATGTTAATATAGCCTTCAAGAATCGATTGGTACATATCTTAGATCTTGGCGTGCCCATCTATTTTCGGCATATTTTTGTACCACCGTGTTGATCTTATCATATTGCCTCTTTATAATGTACATACATCTTCTAGTGCGCCTACCTGCTTTATAGATACCTTGAGTTAAATGCATGAATCGTTTATTTTTCCCTAGATAACGTTCAACCTGCCTGATCAGCCTGATTGGAGTCAAGGCTAGTTACCTTTTCCCCTTAAGAAAATGTCACACCATTGAGATCTATTAGAGGGAGGGAGTGTAATCGTAAAGAAGTGTTGCCTGTCGCCAACTGTTGAGCGGAAAAAAGTGCGGGCACATTTAAAATGTGTGACCAAGCAAATGAAATGCATGCAAATCAAACAATGCCAATAGGGCTCGGATAAAGTTACCAAAAAACCAGTGAGCATTGAGCAGGTATCATCGGTGAAGAATTTAGGCATTGTCGTCCAAGATGATGGAAAGTTCGATGACCGTATCCGGTTGAAAGTGGCGTTTCAAACGTGTGGCTGGATCTATTGCACTTTCAAGTCCAGAGATAGTGTTACGATGCTAATTCCGTGCAAGTCGATTGTTCTGCCTCTCTTAAATATGCCTCACCCATTTGGCCTCCTATGAGTTCGACAAGTTTGCAAAAGGTCGAGCAGGTCCAAAGATAGGTCCAAAGATGCATTAGGAACATCAAAGCAAGGAGAGAGCTCTCATATTGGGAGAGACTCCAAAAGTTCGGACTGTACTCAGAGAAGGTACGAAAGGTATCTGCTACTGTTTGTTTTCAAGAGCATTCATGGGCTGTGTCTGAACAAGGGCTGCACACTTCATGGAAATGCATTTTATTTCATTTTTTCCCTAACACGTTGAGTAGGTACTCTGAAGTCCAACGTTCCCAAAGACAGTCTTCAATTCCTTGGACATGCCGAAAGTGGAGCCGTGTGTCCATTCTTGCATAGTATCCGGGAGGAACACTTGCATTTCCTCTCAACAATAAAAAATGGTTGGGAGTGAGTACTCGAGCATAATTAAGATCCGTGCTCTCATAGGTTAGTGGGCGTGAATTCAAGAATCCCATGAAATCACTCAAGACCACTTTCAGCTCATCCTCTCGCAAATGCCGTTTGGCCCTTTGTTCCTCAATTAAAATGTTAGTCATGGCTCTCTTGGCGGACTTCACTAACGGTTCATGGACAAACCCAATGTTCAAACCCAATGTAGGGCTCCAAGAACTTGAAACTTCCATTTGAAACTCATCTCTAAATCATCTTGAGAAGAGCAGGTGGTCTTCAACAAATTTAGAAGGTTTTTAGCCCCTACAAAATTACAACCGTTGTCGCAATATATCTGATAAGGCTGGCCTCTCAAGCAGATGAAATTTCGCAGACAGTTTAAGAAATCCTCAGTGCTCAATGATGGATATGTCCAAATGTACCGCTCGGATTGTCATACATGTAAATAATACGATCCAGCGCATTCTACTCGTGTTCTCGAGATGAGAACCTCTATGGGACCAAACAGATCCACCGAAGTATAGAAAAAGGGAGGTCGCGGTTGTCCCATTCGTTCGGTAGATCCGCCATTTCTTGGGTCGCGAGTTGAGCTTTCATTTTTCGGCAATGCATGCACTCCATCGTAGTTTCTTGACCGCTTCCCGACCCCTCAAAACGCAATATCGCCTTCTCAAGCAGGCTGATCCATAGTTCACACCGGAATGATTGTTTTTCAGATGGTCATCATGCATAATAAACTTGGAAAGTGTCACAAAAAAAAGTGGCGCCAACAAAATAATTAATGTTGATATGAAATTTGATTTACTAATGTGTTACTGTTGGCAGATCTATACAACCCTTGTATACGTAGTGGGTTGGTCAGGAATAGTGTTTAAAAATTTGTCCGATCCTGCCTTAAATGCTCAAGTTTCAATTTTTCTGGCAAAATTTGGCAAATTCCAATTATTTTGGGCGTATAGAAAGTTTTTCAATTTCTTCAACAAATCAAAACTCAATTCTTTCCACCTATTACTTACTTCTTAACTTGAAATTTTATTTCCATGATGTGACCTGGATTTTGTGGCTGTTCTTTTTTGCTAAGCTAACTATACTTCTTTTTACAAAAATGTCACTTTGTCACTGTCACTTGCTCTGGCACTTCACAATCTAGTGCCAAATGTAACAAGTTAGTGGTTTTATCCTATATCTATGCTTTTCTAGCAATGGACTAAAAAAATACAAAGGTTAAACAAAAAAGTGAACCTTATGAAAACGTATTTTATGCCATAGACAACCTCTCGACAACCCTACTTGGCAACTTGAGATAAACTAATTTAAACATTTCTATTATTCTAATACAGCTAGTCAGACAATTAGGCAAAAAGAATAGTGATTTTTCTTCAAACAAGGCTAGAAAATAAAAAAATGACAAAGAAATGTTTTCAAAACATTTTAAAAGCAAGTTTTTCGTGTATTTGAAAAAAATCCAAAAAGTTTCTTCATACATCTTCAGACCCTACCTCTGCCCATTCCTACAATACTCTTAAATAAATCTCTTGAAAAAGTAACAGTGTGAACTTTTATGTGCTAGCCCTCTGGCCAGTGTCAGGATTGATGTATCGTTAGGGTAGCATATTCTAGAACCTTTTGTTTGTTTACTAAATAAAGAAAACGGATTATGCAGCTTGGTTAAAACACAATTTTTAATATAGGATTGGTTTATTCCAGCTCCATTTTTGCTTCAACTTTTTATTGACCTTTTCATGTCAATGTACTCATATTGTTTTCGTTTTAAAAAAACTGAAGTTCAAATCCGGGCCCTAGCGATCCCAATATTGCTAATTTGGTGATTGTAATCTTGACATGGTTTATAATTTGCAAAAAAAAAAGCAAGGAAAAAGTGATTTGCAGAATGATATTCGGGATTGCACACAATTGCACATGATCAATGAGGAAATGACCAATCCACCATAATGACATTCTGAGACGTACCAAACTGATCCAAATTAATCACAAAAAAGTCACTTTCACAAACTAATCAAACATGCTGTGCCTTGAATATCCTTGTCTCTTCTTGTGATGTGGTAGTGATACTCATAGACAAATTAAACTCAAGTCAAGAGATTAGCAAAGTAACAGTTAATTATAGTGATGGACCGAAAGGGATCATAACCGAAACCGAAACCGAAAGCAGCTGATTACAAAATTGTTCAAATGCAAAATCTGCCTTAAAAATTAGAATGCTCATGTGTTCGATGTTGGGTAGTCGCAAATTTTGAAAAATCGGAAAACTTAAATTTCAGAGGTTTTTGGACCAATTTTTTTTTGATTTTGTTGTCAAACTCCATTTTACATAGTGCTTGTCTGCTTTCGGTTTCGGTAGGCATAACCGAAACCGGAACCGAAATTTCGGCCGATAGCGCTTTCGGTCCATCACTAGTTACAAACACCATCACTAATTACAAACATCAGTAATGTTACACTGAAAGGTGATAATGTAAGGCCCTACCTACGGGAGATGTTGATCCGGCCAACGAAACGCTTTCACAGAATTTTAGTGAAACAATGAGGCACTAGAGGCCATGACCGAGCTAAGCCGTAAACAATCAGGCAAAGCTGATGTTATTATTATTATCATTATTATTATTATTATCTTATTAGCTGGTGCAAAGTCAATCCACCCATAACTTGCTGCTACTGGACTGCGATTAAAGCTTCACATTTTATCACCATTCACGAGAATGTGCCTTATTTTACAGGAGCAGTTATTGATATTTTAAAGAATATAAACACCAGTTTTCAGCACAATGGAGTTGAAAGCTATCCGTCATTGAAATTCAGTCAAGTGTAGGCGGAAAATGAACTCGTTCCACCTCGTGTTGTAAGATCTAAAGGATAGGACAACTTTTGGCATTTGAAAAACTCGTAGTTTAAAGCAATAGCGCCAAGTGCTGTCTGTATATGCTGTATAAAAATTCACAGTTAGTTTATGATAATTTCTTGCAAGGGCTGTCACCTGGTTTGATAATTTTCATACCTTTGAATAACAATAAAGTGTTGGAAACATTAATTCACAATTGATGAAAAAGTTTGGTAGTTTTTTTTTTGTAAAAAGCGAGTTTGGGCAATCTTTTGAACAATTTTGACGATTTTAGGTAACTAAGTGTGGTAAAAATCTGAGAGCTCTGCCGGTCCCAAAGGTGGAGGCTAGTCCACACTAGAGTTCTAGGGAGAGAAATGTCACTCCCAGCCAGCCGCTCTCCTTCAGTTTAGATCCATCCCCCTTTGCTAGCCCAAGGATAACCTATGTAATTGCTTAAATACCGGATACGAATATGCGGAATTCTCCATCACGAAACCTCCACGTATGAAGCTGAGAGTTCGGAAACAAGAACTAGAACGGCCATGTTGGGAGCCAAAAATCACACAGAAATCGACCGAAAGTCCAAGAGATAGTGCGCCAATCAGTGCTTCCTATGTCCCAAGGGTCCCAAAGTCCCAATGCCAACAATGTCCCAAGCCAACTTCATAGGCACTCCAAAAATCTGTCCGATATTGGTGTTTCAAGGACTTCAAGTTCAGCCATGAAATAGTAAATAAAAGAGTGAACAATTAATTCATTGATGGATGACATCAAGGAGGACAATTGCCATCATTGGTCACAAGTGCGAATGAACCAGCAAAGTAACTGCTCACAAGATGACTTTTCAATTCAATGAAATCAATGATTGGGTGGCCACACACCTTGGACATAATGTGTTAATGTGTCTAAGGCATGTGACCTTCCTGACCTGACACGCAAAAGTGAATTTTAATTATTGTGGCGTTTTATCAAGATGTCAAAATGTCACCCGATTGGGTGATCGACAACAAAATCTTAGTGATGTGAAATATGGACTTGCACAAGTTTTTTCACGGGAGGTTGCAAGGTAGGGTTACCTCTTGAAGAATTAGTGCTTTTCTCATGAAACGCAAACACAAATTTGAATTTTATATTCAACCCTGCACAGAAGAAGGGACGCCTTGCCTTTTGGTATTCAGTATAGAAAAGAACTGTTTATGAAGAGTGGTAGACAGAGGGGAATATGATTTTTCATTGGTAGATTGGCAACCCCAGCACCAAGTCAGATCACTACAAAATTAACAAAGAAGAAGTACTCTGGTTTGTTGTTGAACTTTGTCAGAATCAGGTGAATCCTCAACTGAATGCTTTTGACCAATCACCAGCGTGAATCATCGGCACGTGATTTAGCTTATGACGGCCAGTTACTATACAGGGTCCCTAGCCTAATTAAAGCAAATAACGCAAAGGAAGAAGAAGTGCTCGGTGTCAAGAATTCAATTGACTTTTTTTTAGTCACCTTGACATTCAAGTCAAGATGACTTGAAACATTAGGAACTTACTAACAGGGGATGGGTTCAAGATTTTAATTTGCATTTTTAGTCAGCCAGCCCAGATTGGTGATCTGATGGCTGACTTGGATTCCTTGGACCCTCTCAAAGTCTGAATGTGAAAATGAAATGCTCCCCTTAAGATGAAATTGTGTGGATTTTTTTTCTCAAACACACAAACAAACAAACACAAAGACAATGGACAAAGGGATCCAAGAAGATAAATCAAACCCTATCAAGCATTTAGGACCTATCCTTGCAATCATAAGACATTTAATCCCCAGCCCTGAAGGACCAGTCCTGCATGGTCCTGGCTTTTTTTAGCCTGAGATTTAAATCAAGCAGGGAGACCTATAACTCAGGAGTGGACAATGGCGAACTAGGCCACTTTTTCTTTTAATTGTTATTCTTCACGGTTCTGCTGCTCATTTCAACTACCAAGGTACATTTTCTTTTTTTTGTAATCATCCAAATCCAATATTCTATATTTTTTACTACATAAGTTACAACTTTCTGGAAATTTGACTAAAATGAAAATAACTAAGGAATCGCATGAAAACTTACTATTTTGTTCTCTCCCAACCTAATTTGACAACGGGTCATCTCCAACCATTATAGATTTCTAACTTCATCCAGTAAAAAGTGGCCTAGCTTCGCGCAAAGTCATGTCCGATCCTCCAGTTAAAGGTATCCTTGAATTAAGACAAGATAAATCTTCTGAGCATTGTTTCACAGAACTTGGACTAATGGGTGGAGCAAGATTCTATTGCCTTATTGTAATGAGGACCAGAATCCATTGGAGAGCTGAGTGTCCAACGTTCGCGAGACAAGTAAAAAAGGACCTCTAAAGTCAAGGTTGAGAACATCCAGTCATTTAAATATCAACACTCGAAGTCTGAATGAATTCTTTCAAAAAGCATGTTTTATAGTTTTAACCATTAATAATCACGTGTCAAAATCTGGCATAGGCCTCATACAATTTCTTCAGAAATCGGAGTTCACGTCCATCCTTTTCAGGGGTCCTTGGCTAGCCTTAAGTTGGGCAGGAGCACTCAAAAATGCGCCTGGTCGCCCAAGCAAAAATTGGACGCTTTTTGAAACAAATTTGCGGATGACTTGAATTGAAAAAATGTCATTTTGTTAGTAAGTGAAAACTGATACTCCTCCCAACACTCAAACCAAATCATCTTTTGGATTAGATTATTCAAAATTGATTATTCTAATTGAAATGGAAGGTGTTGCAATATGAAGGTGCTGGATATTCGATAAAAATCCAGACGTCTGTTTGGCGTCTTAAACTGTATTCGTTCTTTTCACAAGTTCCAGCGCAATATTTAGTTCTAGCTAACAGAACCTAAGATTTACATATTTATCACTGAAGCGTTGACGTAAAGTTATTCTTACATTCCCCCTCAATGATTTCTCTGCCAGACAATGCTGCACAAACAGTTTAAGTATGACAGTTTCGGTTTTAGGAGTCCTTGATGAGCATGTCGGTCTTATTTTGACAAACGCAAAACAGCTTAAAAAAATTTGAGGTTCGTCAGCTGTAAGCTGTGAACTCTAGCTCAGAAAACCACCCCGCAATGCTAAGTGCAACCTCACGTGAGCGAGGTTGCGTGGTAAAAACAAACATAGCGAAAGTTTTGTGGTCCCAATAAAAGCATGTGGTCTTGATGAGAGTTCTCTAAACGGGAATCACCAGACTCCAGGCAGTCTTAAGGATGGGCCGGTACGCTCTTGGACCTAGAAGTCCAAGTTCGCGCACGGATTCTCAGTGCGTCGGCATAGATAAATATGCAAAGTGTATGTTGCAACACAGCTTTAGGATTAGGCTTCAGGCCCTGCAAGGCTAGGGTTTGGGATCATATGTTGTGACCGTTAGATTAGGTGATGTTAGGAAAAGTTGATTAATTACTTCTCCTACTTGCTTCTTAAGAGCACTGAAACTGGCTGAAACCTTTCTTTTCTTCCAAGACACTGACAATTCCAGCGCCTACCGTCACGGTACGCAAGAACTGTCGAAACGGTTGTGCAAGACTACCAAAATAAGCTACTTGGCTGCCATCACTCAAAACTCAGGACGAAAAATCGCCTCACAGGTAAATACACGGTACGTTTGTTATCACCACGCAACCTCGCTCACGTGAGGTTGCACTTAGCATTGCGGGGTGGTTTTCTAAGCTAGAGCTGTGAACATCTTTTTCTTGTTTTGATTTCCTTAGAGTGACCGCACATCATGCATTGAAATCTGCCTCCTCTTTATCGTAGGTCAAGACGAGCTTGATGAAACAAGTTTTATTGACCGCCTTCTCCTTTTATGAGACTTCCTCCAAGCCCAAAGAGGTCAGGTCCAAAATATTATTCACCTACAACTTACTTTATTACCCTACACATCATTTTATTACCCTATCAATCACTTTATTGCCCTATGAATGCATCATGCCTTTACACATACATCTCAGACGCACAATTACTTGCACGTCTGAATCCCCCGTCTCATTGACGGGAATTGATCCACTGAAGAAGTCGTGGTAGGCTTTTATACCATGGCACTGAGTAGCCAACACACCGACTGATGTACTTGAGGTGAACGTAGCTTGCTCTTAATACCGCTATTGAGTAATCAAAGCATGCTAGTTGGATAGTACGAATGTCCGTGGTTGAACTGATTTTCAGGGTTGAAAAATTGTAACGGAAGTCCCAAAAAGGATAAGTTGGTCAACAAAATACCATATGCACCCACAAATGAAGGGAGGAATGGTCAAGATCCGACATCACTCGTTTCATTTTAATTGACCCCCCTCGGGCTGACGCCCTCGGGTCGCCAATAAAATGAAACTCCCTCCGCCGGATTTTGGCCATTACTCCCTTCCTTTGCAGGTGCATAAATAGTATTTTCAAGAGCCGAAAACTCGAGCCCTTATTTCTTGGGTATTTTTTTACCTCGGTCAACGGCTGACCGGGTCAACTAGGGAGAAGAAGAAAAAATGAAAACTCATTTCTCCATGTAACAGTGTGACCAAAAATGTCGAGAACCAGACAATTTCAAAACAATGATGATTGATGACTGATGAACGTGATAACAACCACCGCTCAGAGGGCTCTCCCATCTTTCCGTACACATCGGTGTCTACTAATCCGAGTTTTTCACTCGCTTGCCTCTAAGCCTGCTTTGGAAAGGCTGAACGATGCATTTTTGACACAGGGCTCACACGTGCGTGTCATTGTTTTTGGATCCGACCTTAATCCAGGTGACCATCGTTTCCTTGATCAGTTCATTGACGCCCGACACTCCAAGATGTTCAAGAAGAGCTTCTTGAATTCGTCGTGACAACCTGCGTCTTCACTCTTGTTGATCAAGGCTTTAGGTGATTTCCGTATATGATCCAAATAATACAATCCGTTCTCTTTCTTGGCCACTTCAATCACAGACCAAATTGATCCATAGGTTGTGATACATCCCAAACCAATCCCAAATTGGCTTGTGCGTTCTTGTCAAAAATGTTATAAGTAACTGTGATAATGAACTAGTCATGACAGTCAAACAAATATGTCCGGGAGCTTCACACCTTCAATCTCTTTGATTATTTCTGCGTGCGTTCGCAATGTTTTAATGGCGACGAAGATCAAATGGAAGGAAGCCCCCTGGACACTAAGCGAAAAATGATGTGGCGGTCTGCGTTCGCCACCCTGTTTTGATATGTTGGGGAAGGTTGAGAGAGAGAAATAAATGTTAGTCTTCCATGAAATCTTCGCCTTGCCACAGTGGTGACCCCGACGTGATCTTCTAATTCATAATGAGCGTCAGCAACGACAACGGAGGTGAACTCGGGTAACGGCCTGATAATGGCAGCAGCCTCCGTGAAACTCACGTCTCTGTGGGAAAGTTCGGTGGAGGCGTGGTTCAGACGAGCGGAGGCCCAATTCTCTGGAGCTCGCATTACCTCGGAAGCGACCAAATTCGATCGAGTACTCAAAATTCTAAATGAAGACCAATGCAATCGGGTTCTGGACGGTAACACAAATCCACCAACGGCCAGGAAATATCATTGAAATATCTGCTTGTCCTCAAGTTCAGGAAAAGTCCCTAGGAGAATGCGCGCTCACTTTTGTTCACACTTCACATTGGATCCATGCTCCCAACCGAGTTCTTAACTCGTTGTACCCAGCTCGTTGAAAGCAATGACAAGACGTCCAATCTGTTCCGCCAAATCTTTTTGTTGAAGCTCCCTAGTGAGCTGTTCTGCTCACCTCACTTGGAGAAACTGTTGGAGGAGTTAGCCGTGGAAGCTGACAAAATTGTCATTGCCGAGCGGAGCGTTTCTTCGGGTGTGATGGCTGCCAGAACCAACTCTATTGCCTTCATGGATGCAGAAGCTTCAAGTTGCACATCAGACGAGGCGTGGAATGGACAACATGATCGGTGTTCTTTGGTTCATATGGATGCTATCAACCAAAAGGGAGGTTCTCAGTCCTTATCCCAAACGCCATGCAAATACCACAGGAAATGGGGGTAACGAGCATCAAGATTCCTTCCGTGCTCTTGGAATGGTCGTTTAGCCGTGCAAGAATCACCCTCCCAGAAAAATAACAAGACTTCGTGGGGTGGCGCCACTAAATTTGCAGGTCAGCGATCGCATGGGTTTTCTAACTCTTCATTAAACTAAGGCCGCCAGCTCTGGCCGCTGTTGGTGGGGCAAAAGGCCGTTCCATGCTACTAGCTCAGCTTTCTTTTTCTGTTCTAATTCTACCAAGCCTGTCACAATTCAAGACAAGGCCCATTACCGCACATTTATCATTGATTTGGGAGCTGCCATTTCTGTAATGCCGCGAAGCCTGCTCGACATCGTTGAAAATTCAGTCCAATTGGTGGCAGCCAATGGCACACCCATTAAAACTTACGGCTCAGAAACCCTGGAAATATTTTACGGGAACAAGCAGTACAGTTGCATGTTTGTGAAAGCCGATGTCAACAACTATTATATTGGTCATGATTTTCTCAGCCCATTCAATTTTTTGATCAATGTGGCTGCCGGAGAAATTCATGAACGTGGGTCATCTCAACTTTGCGCAGTGATGTCTGTATTGAACGACGATATAGTCCGATCTTCTAAGTCTGAAATGGGAAATGCTCCACAGAGCAAACCAACATTGGTTCGAGACTTGTTGGAAGAATTTTCGGATATTTTTGCTCTGCAAACTAAACCTCTTCCTCCTGTTCGCCATCGAGTAGTACACATGATTGAGATTCATGGACAACCATCTGCGGCTAAGCCTCGACGTCACAACCCTGAAAAAGCCATAGCTCTTTGGGAAGGTTTAAATTTCATGCTTTTTGGGTAAGTGTTGCGACCCTCAAGTTTTCCTCATGCATCACTGGTTCACCTTGTTAAGAAGTCCAATAGTGACTGGCGCATCGTCGGTGATTACCGAGCCTTAAACTCCAAGACAAAACCTGACAGTTATCCTTTACCGCATCTCCACGATTTTCCATTCCACCTGCATGGTCCCCATGTGTTCAGCAAGTTGGACCTTATGCAAGCGTATAACCAGGTGCCCATGCATGAAAATGATGTGGAGAAAACGGCAATTACGACTATGTTTGGTCTGTTTGAATATGTCCGTATGCCGTTTGGGTTGCGCAATGCGGGTCAGACTTTTCAACGGATGATCGATCAAGTTTTACGTGGCTTGGACTTCGTATTCGCTAATGTCGACGATATTGTCATTGCCAGTTCAAATCTAGCTGAACATCGCAATCACTGACGGTTGACCTTCGAACGACTTCGACAGTATGGTCTAGTATGTTCCCAAGTTAAATCTGTGTTTGCTGTCCCAACTCTCAACTTCCTGGGATATCGTCTGTCCCATCGAGGATTGGAGCCAATGCCATCAAAAATCAAGGCCATTCAGGACTATCCATTACCTGAAACCAGTAAACAACTTCGCCGGTTCCTTGGTCTCGCAAACTTTTACGCAATGTTTCAATAATTCTACCTAACCCTGTACATCACGAGAAGTTTTCAGTGAGTTTCCAGCTCAATCTGGTAGATTTGGGACACTTCATGTTGATATAGTCAGTCCCTTGCCAGAAGTAAAGGGTTATGCGTATTTATTTACCATTGTAGATAGATGGTCCCGTTTCCCTGCCGCTTATCCAATGAAAGATTCTACTTCACAATCCTGCTTGGAGAGACTACTTGAGTGGATTGCCTTATTTGGATGCACCCCTCGATTACCAGGCTCCATGTTTACTAAAATTACTCCAAATGCTTCAATCAAAGCTTCCAGACAAGACAATTGTTACAAACGCTGCAAACTAAGGGATATCACGCAAGACATGGTCTTGCAAATCCGCTGCAAGACCCAAATTTACAACAATCTTCCTTTGTTTTCGTTCGTGACGAAGCCAAAACTGGTCTTGCTCGCCCGTATCGTGGGCCGTATCGCGTGATATTGCGCGAACAAAAGTTTTTTCCTCTCGACATAGACGGTCATCACAAAAATGTTTCTGTGGATCGCCTCAAAGCTGCCCCTTTAGCTCCTCCCACATCTCAACGGGTCCCATCCCACATTACCCACAAAGGTCGGCACATTTATCCACCCGTGCGCCTGGACTTGTGAACCCGCAAAAGGGGGGAGGGGGAGTCCTGTGGCGGTCTGCGTCTTCCACCCTGTTTGGATATGTTGGGGAAGGTTGAGAGAGAAATAAATGTTAGTCTTCCACGAGATCTTCGCCTTACCACAATGGTGCCTGAACGGAGGACAAAGAAGACTCAACGGAGGATGAAAAAGCCTCAACGGAGAATGAAAAAGCCTCATTACTGAGGACTTAGCCTCATCACGAAGGACAGAAACTCGTTATGGAGGGTGACTGCGGATGGTATCCATGGGCAATTCTTACCCCTCCCTTAGCTCATCAAAGCTGGGACGGAAGAGCCCCTCTTGTGGGACGGAAGAGCCCCTCTTGAGGGACGGAAGAGCCCCTCTTGAGGGACGGAAGAGCCCCTCTTGTGGGACGGAAGAGCCCCTCTTGTGGGAGAACAGAACCCCCCGTTTATGTACATTTCAATATTGAATGACAAATCATCATGCAAAACACGACTATCCGACATTGTTGACCTTCATGATCAAATCGACTTATCTTCGCTGATTGGCTCAAACAACTCTACCATCTCCAAGGGTGATCAAAAACCATCTCCAAGGGTGATCAAAACAGTTGCCCCTGAGTCAACGATCCATGGAGGATCACGCTCCATTCGAATGTTAGCCAAGACATGGGCGGCAAAGCCACCATTTAAACTGGTATCCACGGCACGAGGTTTTATTAACCTTATCCCCTCAACCAACTTTTGATGGATTCTTCACATGACAGTCACGTTTGATATGGCCCAATTTGCCACATTGAATGAAAACACCTCATCAAACTCTTCTTGCAATAAAAGGTTGCGGCCAAACCCGTTTTTTTTTTTTTTGAACTCTTTTGCTTGACCCATATCCGATAGTATTCTCGCTTCACTAAGCAATCTCTCCGTGACACACTCCCAAGCTGGAACGCTTGGATGTGTCTCCAAAGCCGTGACTAGGACCTGAAAACTCTCCCACAAGCTTGATAACAAATCTTCCACTCTATCTTCCTCGTCCATGGGATCCCGGCCACGTTCAACTCATGAAATATCTCCGCCATTGTTTTGAGGTGATTTTAAAGACTGTCAGTTTCCTAAAGGCAAAAGGGTGAATAAACAAGGATCACTAAATACCTGGATGCCTCGGCTACTGGCAAAATCCATCTTTGGAATTCTGTGTTAGACACAGAAAAATCTAGTTAAACCAGTTGTCCGGCTGGTAATGTAAAGCTCGCATGCCTAATTTCAACTTGATCGACTGAAACTTGTTGCATTTAGAGTAATTTGAAGCGTAGATAGAGCATAGGGCGCTCTTCCGACCGAACATTTGCACCAACAATCGTCCAAAAGGACGATTGTATGGTCAATTTTTCTCTCGCTTCCGCGCGTATGTATTGCAACTGTAGCAAATTTCGAAACATTGTTTCTTGTGATTGGAGGAACGTATGATGCTGAAATTCAGCAAACAGCATCCTTAAACGCTAGTCGTATCAATCTTATCAAAATAAAATCATTTACTTGAATGGAATTCGGTTCATAAAAAATCCACAGCTGAAAGCCTGAGGGGTGGCTTCCATGTCTTACGATTTCCTTTGAATAACTTCTTCCATAACTTGATTTTATTGGCCCAGCTTTTCATCTGAAACTGATTCTGCAATGAATCCCTCACGAGCTTTGGATCCTCTGGGTCACCCAGGAGATAAAGAAGTCCTGGATCCACTGATAGCACTATTTTTTCGCCTCGATATTTTGAAGTCGATTTTCGACCTTATTCTTACGGCTCGCGAACTTCCTTGCGACCACCTTGTTGTCTGATCCAGGGGCGGTCTTCGGTTCACTGACTATTCCCCAAAAGGAATCCTTGATTAAGACCATTTTGACCTGAATCTTTCTCTAGCCTATTTTTTGCATACTCGGGAAAGTGAAATAGCCGCTAGAGGCGCGGCAATCGCGCGACTCGTTTCAGCGCCATCTAGCGGGAAAAGTTCGACCTAGATTTCCACAAAGGACCTGTTACGAATTTGAGTTTGTATTTTGCAATACTTTTGCCATCTTGGTCCTTCAGGGTCAAAAAGCTTGACCACTGCTAAACTTCTCAAACAGCAAGATACCTAATCTCCAAGTAAAATGTGGCAACACTCCCAACTCGGAACCCATTACTTATGGTGACCCACCTTTCGAAACGTCTTTGGATGAATCGGCTCTTAACATCAACTCGTCTCCGACTGAAGGACCCTTCCTCTCCTTGTAAAGTACAAATAGTTTGAATTTTTATCGCTAGATGGTGCTAGAACGAGTCGCGCGATTGCCGCGCCTCTAGCGGCACTTTCACTTTCCGAAGTATGCAAAAAATAGGCTAGTGAATCTCTACTTTCAAGTGGCGTAATTTGCAGGACCACCATCAACCTCTGGTTTGTCGACATCATTCCAGTACTACAATTTTCCAGTTCGGCATGCTTGGACCCATAACCTGTTGAAATGTGACGGATATTCGACAAAAATCCGGACGTGTGTTCGGCCTCATGAACTTAATTCGTTCTTTGCACGAGTTGAGAAGCTTCTGGGAACCAAGCAAGTTCAGGTGCAAACAGGGAACATTTCAGTTCAAGCTAACATTTGTATAATTATCAGAGAAGCATTGGCGTAAAGTTATTTTAACATAAAGTTTCCAAAACTGACAAACGTGGAGCATCCAGTTTGATCAATTGCATATTCACGGTGTTTTCCTTAAAAACAACGGATTAAAAAAATTACCAAGACATGTATTAGTACGTTTTAAAATCAGGACGTTAAGGGCTACAATTTCATTGTAGACGACAAATTCATCCTAGGCTTTAAAAAAAATTAACTTAAAAGGACATATTTTTTAGGGATTTCACCATCAATTAAAATTTTTCTCATTTAAATTTGTTAAAAGGTTGTGCCAATGTAGCTTTACAATGAATATTGAAAAGGTATTACATGTTTAAGCACTTGAAATACTCGAATTACCGTTTTGGAAACAACCTCATGAGAGGTGATTCTCTGATTTTGACAATCTTGAGCCTCTTTGGCCAGGATTATACCTATGAAACTACTGGTAGCAAAAACTTCCATATTAATGATGCACATTCACTTCAATCGTTTCTTTTTCAAAAACATGCTCGATTCCGCCATTGTTTTGATTTCAAAGTAGTCACGTCCATAATAGTGATGGGGGGCAAACAAGAGATTGGGCAAGCTGTACTGGCACAATGCTTGGGCTTGCTGAAGCTTGGCATAGCTTGGGTGCTTGTACAAGTACTTTTCCCAGCTAACAGGTTTGCCAAATTTGCTATGAACGAAGAATAAACTTGCCATCCGAATTTCACTAAACCAGGCTGATTCAGCTAAATAGGGCCCATACCTTTGAAAGGATGTATTTTTAAGAAAATTACACACTTCAATTCTCTCACATGGGGAAATGCAAAATATTTCGAGAATACTAAAAAAGATTTGGCAATTTACTTTTTCATGCCGGCAACTCTGAGTAAACGAGATTGTTCTGGAAGTGTGACTTCTAAATCTCGGTCTTGATTAGCCTCAAAAGTGCATTCATGTGTGGCCTAGAACCGAAACAAAAAACCACGGTTTTGCAAATGCTATCCAAATTGAAATATTTTTTGTATCACTTCCACTATTTATTGCTAAATTATTAAGGTCAAAAGATCATCGAAAATGCAACTTGACATTTTTTCTTCCAAGTCACACTGCAAGTATCTTAACTCTTCAAAGACCAACTGCCGGCAACTGCATCTTCCGATGTTCCTTGAGCTTGGGAAATGTATTGGTGTATTGCCCAAGTAATGCTTGTCAACAACTTGTTCTTGGGTGTTTGTGATGACTCATTACTTGCCCAAGTCACATCACTAGTTCATAATGGCTTACAGGATTGCCAATTTTCTTACTTCAAATTGAAGGCCCAACTAGTAGGTTTTTTAATACCACAACTACTTGAACAGGGATGCTTAACTGACCAGAATTATCATAACTGGTCTTCCAAATGCCGAACTGTCAAGCCTTGCTCCCCTGTTCGTAGAGCGCTTTTCAGTACTCTCTGTATTGCTGGAAAACCGGTAGAAGCAGGGAGCCTCCATTCGACTTTGTCTGTGATCTGATTGATGAAAAGGTAATGGAAGAATGGCAAACAGGCTTGCCAGATTCGAACACGTTTGTGACAGTTGGGAGGAATGCTGGCCAAGTAAGTGGCCGGAGTAAAGGACAAAATGGCGTCAAAGTCATTTAGTTTGTTGGCAATCCTGTAAGAACGTGACCATATTTGAAATCAAAACAATGGCGGAATCGATCATGTGTTTGAAAAAGAAACGATTGAAGTGAATGTGCATCATTATTATGGAAGATTTTGCTACCAGTAGTTTCCTGAAACACCTAAGCATCTTTAATTGTAAATATAATACTGGCCAAAGGCGCTCAAGATTGTCAAAATCAGAGAATCACCTCTCATGAGGTTGTTTCCAAAACGGTAATTCGAGTATTTCAAGTGCTTAAACATGTAATACCTTTTCAATATTCTTTGTAAAACTACATTGGCATTACCTTTTAACAAATTTAAGCGAGAAAAATTTTAATTGAAGGTGAAATCCCTAAAAATATGTCCTTTTAAGTTTTCATATATTTTTTTAAAGCCTGGGATTAATTTGTCGTCTACAATAAAATTGTAGCCCTTAACGTCCTGATTTCAAAAAGTACATGTCTTGGAAATTTTTTTAAACTGTTGTTTTTCAGGAAAACACTGTGTATTATCTTATGTGCCTGAACATAATGAACCCTTAATCAGGTTGATTAATTTTTATTTACTTTTCAAGCAAAGAATGTTGTGCACAAATTGAGAAATGTGTGTGATGAAATTGCGAGATCTCTAATGCTTTATTTTATTCCATTTGTGTTTTGAACAACTACTTTTTACTAGAGACGCTCTACTTTTTACCTCATCAGATCTGGTAGTAAACATCTCCCAAAAAAATATTTTTTGGAGGGAAGGTTCTTGTTGCATTCTCTGCTCCCTAGTCATATCCTCGTGCTCACCACTGGTCATTCCACTCAGTCAATACGCATGTCTCAATAAGAAATACACCTAGTCAGCAACCAACATCGCTCTTACTGGAACAGTAAATCGAATTTTCTCCTGAAATTGATTTTTCGTCAAAAATACCTCAATTTTTCCATGAAAACTGGGGAAAGTAAGCAAATTTTTGAAATTATTTGAAAAATTATTCTTTTAGGAAATAAATTTCAAATTTGGTCCCTAATTACAAGTTTTTTTCGGTTCCAAGTCAGGGTCGGTTCAGCGAACTGTTGCATCGGTCTTATAGAAAGATTTTCTAACATTATGTGCATGCATATGTGCATCACCCTTTTTTAAGAGAATAGCAATTTTCAAGATTGGTTTCCATCACCGGATCGATTTCTGGGTTTTTGGATCCAATCCGTTACTGAGCCGCCTCATGGAATCTACTTTAAGGAGGATAAGTGCAAGGCGGATATCTTGAGGAAATTCTTTAATATATTCACGAATGTGCAAATTTGCAAAAAATCTGTGACATGTCTATCAAAGAAATAAGCTTTATCAGGTCATAAGTATTGAACTAACACTTCTTTTTCTCTTACTTTTTCAGGATAACCACACTTCTCTGGCTTTCAAACATATCACATGCTTTCAAGTCTTTAATGTGGCTTTCAGTCATGAATCACCGTTCATCTTTTCCGAAAATATTTTGCCTATGCCGTGTTACCTTGTTATCGCCAACTCAATTATTTTGAATTTCACTTTTGATCTCAGCCACGCAATTGCATGGCAGGAAAGATGAACTTTTTTATTACATGGTGTAAAGTGTCCTTTCTTTTTGTCCCAATCATATCTGGAGATATCTTGAATCCGTTAGATATCTATTTTCACAACGGGAAGCATAACCAACCACATCACACATTGTCTTCTTTTGGATTTGCTTCGTTAGAAGATCAGTATCACTCAAAAAAGGACAGTCACAAAGAGCTCGATTGGCGAGAAAATGTTGAAGAATACCTCGATTTTAACCAGGAACCAAGTTGTGAACAACTACAAGAAATGTGGAGACTAGTCAAAGCCTTTCAATCTGCGTCCAAAAATTCTAGACATATCATTCCTCCTAGTATCCAACCACTTTTACAGATCCAAACGAAATCTGCAGGACCGTTTAATTATGGAAGCTTCAAATATTCTCCCGAAAGTCATTATAAACAAACTAGAAGACGCACACCCACGACAGACGAACAAAGCGGAGCTAAGGAACGTCCTGTTTACATAAAAAGCATACCAAACGATCGTTTTCAGACGAACAGTTCGCTCGAAAAAACAGAGCGAAATAAAGAGACCAAAATGGAGGAAATGACAAACAACGAGAAGTTTTTTAATCCCAAAACAAAGGGCGAGGACTTGGCAGTGAGAGATCCGGCGAAGGAAATATTTGGATACCTACAGCATCGACATAGAGACGCACAGGATTTGACCTCACCAGTTCCCAGAGGGAATTCTCAAATATATTATCCGTACAATGTTGCATACGGAAATCTCTCTCATCGAGACAAGGAACAAAACGAAATGCATAACTTTGACAAAGTCGCTCGAAACGTAAGCCCCAGCTTGATGGTCACATCTCTTGTTTCTCAACCACCATCCTACGGAATCATCAAATATGAAGAGCCACACCAGCCCAAGTCGCCTTTCGATAAAGTTCGCGCATTAGTAGCGAGAAATCGTGCAAAAGATCACCAAAATCTACTTTCCAAAACCCTGCAGGATGACAAGGAATCATCGTCCTTTGTCGAGGATCAGGCATTTGTCAAGAATCCATTTGATTTGATACGCAAGAAATTATTGCACCTTCCTGAACTCAATCCAGAACAAGCAATGAGGTCGATCAGGAGAAGGCGTTCAAAAAGTCGACACCAAAAGGTATTGTATATGTTGTAACTCATTACGTTAAGCAAGGTTAGGAACTTCGGATTAAACGGATCCAATTCAAACCAAACACTGAGGGCTTTCTTTAAGTTTGTCATACAAACTTGTGTTATTATGACTATTGTTTTCCTTTTTAAAATCGGTGCAAGTCATATTTGAACGAACGAATGAACGAACGAACGAATTGCTTGTTCGTACGTTTAAGCAGGTTTGTTGGTAGCATTGAGTTTTATTAAATACTAGAGGGAGTGTAAACCTAAAAATGTGTCTCCGGTCGCCCACTGTTGAGCGGTCAAAAGTGCGGAAACATTTGAAATGTGTGACCAGGCAAATGACAACCATACAATGATCAATCAAAGGTGGAATTGAGTAATGTTTTTCGGTCATTTTTTGCTATTGCAAGTGATCACTTTCTCGAAAGAACCGAAGACGTCACTCGGTGACCATGCCTTGGATTTGAATACTACAACTAGACTTTTGGTGTGTGAGCAAAACCTTTTCCTGCAGAGATGACGAGATTTGTCTTTAAAGGGTTCGCTTTGAGGCGGTTTACCAACATATATCTCAATGTGCTGTCATCAACCGACTGTAACTGTCCTGAAATTTTTGTGGTAACCATAGTGGGAAATCTGCAACGTAGAGATGAAAAATCAACGGTGATAGGACTGAACCCTGTGGGCATCCCATACTAATTCCCATTGTCTCGGACATCACATGGTTGCACACCACTTGCATGGTTCGGTTATTCAAAAATGACCGAACCCATCGTATTGCCGTGGTTCCAAAGTACTTTTAAGTTTCGTCGTTGAAGAATGGTAGTTGAAAAGTCAGATTGTTAGAGCTTCTTGTTTCGGAATTGATCTTATCTTTTGATTTTTGAATCCACGTTTTCATGAAATGACTTTTATCATTTTCGGAATCAAACTTGACGAGAAATGGTCATTTTGGCATGAGGGTACCATGGGCGTTTCGTCCCAATCGTTTAGCATAGATCATTTTAGCATCTTGTTTATTGTTATGACATATCTCGAATCAATCTGCTTCAAATCCTTGACTTGGTCAGCGTCTTCTGGGATGCCGTGGACTATGATATTCTTTTTCGCTCTCTCTCGCCGTGTCATTTCCTCAACTACACTCGCCAAGGGTGGTGTTGAAGAGTCCGGTTGGGCGCATTCGACCTTTTTGATACGATCCTCCAATGAGCCAATCGCGGTTGTATTCTCAGCTACTGTTATTTTGCACTACTCTAACCTTATCTCCAATCGACTGAGGTTTGCGACGATTTTTTTTCAACCATAATTACATGCTTTACAACACATAGGATAGTCAGCCTCTCGCAGAAGTTGAATGGTTTCTAGTCCAAAGCATTATTTGTGAAAGCTGCGTTCGCACACTTCGCAGCTGAGATAAGCTTTCTTAGAATGTCGGTCTATGTATGTCATTCGCATAAGTTCCATACTGAAGCTTCATTTCATTGCTCATGATTAGGGGTGCAGATTTCAGGCAAATAAGATTTTATGCCCAAAAACATGTTTAGTTGCTATTTGTTAGTTTTTAAAGTTATTTGCCAATTTTTCATTTTATTTGCCATTTTTGGGCAAATAAATACAAAATTTGTAGTTTTTGGTCAAATCAATGCAAAAAATGTCTTTTTTTGTGCAAAAAAAGGAAAAAAAAATCTTGCCCAAAATGTTTTCTTGAAAGGATATATTTATTGATTATTGAACGGAATAAAAATATTTTCTCTTAAATGTTCAGACACTTGCATTCCACTTTACTGTCGATGAAACACAATGCTCATTTTCCAATTTTAGTGGCCAGTTTTGCTATATTTTGGTATATTTTCGTGTCTATTTGCCGTTTTATTTGCCATTTCTTTGTTTATTTGCCATTTTATTTGCCAATTTGGACGCTTTTATCCGCCATTTTTGGGCCTAAAAGGCATGTTTTATTTGCCAGAAATCTGCACCCCTACTCATGATATTGCTGGCTCTTTCCCTTCTCCTTTGACTTTCTTGGTCTTCTTTGGTGGTTGTGGAGATAAGCTGGATTCCAACAGGCTTATTGACCCTTTTGTGTTCAACACTTGTTTTTTTGTATTCAAAAGTATAAAAATTATCATACCAGGTGACAAGACAGCCATTGCAAGAAATTATCCTAAAAAATAAATGGATTAGTCTGGCCCAGGTTTGTGACAACTTATTTTTTCTTTCGGCTGGGGCCAACTTCCTTGTCTCCATAGTAGTAAAATAAGCGAGTGATTTGTTTCAAACATATCTGCAAAGGCTTGCAGATGGCCTTTCACACAATTGAGCACAAATTTTAACGTCCAAGAGACATATACATGCTTTGAAGAATTGTTATCAAAATACTGAGAAACAAACGATTTAACACACATTTATCAGTTTTGGAATAACTTACATAAGTTATGGCCAAAATCCATTTCATTTTATTGGCAACCCGAGGGCGTCAGCACGAGGGCGTAAGTTGTACGGAAGTAATGTTTTGGATCTGACCTCTTCAGGCTCGTAGTTTTCTAGATCTGATTGTGTTTGCAAATTTCTATACCAATTCTGGCAATTACTAGTGACATCATCATTTTTGGCGGGAAAAAAAAATTCGGAAGACCTGTGTTTCTGATGAGCATCCGAGGTAACTAAAACGAAGGTTTAGGCCTGGTGATTGCAACAATGCCTTTCTTATCTGCACAAATTGAAGTTGAAATAGCAATTGACATTGTATTTGCAAAAAAGTATGTTTTGTTGCTTTTATCTAAAATTTCGCTACATAAGTTGAGAGTGTTCTTCCGAACTTTGAAATTAGAAATGCCCGACTTTGAATAACAAGATGGCCAGAGGAGATCAGTTCCTTGGACAAATAAACCTAAAAACAAATAATTTGTTTAATTGAAGGCTTTCAATTTCTCCATTTGTTTTCAAATTACTTAGCAATACTTCTCAACATACATTAACCATGCCATTGGCCATAAATGCAACATTTTTCGAAAATCTGACCCTTGAAAACAGATTTTTTTTGGCAAGCCTACACTGCTAACGGCAGTTAGAGATGGCAGCAGGTCCGTAAAATGATGCGGTAATCACTCCCAATGGATACAAATTTTAACCATGGAATCTATTTAGGAGGTTAGGCCAAAGTTGATTGAAGGAATTGAAATTTGTATTATTGTGATACAAATTGCTTTTCAAATGAACTACTTTGAATGAATGTTTAGTATTTTTGAAGAATTCTTTTTAAAAAATGAAAAAGATGTAAATTTTGACGGATCGACTTTAGTTTTGAGCGAAAACGCCATTTTTAGTGAGAAATTGCATTGCATAGGCTGCAAAAAAATGGCCGAATTTCAAAGCAAAAGTGGCCGAGATGCTTGCCTAGAATGGATGGCAACCTGGAACCTGTGAAGCCCATCACAGGATTGGAGGTCAGCTGTAGCATCGCGACCATATGAATGAATTGTTTATTTGCGACCTTTCTAGTAGTGAAAATAGTGGTCTTCTGACAGCAATGATAAACAGACAGTTGCAGACAATTTGATTAAAAATCTAGTGATGGTGATAGTACACCAGCAGATCTCCACACACTCTGCATATACATGCACTCTCCCCTTCCTCAGGGACCAAGACCGGCGACTTGTGGAACTTTGTGTTGGAGCAGAGGTTGAAGTGCTCCACGTTGAATATGTCCCTCATGATCCTGTGCCTGTGGTGCTTGTTCTTGGTCACACCTTCAATGGTCCTGGACCGCCAGAATTCGGAGGGAATCTGAGGGATTGGATCGTAGAAAGCCTCTTCTGACGTTGATCTGCCTGCCTCCAGTTGAATCCCATGGAAGGACTGAGGGAAACCGAGGCTGGAGAAGGTCTCTCCAATTGTCCCTCTCAGCCTGTTCATGAGGGGCGAGGTTCCGCAGACGTGGTGCATGACGGCGTTGTTTGCATGATACGGTAATCCCATGTACCGTTTCAAGTATTTAGTCAGTACCGCGTTTACTGCGGCTTCCGCCGCTTTGACCAAGCCTGAGGTCCACAGGTGGGAGCCGTACCTGAACATGGGCCAGATATAGGCGTCGAAGATCTTATTGACCATGTGGAGGGGCAGCTCCATGATGGGCAGGGTCTCGTAGAGCACTCCAACCCTGGCATTGGTGCGGGCCACGAGCTCGGTTGCGTGTTTGGAGAAGGCAAGACGGGTGGTGAAGATGAAGCCCACGTACTTGAACTCCGACACCTTTTCCAGGGCCTGTCCACCGATCTCAACCTCCCACTTGGGTG
>CM021323.1:8949053-8978094 GCA_010645155.1 Tigriopus japonicus
AAGACACATGTTCAACAGTTTTAGCCGTTAATAAGGAATAAATGACGTTGTGTCAAAATATAGCCTCGGCCTCATACCATTTTTTCATAAATCGGAGTTCGTGTCCACCCCTTTCAGGGGTTCCTGCCCCAGTCGAAGGGCCTGCCCTTAGTGGTCCAAGTCTCACAGAAAAAGTCGAAGGAATGGGTGAGCAAGGACGAGGTAGTCCCGGTGGTCTCGGCTGCTCTTCTCATGTTGTTTTGGCCATGGCAGTTGAGGAAGAGCGCCGACAATTTCTCATGACCGCCCCTTTTCCTCACAAGGTTTCTTAGCTGCTTGGCCAATCGGACACCTGTTGCACTGCCGCTGATCGCTGCTGGTGCTGAGAGTGATGCACTTTCCTCTCGGAAGGGTGACCATAATTTGCATATCAAAATTGTATTCAATCTGACCCACTTTAGTCACACTCAATTCGCGCGAAACAATAACAAAATGTGACGGTTATCTTTTACTTGAACAGACCTAGAGGAAAGGTCGTCCTTTCCTCTAGCACACGTCCGTCGTCTATTTTAAGAAAGGGACACCTGAAGTAGTATGGACAGCCAAACATGTAGTTAAAGTTAAGGTGTTGGGTTTGAAAAGTTAACTGTTATAGGCTGACTGTATAATTTTTAGGAAATAAGGAACAGGAAACTAAATACGGTTGATCCTGCATTGGCTTCTCTTCATTTTTGGTGGCATTAAAATCATGATTCTTGGAACCATTCTAAGTAACTTTGCATTTTGTATTGTTTTTACTCCATTTCTACGAGAACTTTTGAGATTTCTAATCTAATTTGTCAACCTGTAACAGTCGAGCTTTTTAAACCTAACATCCTCCCTTAACTTCCTACTTGGCTGTCCATGCTACATAAGGTGACCTTTTCCTGTTTTTTGAATATTTTGAATACCAAAATCCCGTTATCTGTTGACTGACCATACAAGAACGTGTCATGAATAAAATCATATATCATTTAACTTACACTCTTTTGCCTTATTGACACTTTTTGAACTATCTGTAGTTCTATCCATGCTCAAGATCCTCCAAGAGGTCACTCAGAAGCAATCTCATATGGAAATCAGAAACATTTTGTTGTTTTTTCGCGAGAAATGAGTGTGACTAACGTGAGTAACATTAAACACAATTTTGATACGCAAATTATGGTCACCCTTCCGAGAGGAAAGTGCGTGTGGATTAATGTCCATAGATGGACTGAATTTTAATTTCAGGATATCAGACCTTTTGTAGGCCCTGTGGTGGTTCTCTGGGCCTCCCTCGGTTCTCTGGGTGATTAGACATTGCTTGTTGTCACTTTTGTGATGATTGTGGCCCTGATTTCCCCCCATTTAGGATGTCAGGCGGATGACACCGAGATGCCATGTTCGCCTCCTCGGCGAGTCAGCTGTCTTCTTCCATAGACTTGTGCTCTGAGAGCACCTCCAGAATCCAGATCCCAAAGAATCTAGTTTGAACAATGAAGTCTTCTCTTCCTCTCTTCTTTTTTGGGCTCCCTCATTGTTCAATCTTTTGCCCATCTGCTAACAATAACATGTTAAAAGACCAAATTTCGTAAAAAAAGTTATTGTTTAAATTATTTCATTTATGATTGATTTTTACAAGGAATCAAATTCCTTGTAGCTTTAGTAAAAAATCGCAACCAAGCATAAAAGAACTAAGCAGACAAAATGGCGATAATAGCCTTTCTTTATTGCTTTACATTGATGTGTTTTGAATTAAATTTTTGGCACAGTTTTGCCATTTTGTTCCAGTAGGGTCAAAACGCTTACCACAACTTGACTTCTCAAAAGGCAAGAGATAGTCTCCCACTAAAATATGGCAGCACTGCCAACAACCAGCACTGTGATCGAACTCGAACTACATTTTAGTTCGAGTGTTGCCATATTCGTCCTTGTATAGGAATTTGGCCAAACAGTGCGAATCAAGACCAACTTGACCCAAAGTTCCTAGTTATAGTATTCGAATCCAAGCATGGTCACCTAGTGACGTCTTCGTTATTTCAAGAAAGTGACCATTAGCAATAGCAAAAAATGACCCAAAAACAATCCTCAATTCCACCTTTGATTCATCAATGGCATGGTTGACATTTGCCTGGTCACACATTTCAAATGTTCCTCTGTCCTCTCAACAGTTGGCGACCGGAGACACATTTTTACGACTACACTCTCTCTCTAGTATTAAATAGAACTCAATGACCAAACCATGCATTTCAAGGCGCACCAAACTCAGAGGACCTACAGTTGATAGCAGGGTCGTCAAACTATTCGTAGTCTTTTTTTGCGTGATCTAAAATAGAGCCAAAAACTCCTATCCTGTTACAAAATTGGCCATTTGTTTGCTTAGATTTGTCAAGATATTTGCTTTCTTAGGGGCCATTTGAAGCAGGCTTTGTTAAACTTGAGTGCAAACCATTTTGAACCAAAATAACGTTTTACTGACAAACCTGACATCGGGTGAATGTGCTTGAAACTGCTTGTAAGTAGTAATGTGTTTCGAACCAGGAGTGCTGCCAGTTTTGACTCGGGAAGTTTATCGTTGTTAAAAAGGGCTTAAAAGACCTAAACAGGGACCAATTTGGCAACACTTAAACTATTTCGATTTCGAGTTCCATCGATAGTTATTCCATCGATCGATAATAAAAATGGATTTCGAGTTGGCATTGTCTGTTGAAAAGTTTAGTTGGGGTCAGATTTTTGACCCTAAAAACTAAAATGGCAAAACTCTGCCAAAAATCCAACTCAAAACACAACAGTACTTGTAACCTTTCAAGCACAGCTGAAAATTGTCCCTTGGCCAAAACTCCTTAGTGATAGGTCAAGCTTGTTCCCATTAGTAATCACTTCTGCTCTCAGGTCTTTTCATATCAGGGTGTCATATTTTGAAATTTAGACATTCAAAGCCATCATTAAGCTCTTAAGAATCAGACTCTGTTCTCTTAAGTTTGTTCTTTATAAATCGGTGAAATTTGAGATGCTTGCAAGTTGTTGTTTGCAAAAAATCAAACAAAATAACGTAAATAAGATTATGCTTCATTTGCTCATTTACATGGTTGATCAGTTGCCTTGAAGGAAAGATAATGTGAATCATGAATTTGAGAAAGGCGGGAACATTTGCTTGAAGTTGTTAAACCGCCCGTCGTTAAAGATTTTCTGACCTAACCTTTAGGAATCGATTGGTGCATATCTTAGCTCTTTGTGTGTCCGCAATTTTTTATCGTGTTGACACAAAATGACTCACCTGTCGGGTTCCAAACCCGAGAACTAAGTAAGAAAAAAAGAGGAAGAAAATAGATATTTAAACCTGTCTCTGTTACATGTTGCAAAACTTTAAATTAAAAAAAATATATATTTTTAGGTGGAAAACATCCTTCGGGTTGGCCAATCTCTTCAAAAACAATAAAAAGTAAGACAAAAAAGTAATTGACTCATTTTGTGCAAGCTTAGACTGCATTTTGGTGTAACTTATTCCTTTATCTATTGCAGGTTTTATGGGTCCTGGCAATAGAGGAATTGAAAAGAAGACACGGGAAATGTTTTTTACTAGTTTATCATATGTATTCTATATAGCTATGTACTCAATATTTCAACATATCACGAAGTGGAAAAAAGGCCCCGGAATCGAACTCGTCCATTTCAATGACTTTCCTTTTATTAAGTTTTGTTGTCTCGGTTGTCGCTCAATCAATGATAATCGCTTTTTTTTGTTCAGGACACGGCAATGCTAGTTTAGGAACAACAAGTACTCCATTGTAAAACCAACTCGTCACTTTGTAATCTTATACCGTCGTAGGTTCCTAGAATGATGCATGTATGCAGGAAAGGTTGCTGCTGTCGAATATTAATGTAAATTAACATACCTTTGGGTACTCCTGTCGACCATAAAACATCGACAAAATTAGGCAAACTCTTCCCAGATACCACTCTTGCGGGTTCCAAGACAGAGGGTAGCGTATCATCAAGTTGAATCACTTTACCATTTGCTGAGGAGAGCAATGCATTTGATTCGGCCTCTCGAAAGTATGTTCGCCCAGTGTTAATACTATATCCTTCTATATAACTAATGTATCTTGGTAGCTCTGAAAAAAATACTAACAAGTTGACGACCAAGAAAGTATGATGACGAATGATGTTTGCAACCTGTCCAAACATTAAAGCCGACATTTCGGTCTGACGAATAGCACACCATGCCTGAATGCGGGTTACGATCACACACATATACAATATTTTGGGCCTCGTCAAAAGCAAAATGCCTATATTGTGATGGATCATCAGATCTCACAATAGCTGAAGGTTGGCACAGGTTGACATTGGCTTCGAATTCTTTAGGCATGCAACCATACCATTGAACACTGAAAATGCGGATGTTAAAGGTCATTATCGGAGGGTTTGATAATGAATAGAGAAAACCTACTTTTTCCCCGAACGACACTCATGACTAAGGACAAGGAAAAAGTAGTTTTTTTTGGTAGACGAGCAATGTGTCCAGACGTTTCAAGATCTAAGGTCAAGTTGAATCACTTTACCATTTGCTGAGGAGAGCAATGCACTTGATTCGGCCTCTCGAAAGTATGCGCGCCCAGTGTTACTACTATATCCTTCTATGTAACTAATGTATTTGGGAGCTCTGAAAAAATATTAACAAGTTGACGACCAAGAAAACTTATTGCTGACATGAACAAAGACAGAGAACAAGTAGTTGCTTGTTCTAGATCAAGACAACCGCAACCGGTGGGCCGCAGCCCACATGTGGGCCCAAGGGTGACCTTTGGTGACCCAGGAGCTATGGGGGAAGTCCAAAAGAGTAGGGCCGCGAGGCATTTTAAATACTGTACTTGTGCTCTGTTATGGTTGTGAATATGGTAACTTGAGCTCTTTTACTTGTTTGATCTATTTTTACTTGTACTCTTTGATCATTAATTTGTGGGCCCCTGAACCAACCAGCGTCTGTTTGGTGGGCCCCGCCAACAAATCAAATTTGGTCGGCCCTGACGCAAAATTGGTTGCCAACCCCTGCTCTAAATCAGCTAACAACCAAAATATTTTCTCTTAGTAGTTTTGTCATGGCCTGTGTGTCTTTCCGTGTCCTTCTGTGTCATTTGGGAAAAAGTTGTTCTTTTAGACAAAACTCTGGCGGTTCTTACTTTGGTATTTACTCTGGGGGTACAGTACCTGTTAATTCCTATTGGTTTTTTGTCCCAAAATGCTGAATCGATTTCTGACACCAAAATGCGAAGGTATCGTGCCACAATGGGTTTCAAAAACATTATCTCCGTAGAAGGAGCAACCTTAACAACGTCAGTGAAAAAGCCAGGGACGTTGCTCGCTTGAATGATCACTTTCAGAATCTGTTGGTACGCTGATCCCCCCGGGACTTGGAATGATAAACGATTAACTCTGGCTACACCCAGAAAATCAAACTCTAAATATGGATCCCATTGATTTCCACTTCGAATAGGGGGCGACCAAGCTGTTCAATATAAAACGTGACCTATATGTTGCTTGTAAGCGCATCTTATGTTGACTTCTTACCGTCGGAGGTTCCAATTGAGTTGAATGGACCGGTTAGATTAGACAGTAATCCACTGGCAGAAACTTGACATTCGTGAATTATAGGAATTAGATCCATGCACTCTAGGAAAAAGACAATGTTCTTTTTTTGTACAATTCGGAAGAGGGTTGTTTATCTGTTTAACGGTTAGTGTTTACCTGTGCCTCCAATCACGAATTCAAACGAAACAAAACTGCCACATTGGAAATTGGAATTGGTTGCGGGATTGGTGCAGATTGGAGATAAGACAATTGTGGCTTCTTCGTTTCCACTACCTGGTTTCCTGATGTTGTCAGGATCCACGGTTAAAGTTAGATTGAGACTGATTATGTCGGGAAATGAAATTCCCTGAGGAAATTCAACGTCAAAACCCCCGTACAAAGTTCCATTGGAATAAAATTCAGGAATCAATGTAGCCTCGTTTTGCGTATGATTTAAAGTGTAGTTTGAGGAAACAATGTTATTCACCGTTACAGCCAGGTATTTGGGCGTGATTACTCTAATGTTTGTTGGATAACCTTCAATAAATGACTCTCGATCGTGATAAATCAGGCTCTCCACATGAACAACATCCCTGAGATAATATTTCAAAGTTAGCAAAATGCGTTAGATACTTGTGACGTATAAAGGAACCCTTACAACGTATTAAAAGTTATATTTGATTGGAGAAGTTCACCGTCAATGACAATTCTTCCAAAATCCGGGCTTAAGCTCTTGTCCACTTTCATTGTCTGCTCGGCTGGAAGATTGAATCGTAAGTAGCTAGTAACTAGCTAATAAATGAATGAATAGCCATATAAATAAATGCCTTTAGATTAATAATACCAAGCAAATCAGAAAGGCAAAAATGAATTCAATGTCCACCGCAAGTAAAGCAAATAAAATATGCACAATTAAAACAGAAAGTACTCGTATAAACTACAAAGTGCCTGAAATAATTGATAAATAATCCTTTGCAATCTTGATAAAACAAGAAAAGAGCAACAGAAATTATAATATAATAATAATATAATTTAAATATTATGTGTTTCAAATGGCTTGGATCGAAAAATCCAAAGATATCTTGGCTTGTTTTTGACCCACAATTTTACAGGAAACAACTATCATTTTATTGCATTTTCCAAGGGAAAAAAGGAAGGGAAAAGGAAGGTTTGTCGAGGCAAAAGTTATACCTAAAAATCTATTCAATATAACATTTTTTGATGTACTGTTCAATTGTTTCACGGCTTCCCTGCCTTTTAAAACGTGATACCTCTAGCGCAAAAGACACTCGTGGTTCGTCCCAGTATGATTTGAGGCCTCATGAAAATCGTTTAGAATCAACTAAGTGGCTCGAGTATGATTGTATGACGAAGCTCATAAGGTGCTGAAGCTTTGTTAATACGTCCTCTCACTCGCATGAGTCCCTATGAACCCAAAAAGGGTTTAATCGACGCTATCTTGACGTGTTCTTCAAAGCCAGGTTTGATGAGCAATGTGAAAAGTTCGATCCCGACTTCTGCCTATCAAAACATTCAGTTCTTCTTCTTGGATATTGTGACTTTCTTATCGAATCTTCTTTTTGCTTCTTCCAGCTTTCATCTAACCACATATCATATTCAACTACTGATTGATTATACGTTGGATAAAGTGGATAATCCTCGCCTAATGTCTTCTTCTAATTTTATGAATAAACTATTTTAAGGATATAAGAATAAAATTACTAGTACAAATGGTCAAAATGGCATTCCCAACATTTTAATAAAAGTTGATCTATTTGTATGAGTTAGTGAAAAATCGTAGTCATAGCGAGGCATGGGCCTCTTGCTTGAATGCTTGAATCAAGTCACTTCAAAAAAACTGAAGAAAATATGATAAAAGTAAACGGGAATGTTGAGGAATGCAAGGAATAAAGGAATAAAGCTTTGGAAAAATTGACGGAAGGGTGATAAGTTATCACAAATAAGATAACAAAGTAATATCCGGTGACAAAAAACACCAGTGCACCAGTGTGCACAGTGTGCAGTGTACACATGACATTATATTAGCTCACCAATGACTATAATAGAACCAAACTTAACAGCAAATGTCACGGTGAAAATTGCGTCGTTAATGGCGGCAATGTGATCGGCCAACTGAACTTTCACTTTAATGACAAATTCATCGTCAGTGTCATTGTGTGTTTCTTGCCAAATAGTTATTCCTGAATTTTGCATAAAGCCTAGATTTGTGGTAATTGAGTCTTTCTAGACACAATAAAAAGATTAACAGAAATGTTAGTAGGCAGAAATAGGGTTGTTTGTTGGAAAGAAATTGGGTTGTTGCATTACTTGCATGAAAGTGGTAACGTTATGTGACTGATCAAATGTAGTCTCATACGCTCTTCGCAAGTCCATCTTGAGTGAATCAGATCCCGTACATAGGATGTTTTTTCCCGGGGAAACTCCAAATTTCATATCAACAGCATGGAAAATGGCCTTTCCCCCTTCCGAAGGTAATAACACCGATGCCTCCATGGCTAAAATCTTCTCTGGCGGAAAGTGGATATGGAAGGGCACCCAAACACTTCGCCCCGGAGATACGACCATTTCTGGCCCAATCAAGGGGTCAGGCTCAACTTTGACCTCATCAATCGAAATAGGAGATGTTAATATGTCGCCTTCAATGGGTGTCTCAACCTAATTGTCAAGAAAGTTTATCGATTACATTTTTTACTCGATTCCGTTTCTACATGAATCGTACCGTCAGAGCAATGTGTACCATTGCATGAGTGGCTTCGTCAGTGTCTTCAGATTTAGCCACAAGCTTTAGATTCAGAACTTCTCCATCTGCCACATTGTCTCGAACACGCATTGCAAGCAGAAATGTTACCTAAAAGATGCGCTTTGCTTTACATTTACAACTGTTTCTTCCCCATGGTTGGGCACCAGCTTTGAAGTCAGGGTCTTTGAATGGAAGCCAGGCCCTCAAAACAAACACTGATAGCTACAGAATTTCACAAGTTTGCATCCACTGAGCTAGCCAAGGGCCCGGGATGAAGCAGGGCGTTGTGCGTTGGTTTGTTGTGCAGGTGGCTGGGGTGGACCCCGGCTGACTGCCACCCTCCTTCGAGTCAAAACTTGGCGTTGAACCGTCTTTCAATGCAACCAACTACCAATATATTCAATTGGCAACCAAAAAGTAGCAAGCAGCGGGAATATTCCTTCATGGTGTTCATCATCACACAAACTACCCCCAGACTTCTCAATTCTAGCTAAGCAGGCAGACCGCCGCCGTGACAGTGCGGAGATCCGTGACCTCTAGATGACGCAGGCTGTATTTTCTGAATTGACTCTGAGAATCGAACTTCAAAAAGGATATTTGCGTTACAAACACGGTGGCGCACTCTATGACATTCCTTATGAAACCATCATTTTTACCAATGTTGTTAGGTAATCCCTCATAGAGGGCGGTTTTGTCGACGTCAAAATTGAGATATCTCTATTTTATTTATCTATGATCATCATCATCATCATCATCATCAGAGTTGTCTGTCCTGACTCCTTAACAAACTAACTAGCTAGGGGCCCTTAAGCTCTTGTTAAGGTCTTCTCTTTACGTGAAATAATAATTTGAATTAAAGAATAAAGCGAGGAAACAGGTTTTTCGATCTCACCTTGTTAGCTTCAGGTTTATCCGAATAGGCCATGTAGCACACAGCTGGGATCTTAATTTGAACCCCTCCATGGACAATCTCCCTGAAATTCGCGAAAATGTTCGTCATTTTAACAGAAAAACGCAATGTTTCTGAAGTAAGTACTCTTCGTTATTATAAACTTGGATGTATTGAGGATCTTCCAAGTAGGTTACATTGTGGACGTCATTTTTCCTGACGCAGGGCAAGTTATCTCCTACATCAATAAGCGAGATAGAGCAGATATCCAAAATTCGTTCCTCTGCCATATTTTCGTGAATTACGTCGAACCAAAGGTCCGCATAAAAATGGTCCGGAATAAATACATCGACGTGCATTACTTTGGTAGCATGCTTCCAAATGGACGTATTGCTTCCCAAAAGTGATTTAACTTCAATCAATGATAATGCCGATGCATTCTGAAACCCATGAAGATAATACATTAGATAAATAACCTTTTCATGTAGTGTTAGCAATACGTACCCTTGCCAAAGCTTCGTCAGAAAATTCAAAACGATGGCTTCCACTGATGTCTGTGTCTGACCCAGGAAATAATGTGTGGTCAATCGTCTCATTTTTGCTCCCAATGTCTTCTTTGGCTTGGAAAAACACTCGAATTTGTATGGAGTCTGCGTCAGGTGTTAAGTCTGGGATCATGTGGGACCGCCCCCAATTAGTCAGGCCCTTCAAAAAAAAAATAATTACCTTCACATCTAAAGATCTGCTCGTTACTGCTGTGTTGTGTGAGCAAAAGTTGATGCATTCATTTTTGTGTTTTAATAATCATCACCACCCCACCGGGTAATCATAATAATCACCTTGAAGATTAACTTCGTTGGCTCTCCAAAGTCATGCGCTACAGTTGGATCAGCTCCGTACTCAATAACCACGTTTTCGTAGCCAGTAATTGATGGTCCAGGGGGTTCAGTACATGGTAGATTTGCCCCAATATGAACGATTTCTAACTTACACACTTTAACGGAAGGCGACGGTAAGATTGTAAAAACATAATGTCCTCTTGTCCCTCTTTGCGTTTTGATCAAGTACTGGATAAAAAAAACTTCATTCCCTCGTAAGATAGGGCTGGGCCTATCTTGCGTGGAAACAATAGGGTACGACGTCACAAATGGCGTGGTTTCTTCAGAATAAGAGCTCTGAATTGGTGATCCTTCCAACGAAAGTGACTCTAAAGCCATTTCCCTTGTTGAAACCCAAATTGTAGATTCATCGATCTTAAAACCAGCGCTGATCTTGTAATTAACTGTTCCAAATAGAAAAAGTGTTGATCATTTGTATTGGGGCGCGAAGGAAAACAATTCTCACTTCCAGTTGTGACAGATTCTTGTGGAGGCAGCTCATAAACAATTTGAACCAGGAAATCATTATCTTCCGGGGCCTCGTTTGATCTGGTGGGACACGTTTGGCCCAGATGCAAAGACGCAAAATCGAAGAATGGTCGGTCGGGATGCGATCGATTGAATTTGGTTAAATTGTCTCGAATGCGATGGTGCAAACAAGGTAATCCATGACCCACTTCCAAAATGCGGAGTTGACAAATTCTTGCAGATATATCCGTTTGATCAAAATCTGGAACAGCCTCGAGGTACAAATCCTCCTGGCCTGCTGTGGCTAAAACACAGAGTTTGTACTGATATTGATCTGTACACTTTGTATGAATTGAGGTATTTTTTGGAAAAAACTTACAAGGAATTGTCACCCGAACATTCAACGCGGCTTGGCCATGAATGTAAAATTTATCATCCCAGCCAATATCATCGGCCTCGAATATTATAGGTAAAGAAATGTTCTGTAATTAGAGAAACGGGTCAATTTGTTGTTGAACAAAAATGAAGCTATGTTCGAATGAAAATGAACTCACATTCTGTACAGTTAAAAATTCCAATGACAAAGATACGCCCCCAATGGTAGCTGACACAATATTTATTCCCTCTGGGGTGGAATTACCATTTGTACTAAAAGACAACTCCAAAATCACCGTGGTTGGATCGGGGGACGTATTTTGAATGGTCGAGTATTCAAGCAACAAAGAATCATCACTATTAAGAGTCTTGACCAACCATTCGGGAGGAAAATACCCAATGGCTCCTGATTGGACGATTCGAGCTCCAACAGGAAAAATTCCTAAGCGATTAAAGACGTCATAAATAACACTAGTATGTTGTCTCAAACAATGAAGGCCGTGAATGTACCGTTTGCAGCCAGCCCCTCCATCACAATATCAAAATTTACCCAACCGCTCGGGACTGTCACTCCAACTTTGAATATAGCTGCATCGCCAACAACAACTCCTTCCAATGCCGTCAAATTGTTCAGGAGAAAATGCTAAAGCGATGGGGTTGAGCTTGGGGTCCGTCAAAAACAGTGAAATAAGAGTTAACCTACCGAATCGATCGTTACTGTTCCAATTGAACTTGGAGCCACGTAGGGTGCAATTTCGATTTCATGGAGGGCGGTCCACAATTTTGAATTTCCTATTTTCAAGCCAAAAGCAAGACTCCTTTGTCTACCCACGCTGATCGTGTCAACATTTAAGACATGCACAGGAACATAAAAAACTATCTTGTTTTTCTCTTCGGCAACAAGTCGGTCAACTAAAAAGCAAGTGGCTCAAAAAAATGAACACAGTATGGCAAATCTTAAAATCAGAGAGCAACGCTTGTTACCTTCTCGATTTATAAGCAGTGGATAAGTCAAGGAAGCATTCACAACGGACAATTCTGTGGGAGAGACCAGGTACCTTTCTTTCCAAAATTTGGGATCACTGCATGCAAAGGCATTGCCAGTTTGCACGGTGATCTTACCAATGTGAAAAAGATCCTATAATTGTAGAGAATTCAGTTAGCCTTCGTTCCCCGAGTCCCGATCTCCCAATTCATATCAAGAAGAAAACGCAAAATTCAACATCCGTAATTACTCACTGAGTATCCTAAGGGCTGGAAGGCCCCAAAATCTATAGAGACTGCTGGGTCAGTAATATAGGCCTCGATGATAAAAAGGGCAGATGATCCTTTCGATAGAGAAGTTTCGGGGTTCTTCAGCTCGACTTTTGCTTCATAGATCTTAAATTCAAGAGTAAAATCAATTTTTATTGGGTGGAAAGTTCATGCAAATTTTCTGTGTGGTGCCTTTTCAATCAGGTTAGCGGTCATTTTTGCTTGTCCGACCCATACAAAGGTGTCTTCGCCATATTCAGTTCCTGCAGTTATATAATAATCTTGTCCACTCATGATTCCTGATGTTGGCACCATAACTGCTTGGAATTGAACGCCTATTTTGTTATTCGTGAGATCAGATATATTGTTCGTATGGACTTGTTGGAATTGAAGCTTTGTTTTCTGAATCTGTTAAAAAAGTAAATCCCGAAGTCATTTCTTATTTAAGGCTGAGACTGAACGTCAAATTTGAACTGTTTAAATTTGAACTCACTAAGTTTGGAAATTCAAGCATTTTGGTTTCCGTGTAATGGGGATAATCTTGAATCGCTTTCACGTTGGAGCCTCGAGGATCTATCATGTGCGCTTGGCAGATGTGAAATCCAGCAATTCCTACGATTATGATGGGTCAAATGAAAATCTCGGGCAGGAAGTCGTATTGGATTGCTTACCTGTATCCGGTTTCAATCCAAATATTTCAATAACCAGATCAGTTTTTTCGCTTATTGCTAATCCTGGAAAATCTATCTCCATTTGAAACGTTATACTATCACCAATGTTCATTTCGTTTTCTCCCAGAGTTTGCCGTGCAACCTCAGACATATTGACGACCACATCCTCAATCAAGTAACCGGCCTTAAATGAAAAAAAATCATTTGAAGGAAATTAATGATTTAGGGAGCTAAGAGAAATGACCCTCCTATAATACTTTTGCCAAGCCTGTACCTTGTGTGCGATGGGATCTGAAGTTGAAAACATTTAGTAACGTTATTCAAAACGGGAAGTTCAGAGAGTCATTGGCGAAAGTTGCTCATTCAACTGCCTTGCTCAAACTCAAGTGCATGATGAATCAAATAGCTTGGTACCTTTGATGAAGGCTGATTTGATCAAAAAAAGCGACTGAACTCACCTAGAGAAGCATTTTTGCATCTAGAACTTTACTAGGAAGGTGCATTAAACTTCTGTCAATGTGCTTACCGCGCGTTTTGCTCGCCACTGGTCGAGTTCATTTTGGTCTTGGCTCAAGAGCCAATCCTCTCCAAGCTGGGTAGCAACACCTGAAGAAAGAAATGAAAAAGTTCGTTACACCTGTACATCACTACACAGTTGACTGTGGCAAGAAATAGCATCAATTGATGTGATATATGATAACAGGGCTATTAAAATCTCGTAAATAAGCTTTTTGTTCATAAAAAAAACATTTTTTCATGAAACGCATTTTTTCCACCATTCCGCAATTTTTGCGCAAATTTTCTTTGCGCAACGCGGCGGCTCATATGTACGTGGTTTTTGAAGCTATGTAACGTTCATCAATGTAAAAAACGTTTTTTTTTTGGAAGAAAATGCTCTATTATTCAGTAATGCCTAAAAATGGCAAATGTAGTACGGTAGTACATTTACGTAAATGCAAAACACAAATCAGTTTGAAGGGCTTGAAGGCCCCAGATACATTTAGATGTCCTGACTAAATTATTATCTGACAATTTATACCAGTATCATTTGCTTGCAGCGCACACCAATTAGTAATTGGTACAATTAGTAATTTCCTGTAAACAGCAAAATCGTTGAAATAGTTTATACCAGGGGTGTGCAAACTTATTTGGCAGCGGGCATGGATGAGTGTAATCGAACGAATTCAGCTGGGGATTCTAGGGCCACAATGGCTACGGATGCGTCGGAGACTCAAGACTCGAAGATTTTTTCCTCACGTTGAAAACTAAAACTATGAAATGTCCGAACCTAGATCTGACCCATCCTTAGTCATTTTTGCCCCAGAATCACCAGCTGAATTCGGTCGATTACACTCATCCATTGACCGGGCCGTTGGCGCTTGTGGGCCACACCATCCAAAATGGCAAATAATTTCTAGTGGCCGCGAGTGAACGCATTAGAATGCGTGATTATAAGAGCCTAAGAGCCGAGTATAAGTGCTTCCCCAGACGGCGTAGTTTCAAATCCTGTTGGTGGTCAGATTGAAGCTGTCGGGAGAAATCCTTCAATTTACAGGGAATCGCACTCCTTGTAGCGGTGGTAAAAAAATCCACAAAAAAACTACCTACCCTACATATGCATAGTTAAGAGATGAAAATGACAGATCCTCTCGCGGGCCTCGCGAAATCAGCTCGTGGGCCAGGATTTGCACACTCCTGATTTATACGAAACATTTATACGAAATTTGATCCACCAACCTGGAAGTGTGATAGATCCAGCCACACGTTTGAAATGCCTTACCCACCTTCAGCTGGATATGCTTAATAAGTCATCTTCGATGACAACGCCCATAAATGATTATAAATCCTTCATAGAAAAAAGATACCTGCTAAAGAAACCTCAATTGTCTGAGTGGAACACTCAAAGTAAAGTATTTTGTTTGATCCAACGAGCCAGATCTATTTCCAAAGGTAACAGAGAAGCCTAGGAATTTATCATCTCCATCTGATGTCGACAAATTCAAACTTTCCCCTCTCCTCTGTATTAATTGACCTTGCTCTTGTGATTTCTTTGGTTCGTTAACGATTTGCATGCATGTCATTATTTTATATTATGTTATTTTCATCAGATCCCCGTGAATCCCCTCAAAGATAGTTGCACAATTAAGGGCACACCAACCTGACAGGACCTAAACTAAGACTCTAAGACTCTTAGTCTAGAGAAAAAAGTTCCAAGGTTAGGTTAGGTGAGCGATATCAAGCGTAATTTTCCGGACTATTCAAATCTTTAGTTGTTGATTTGCGTTTTTAATGAAACATCTAATTAATTTGACCACAATATGGTTGTCAATGAATAAATTGTGGACTTGGAGCGTATTTATCTCGAACCATTACTTCTCATTTTTCTTTTTTCTTAAAGAAAATGAAAATTGTTCTCTTTTGTCAAACTTACCCAATATTTGTGTAGTTGTATAAACGATCAAGAAAATGAGGGTCCCGATCTTGCGCATCTTGGATGTATTACCAAAACCTCACGTTGTAATGTGACAGTACCTCTTCAATTTCCTAAACCTTCTAATCAATGGACAAGCTTGTTGCTCACCCATCAAAGTGAAATTGTGGTTCGCTCTTTTAGAAAGAGAAAGGTCAAGATTGCCTGACCGGTTGTTATTGTCGACCAACAAAACGTTGCTTTGAAACCAAGGATTCATGAGTAAACATATCGATTTCTGACACTTTACTAAGGAATGCATACAATTTTTTTTTATTCATTTTGTAATGATTTGTAATCAACGTTCAATAATTGACAGAATTTTTTTTCTCACAAGCAACACGAATTCCAGGACAAGATCAATTTGCCGGATTTGTAGATTCCCCGATAGTTTGCTGAAATGAAAAGAGTGGTAGCTTAATAACACGCTCGTATTATCACATGAACACCATAGCAGAGATGCTTTAACCATGTTTAACCAATTAACATTTAACCACGACTTACCACTTTTTTGGTTATTAAAATATTTAATATTGGCATTTTGTGAAAGAATTTATAACTTACCCATAAAATCTGTTCCAATCCAAAGAAACGATTTTTGAGGCGGCAAGTAATCACCAGGGATTCCAACGGGAGGCTTTAGGTCTCCAGGAAGGGCATCACATAATTCCATTATTACACCATCGATTGTGGATACCATGCTGCTGCCGTCATTTCCATTTAAGTAAGTTCTACCTCGCAAAGGACTGAACCCTTCGATCCGTCTCACAAAAAATGGCAATTCTGTAAGATTATGTAATGCTTAGAAAAGGGTGAAAAGAAATTTTCTTACAAACTTTAATAATAACTCTTATTATAAGTAAATTTAATTATATTATAAGTCTTATCATCTATTCATTTCACAAGAAATTTTCATTGATCTCAAATACTGTCCAACTCAAAATATGGAGACTGATCTTTTGACGAAAGTATTAATAATATTAATGAGTTGTGGACTTGTGTCCACAATTCGTTTATTTAAGGGCTAAACTTGGAATGGCCAATGGAATTCCAGGGAAGTGATGTTGATACACTAATACTAGTGTATAGTATACTAGTGTAATGGTAAACACTCATAAAGAGTTTTTTCTTCTCGCTCTCGGTTCGTTGAAGAGTTTCTGTAATTTCATCAGATTAAACAGATGTTTCTTGCTTTTTGTCTGCATTCATATTGAAACTTACGTTTTAACTGAATCTTGCTGTTCTTAGTCGTTAACGAAGAGCAACTTGTTTCATTCATTCTTGGATTGAAGTCGCAAAAAAATACAATTTCTTTGACGTGATCGACTGCAAAATGACGATATTGGGTTTTGTCGGACGAATCAATTGTGTTTCTCTTGGATACACAAGAAGATAAATCTGGTTCTGCTTCAGATGAAAAGCAACCAAAAAACGAAACCCTGAAACATTGATCTAAACTTCAGTGTTTTTTTTTTTTTTTTTCAGTATTTACGAACCCGTTAATTCCCAACGGCAGTTGGTCTGAATGATCGGAGGAAGGATTTTCTCTTATGACGATTCTTAAAAAACGTGTCTCAATTGGCACAAGAAAGTCAATGACGTTTGTATTCGATATTTCTTTCTCCACAACTAGATGGTAGTTGCTAGGAATATTGCTTGTCAAAATCGCAAGTTTCGTGGCCTTTCGATAATGTAAATTGTCGAAAAGAGTATGACTTTTCAAAACCAACTTGTTGACACGAGCCACCATTAAGAAATCGTATTCCAAATAGTTGATCCACATCCCTCCAGTACGAATTGCAGGTGACCACACTTAAGTTTGAGAAATGAAAATATAGTCGATTGGACTGATCAAATCCCAAGTTTTAAAATTAACGTTACCATCAGAAGTGCCAACAGAATTGAAAGGGTAAAACAATTCAGATATCATGGAGCTCGCCATCACTTGACAATGATCAAATACAGGGATCGGATCATAGCATTCTATTTGGAAATGGAAGAGAAAATATTTTTACTTTACCATGAATGAATTATTTAGAACGAATGCGTCACACCTGATGCATGAACTATCATTTCTTGATACGCCCAAGGTCCGCAATTTTTGCCGCCTTCCGGGGAAAGAAATTCTGAAATATTGGAATAGCACAATGGTGCAATCGCAATTGCAGCTAACTCTGTTCCAGACCCCTTTAATCGTTTCGAGAATGGATCAACAGTTAGGGTGAATTGAAGATGAATCACATCAGGATAAGTAATATGCGGCAGAAGAAAATCGAGGTAGCTGCCATTGGCTGAAATTTTCACCAAATCAGTGGCATTGTGTATTGAATAATTTGACAAAACCGTGTCGACGTCTGTAAATTCCAAAAAATATGGTAACACCATCCGAATATTGCCAGGATGACCTTCCATTCTAGAATCATTCTCGTGGCGAATCATCAAACTGAATTTGAGACTTGAGCTGCAGGAAAAGAGTCGCTCGTTCTTAATTTTTCTAGATGGAAAGTTGTCGTACCTACTTTACGTGCTTTATCGCGAATTCATTCGTAAGCATCAGGTTGGTAATAATGTTTCCTCTATTGTGCTCTTCTACATCCGATTTCAAGGTGTGTAGCAACTTATTAGCTTAAAAGAAGTAAGAAGTAAGTTGAATATGGTCATGGAACAAGGTGAAATATAAGAAAGTAGCACCTACCTACAATCACAATTTCGCCAAATTTGACAACGAAAATGACATTCCAATCAGACCCATTTATCGCTAAAGGATGATCGCTCATTTGAACTTCAATCTCTATTACAAATCGGTCGTCGTTAGAGGCGTTGTGTTTTTTTTGTTTCTTTGTAAACCCGGTGTTCATAACATATCCAAGGTCAATCGTAACGCTATCCCTCTAGAAAAGAAACCAGATTATTTATAATTATTATTATTATTATTTAAATTTATTTTTTTATTATTATAACAGGATATTTTTTTTGTTGACATGAAAGCAGGAGTCCAATGGCGATGGTGGAAACGTTGTTTTTTTCTAGAAATCTGCCATCAATCTTATCCATCTTATTTTCTGATACCATGACTGAATCAATTCTTATTGGCATGATCAACTAATAGATTTTATTTTTTGAACTTCCTGATTGACGGCGGCGACAACAACATTTGAAGCTTCAAAAAAGCCAAACAAAGTGACAGAGTTGACACTCCTTTCCCATTTCAGGACGTTTGAGTGTTATAACACCCCAACTTTTATATCTTATTTTTAATTGATTTTTTGCCGCCCCGGGAAATTTTAACGGTTTTTTCAGTTAAAAAGAATTGCTCATAAGAATTGCTCATATCATCTTCATTCTCGAACGCATTCTCGAACATTCACCTTCATTGGAACGAATTTTAGCGAAATTACGTAAAGAAGAATTCCGGAGGTAATTTAAGTACTAAAGCTGTTAGGTTGCCCTTTTATATTATAATACTTTGCATGTTCTTCTTACATCATAGTTTGTGAGCAGTGTGCTTTTCAATTTTTAGGCGTGCCAATACCCCATTTGTGTGGAACTGCCCTTTACAATTTACGACATTTTGTATGATGAAAATAAAAAATAAAAATTTTGTGTGACAAAAAAGTCCATTTTGACCCCCAAAAAGCGAAAAAACGTTACGGGTATATGAAAACTCAAATTCCTAAGCAATCTATGTAGGTTGTTGATCGTATTAAATATGTGAAAATTCTTCATTTTTGTTTGTTTTGGCACGATAGGTAAAAATAATAATAAATATTAACTGAATCATACTCATATCTTTTTTCGAAAAAACGGTGATGTCATTTTCTTCACATCACTAAGTTCATATGAAAATTTAAGAAAATCTACCGAACAATCGTGTGTTTAAACGTGTGAATATGATTTTTCCTGAAGAACAAGCTCAATTTGGATTAAAAGCGATTTTTTTAAATCTTACAGAATTTCAAAAACAAAATTTTAAATTGACCACGTACCAACAAGCCCTTTTTATGATTCAAAAGGTATTTTTAGTGTTTTAGATTATATTATTATCATTTTGACTTGCGACTAAATATAAAAAACGAAGAATTATCATGCTGTTTGCGTAAAACCTACGACTTCTTTCTTTACAATGTAAACGGTCATAGTTTTTTTTGATGATTTTCATGCACCTTAAACATCACAAAGTAATAAAAGAAGGCAAAGTTATGAATATCTTTTGCCCTTTCATTGCAATTGGGTGTTGTTGTGGCACCCAAAAATTTAACATTTGATATAGTCACAGTCATTCAGTATAACATATTAAATATGTTGTATTTATAACCAGTGCCTTTCTACCTTAAAAATATTTCACGTGTACCGTGTGTAACAAAAGTTTCGTCCTGAAAGAGTTAATGCCGTCATGTCCACCGAGAATTGGTGAACAACCGTGCTCCCATCAAAGCTTCCATTTTTTTGTCATTCTTCTTTAAGTGACACGACATTTTTTGATGTTTTTTTGGTATCATAAAGGGATATATATAGGATTCAATATCCTGAAAGGGAGTACATGTAACTTCGCCCGATCCCCTTTTGGTTTATACACGGGAGGATCCAAAACTCTCCCCTTCATTTTGATTGACTCCCGCGGCTTTCATGATTTGAAAACTGGTTCTTTCTGCTCAAAACGAGACATGAGGCAGTCAGTCAGCATAGCCAAAGCTGATAAACATCCAAACAAAAACAGCCAAACAAACTAGTGAATTTCAAAATTAGACATATTTGTGTTAGTGATATGATGAGCCATTTTCACCCCTTTGGCCATTCTGGGAGGGCTCACAATCCTTAAGACTTGAGACAGTCTCACAATTGCCTTGATTTCAATATGTACGTACGTGACTCGTCTTTGCTTTGCCAGTAGTGATCAAGGATCAAAGAAAGAATTCAGTGCAATGTTGCCAGTTCTCAGTCTTCAGTGCCATTTTTTTTCCATTTGAGCGAGTGATGGCATGGAGTGGAAATGCATATTGCTACATGCCTGTACAAAGGAAATCAACAGGAAAATCTCAAAGCATTGAGAATACAGTTACAGACAAACATTATTCGGGTTTCAAATTTCTGACAAATTCGTAGAATCTCAAAGCCACGCAAAGTTTTAATTGACCTTGAACAGATGACAAGTTGAGAGACAAAAATGGCATAAAAAGAACCTTGAAATTAAATTGAATTGGCAAAAAAGCTGAGAAAATAACAATTTAAGTAACAGCAATGGACATCAAAAAAGTGAATATAGCAAGTTTTTGAAAACGTCATAAAATGATTAAAATTGTTTTGCCGGTCTCTTTGGATATCTTTGTTTCATCATTCTGATCAATTTGGATGCCTCATATTTAAAATAGTAAATTAGCATCAACATTTTGAATTGTGAAATGATTATAAAAGTGAGGAATATTGAACAAAACACTTTAACAATGTTTTGCTGGAAATTTTGAAACCCTAATGGATTGAAACCCATTCATTTGTTATGAATGTAACATATTCAGCCATATGCTGTGCCATTATTATGCCATTACTTCTAGTGATTTACAATCTCAACACATCTCGGTCAAAAATGTTTCGAGCACTAGGAAGATTCAATACTTTTCCCTAACTTAAATTGCCGTGGCTAATGTTTCCTTATCTTAAAAAAGGACGCAGAAAATTAACAGAGAAGCAAATGTTGAGAACTTCCAATTGGACTATTTTTACTCTCGCCTTCCTACCTTGGTTCGTTATCCATTGATGAACAATAACCAAGAGTGCTCTCCATCTTTGGGTAGTAAAAACTCCAAGTACACAAAAGATTAAGAAGAATTCAGAAAAGTGTAGAATTCAGGGTCAAGGACTGAAACCAATCAGAATACTTTCAAGCTACCAAAATATACCCAATATTACCAGATTACCCTGTCTACCAGAATTCTTGGTGATGAACTTTGTTGTCCTTTGGCAAATACGATCCATGTATGTCTGCTTCCAACCAAATTGATACTGTGGTGGGATTTGATTACAAAATTTTGTTATTTGATCCACATTTCTGCTACCATCTTCAAGAAAATAATTGCTTTGTTTCACTTTTTATTTAGCTGTCTTACTCTGAAATCTTCATTTAATTTGTGAATCTTGGATAGCATTATTGCTCAATCTTTCTTGATTTGAAATTGTGTGCCTAAATTTCATTTTTACTTCAATTTATCATGCTTATGCTGTTTGCTTTTGCTTTGTACCCGTTCAGTGCCTCTGGTTAATATATTTCTGCCATGCTTATTGAATGAATTCTTGTTCTTAATAGCTAATTAAAACTTAGATTTTTACAAAAAGTCATTGGTAGTGTACAAGATAAGCATATATTTAGGCCAAATTTTCACAAATGAGGTGGTAAGGATACAGGCCCCCGAGTTTTTATCATGGGAGAATACTTGTTGAATTTTGGACCCTCCTACGTATTGGGGAAAAAGAGGTTAATTGTACTCCCTTTCCGGGGGGACATGTATCATACCAAATTTTGACGAACAATATGGTCCAAATTTTTCTCTTTGAAATCGATTTTCAAACTAGTAGTGAAAAAAAGCACATGAGTTACTTTACCTGCATTAGAGTTGTAACATTTGGAGTCTTACGAAAAAATGTTGGATATGCTGATTGTAAATGCACGTTGGCTGAAGTACATGGAACATTTCTCCCACCCTCGATGTCTCCAAATCTGACATCAGTAACGTGATAAATAGCAACGCCGTCGGCAGAGGGAACTAAAACTGTTGCCTCCATTTCCACTGTTTTTTCAAGGGGCAAAACTATATGAAACGGAATCCATACTTTTTGGCCCGTCTCTGTGTAAATTTCCGAAAGATCCAAAGGCGACACATAAGGTTCCTCGGGGAGTAAGGTATCCACAGTGATATTTCCTGGCATTGCATCTGCCACTACCATGGTCAAGTCAATGCGATCGGAGAGACTCTCTGAAAATCCTCCGACAGGAACAACATGAACTGATAATCCAACGCGAGTACCCTCTGGTACATCACGAACGCGTACAACTGCCTCTAAAGTGATCTGCAACAATTAAAACCATATACAAACGCTTCCACATACAAGGTAAAGCTAAATAAATACGATATATTTTCCTACTGAAAGCTTACCAGGGAGGCATCGTCAATGGAATCTACTTGAACGTAGCACACACCTTTCATTCGAGCCAAGAGAGTGCGGTGGACGGTTTCACTGTTGAAACGAGAAATTTTGAAAATTGAAGTGTTCATTCTTGGACAAGAGAGCATTAAGAATGGAAAACAGCTTTTGTTGTATTTGTTTTCATTCTTTTATGTTATATCTCGGCAATAACTTTGACATATTAATGGGTCAGCGGACCTGTTGTGAACTGAAAATTTTCAAACAAATTGCAACTTTTGTGAATTTGCAATTGGAAAATGGTTGCCCCGGGCTTCTTAAGAAGTGCAAAGGAGGCCATGGGTCAGAACAAGAAGCACGGAAATCATGGAGTGAGAGGCTGGGAATGAGAATTTTGATTTCCAGTAAAAACGAACCATTTGTGTTCTGCAAATGAGACCTGGCTTGCCCTGAGAAGAACAAGTACACTATTTCAAATTTCAGCCCAATCGAATGCCGGAGTGAAAAGTTGTGCCTTCTCAAACTTATGTACTGAAGAGAGCATAGAACTCGCCCTATTGTGGTAAAACGATTACCAGAAAAGTTCATTCATTCTCGGTAGGATTTGCACTGAACTTTGAGAGAGCATAACTTTTGTCTCCGACGTTCGATTGAGCTGAATATTGAAATACGTATTCTTGTCAACATATGCAGGGATAACCTATATAATAGTATAAATACTGGATAAGAACTCGCGGAATTTCCTAGCTCGCAACCTCACACGGATGAGGCCGAGAGTTCGTAAGTAAACAAGAAGTACAAACGGCCATGTTGGGAGTGGAAAATCAACCGGAAATCGACCAAGAGTCCAAAAGATAGTGTGCCAATCGGGGTTTTCTGTGTTTCAAGCGGGTCCAGCCAAGTCCTAGCCTTGGTAAAGGTCAACCCCACGCCCCAAAATCAGTCTGATGTGGGTGTTTCGAAGACATTAAGTTCAGCCAAGAACGAGTGAATGAAATAGTGAATGAATGAATGACCACATCATGGAGTGCGAGTGAACCCCCCACAATGTGTCTTTTCTACAAGATGACGATCAAAGTGATCAAATGAAATCTGATGATGACTAGGTTACCTGCTACAACCTTCGGAAGTGATAGACCTAACTAAAGCAAAAAGAACGAATATGGACCGGAATCTGAGCCCAAATTCCTCTTTTCAGCAAAAGGATTAAGAACAAACGGACCAAAACGGGGAGTTTCTTTACGCTCATCCATTACAAAACTTGAACAACTTAAGAATATCTTACCATTCCTTGAATTATCAACAACAAAATAGCGGGGTTTTCCGAGCTTATCTATTATCCGATTTGAACGTCTTATTATTATCTTTTGTTATAGTTTGTTTTAGGTTGTGTCACCTTGGCAGTGTTCAATAAATGATGTTCCATCCTCGAATTTCTTTTATTATATGGTTGTGTCTTTTAGTTAAGGATAATTCAAGGACAGGTAAGATATTTTTAGGTTGTTCAAGTTGTCCAATGGATGAGCGCGATAAAAATCCCCGTTTTGATCCAGAGGAGAGTTTCTGGGGTAAATTTGGTTCCTTTCCAAGAGGAATCTCCGTTCGCATTAAGGTCCACATAAAACAAAGAAAGAAGTCCTCAGTGTCAAGAATTCCATCAAATGAAGAACAAATTAAGATGAACTCAAAACATATCAGGTGTGCCTACTAGCAATGGATGGGCTCAATATTTTGATTTGCCTTTCGACTCAGTCAGCCCAAATTGGTGATCTGACAGTCTAACCCGGATTACATGGACCGTCTCAAAGTCTTGAGAATGAAATGCTCCCACCAAGATTGAATTGTGTGGATTTTTTGACTCAATTTGATTGTTAATTCCTGGACAAAGGGATCTAAGAACTAAGAAGATCAATCAAACCCTATCAAGCACGTAGAGCCTATCCCTGCAATGAAAAGACATGATCCTCTGGTCCTGAAGGACCCTTAGCCCCAGTCCTGCGTGGTCCTGACCTTCTTGAGCCCCAAGACTTGAAACATTTTCAATCAAATCCACAATCCAGGATTTAATCCTCATGTTTTTCACTTATTTTGTCTCAAGGACGTCGTGATTGCCTTTGTTCCAATTCCAATCCAGATCAGATGGCTGATCTGATCCAGAACCGTCAAAAGTGCCCTTCAATAGTTATAGCCAACAACATCTCCGACTTGGACTCCATCTTGTTTCAAAATGAGACTATTCTCATTCCTTCATTTTCCTATAGAAATGGTTCCTGCGTCGTGGAGGTGCTGACGAGGATGGAAGAGGAGTAACCCTCCAGATATTACCACAGATACTTCTATTTAGCATTGTTTCACAAAAGTTGGACTAATGGGTGAAGCAAGATTCCATCTATGTATTTTCCTGATTGTTAAGAGGACTAAAATCCTTTGGAGAGCTGAATGTCAAACGTTCATGAGACGAGTAAAAGGAGTGCTGGGACCTCTAAAATCAAGGCGAAGAACAATTAGTCAATAAATATTAGCACAAAAAGTTTGACTGAATTCTTTCAAGATGCATGTTCAACAGTTTTACTCGTTAATAAGGAATGAATGACATTGTTTCAAAATATAGCCTCGGCCTCATACCATTTTTTCAAAAATCGGAGTTCGTGTCCACCCCTTTCAGAGGTTCCTGACATATGCAAGGTCTCATTTGCAGAAGAACGTAATTGTATTGTTCTTACTGGCAATCATGATTCTCATTGCTAGCCTCCCACTCCATGATTCCAGTGCTTCTTGGTCAGAATAAGTTTGAGAACCAGTGCTGCCAGGTACATTGGTGAAAAATAAAAAAGGCAGAAAAATGCCAGATTACCGGCTCAGAATATGCCAGAAATATTCCAGATTTCAAGAACGTTGCATGAAAAAACGTCACCAATCTTAGTGCATTTTATGAACTCTTCGCTTCGCGCATTTTAAGTAAGCTAAGAAGAGAACTGTGTTTAAAAAAGTTAAAACATGATTTAAAATTATTTAACGTTTTTGTTAAAACATGATTTAATTACGATAGTAAAATTATTTAACATCTGGTTCCTAGCGGATTAATAATCTACATTTGATTGTTCCCAAAACAAAGTTTTATACTTCACTATTAACGATCATTTTTATTTGCAGATTCTAAAAAGCAAATTTCCCTTAAATTAGATTAGTAAGGCTGAAAATAAAGAAATTCGACAAATTTCAAACAAAGTTCAAGACAAATTAATGCGACAGCAACATGTTTTTGGAAAAAAAATCTCGGAAAAAAGTTCTCGCGTGCTTTCCAACTTTTCCAACCAGTTCCAACTTTTTTGTACATGAAAAAAAAACGAGAAATAGAGTAAAGATTTTTCGCCCTGTTTGGTTGCCGCCTGAGTGAGTCTTCAGAATTCGGCTCCGGAATGACCTTCGGACATTCTGGCATTCATTCGGACATTCTGGCCGAATGTCGCATCTATTGATATCTGTGTTATCACTTTCACTGTTTACATATTTTCTACTTCTTGTTCAATATCTTCTCAAAAAAATTAAAATCGAATACTTATTAATGAGAAAGCAAAAAAAAAAATTTTTTACAAACTTTTTACACTGGTTTAGTAGACTATGCTAATTTCAAAATACCTGCCAATCACTTTGTAGTCCGTTCCGTATTCTGTCACCACATCTTTTGTTACGTCAAGGCATGGAACATTTTCCCCGACGTTGACGACAGCGATGTCACACATTTCAATGATCACATAGTCTTCGTCATAATGTGTGTTGTTTATCATGAGGGTTATGTCACCCAAATAATTTTCAGGTACCCTTATGTCAAACCGCATTAACTTCGGGGCTCTTTTATAAATGACATCGTCAGGCCCAGTCAGCGATTTGTACATTGTTCCTTCTATACCGCGATCTCGGGTCTAAATGGCGGAGAAAACACATCAATCTTGTCCTCTTTAAGACTTTCACAAAGAAGCTAACTTACAAAAGTTTTGGTTTTGCCAGAGAGGGCAATTTCTGATCCCCCTTGAATAGATTCCGGATCCATGTGATATTTGACATTTGTTACTTCGGGAACAAATGTTGTGCCTTGCTGACAAACTTGAAAATAAGCTTTTATCTGAATGGAATTCTCATCTGGCGTTAGGTCATGAATGATTGGGTTTCGTCCCCAATTTGTGAGCCCCTAAACAAAAGGAAAATTTGACATCAATATCTTTATGAATAATTCTAGATGTTTTTTGACCCTTTAAAAATCGAGATTAGCGTCAGCTAGTTGACTAGCTAGTCATCAGCAATTACGAAAGATATTTTCACTTTTTATAATTGAATGAAAACTGGACCTCAATGGTCCCGTTTCGTAATAACACAGACAAGAACAAAGTGTTGCCAAAAGTGGGGTTAGGTCAATAGCGTAGAAATCTATAAGTTAACTAAAAAAGCCTAGTTATGACTTAGCTTCGCCGGATTTTACTGGACGACTTTGGAAACTTAAAGTAGTCGGAGATTATCTGTTTTCGTCCCATCTTAAATGTGAGAAAATAGTTTTTCTTGTGATTACTTACACCTATACATTTTGGTGAAATTTTCTGAAAGACGCAATTTACGATTTAAAGAAAGCATTATCAACTTGTGGGCTTACTCCCGTGGCCTAGCTTTCCATGTCCACTACTAAAGGTTTCCCTGAGTAGGTGGGCTTTTGGAGGTCTGATTCAAGGGAAAAACTTACACTTCATGTAAAAATGAGAATTTTTTTCAAAAAACTTATCGCCGCTTTTTCGTTCGTTCTATCTAAAAGCCTCATACCTACCTATCTACCTATTCATACCTACCCAAAACATAAAAGTAGCATTTTCCCCGCAAGAGTCTGCATCTGTGTTATGTAGAAGCTCGATATTTTCATGCCCTGTCACAGTTGGTCCTGGTGGTTGTGCACATGGGAAATTTTCTCCAATGTGTGAAATGATTAGTTTGCAAATCTTTATCCGAGGACTAGGGGGTTCTATCACAAATTGGTAATCCGATCTCGTGCCAGGTTGGAACTTCAGGATATATTGAATAAAGAATCCCTCGTTTGCATCAAAAAAATGCGACTTTCGCCCTCTGGTCGTGATTAGAGGGTAGGATGTTACAAATGGAAGAGGTGTCGTCGCAAGACCAGCCATTTCTTTTGAAAGAAATATATCCTGGGAATGTTTGGGATTAAATTTTGTTATCAGTGATTGATCTTACCCATGAAGTCAAGGGAAGTGGTAATGTTTTTTCCTAAGGGCTCATTTTTTGCCTTGTAAAGCAAAGATGATACCCATATAGTGTTGTTGCCCAAGCGAACTCCACCACTTATTTGAACGTCAATATCTGCGACGCAAATTTCGAAATCATTATTAAATCAAATACCACACTACACAGAACACTGAAAGAAAAACATAAATCAACGAAAATATTTAACAAAATCATACCCCCAGAAAAGGATTGGCCTCTAGGAAGTTCATAGATCAAATTGGCCGTGAAAGAATTGTCCACAGGCTCATCACTGGCTGGATAGTTCCAGGGGCAGGTTCGTCCTATTTCAATCTTTCCAAAATCATTGAATGGTTTGGTATCGTCAGATTTTGAATATACGTTCTTTGACAGAGTATCTGAATGTCTGACACATGGTAAAGCTCTACCAATGTTGATAATAGAGGCCCGACAAAGTCGGAGTGAGAAATCAGTGGTATCAAAATCAGGGACTGACTCAAAATTCAGGCTTTCACTACCCGAGCCACCTAAAAACAATCAAGGTAAAAATATTTCCAGATGTTATGCTAATAATAAAGGAAAAACTTACTTGGAACGTGTACAACCATGTCAAATCCTGCTTGTCCAGCCAAGTAAAGCTGATCATCAAAACCATATTCGTTTATGGTGACCGAAACGTCTTTTGGATTAGGCTGAAAGAAGAAGTTACAAATACTTTGTTGTATACGGTGCCTTGCGGGAAAAGGTAGAAATATTACGTTGCTCTCAATATCTACTGATTGATCTGTTTGTTGATCACCAACTGAAATGAAGACTTTCACTTCCGAGCTATCATCTGCGTTATTATGAATGGCAAATGCAGCTTCAAGAACTACTGTGGTAGGGTTAGTATCGTCCACATTTTTAACCAAGCCAAAGTTGTGAACGATGGCATTATCTGAGCGTTGAGTCACGGTCCATTCGGGAGGGAAATACGCTACTGTTCCAGTACGAATTACTCGCGCTCCCACTGGCACAATTGGAGATCCTGCAATGATTCGAATCAGAGAACAATCAGAACAAATCCAAATCATAGATTATGGATCCATTGGATAATCAAGCTTATAATAAAAAAAGGAAATCAACATTGCTTGTCCAATTATGTCAATAAGCTGATTTTATCTTAATATTTTGCCTTGTGACCAGCTCACCGTGTGTAGTTTTCCTTTTGATGTCACGCCGGCTTTTCAAAAAAAAAAATTGTGAACTTACGTCAAAATAGCTCATAATAAGAAAAAATATCACTTAAAAAGGCATTTTAAATACATTTTCCGATAATTTTTTTTTGCAGTA
>CM021323.1:8996162-9035719 GCA_010645155.1 Tigriopus japonicus
AAAAGATTGGCAAAATACGAGCAAAACTCAAATCTAGTATTGGTTGACAAGCGTCTCGGGTAATAGCGAGTTAATAATGGATGATCGAATTTTGAAAAAATCATATCAAATATTTTTCTTAATTTCTGAAGCATGAAAACCATTTTCGACAACAAACAGACATTGAATTTGGGGTCCAAAAATTAAAATGGAACATGGGAACAGATAAGATAGGTAAAATACGAGCAAAACTCAAATATAGTATTGGTTGATCAAGCTTCTCGGGTAATACCAAGTTATTTATGGGTGACCAAATTTTGGAAAAATCATGTCAAGTATTTTTCTTCATTTCTGATGAATGAAAACCCTTTTAGACGACAAACAGACATTGAATTTGTGGTCTAAAAATAAAAATGGAACAAGGGAACAGATAAGACAGGCAAAATACTAGCAAAACTCAAATATAGTATATGTTGATCAAGCTTCTCGGGTAATAGCGAGTTATTTATGGATGACCAAATTTTGGAAAAATCATGTCTTGTATTTTTCTTCATTTCTGATGCATGAAAACTCTTTTAGACCCAAAAGATAGGGTCGAAATCGTCTGAGGCCGAAAGCGCGAAACGAAACGCCAGGGCCTCCAGCTCAAGTTGAGGATATTTCTTATCAGTGATTGATGTAGACATTGAGGCCTTGCACTTCCGATGGTTGACCCTTGGGCCAGAATAGCCCCAAGCTCAAGGGGGTTTCAAGTGCTAGTCGGAGTAGCCGTTTCCATTCCAAATTCGCGTCCGTCAATTGGGGTAGGGCGTGTTTTCTGGTTTTAGTAACCTTCTGCAAAAGCCTCGAAACGCTGAGTTCAGAAGCGTAATGCCTCACACCTCTCGCCATTCAATGATCGAGGTGGTTGAAGTCGGGGGCATTTGAAGTTGGTGGCGGGACATGATTGGGTTTTCTTGGGTGCTTGGTTCTAAATCCTCGTCGCTAATGATTCGTATGGACCTTCTAATTTTAAACTATTTTCAAGTAATTGAAAAAAAAATCTAACCTAAAAGATATATTTAACATTAGGACTATGCTTATAACAACATAGATATAAATATAAGTCAATAATGTAAACCCGAGGTTGTACCCCGTCAGGACTTTCCACTCATCGGAGATCCCAGAGTGATGCTCTCAATGGCTTCATCTACGAAGAAGGCTTTCTACGATATGTGACCAATTGTGGTGACCAGGATGGTTGGTTGAAATGTTTCGCAACTCAACCTTCAAAAATGCAAATTTAAGGACTGACGGGGTACTCTTGGGTTTCTCTTGGGTACTATTTCTGCAGCTTTTGGTTATTAAAAGATAATGTTTGCACTTTTTGCCAGTCCCTGCTAGTGACCACAACAAAACCTGAACAAAGATCGTAAGGAAAAGGGTACACAAAAGGGTCACAAGTAAGGACAAGACATGCTGAATCCTTAATCAGCATCTGCAATCTGGACGAACTTGGTGTTTTTTATGAAGGTGGCTTTTATTTGAAAAGATTAAAATGACAACCAATAATGAAAATGACAAACGTATAATCAGTTTCTTTCCTTCAAATTTTCATCGCCGTTGAAATGATAAATTGCCTCAAAAACAACACGATTGCGTTTGCAGAATTATGATTTCCCCTTCAGTGATTCCATTCAGGTGACCTTTAAGCAGGAAGAACTTTGATGTAACAGAATTTTCCAATAACTTTCAATTTACCTCCGTATTGCTTTTGCTGTCCAGTCCATGTACCTTCAGTAGGACTCACAGGTCCACCTCTGAGGATTGTTGTAGCTTCAATCAATGACGGCAATGTTGTTAGTCGGGAACAGTTGGAAAGTGGGACAATTCGTTGACCGTCAACACTTTTGAAACATGATGCATCAGTTTGACCAGAAAAGAGCATTGACTCTGATACTTGATCATATCCAATTAAGAAACTGACGAACTTTGGCAGTTCTGAAAAATAAGCAGCTGTTTTTTGTCTTCCGAAAGAAAAAACGTGAACCTAGGACTATTTTTTGTTGTTTCTGCGCACCTGACCATTTTGTGTGGGCCCTTCTTCTGTCAGATCCAAAACAGTGGGCTCGGCCATTCTTGTCAAGTCTAGCACAAAAATAAGCAATACTTTGAGCATCGTCTATGGCAAAAGATTCAAAGACCTTGGATGGTGTATCCTCATTTTGACACGATTCCAGCTGGTGGCATTGTGGAAAGCAACCCTTGAATTCAACCCTGTAAAACATTTAAGCACGATCATGCGGGTTTGTTGGTAATAGATCCATCTATATTTTAACAAAATAGTTCTGAAATTGATGGCTGCTGTTACATTAATAATATTGTTTATTACGGCCTGAGGTCATATCAGGTCTTGTGAAATGTTGTATATACTGCATGTGTTACCATTAGGGCTGAAGTTATTTAACTTTTTTTTGACTATTTTGGGTTTATTTGACTATTTTTAAGTATTCCGGGTATCTTTGAAGGTTTTCAACTTTATCGGGTATTTTTGAAGGGTTTTCAACTATTACGGGTATGTTCGACTGTTTTTTATTTCTGCATGATCACATGATTGTTCAGTGGAACGACTCCCTACCAGTGATGTGACTTGGTAGTTGAGCAAGCCATGTTTACGTGAGGTCATAAGCCGAGGTTGTCAATTAACCATTGTGAAATCGTATTCCCCTCTGTCTACCAATCTGCAAAAATCCGATTTTTCATTTAAGAGCACCGAAAGGCGTCCCTATTTTTTGTGACTTCGGAGCAGGGTTGCAAACCAAACTCAAATTCGTATTTGCCTAAATACTTGAGCTAAGCACAGATTTTCCATTAGATCTGGAGATCTAAGGTTGATACAACACTGGAGGTTTCTACCTTGCAACCTCCAGTCAAGAAACTTGCCCAATCCCAGATTTCACATCACTGCTCTCTGCTGTGAGGTCGGACAAATTCAGCTAGGGATTCTTGGGGCCAAACTTGATAAAAGTATCTAGAAAATTTCCGATCTCAATTAAAAATTTAGTTTATCAACAACATGAGATCAAGGTACAATAAAATCCCTCGTGTAACAAAATTCAAGCTTTTGAACACCAAATCGTGAGATCTGACCCACCTCTAGGCATTTGGCACCAAAAATCCCTTTGTGATTTCATCCGACCGCACTCATCGTATGCTCATGACTGAGCAATGAAATGCTCATTGTATGGAAAAATACAATTGCCACTATGTTGCACACCAGAATTTGCGACTATTGTAACACTTTACCCGTTAATTGCCCGACTCTATTCAACTATTTTAGGATGTTTTCTCTTCTCTCATCTATTTTACTTGATTTTCCGACTTTTTAGTACCCTTTTTAATCAACTTTTCCCCCAGCCCTAGTTATCATATACATTATGAAATGACATGTCAAATGTTAAAAACGTTAAAATAGACGATTAAAATAGTGATATGACATATGAGTTGACTAGAATGGATTCATTCAGTGCACATGAAAAATGAAGATGGGATTGACAAAGAGTGCAAATGCAAAAGTGCAAAAGGGAGATGATAAAAATATTGGTTATTGCATTAGAGCAGGTCCTTCATCAGTTCCCGTCGTTGGTGGAGTTGGGCAGGAAGCCGGACGAAGGTGAGTGCCCGCCAACAATCCGAAGGAGTGTCAGGCCAAGGGCTCTTTTTTTCCAGACACTAACTTAGCCCGGTGGTGAAGGGTTCGGTTTCACAAATGAAATGCGTCCATGCATTATTGGCATACTGGGACACGCGGAGATGCGAAGCCAAGAGTTGAAGTACTATTGGAAGAGGAAGGTTTTTGATGGGTTGTTTATTGCAGATGTATCCGGGTTATTGTGAGGTTGAGGTAAAGGAGAGTTGAGTTGTGAAGGCGAAACCGACATAGTTGAAAAACTTGACGATTCCGATCGGGCTATTGTTGATATGAAAGAATGTGGTTGGCAGACGACCTTTATGGAAGACCATGGCCTTCGTCTTGATGGTTTCGACTTGAACGCCGTTCTCTTGGCAATTACCGTGGAGGCATTTTTTCCAATTTTTCATTTAATTCCACGGCTGAATCAGCCAAGAAAACCAGGTCGTCTGCGTACTGGAGATATTGTATTCTATTGTGATAATGATTGATGATGGGGCCTTGGTGAGAAAGTGTGTCAAAGAGGTCAGATACACAAAGATAGAATGAGATTGGCGATAGTGGATCACCCTGAGGAAGGCCGATAGATGTGAAGTAGCAGGGGGAGTGATCCTCACCAGAACGAATGAAGAAGCTGAACTGAAACTCGGGAAGGAGATTCCTGTCCTCGGCCATTCCAGAGAAGCAGGCAGTTAGCAGGGTGGACATCTTCAAGAAGGGGATTCCAAGGCGATGGTCCGATGATTGTCTGGAATGTCCTAAGGGTCCCTTCTAATGGATGAAGATGATGGCTGACTCCATCCAGTTTGGTGGGAAGGAGGGCGTGGCTAAAGAGATCTTGAAGGAGTGGTTGGATTTGGGTCCGGAGAAGTGCAAGTTGGAAGAGAGTAACCCCTGATGTTGATGGGGCTTTGCTCTTCATTTTCTTGAAGGCTGTGTCCATCTCGGAATCCGTGAAGAGTCTCGCAACTTTGATGTCTGGGAGGCTATGGGAGGAATACACAGAAGGTCGATGTAGGTCGGAGGAGGCCATGGATATATATCCATGTTAGCTACGCTTATTTTATTCACCCAACCTTGCTTTACGAGCAATAAAGAAGTGGAGTAGAGCCAACACGTTTTAAGTTTATTTCAATATGGGTTAGAATACTTGGACAATTATTACCAGGCAAGAAACACTATAATAATGGAGTGGGAGGCTAGCACTGTAAATTATCATTTCCAGTAGAAACGAATCAATAATTCTCTTCTGCAAATGAGACCTTTCTTTTGTCGAGTAGACTACGTGCTTCGATTTTCAGCTCAATCGAACGTCGGAGACAAAAGTTATGCTCACTTCAGTGCAACCACCGAGAATGAATTAACTAGCCTTCGTTTTACCACAAAAGGACGAGTTTATTCATTCTACGCTCTCTTCAGTACATAAGTTTGAGAAGGCATAACTTTTCACTCCAGCATTCGATTGGGCTGAAATTTGAAAAACGTGTTCTTCTCAATGCAAGCCAGGTCTCATTTACAGAAGAACGCAAATGTTTCGTTTCTACTGGAAATTATAATGCTCATTTCTGGCCTACCACTCCAAGATTTCCGTGCTTCTTGTCCAGGGTAACTAGCATCTATTGGCATCCATCATCAGTAGTAGGGGCATAGGGACAAAGGGCTGCAAAAAGGGACAGTGTTCTTCCAAACAGTCATGGACCTCCTCCAACAATGTTTCGGATGACGATTAAAACAGTTGTTGGCAGTGGAGGCGAAATTTGCTCAACGGAATTTCCGAGAAGGTGGTATTTTTTTTGGCATGTTGCTACAAGCCCGTCATCCTGGACTCAGCCAAAGAAGAGAGCAGGTTTTCCGCTTCCAATCTTTGGTGGCCGACTCGGCGCTACGCAGGGACTTGTGGCATGCAATTCTTGCTATTGCATATTGCTCCAAAGTCTCTGGCGTTTGGCTCGTCTGGGCTTTTCGCAAATTTTCGAGAGCCCTCAGCTCTCGATGGTATGAGTTGAACCAAGGGCTTGGGTCCTCTTCTCCTCTTCTAAACAGAAGAGGACTCTTGGAAAGCTTGCAAAATGCCTTGGGCCACTGCAGTTGGATTGTACTCCTTCCCGGTGCCGATGGATGAAAGCAGGTCCTCCAGTTGCGGCCCGCCCTTTCGAGTCCCGTACAGATGATGGAAGTTTCTGGTCATTTTGAGGGTGATTGGACACAGGAAGATGATCAGAAACAGCCAGTTGATGAAAATAACTGGCCCTAGATGGAAGATTTTCTGATATGAAGATGTGGGGTACGGAGGCGCCCCAGGAGTTGGTGTTTGTTGGGACTCCCGGGTTGGAGCGCAGAGTGATTCTTCAATGACTCGGAATCATGGTGAGTTCGGAGAGTTTCCTCGAGTCGTGTCGGATGTTGAAGTTATCAACAATGATGACTATCTCCGGATTCTTCACCTTTTGGAGGATGGATGTGAGATTCGTGGTTGGCTGGTAATAGACGCCTTGGGCATCCACGGCTTTGTGATGAGGAGAAGACGATAGCAGGGTGGACTCAAAGCGTTTGGTAATATAGAGCTCCAACCCTCCGTATGGCTTGCCACGCCAAGCGAGCTTTCTGGCGTGAACCACATAGCTCTGCTTTCCAACAAAGCAACTCTCATGTTTCTCCTCGGTGACCCACGTCTCAGATAAGAAGGTAAAGGCGTGTCCTCGTTGAGGCACTGTCCCGCTCCAGCCGCTCAAGTTTTCCTCTCCTCTCTGCTGTTTCCGCCGCCACCGACGATTCCTCGCGATACCGAGTCGTTCAATCTGACCTAGATAAATTGAAATGGGATTGAGGGGGAAGGGAAAGATTGGGAAGGCAAGGGCGTTGAAGGTTTGAGGACTAGTAGCTCACGCCTTGAAAAAGACATGGCCAAGGGATTATGGAAAGAGGAAGGGTTGGAAGAAGGAGTCCACTGAAGGGGGTTAATCACAAGGTCATTGCCCCTCAGCGTGGCCCCACTCACGGATATCGCAGGTAAAACTATTTAAAACGAGTTTAAACCATTTTAGATGTCACGAGATGCTTCCAAAGAAGGATTAATATCGATTTTTGGGCGTCAGCTGCTTATATGTACTAAAAGTGCAAATCAAAAATCAAAAATATTTTGATTCACGAAATGATATCTAAAACTAAACCAGCTTTACAAATTCGAGCAGTTACTATTACAAAAGAGACAATCTCAAATTTAGTCATTTTCATCCTTTCCCGTTGAAGGGACGAGAAAATACATTTGTATGTAATTGTTATATATCATATTCAAACAAAATGCAAATTCATGAATTTCTCTACTAGTCTTTTATAACATACCTGCTTATTCCGGGTGGTTTTTCCATGACATCCTGGACATCACTGTCAACTAGGGTCAAACGGACAATTCGAGCTTCCAAAGAAGGATTAATATCGATTTTTGGGTTCAGATCCACGCGAACCGGATCTTTCCAATTTGTAAGAAACTCCTTCATTTGACCATATTGGATTCGAATTGTTTTGACTTTACGTAGTACGTTTGTTTCACTATGTACGGTAATTTGACCGATTCGAGCAGCTGAGAGGAAATTGAATTCCAAATAGTCCGGAAATTCGTTTTTTGAGTTAAAAGGTGTTTTCAGTGCCGGGGCCCAACCTCATTTGAACAATAAAAGAATTACTACTCCAAGAGACGTCTTGGGCAGACACGGAAAACAGGGACTCACCCATTGTTGATATGTTACTGAAAGTTGGTATTACAAAATGAGGAGCAAACTTTATTGGATCAAATGTGGACGAGGCTGTTATTTGACAAGGACTGTCCAAAACCAAGTCTTCTAGGCATTCTGAAATTGAAAACAGCAAAAATATGATCGATATTGATCATGAACGGAGAACGGATTTCATTGCACGGAGAAATCATGGAAAAGTTAAGGGTGTGACACCTTTACACCATACAACTTTATTAGATTGCCTGACTGGTTCATTAAACAATTGTTTATACAATCCAGACCAGGCAATTGGACCAAAATATAACTGACTTATCCATAGCCTTTGAATCTCACCTGGGGCAGAACTTTCAAACGGAAGTGCATGAAGGGAGCCACAACTAACTACACTGGAATTAGCATCCCCTATATAATCATTGCCGGAATGAAAGCAAATGGGAACAAAGACAATCGATGATGATTGCACTCCCGAACCAACAGGTCTATTCCCTTCCATTTCAACTGTCATGGAAAAATTTAATTCAACAATGTCGGGGAAGCTAATACCTTGAGGAAACTGAAAATGTACGGTTGAAGGGTTTGTCACTGCAACGGTGACGTTTTCATTTCCATTGCTCGTATAATTAGAAGTAAATGTATCAATATCCTCTTTATATGCCAAGTATGGAGGAACAATGATTTGAATAACGGTTGGATATCCTTCACGTGTAGAAAACTTGTCATGCTTGATGATAGAACTTATGTATATTGTATCTCTGAAATGAAATAATGAACGAGTCACAGATGGAAAGTCATTGAAAAATATAGAATTACCCTTCTTGATACTGTTTGTTTGGATTGGCCAGATTTGTAGCAATTAGCATTTGTCCTTGCTCTTCTTTTAGTTTTTGTTGTTCGAATCCAATCCACGTATTAACTATTGTAAGAAATTTAAAACGTGTATAATTAATACTAATATGTGTTGTCATGATGTAATCTGGGTGCAAATTATATAATTTGCCGCTTGAGTTCTTGTTGAGGCTCCAAAATGTATTTGCGCATATTTCTGGCCGAAGAGAACAAAAACAACCTGAATATTTGCATGACGTAAAGTTAGGCGGCTAATATTCATTTATGCTTCTAAAAATCTATTGTTATTCCTCAAAATAACATCGAATTCCTAAATAACTTTTTTGCCCCATGGTTCACGGACCCTGCATGGTCAAACTGGCAATTGAGAAAGATGGTTCCTGATCCACTTGACGTGAAATAACCAGTTGGAACTGAAGTTCATATTAAGTGATATTAGTTATATTTGGGGACCAAACTTCAAAATTTCAAAAAAAAAACATTTTCTTTCATGACAAAGTTATATGAAATTTTTAGGATTTTGTTTTTTGATAATACGGTTGCAAGTTTCAGCTTTTTGGGGTCAAAAATGGCCCAAAATGGCCCCAAATGGCAACCCAAATAACTCTGATATGATGATAATAAAACGGATGACTGTATTTTTATCAAGGGGGGCGACAAACTCAGGTTTACCATTGCTTTTCGCCAGGGGCGCATTGTCTAAAATTGTCGCGTAAGCGAGTGCGAGGCAGGCAACAAGGCACCAAAAAATGAGCTGAACGGTTGTTAAGAATTCTGCCGATGAACGAGTAGACAGCCACTGGCTGAACTGGCTGCCCAAGCAAGCCTTAAATCAACGTATTGTCTCTGATTTTTTTCAATCTTAATTTAACAGGTCTCTAAATAGAGGTAAAATAGTGCAATAAATGAGATGTCAAACTCAGGGTGGTGTGATGTTTTGCGGAGCCAAACGAAAACTGGACTCGCAACCTCAAACAACACGGTCGTACAACGGCAGGCCGCATGTTGTCGCACCTAATTCAAAAGCGAGAGCACACCAAAATCAAATCAGATAAACCGGCCTCGAGTTTATACTTGTGACAACTCCTGTGTTTGAAACGCGGCAGATAGGGATAGTATATACTCGACGAATGCTAATTCGACTTGATTTTGGTATCCTCTCGCTTTTGAATTAAGTGCGATAACATGCGGCCTGCCGATTTACGACCATGTTGTTTGAGGTTGCGAGTCTAGTTTTCGTTTGGCTCCGCAAACATCACACCACCCTGAGTTTGACATCTCATATATGCAGTAAACGGTGGTGAATGGTGTGGACACGATGAAGCTCAAATGCTGATTGCTTTATTAAGCGAAAGTCAAAAAATATACATAAGCCAATAAGCTAATTTACATAAATATACATAAACACAAATATATATGTAGCTTTGATTCATACAGCTTGTTACGAATAACAAAAAATATTACATCTCCCCAAGATCTCGCACAATACTTTATGATACATTTTCCCACGTAAACTCTGACGTTTCCTGATTTAATTAGAGTTTGCTTCAATTAGAGACAAAACTTGGCGTGGAATTTGGTGTCATGTCACGATGAGGGGATATCCATATTTGTGACCATGTGGATGTTCCCACCATCGACGTGAAAGTTCCCACCATCGACGTGGATGTTTCCACCATTGAAGAAGCAAGGCCCGATGAACTGAGGTCTAACAAACGCCCGACGATTGAACAGTCGTTGACCGCACCCGTGGCCAACGCGATTCCCACCTTGTTGGGCGGCGTGATAACCGGAATTGGCACACGCAATGCCCAAAATTGTGCCTCGATAGAGGATAGCGCAGGACCGGCGCGTGGCCTGGAGGACCAATTCCCGCCATGTGGCCGACACCACCATGACAGAGATCCACGGTGGATGATAGTGGAGCCAACATGGACAAAACGATGCCACTTGGTGGTTGAAAGTGATGCCTGGTGAGGGAAAGGAGATGGATTCTATTCAAATCATTATTCGCAGTTTCAGTGAAGGCCTCAGTTTCGCATATTGTAACATCTGAAACTGCACGCAAGGAGGGAAACGACACTCACGAAACCTCGACACCTGCCAATTAGAACTCGACTCGGGAGAGAGACATCAGAAATAATAATTCCGTCCTCTGTCTCGAGAAACAATCACTCTAAAGACCTCCTACCAAGAACAATCACCCATCCAACTTGCACCCGGGGTAATTTAATATCTTGACTTATGTATTATTCTTACATATCTAACTACGAAATACATCTTAGGTTCCTACAGTTCTAAACCGCGAGCACGATATCACATTGGCGACGAGGATCTAAGACCCCACCAACGACCATGCCTGCCACCAGCCTCAACGAAGGGAACCCCGGAGGAACGGTTCGAGGAACCCCAGACCCCCCACGGTTCGACCACGCAGTACACGCGGACAATGACAGACTCGAAGCCTTCGAATCTTGGCTCGATGGGTTTGAGGCCTATTGCGAGGCTTTTTACGGTCACGAAAGAACGCCACGACCAGAAGACCCGACCGCCAACAACCAATGGAAACGACTGCTCAGAATTGCCCTTGCCCCGGGAACAATATCTGTCGTTAGAAACAAATTCCCGGACCTCAAGGACAACTCCGTAACTTTTGCGGCAATCGTGGATCTCCTCAAACATCAATTTGGGAACCTCAAATCCGAGTATGCCACGTTGAACGCTCTCCTCGACACGGAGCAAAGACCGGGTGAATCCTTCTCGTCATTCTATGACAGAATAAGTGGATTGGCTGCTCGGTCCGGATTCCCATGCGGGCAATGCCGGAGCTATTTGACGAAACACATAGCCCTCAGAGGCACCTCGTGTGCATCCATTAGGGCCTCTGCACTACAAAATAAGTGGAGTGTGGAGGAACTACCGATCCGTGCCCGGGACATCGAAATCTCAACCGCATCATTAGGGGGAGGTCGCAAGATCCCAACATTGAAAGTCGACTTGGAGGGGGACGCTTCCCAGGAGTCGACAGACGTATGTAGGATCGGAGGCCCATACTCAAAGTCGGCCCGTCGATTTCGAGAATCTCGACCCTCGCCAAACGAACATTCGGGCAAGCCATGTGCATGGTGTGGGAGAAGTCAAGAGCACGAACGCTCACGCTGCCCTGCCTCGCGGGCCCCATGCAACAAGTGCGGGAAATTGGGACACTTTGCCAGGGTGTGTCGATCCACAAGGCATCATGACAGTGGGGCACAACAGGTTCGATCAGAACACACAGTGCATCAAGCCCAGCAAGACCCATCACAGGAAGACGACGACGCTTATTACAACGTGTTTCAGATGGATCAGAACAAGACTAACCCACACCCAATGGCGGCATCAATCACCGTCGGCTCGTCCTCACTGACCGCAATAGTCGACACGGGGGCTCAAGTCAATGTTTGCCCGCTACGAGCCATCAACTTGCATGATAAGAAGGCCATAAGGTCGTGCAACATGAGCATCCGACCCTTTGGAAGTGCCCTAATTCGGCCCATCGGTGTTGCAACCCTTCGAACTTCATGGTACGGAAACGCAACAATCGCCGACTGGCTCATCGTTGACGATTCTCAGCTGGACAGGCCAGTGGACCCCATCGCTTCCAAATCAATCGCCATAGCCCTTGGCATGATATCGCTCGACCCAAGATTAGTTCCTTATGACAATACTTTTATCACAAGACGTAAAAATAAACCGGACCATCTTTTGTATGCCTCGGACCTACCCAAAGTAAGGAATCACTCAGAGCCAGACGAAGGGGAACAAAGGGAAAAATGGACCAACCATGAGCGTTTTAAGGCGTGTTTCAAGGGCTTGGGTCTATTAAAGGGATACGTAGTTCGACTTTACCTAAAACCCAACGCCAAGCCATTCATATCCCCACCGAGACCCCACCCATACTACCTCCAACCGCAGATCGAAGAAGCGGTAGCACAAATGCTCAAGGACGACGTCATCGAACACCACAACGGGCCCGCCGAATGGATCGCCAACCTGGCGATCGTGTTCAAAGTTGACGGGGCAATACGCGTAACAGTTGATCTAAGGGGCCTAAATTCGGAACTAAGAGACACTCACATCCCCATCCCAACCGCTGAATCAATCAAAGCAAAGCTCGCAAACTGCAAAGTATTTTCAAAGTTAGATTTCAAGCAGGCATTCCACCAATTGGAGCTAGCTAATGAGTCCCGTTCACTAACAGTGTTTCGGTGCGGAGCGCGCTTATACAGATACAAGAGGCTTTCGATGGGGCTGAAGCCAGCCTCGGGGGAATTGTCGGCTGCCTGCAACGACGCGTTCGGGGACCTTCCAAACGTGCATGTCATACACGATGACGTGATAGTGGCTGCCCCGACAAGAACTGAGCATGATGAGGCGCTGGCCTCATTTCTGGGACGGGTAGCGGATCGGGGAATGACCCTCAACCCTGACAAGTGCTGCTTTGGGGCCGAGTCCATCGCGTTCTGGGGAGTCCGGGTTGGCAAACATGGGGTCTCACCGGACCCAGAAAAGGTTGAGGCCCTTGCATGTGCCAGAACCCCTACCTCAAAGAAGGAGCTCGTTTCATTCCTCTGCATGGCAAGGGCGAACCAGGAGTTTATCCCAGCCATGGCCAGCCGTACGCCAGCACTAAGAGCTCTCACACACAAATCAGTCCACTTCAAATGGGAGCAACATCACGAAAAGGAGTTCGAATCACTTCGAACAGCCCTAATGGGGTCCATCAATCTTGCTTACTTCGATCCAAACCTTGCTACCCATGTCATTGTGGATGCACACGTCGACGGGCTCTGCGCAATTTTGGCCCAAGGCGAAGGACCAGCCACGGGCCGGGCCGTGGCGGTGGCATCCAGAGCCACATCACCCGCTGAGAAGCGCTACCCACAGTTAGACTTGGAAGCAATGGCCATAGACTTTGGCCTGAGAAGATTTCGGCATTACCTCATCGGTAACCCAAAGGTTACAGTTCATACAGATCACAAGCCCCTCATCCCAATCTTTCAGAACTCAAGGGAGGGGTCAGTCAGAGTGGAACGTATCAAACTAAGGCATCAGGATATCGTCTACACCATCCATCATCTCAAAGGATCCACGAACCCAGGCGAGCACGATATCTCACATATGAAATGCGTCCATTCATTATTGGCATATTTGGTCACGCAGAAGAATCGTTTGAAGGATTGGGTGTAGGTGACATTGGCGGCAGATTGGTTTGATGGAAGAGCAGAAGAGTTGAAGCACCATTGGAAGAGGAACGTTCTTGATGGGCAGTCATTTGCAGATGTATCCAGTATAAGCCAGGGCCATCTTGGCCGTGGCTGTGTTTAATGCGAGGTTAATGTTTCCTTAGCCAGTAGTCATAGTCATACATAGATACTCAATAGAGTCCTAGTGGAACGTACTCCTCATCTTCTTGAAGGCTTTGTCAATCTCGGATTCCGTGAAGGGCTGCAAAAGTGGGGTGATGTTTTTCCAAGCAGCCTTGGACCTCCTCCACCACTGTTTCTGATGACGATGAAAACAGTTCTTGTCAGTGGAGGAGAAATTCGCTCACCGGAATTTCCGAGTTGGCGGCGGGCTTTTTAGCACGCTTCTACAGGCCCGCCATTCTGGACGATGCCGATGAAGAGAGCAGGTTCTTCACTTCTAGTCTTTGGTGTGAAGCAGCCATTTATGACTTTCCCTCGATCACCCATTTATAATTTTCCCTTGATCACCCATTTATAATTCTCCCTTGATCACTCATTTATTACTCTCCCTTGATCACCCATTTATAATCTTCCTTTGATCAGCCACTTGTAATACTGTGCTACGAAGGTATTGTAAGATTGCTTACCAACTGCGGAGACATTTCCAAACTTGACTGAAAACCGAATAGGTTGGACTGTCTCTCTTTTCCAGCTTTGATGATCCGACTTTTGGACAAGGAATTGAACCGAAAACGTGTCATCAATTTGATTTTCATATAGCCCTTGCTTAAACGATAGCCCACCATTTGTAACATATCCGAAGTTGATGACGACAAGATCAGCCTTTTAATGAGAATGGGAAGGGACACTTAAAAAAGTAATCATTACAGACTGGATTTGAAATTGATGATCCTTTCTTGCATAGAGATATTAACACAGATGGAACAAATGCTTAGTGCTACGGACTGTCGCAATTCAAGACGTGGATTGCCTGTTAATATTTAATATGTTTGGAATAATATAAATTATGTAGCAACTTCCAGTAAGTTTTACCTTTTAAGAAAGCTTACATATTACAGATTAAACTTACAGATGTTTGAATCAGAATTCAACGAGAACTTGAAAAGTTTTGTTCTTCAGTGTTTTTCTATGTCATAAGCGTATTGAAAAATCATAGATCTGGGGGGGTCCCCTCTCCTTTTTGTAGGTCTGAAATTGATCACGCTCACTCACAAGGTCAACTTTTCAAGGTCAGCTTTTTTCCGGGATCCTATGAGATTATGAGGATCAAAATAGAGTGTGTACAAAATAGAGCCAATGGAAATGGTGCCAACTCAAAATAGAGCTGCTTAAAAAGAGAGTGAAAAAAGAAAGAGTGAAAAGGAAAAGAAAGAAAGAGAATTTGTACGTGAAAAATCAAATCAGTTATTTGGTAATGTAACAATTATTTGAAAATGCTCTTTTTGTTGCTCGGCTTGACAATCCGAATCTGTTTTTTCTTTGTTTCAATTGTGACCAAAAAATTCTGCCCCGACCCATTCCCACTTACTACATGAATTTAGATTTCAAGGGTTGAACTTGATTGAATTGTCCAACTTTTATGAAAGGCTTACTTGCATGAATGTTGTGATATTATTGGATTTCACAAATGACGAATGAAATGTCCGTTGTAAGTCAATGGATGGATTCATACACAAGACATTTTTTCCGTTGCAATTGGCAAATTTGACATCTACTGCATGGAAAAAGGCCCGGTTGCACTCAGAGGGTAACAAGAGTGCAGCCTGTAATGCAAGGCTATAGTTATTTTGAAAAGCCAATTCAAATTTTCACTTGCCTCCATTTTCATTGTTTTTCCTCTGGGCACGGTTATATTGTATCCAATCCAAATATTTTCACCAATCTCACTTGAATTGGGGTTACTCTGTTTTGGGGTCACTTGAACTTCCTTCGCATGAATCAAATCCACAATGATGTCATCTCCTTTGGGTTCAGCAACCTGTTAAACAGGTCAAAAACTGTGAATATTTGAATATGCTTTTGATTTAAAACTTTCATTAACCAACCCTTGGTTTGCCACCACCAGGAAGAGTGACGTCAATTTCAGCAATGTCCTCAAATTCATCTGATTCAACGACAACTTTCAACGAGAGTTCTTTGCCTTCTTGAGTTGCATCCAATATCAAAACACTAGCTTCAAATGTCATCTAAAAAGTAAGAGCTAGCGAGAGTTTTGCAAAGAAAGATACTTTCGTCAACATACATAATTTTCTTTGATGTCCTGAGAATAGGTAAAGTGGCAAATTCCAGTCACATATGCATTGATGGACTTGAACAAAGTAAGGCTAGAAGTTTCAAAAAGCAATAAATATACATTTAACGATTAGGAAAAGCATGCAAACTGACTTATTTTCTGAACAAAGATATGATTCGTCACTGTTGTTGGTTTTTACACTATTGACTGGATGAACACATGGAATGTTATCACCTTGTTCGACAAGGGTTAAGTTGCAGAAATGAATGAGATCCAAACCAGAATTGAAATCCACATTTATCAAAGACACTTTCATATTGCCCAACATTGTAGATGGAACAGGAACATGGATCCGAAGAATGTTGGGTGACTTCTTAAACATGAAACCTTTGCTAATAGCAGCTGGGTTTACAAATTCCACGGAAATATTCGGAGTTGGAAGATGTCTCTGGCCCTAGGAAGGACATTACTTTTGTCAAAAAAGTCTGTTTAACCAAACATGAACGCGTAAGTGAAAAATTAGGGGAATAGAACAAGTGTGTTTCTGATTGGATTCGGACAGAATCTAATATAAATTAGGACAGAATCGGACAGATTCGAACATCTACTTAAAGCTACAAAATTTAGTTTGAAAGGTAGCTTTGGGAAAGACATAGGACTTGGGAGCTGAAAAATAATTTTGGCTAAAGTTTTGATCTTAATCAATTACCAATTATGAGCATCTTTACTGTCTCATCAGCGAGATGGTAATTGTTTTTCAACTTTTTGCATATTATTCGCGAATACTTTGCTCTATTTTTTACTGTTTAAAAATATTTATGCAGTTTAGGAAACGACGAAATTTGACCTTTTCCGAATCTGCCATTGAATTCTAAACATTTTTTTTTGTTTCTTAAGTACAATATTCTCTTTGAATCCTTTTTCTTAAAGCATTCAATACTTCACCAATTGGCAAAAGTTGAAGTAGCACTAGCTGATTCGGGCCGGCGCGAGAGCGCTTGAAAATTCAAAACAAGTCTTCGAGGGAATGCAAGTCACTCGCTCGTTTATTGAGTGTGCTGTGGGGAATTTTTTGACGAATTTCATTAAAATGGGTTGAAGAAGGCTTCCAAATGGGGAAAAAGACTCAGAGAGAGACATTCTGTCATGAATTATAAAAAATTAACATAGACACAAATATGTACATATCACCAAAGAATAGAGAACAATCATTGGATCTGATGAAGGCTGTCAAGAGATAAAACCAAACAAAACGTAATGAAAGCAAATTGAAGGTGATAGCTAGTTCTGTTTTGTTTCGGAAATGATTTTTTACCATGTTTAGTAGCAATGATACTTGAGATTTGAGATATGTAACTTGTCACTGAGTAGTAAAATGTTTGCAAAACATTACCAGGATCATGAATTGGGCAAGGAACAAAAGCAAACAGAAGGAAGGAAAAAACCTGAAAAATTGCAAAGTACATCTTGTTCGCAAAATTTAAATGGAATCGGAACCAGATAGAATGTTAAATTGCTTGCTCTTCCATGTCCCATTCCTGTCTCGTAATTATTTCACGAACAAGTTTTGGACTTCAATACATCTTTTCTGTGAAAATTGGTACAGCCATTGAGAGACGATTAGATAAGAAACTTAGCCTTGCTTTTCATGAAAATCAATTTAAATATGTTCTTTGTAGCCATAACTGCGATTTTATTGTTTCCAGGCAATATGTAAAGGATGACGTTTGTACAATCTGTTGCTTCATTTTCGTTGCTTTCCAACTTTTTACATTTTTACTTTTTTTACACACGAGAAGCTAATAATTGAGCAATGATTCTTTCTCAAAGTAATTTAAGAAGACAAGTTTTGGACAATAATTGCAAGTATTTGCAATCTTATGCCTGAAAATATAAATAAAAAAATGAAGACCATGGTGTTTGATACCATTCTCTTTCTCTTTATGTGATTATATATGGTTCGAGAACAATAGAGGTTGTGAAGAATTGATTGTTGTCTTTCGCTATGGATGCTGCCATGACCTGCCGCGTAGACATGCTGTAGGCCAGCCAGCACTGTCCAGGCACTTAAAAAGAGACAAATTACCTAATGTTTCAAGTAAATTTGCCAACAATGTCACCAACCAATGTCCTTTTTGATATCGGTAAAGAATTATGGTACTTATTTATCAGTACAATATCACACATATTGCGAAATAGTTGAAATTATGTAGAGTTTTGTCTCTTCCTGAGTGCATGGACAGTGCTGGCTGAACTTTAGCGATGTCTACGCGGCAGGCTGGTGGGGCGGGAATAGAGGGGGACAACAAACAATTCTTCACAACCTCTATTGAGTAAAAACAAACAACATTTGATAATAAATGTGAACTTCATTTTAAGTAAATAGCACAGTTGTTATATTGATTCTCAATGGAGACAAGTTGTAAATTCATTAAAATATAAAAATCATGTTTGAGTTGACATGTAAAATGCTTGGTTGAAATTACTTAACGGTGAAGAATGTGAACTAGGACTGCTAGGGCGAAAATTATACTAAAAGAAATTGAATGTCATAAATGGGTGTTTACCAACATTGGGATTTTAGTAATAAGTTTTAGTTGCATGCAATATCAGCACCATGAAGGATGTAAATTAGTTGTAAGACACCAAAGAAAATACCCCTTCCCAGCATATTCAAACATTATGACCGTACACACTTTTGTTTTTTATCTGGAAGTTACAAAGATAGTGTTTGGGAACCGCATCATTTACACAATCTGGTACTTGTTTGCCATGACTATTTCTCAAACACTTTATTTCCAGGGCTGGTTCTCTGTCATCGACTTTTGTTAATTGTTTTAGATCAATACAAGCATTTTCAGTACTAAGCAACAACACTTTATTTTAACATATATAACTCTTCATATAACCACATCCTCATTTTTACTTCAACCACACGATCTATTTACAAATGATGCTCAAAAATGCATACATGTAAAACTGACCAGTTATTTTTCTACTGAAACATGTGTTTTGTGCAGAGAATAAACTCCCGATGCAACTAGCGTACGAGAAGGAACAGCATTTGAGCTTTGTTGAAAAGCTTCCAACGACGGCAGCTGACGAGCGTGAACATCCTTGAAAATCCATGTAAATAGGAGCCGACGTACATAAACAAACCACAGACCATATCCTGGCTAGACCTCGCTTCGTGCGAGAAAAAGGTGGACAACTTTGCTTCATCAGGTGGTACATAACACTACACCCTAAAATGGTGAGAATTTCGAACTTTTCAAAATTTTGCCAGCGTGGCCAAATCCTGAACAAACTCAACGTACCGTACGTACTTTGTTCTCGACGCGAGCGAGCGTCTTTACTTCTGAGCACGCGGTCGCCCTGAGATTTTGAAGCTAGCGCAGCTGGGCCAAGTGGTGTCACTTTTCTCTCGCCGAAGGACCGGGCCAATGCGGCATCTAGTCATTATATGATCTGTGAAACAAACCCAAGTCGCCGGCAAAGTCAATCAGGGTTGCTAAAATATACTACACACATCGCAGTTGGTAGAAAAACATATTTCTTCAAGAAATCCTGTTGTGATAGTATTTTTGTTTTATTCATTCAAAAATTAGACAAGTTCTCTCCAAAATGGTCATTACAGGTAGATAAGGACTAAACATATTTCAATTCCTAACCCATGCTTGAACTTGGCAGCATTATGTACCTACAAATGATAAATGCGTTGTGATGTCATGGGGAGCTTCTGGATATGCTTGGTATGGTAGTCTTGCAAGTTTGGAAGTGGTGCCAAGTAGGACCTGTCCCTCTTTTCTGGGGATTTTACTATTCCAAAATAGTTAAAAGAATAGAAGCATACACCAAGTATTTTTTTTTTTGGAGGGGGGGGCGGATTTTTTAATACTGCTACAAGAAATGGGATTCCCTGTAAAGAGACTTAATGATTAATATAGTTTATAAAATAACCGTTTATATGAAATTTGATCTACCAATGAGTTACTGTTGGCAGATCTGTACAACCCTTGAATAGTGGGTTGGTCAGGAATGGTATTCAAAAATTTGTCCAATCCTGCCTTAAATGCTGTTAGAGGATCAGCTCCCGACGAAGGCAAATAGGCAACAAAGTGAACAATGAAGGAGCCCGATTAAGAAGAGAGGAGCACTTCATTGTTCGAACTAGCCTTGATTCCTTAGGATTTGGAGGTGCTCTCAGGGCGCACGTAAAACCTCTACGATCGCTACAACTGATCTCAAATCCTGGGTTAGGACAGAGCCCATGAATGTTCTTGAAAACATACAGTATCAGATACCTTTCATACCTTCTCTGTGTACTGTACAGCTCTAACTTCCTGAGCCTCTCCCAATACGAGAGCTCTCTCATTCCTGTGATGTTCCTAGTAAAACATCTTTGGTCTTGCTCGACCTTTTGCAAACCTGCTGAACTCATTGGAGCCCAAATGGGTGAGGCATATTCAAGATGCGGCTGAACAATCGACTTGTACAGAGTTAGCATCGTACTACTATCTCTGGACTTGAAAGTGCGATAGATCCAGCGACATGTTTGAAATGCCTTCCCCACTTTCAACTGGATATGCTCATCAAACTTTCCATCATCTTGGACGACAACTCCCAAATCCCTCATGGACGATACCTGCTCAATATCACAACTGAAACTGGCCAGAAGTTGCGTGAAAAGGGAAATATTTCCGAAGAATATCGCGAAATCGCCCTTGTGGAAGATCATAATACAAATGCAAGTGCGTAAGACATATTTTCAATGTCAAATCCTATAATTGCGTGAACTAATGCCTGTGAATCGAATTCATTGAGCACCTCAGTATAATTTGGGAGAATAAATCATAGACAGGAGGCCACATGGCCAAAAAACTAATGTTTTTCAAAAATTTGCCTTCTACAAAAAAGTTTGTTTGGGCAAGTTTCAACTAGTCGCTGAACAAGGGCAGCCCTTGCTGCCCACAATGAAATTTCAAGACCGGCTTGCTCTATCTTCACTCTGGGACGTCTGTGGGAGAACCAACTTTCTCATTTATCTGTGCACTTCTAGCACACTTCACGCAATTATAGGATTTGACATTGAAAATATGTCTAACGCAGTTCCATTTGTATTATGATCTTCCACATGTTTGGGCAAGTATTTCACGATATTCTTCGGAAATATTTGCCTTTTCACGCAACTTCTCGCCAGTTTTAGCAACAAGCAAGGCAGACCTTAGATCATTCATAGCACTTGACTTGTTGTTTGAACATTCTGATACTTTTTTGTATAACTTCATTTTGGAGGAAAAATGCATGCTTTGGAATTTACTTTCATAAATCTGTTTTAGCTTCACCCATACCAGAAACGATTTTTAAACAACTGATAGTCAAATAAATACGTTTGTAATGGTACTTTCAACCAAGTTACAGTATTTGCCGCCAAGGATGTATGCCTTCAATATAGTTATTTATTATGGTGTTGGCCAAAATGTTTGCATTTTTCTTAGATTACTACCTTGTTGCCATTTTTATTTAGCTCGCAAAAAAATTCTACAACGCCACAATTAGGGCCAAAAGTAAGCAACTTCTAAGCTCGAGTTGACTGATTAACAATGTCTCTTAAATCCCTTGTTGCGCTAACCCGCTCTCCGTGATGACGTAGAATTTGAACTTTTGCTAATGCCCTAACCTTCATTTAATAACACTGCTCTGGCCAATGTGGCCTCTGGCTAACAATGAGAATTATGGTTCCCAGGAGGACTAATTGAATTGCGTTCTTCTACAAACGAGACCTTGCTTGCATTAAAAAGACTACTTAATTCAATTTTCAGCTCTATCAAATGCCGGAGTGGAAGTTTGAAAAATTTGACTCCTCAAACTTTTATACTGAAGAGAGCATAGAATGAATGAGTTTGCCTTTTGTGATAAAATAATAAATTTATTGATTACCTTTTGACCCAAACCATCGCGTGAGCTGGTTTTTATTGGCCAAAAAGTACATCTTGTGCAATTTGTGTCAGCCGATTCTCAGCCTTTTTAACTTTTTTCAAATTTTAGCATTTTTAAAAACCAAATGAAGCATTTCCTCTCAATTTCAACATTACTTTAAGCCTGGTTGCAATATTTAAATTTGAAATGAAAGTTTTAGAAGTTATAAAAAATTCAGTAGAAAAAGTGCTTTACAATTCCAGGAAAAATGTGACATCGATTCATCATTATTCAATCAAGATAAAAACGCACTTTGCATTGTTTTCCCAAATGTCTCTGCTATTTCAAAAGGCCTTTTGTGGTCCATTACCGGTATAAAGTTGAATTAAATTACCCCGTAAAAAAATAACAATGTGCTTCAATTAACAAACATGCGTCGAAATTTCCAAGCAACTTTGGACTTGGAAGTTAAAGCAAATGTCTTACTTTGGGGTGGATTGTTGGACCAAGAGCACGGATTGTTTTTCCGCTTTGAATTATGGCATTGTTTGAGGCATCGTGAAGCTCAAAACTCAGGTCCATTGATGCATTTGATTCAAAGGCTCCTTGTGGGTCAATTTGGTAAAAAACGACGAATTGAAGTGCATTCTCGTCTGGAGTCAGGTCATAATTTACAGGACTACGACCCCAGTTGGTTATTCCCTTGAAATAGATTTGAGACACTATCAGTCAAGTGATTTAAATCGCTCTTAAAGTATTGCAAAATTCTTCATGGTCATTACCTTCAGCTTCAGTATCACTTCCTCTCCTAATTCCGATGCATGTTTGTTTCCATTGACATCGTATTGAATTTCAACATTTTCGTATCCGGTTATCAAAGGACCAGGAGGCTGAGTGCATGGGTAGTTTTCCCCAATATGGATAATCTTAATTTTACACGCCCGTGAATGAATGGATGGTTTTAGCACAAAGTTAAACGCTCCTCTTGATAGTGGAGGAAATTTCAAAATGTACTTCTCAAAAAGCCCTTCTCCTCTCTGGAAGGAGTTATTGCGCCCCCGAGTAGTCACAATGGGATAGGCGGCCAAGAAGGGAAGATTGTGGTTTCCTTGGGCTAGGAATAAAAGCTGACTTTACTAGGAACAGAATGAATCGGGACGACAAGATTAAATTTACCAAATGATGAATTCATGGAAGCATCGACGAGGTTGTAACTTTTCGAGGCTACCCAAACTGAGCTACTTTTTACAGTTAATCCTCCATTCACCCTGAATGTTGGGGAAGTTTCTTTCACGATTGTCGGAGATTCCCATACGATTCGAGCCACAAATTGGTTGTCGCCACTGATTGTATGTGGAACAGCATATGGGCATATTCTGTCTAATTTTAGTTTGGCCATATTATAAAAGGGTAAAGCTTCATCTGATTTCATATATTCAGCCTTTGGTTTGAAGTGGGAATGGTATACACATGGGAGTCCACGACCAATATTCATAATCTTCATAGTGCATATTCGAAGGGGATGATTAGAGTCGAGATCAGGAATGGCCTCCAAAACTAATCCCTCGACTCCTGAACCAGCTGTATATGAAGAAATAGAGTACCAAAATAACGAAATTTAACCAATAATTTAATATGGTGAACTTAAAAAAAAACTTATCGACATCGAGCAGCATTTAAAACTAGATGAAGTAAAGTTAATTTGAACTGCTGAAAGTGAAGCATTTAAATCAAAACGTCATTTCAGTGATTAACATAATTACATTTTCACCCACTGAATATGATACACGATAATCGCACAAGGAAGCGTTTAGTTTTATTCAGTTGAAAATTGTCAGCATGTCGTCGCAAAAGCTTGAAATATTCTTGAACTATAACTATGCATGAAATGCTTGAACCCTTTTCCTTTTCCTTATTTCTTGTTCATTTTTGATTGGTTCAGGTTTTAATTAGCTCTTTTAATTGGATTATCTTACACTCTGCAGTGACTTTTAACTCCATGGCAACTTGCCCGTGAATATGAACCTGGTTATCGAACCCAAAATCGTCAATTTCCACATGAACTTCAGAACTTTGATCATTACCCTGGAATCGAAAAAAAAATCCTGTAAATCCAAATTTGCGAATTTTTCACTGAATTCCAAAATCGATCTTACAGAGGCTTTCAAATCCATGGGAAGATCTATAGGCAATCCCCCAATTTTGGGATGCACAAACTCAATCGAATAAGACTCGTCTGTCGTTGGGTCCAGGGCGTATGCCAACTCCAAGCTGACCGTTGTGTCTTGGTCAGAAGGATTTTCCACCAAACCAAAGCTCACAATGACATTTTCATCTTGTCTTTGAAACACAGACCAAGGTGGTGAAAAATAAGCAATGGTTCCACCGTTGAAAATACGTGCTCCGACCGGTATAGCAGCTAAACACAAGAATCAATTTAAAAAAAGCAATCTGGTGTTCAATCTGATCAATCTCTCGCGCACTAATTTGTTTTGATTGCCAATTCAGCATAATTACATATTATTAGTACAATTAATACAACAACTGCCGTGTTGAAAAATGTGCAACATTTGCAACACTCAAAGACCCATGGTTGTTCCCACGGTTGTTTCAAAATATCCCTACAAGGCAATGAAAATACCATACCATTCACTTTGATCAACCCAGGACCCGTACTTCTTGGCAAAAAAAAAACTGCTTCCTTTTTTCTCTTCCAAAAAACGTGGAACGATTTCATCACAAAAACTAAGAATACCATTGTAATGGAGGAAACAATGCAGCATAGCAGTGGAGCAATAATGAAACTGATGATCAACGCATACTCATCGCATCGGATTGTACTGGTAAAAAATGTCTTGTCAAAAAGGAGCCTAGTAACTCGTTATGGATATTCTCGTTAGGACCAGGCAAAGGGTGAGGACCAGGATGTTGTCCTTTGGATCAACTTGTACCAGGCGTTACATTCCATTCGAACTTGATTTTGTACAGAGTCTCACGATTCAAAACGTGGAGTGTACACAGTCCTAAGAGACCTTGTCTATGTAGTAACTTCTTTCGCTTTTTATGCGAGTTTTATCAGTGTTTGGTATTTCTTTTTCATTTCATTCTAGAGCCATTTATTCTAACTTCAAAAATATGTTCTTGCAATGCACCAAAATTGCATTGGTTTGTCACAACGGTGTCCAAAAGTCCACATGTCTGAAACCTTCCCAACTCCATTTTTAATGTCTGAAATTGGTCGCTCTGATTTCGTTGATCTCTTGTCTTCTCCTTTTCCCCTTTTTCTCCTTCCTCATATGTAGAGGGTGACTAATTTTGAAACTGAAGTTGACATTTTAAACCTGTAATAACTTTGAAATGAGGCAAAAATCTTGATGTCCTTAAAATTTAAGACTGTTTTTTGATACAATAATTAACCACGCAAAGTGCTTTTTGGAATCACGCAACCTCTGAGGTCCACAGATAACAAAAATGAAAAAAAATCAATTGAATTCAAATTTCTCCAAAAAATGGGCGGGTGCGCGTCACTTTTTAGAAAATTACATTAAGCAATTAGGTCTTTTGGTGTAAAATACATCTTTCTGCTGTTGTCGCATCTATGTTTAATCTTTTCCTAAAGTTTGTCTATTTTTGAGAGCGTACACCTTGACTGAGGGCCGAAAGAGGGAAAGAACTATTTGGTGTTTGTTCAACAGTAAATGTTAGAGAATTGCCTATCATCAAGAACCTTTTTTCAAAAATTATAAGACCCAATTTAGATAAATTCAAATTGAAAAAAAAATCATTCAGCAACAGCTGAGTTATTTGACTTTGAATGGTCCATTTTTTACCTCAAAAAGGCGAAGAACGCTACAGTTATATGAAAAAACAAATTCCCAAAGATTTCACATAGCTTTTCAATATTTCAAAAATAAATCATTATTTTTGAGTTTTGGAACTTGTGTCAAAATAGCTCAAAATAAGAAAAAATATCACGTAAAATGCACTTAAACAAGATTTTTTGAAAGCATATTTCATAACTACTTAGAGTACGCTATGATGTGTGTTGTGCCAAAATTACAAATAAATATGTCTAACTGATTCATATTCAAAATTACAATTTCTAGAAGGACCATGTTCAAAATGGACTAAAATTGAAACTTAATGTTTATTAAGTAATATATTTTCTTATTTTGAGCTATTTTGACGTAAGTTCCAAACCTCAAAACAAATCATTTATTTTTGCGATATTAAAAAGCTATGTGAAATCTTTGGGAATTTGCTTTTTCATATAACTTTTCGACTTTTTGGGGTCAAAAATTCATAGTCAAATAACTCAGCTGTTGACGAATGATTTTTTATTCAATTTGAATTCATAAGGTAACTAAATAGTCTCTAAACATGGGTTAAAAAGAATTTTAAAATTGTTATCATTAATAGGTTTTTAGGTATATAACTTTTTCCCTGGACCTAAACTTATATAATACAATAAAAGTAAAGTTGTTCCCTAATAAATTGTTGGTCCAAAAAGTGCCATGATGTCTTTGGGTATTTTGATTCAAACCTAAAAAGCCATTCGGAACACCGTGAGATCTGATTTACAGCATGTCCCATAAAAAAATGCAAAACTTTTAAGAATAATTTTTGGATAGCAGTCATCATTATTTTTGCTGTCTTAATACTTGTGTGTCATCATTTGACTATTTATTCTGAGATGATGTGAGCAAAAAAGTGGTTTCCCATTTAAAAATATGAGATAAATATATGAAACGAGGTTGAGACTGTTTTGCTGCTTGCCCAAAAACTCGTAAAACAAAATCAAACAAAAATTGTGGGATGCCACCTGGCAACCCTTTACTGAATCCAACATTCACTCCTTGATGGACCACGTCCAAGGAAGCCGGGAAGTAGCCATCCACGGTCTGCTTTTGCACTCATGGCCAGCAGACCGGTGGGACAGAATGAGGCAAAGTCCCGCATTTGAGATCAATCCGGAAATTGGCCAAGGAAGCCGATATTTTGTAAACTACTCTGTAGAAATTGGTCAAATATGACTTGAACTGCTGGTCAAGTGCAACTGTTGCATAGTAGTTTTTTAAATAAGTATCAGAAATATTTCTGATTTTAAAGACTAAAACACTATTTTCAGTTGTGATTATAGAAATTTTGCTCTTAAACTCTTATACTTGAAGCCGTACTTACGTTGACCGTTATCCGATGCAGGTAACTCGACGTCTAATTTGCAATATGCAGACTTTTTGCAATTGACATCCACCATAAAGACGATGCCATCTCCTTTCGGTATTTGATCCTTAGAAACGTTATTGAACAATCTCACATTTGAGAGTGTGGGAGTAATTCCATTTGAAGCCGGGAGAGGCTCTTCCGAGATTATTCTCTCCTCTAACGTCGTCCAAACCTTTTGTTTCCCAATTTTCAAAACGAAAGATAACATCCTATTGGCCCCTGGCGGAAGTGAGTCAATATTCATCACATGAATCGGCACCAAAAAGACCACCTCGTTTGCATCATTGCTAACGTTTCGTTGAGCTAGTTAAATGAAAAGGAAGAAAGAAAAGGAATTGCTTGGAATTGCTTGGCATAATTGCTGGTACATAACATCTTACTGACCTTCACGATTAACCAAAAATGAATAGAAAAGACTCGCATTGTTTACTGTCAAAGCAGAGGGTGCCAAATTGTAGGTGTCTTGCCATCCATCATCAGGACTGCAAGCAAAGGCATTGCCCAACTGCTTTTGAACGTGACCAATGTGAAATACATCCTTGAAACGAACAAAAATCAGAAAAAGAAAATCATGGAAATGTCACAATTATGATTCCCAAACAAACAAAAAAAACCTTCTTCTTGCATTCTTGGTTTTCGCATTCCACAGACCACCCTTATGACTTGGATACTATGAAAAATGTGAGGATAAACTCACATCTCTCAACCTAGGCGGGCAACGAGAATCTTCCGAGTCTCATAATTTGAGTTTTGAAAATAAATTAAAAAAAAAAGATCATATCATCTTGATTTCAAACATGAGCGACTTCAAAAGTTATGTTTATGACTCGCTCTGATTTTTCAACGTTGACGCGTTGATCAGCACCATCTCTTGATAATTCTCTGAACCTCAACGCACAACAAACCCTTGATCAGTATTAGTTACATTACAGTATGCCTCCAAAAATGGTCAAATGCATCAAATTCATCAGAAACAAATTTGGAAAATCGGTGCACACAGACAAAAATACCGAATGTCAAGTGAACGGCCTTGTCAAAAAAAAATAATTCTTAATTATCCGGCTTTTTCCAAATACTTTGGCCTTTTGAAGAAAATATATTTTGGATATTTTGTCACTTTTTTGCAAATATTTTTCCGGGCCTTATTGATCACCACAAAACCTCCGGAGCCATTCGTTGTTGGTACCATTCCACTCATGGTCTCTGGACCTACGATATGTGTGGACTGTATATTCTTTTCTGAGTCACCCTTCCGTTCGCTATTCTTCTTTCCTTTGCTGAAAACGGTAATCTCCCTTTTTCTCACTCTTTATTCTCCTTTTCTCATTCCCCACTCCCCCTCTCATATCGCCTGGATTTATCACCTGGATTTCTCGCCTAGAGAGGACTCACCTTTTGTGGATTTTAGCGCAAGCTTCAAAATTTACCATTAGATGGCGCCAAAACAGGGGCAAAGTCATGGGAGAATAGAGCGTAGATATTTTTTAACTTGATGTGAACCTTAGTGGTTGAGACTAAAATGCCATTTTTCATCATATTTTCATCCTACTCGACCTTAGGAACAATGTCTATAAGAAAGAATATCGCCAAGTCATACTGTTTGATCCTAAATTAAGGCCAAAGATTGCATCAAAATGTGAAAGACTAGTTTCTGCCGCTAGATGTCATTGAATGTCATTACATTGGTACGTGGAACTGTTGTTCAAGATGTTCGGCTTCCTCTGGACAGGTCTCAATATTTTTCCATTGAAAGCCAAATTTTCTTTCTTTGCAAAGCTACTTGAAAACAAATTGATAGTTTTTCGTAGGGTTTCTGAGCAAAAAAAAGCTCAAAATTATTTATCAAGTATATGAATAAAAGAAATACTCTTCATGTTGGCAGACTTGTTTAAGAGAAAAATTCTCGTTAAATTTTCAGTTTCCCTGCACATAATCGTTTGTGCAGGGCTGGCATCAAGAGCACTTCTGTGTACTAGAGCGTCTCTACGTTGCATGTGGAACGAAAACTACCAGGGTAGCTGAATTAAGAAAGTAAGACAGAACATCAATTTGTGTTGTATGAGTTACTATTGATTTCAATTGTGGAGAAAAGTGATCTATTTGGATATGAAGAGTATTCACGAATGCAATCGTTGGAAGCATGGCATATTCTCATTATTAGGGCTAGGGAAAAAAAAATTACATTAAAAATATTTTTTTACATTTTTTGCCAATTTTACGTGAATATAACATTTTAATTTTATTTGACATTTTTTGGAAAATTTCAACATTTTCTTAACATTTTTTGTACTTTTTGCTCAAAAATGTCATCCCAAAACCGGTTCTGAGGGACCAATTAATCAAATGAAGGCTTGAAATTTCCCGCCAAAATTTCCCGCTAAAATTGTCATTGTTTAACGTCTCATTTTACGATGCCAATCAATTAAAATCTTTGGAGAGGGGAAAAAGTGCCCTTAAAGTTTCTTTTTGTTATTGTGAAGTTCACATCAGAAACTTTGTGACCCTTGTTTCCGTGATTATTTTACGTGGGCTAAATAGCTATGTGTAGAGTAAAGTATGTTTTAAGTTGGCACTGTTGCCATTACTTACTAAGACTTCAATATCTATTGCCTTTCAAAGGGTCTCATGAATGTGCTATCTGACTTATAACATAAACTGTTTTGACGTCTAGCTTATAAAAACACCCCGCTATGTGAAGTGCAACCTCCCGTTTTTTTAAGCTAGAGTTTTGACGGCATTATTTCCTTCAGATGTCTGGTCACACTGTCTTCTCAAGTCCTCCACGCATCTAGTCCCATTTCTCACACATTTCGTTGACTTTTTGCCCTAATTTTTAACATTTTTTTGCTCTTTTTCTTTATTGGTTGCGGATTTTCTACTACCGCTACAAGGAATGCGATTCCATGTAAACAAGGATTTCTCCCGACAGCTTCAATCCGACCCCCACCAAGATTCGAACCTACGCTGTCTGGGGAAGCACTTACACTCGGCACTTTCAAGAACGCGCTAGTACGCGTGGCCACTCCGGCTTCCTTATTTTTGATCTAAATTTCAACATTTTTTGCCCTTTTTGACCTTTATTTCAACATTTTTTGCCCTTTTTGCCCTTTATTTCAACATTTTTTGCCCTTTTTGCCCTTTATTTCAACATTTTTTGCCCTTTTTGCCCTTTATTTCAACATTTTTTGCCCTTTTTGCCCTTAATTTCAACATTTTTTTTCAAAACAATAGAGGTGCCATCTAGAGAACAAAAATGCTTGTTTTCTCTAATTGACCGGTCTCGTTAAAATAGTCTCTCCTGTCCGTCACTGAGCGGACAAGTTCGTCTCTACCCGGGTGAACGGCTTCTATTCGCCCGGTTTTCCAACGACCACATGGTTCAGGTGTCCGTACAAGAAGCCTCTCATCTCCTACCTTGAGGTTCTCCTTTCGAATCTTCCACTTGTTCCTGCCTAACATGTTGGGTAGGTTCTCTGAAGTCCAGCGTTCCAAACGTATGGGCCACGTTTGTTATCCAAGCCCGCACTACTTGGCTATCTGTCCAGAACAAACAACCTTGGAGTGCTAAACGTAAGTTCTTCTCCAAATGTTTCGCCATTCGAGCAACGAGGAGAGCTCCTTGGAGCTCTAATCTTGGAATGGTTAAGGGTCGTTTTGGCGATACTCTTGTTTTGGCTGTAATGAGTCGAACTTCTACTCTTCCGTCCGAGTCCTTTGTCCTCAGATAGGCAACTGCTCCGAATGCTTCCCCTGATGCATCGCAAAATACATAAAGCACTGAGGAACAGAAGTCATCCAATGGTGATAAACAGCGGGGAAATCTTACTTTGGTGAGACTCTCCAACTCGCTGAACCAACTCGTCCACCATATCTTCTCTTCATTTTCCAACAGATCGTCCCAATTGGCATTCTTAATAACCAGGCCTTTCATCATTATTTTCCCTGCAGTTACCACAGGAGCGCAAAGTCCCATTGGATCGTAAATTCCAGCCAGCTTGCTCAATAAGCCGCGACGTGTAAAAGTGATTGACTCATCCGTATCAACTTCAAAGATCATGACATCATCGTCCAAGCTCCATTTGAGACCCAACATGTTTTGGGTCATCGGTCCACTAGGATGCGTTTCTCTTTTCTGTCACCTCCTAAAGATTCTATAAAGAGAAGAGTTTGAAGTCCAGCCTCGCAAGTTAAAATTCCCGGCGGACAGGACTTGTTGGACATCTTTGGCTAATTTGAGTAGAGCTAACGGATCCGTCCCGCTATCCAAATAATCATCAACGTAGAATTGTTGTTTGATGGTTTGCTTTATCATCTCAGAGCAATGATTGTCCTCAGCGGTTCTCAAAAGAATTGATATTGCAACGCAGGGAGAGGGCGAGTCGCCAAACACCACACCTCGCATTTGAAAGACTTCCAAAGGGTCCGCAGGATTTGCTCTCAAAAAAAATTGCCTTATAGGCATACCTTTCTTGAGGCGACCAATTTGGTTCGGTTTCGCCGTGAATTTCTCTTCCATAATTCTCAGTGCAGAAAAGCTTGCCTAACTTTGAAGCAATATCGTCTGTCTCTTGGAGGAAATTCAGATTCAGCTCGACGATTTCTTCATTCTGAAACCCAACCCTCCCCCGACAGACCCATCCTAGTCTGGTACGCATGGCATAAGGTTCTCCTGGTCTTCCTCTGCGAATCTTCAATGGTTCAATGATATTGGCTGCATCAATGCCAAGGAGCAGTTGTACTTTCCCCGTGTTTTGAGACAATGGGAGTCCTTTAAGGTGGTCTCAAACTTCTCTCTTTGGTTCCCACTTATGACCACTCAGATTTCGCCATTGTGTTGTCTGAACTCGTAGGTTGAACGTTTATTGAGAGCCGGGAGAACCAACTTCAAGAACTATTTCTTTAGAATCAAACGTTGAAACGCCGGTCACTCCATAGAGCTAGATAAACCTGTCGGGATTTGCCTGACGTCAGCCCAATCTTATTAAGGACCTTGTGTTCAATGAATGAGGAATCTGACCCTTCATCCACAACAGCATTGATCTCAAGTTCACCATTTGGTCCAATCACTCGAATCGGGATCATGCCTAAAACTGTTGATCCTCTGCATGCAGACGTGTTTTGGGAGACATTAACATTTTGCCTCTGTTGCACTTCCGTATGAAGCAAAGGATGATGGGCATAATTGCAACCCTCCTTTTGACAAAGCCTTTTCCTGGTACAATCTCGATCAATCTCTCCCTTTTCCTAAGCATCCAAAGCAGAGACGCAGATCCTTAGCCTTAACAAACCTTCTACTGGGCAAGAGGGTGGTAAATCTGGGGCAATTCCAAATCTCATGCTCACCTTTGCAAATTTGACAAAGACGAGTCTGAGCAACATTGGTACTAGAAATGATCCGGCTTCGACTGGTTGTCGCTTCAGCTCAAGAGGGTCAATTCTACAACGATCTCGCATGGCGATCCGTAAGAGCAAATTCTTCAGTTCTTCCACTCTCTCCGAATTTCTTCCCCAGAAATGGCTCGATCCTGAATATAAAAATCCCACATGTTGAACGTTTCTTGTTCGAGCTTTCTCTCAAAAACGTTCTCAAGATGGCCCCAAGCACTATCACCGGCACGGACGTGCTCTTGAATGATTAATAACTGTCCTTGAAGTTTGAAGGTAAAGCTGGCTAGGCTCTTGTTGTCTCTTGCTTTCACCAGGGATAGTGATTCGATTGCCCTTAAGTGAGCCTGTTTTTCATCTCCAAACACTTGATGAAGCAATCTTAATGCTTGAATGTAGTGGGTCCCTGAATTCCCAAAACCTGCTAAGAGGTCCTTACAGCTAGGACTTAGAGAGGCCTTCAACAAACCCATCTTTTCTGGAACTGATTTGCCAGTATCATGGACTAATGCCTGGAACATATTGAACCATTCCGAGAACTGCACTACTTCGCCATTGAACTTCGGTATTTCAATCGGTAGGCGTAAGCGTGCTCCCCTAGAGATTGAAGAGTTGTGATCTACTATATGTGGGTTGGTCATCGGTAGACGAGGATGGAACAAATTCCTTCTGAATTTCCTCAGTTTCCATTAAGTCCTGAGCTCGGGAACTAAACTCCAAATTCTGCAATGTTTCCTCCACAGACAATTTCGCTGCTTGATTGATCCGAACCACCTGCTTGGCCTCGTCGGCTTTCAGGATGGCCTCCTCGTATTTCCTCAGAGCCTCACGAACTTGAGCGTCGGATTGATCTCTCCCCTTCAATTCCTTTCGGCCTCACGAAAGCAACTACTTCAGCCTGGCTTCTTCCAAAAACAGTAGTAGTCTCTCCTAATCTTTCACAGAGATGCTCTTCAATCTTGCCTACCAAATTGATAATGCGATCCTCTTCGTGCAGCAAATAATCGTTTGTCATTTGTTTCTTTATCAGATTCGATCTTGGTTCGAGAAATAGCTTCAATAGAAATAGCCTTCAATTCTTCTCCAGTGCGTTGAAGGTTGGAAATTTTCATTCGTAAGGCAGCTCGTGATACGCGATCTTCACTAACCACATCTTGATCCAAGATCTTGATCCGATGGGTGATATCGCCTTTCAGCGAAGCCATTCGCGTTCTCAAATCCTGCAAGCCAGCCATGATCCGGCTGGAAGGACCAAAAATGGACCTACGATATGTGTAGACTGTATATTCTTTTCTAAGTCACCCTTAAGTTCGCTATTCTTCTTTCCTTTGCTGAAAACGGTAATCTTCCCTTTTTTCTCACTCTTTATTCTCCTTTTCTCATTCCCCACTCATGATACAAAAATAGGTTTTTAACTGAGTACGGCCGATCATCCACGGTCTAATTCGTCAGTCCAGCCTCAAAGCAAGGAAGTGCTCAATTCCGTGTGACATGAACATGACATGACATTTCGGGAAACGCACGGCCCGACCATTAACCGCCGTAATGGCCGGCCTTGGTACCAATTCGCGTAGAAAAGCAACCCTCAGAGCAACAGATCGATTGACTGGTTGTGAAAATCTTATTGATACTGGTGCCGAGGTGTCTGTGTTTCCAGCTTCCAAAGATGATCGCCATGTTGATTCGAACTCCCAAATGCTGCCAATGGATCTGGAATCCGTGCTTGGAGTACAAAATTTATTAACCTGTGTCTCGGTGATCGAAAATATAGACAATCTCAAACAACCAAGCGGTGGATTTGAAGGGACGCCGTATGATTGATCTTGGTCTCAAGTACTGGTGCCAACTCCCGGATTTCTCTTTTTCCGGGCATTTGCGGCATTAAGACAGTTAGCTCGAGTTATTATCATCGTTTCTTGCCTGGGCTGGCAAATAAAATTAATCCTCTTCACAAAGTCTGTAGTGGAAAAGGCCAAGAAGTTAATTGGTCGAGCGACTGTCAAACTGCCTTTGAAAATGCGAAGAACGACCTTGTAAACGCAACTATGCTCCATCATCCTGATGGTAATTGCCCTCTTTCCATCTCAACAGATGCATCGGATTACGCTGTTGGCGGTTCATTGGATCAGTTCAAGAATGAGCCTTGAACCATTTTAGCATTTTTTAGTAAGAAATTAACTGTGGCAGAAAGAAAGTAGGCTGCGTTTGATCGTGAACTTTTGCATGACTTTTGGCAGTGTATCTTGGTATCTCAGTGTATATTGGTGTAACAGTTCCGGCATTATGTCGAAGGCAGATCTTTCACGATATACACCCATCATAAGCCTCTGTTAGGAGCAATGGCTAATTTAACAGACCACTCTCCTCGACAGGTGCGACATCTCTCCTTCATATCCGAATTTTCCACAAATATTCAGCACTGTGCTGGGCTGGGCAATGCAGTAGCAGATGCACTATCACGCCCACCTTTGTTGAATGCAATCATTTGTCAAGACGTGGATTATGGTCGTCCGGGTGAAGAGCAGGCTATTTCCGAAGAGATCCATGCTTATCGCACTTCCTTGACAAATATGGTGTTGGAGGATGTTCCATTTGGAGCAATCCAATTCTATGTGATGTGTCGACCGGCCGACCACGGCCGGTACTTCCCTCAACATGGACAAGGCGCTTATTTGATGCCATTCATAGCCTTTCCCACATGGGAGCACGACCTACCCTACGCGCCGTTCCAAAGAGATTTGTTTGGCATTCAATGACGAAAGACGTTCGGGCATGGTGCAAGGCGTGCCATGCTTGTCAGGCCTCAAAAGTGCATCGTCACGTCAGAACTCTTCTCCTGCATCGTTCACCACCCTGTCAAAGATTTGATTCTTTGCATGTCGACATTGTGGGACCTCTACTAGTGAGGGAAAGCGATATTAATTCACAATGATTGATAGGTTTACTAGATGGCCTGAAGCTATACCAATGGCAGATATGACCGCAGAATCATGTGCTCGTTCGCTATTGGATTTGCCGTTTAGGAGTGCCGGGAGATTTGACTTCGGATCGTGTTACCCAATTTACGTCTGCACTTTGGGCTTCTTTGAACACTTTGATGGGAATTTTAGCGAACAACACCACAGCTTACCGTCCACAAGCAAACGGCATGGTAGAACGACTTCACCGGACACTCAAAGCAGGTTTGATGGCGCGCTTGGATGCTCCCAGATGGATGAAATTCCAATCGTTTTGTTGGGTATTCGCACAGCTTGGCGGGAGGATTCAGATTGTTCCCCTGCTGGTCTAGTACATGGTGGCTCTCCACATTTACCTGGGGAGTTTTTCGAGTCCAGGCGTTCATCCATCATTCCTGAGGGATTTCTTCATAATCTTCAGGAGTTGTCATCTTGATGTCAGATGTCATCTCTACGTGCTCCTTCCGCTGTGCACCATTCAAAACCTATTTGCAGTCTTCCTAAGTCCCTTTTCAAATCAAAGTTTGTGTTTGTCGGACGAGGCCCACTAAGAGGATCCCTTCAACGACCTTATTCAGGACCTCATAAGGTCCTCGAACGCCATGAAAAGTATTTCGTTCTGGATGTCAACGGACATCAGGATTCCATAACCCTCGATCGTCTCAACGCGGATGTCGTCAACGTAACAATATACTCCATCCAGATCACGATAAACTCCATCCATGAACCGCTGAAAAGACTGAGCCGCTTTCTTCAACCCAAAATTGGGCGAACCCAATGAGCCCAAAAGGAGTGGGAATGGCAGTCAGCGGAATGGATTTCTGATCAAGCGGGATCTGGTGGAACACACGCATTAGTTTAATTTTACTAAAGATTGCAGCTCCTTGTAAGGACATGCAAAAGTCCTCAACATGTGGGAGAGGATAGCAATCAATCATTTTCGCAATTGCATTCAGCATACGGAAATCGCCACACGGGCGAGCCATCTGGTTTCTTCACCACTTGGAAGGGACTGGCCAACTCGCTACTTAAGGGCCAAAGGTGGGAGCGGATACCAAACATAAGTAACTTGTTCACTGAGGACTCTGTGATGTTCAATGTGGACCCAAAAAGCCGACGTGAAGGTGACTTTACACTGAGGACTCTGCAATGTCCAATGTGGACCCAAAAAGCCGACGTGAAGGTGACTTTAAAAGACCCGCATGTTTCTTGATTCGCGCATCAACACCAAGTATTCCCCAAGTATATTCTCGAGTTTTGGATTCATGATAAGGTTGATAAGTCATTGGATTGATAGTTTCATGGGTGAGAGGAAACAAAAGTTTAAGGTTTAAGGATCATTTAGTGGCATACATGTCTAGTCATGTGTTTCACAAGGTTCCATAACTCAGCTGCTGACGAATGCATTTTTGTTCCATTTGAATTCAACGGGTAAGTAAATGGTATCTGGCATAGGCGTAGGAGGCAGGGGGGCAGGGGGGGCAACTGCCCCCCCTGGCCTCCGGAGACTGCTAAAATTCGGGCAAATGAGTTGAGATATTCGGGCATTCGGGGAGGGGAAAAATGATATTACTTATATTGATAACACTGTTGTTGACGTATTTGGCAGGCGAAAAAGGGAAGGGACAAAATGTTCTTCCGACTTATCAGCAAAGCTATCAAATGTTTGTGAAATTCGGGCAAATTTGGTGTTGCCCCCCCAAATAAACCACACCTCCTACGCCTATGGTATCTGGATATAGATTAAATAGTTTATCAAAAGGTTTTTAGGTAAATACATTTTTCCCTAGATCTAAACCTAGGACAAACTAAAGAATAAACTGTAGAATAATGAAACTTTAGTTGTTCCCCAATGAATTTTGGGTCCAAACAATGCCAAGATGTCTTTGGGTATTTCGAGCCAAACCAAAAACGTTATTTGAATAACCGTGTAGAAATATTTCATATTTCTACATCGGTGAAGAAATATTTCATATTTCTACATCGGTGAAGAAATATTTCATATTTCTACATCGGTGAAGAAATATTTCATATTTCTACATCGGTGAAGAAATATTTCATATTTCTACATCGGTGAAGAAATATGAAGAAATATGAAATATTTCTACATCGGTGAAGAAATATGAAATATTTCTACATCGGTGAAGAAATATGAAATATTTCTTATTTTTTTTATTATTTATTATTAGACTCCCGTTAAGTTGATGGGCTGCTCCTTAATGTATGAAAAAGATAAAACATTTTGATGGCGGTAATTGATTTAACAAAAATTGCCTTCCTACATTGTAGCCAAGAGGTTGAAATATTTGCAATGTCACGTCAGCAACAGGTTCCACAATATTTGCACGGATGGTGAAGATGTATCCTTTCCCTTTTTGAAATGTTGTAGTGTTTAATCCAATAGGTCCAGATTGAAAATTTACTCGTAGATCGTAATCCTGAAGAAGAATATAACAGTTGAATTATTTCTCATTAGTAGTGTCTAGAATCGAATATATTTCACGTACTATTTCGTTAAGATTTTGATAGACTAAGCTATATTATACCATGAATACAAGGGTCATGAAAGCAAGAACCGGACTGACCTTTTAATTCAAAAATAATAAAAATATTAACAATAAATAACAATAATAATAACAGCAGTAAATAACAAGAATAATTTTGATTTACTCTTATAAGCTGAGCATAACACGACTAGGTATTTTTTCCCATTTACTAAACGAATCAACCAACCCGTCATGTTGACTTTTTAAGTGATTAGATGCATACAAAATAAACTGGATTTATTTTTTAAGACAACAAAACAAATGGGTGGATATATTTTGAAAGCAATTATGGTCCAAATTGTAGTCTAACCTCCTCAAGAGTGGGCACAGTGCTTTACAAAAGGATCTATTGATCACAACCTGTACATTGAAAGGTAAGCAATTCATCCGACGGTGATAAGAACAAGTTTTTTCTCACCAACAGAAATGAATTTTGGATAAACTCTTTTTGAGCTAATATTTTACCAATTCTTCCACCATTTAACTCCTACTTTGCTCTACCTCCGGACATTGCAAACGCCTGTGGCTGGCAATCTCCTCAATAATCCCAGAATGGTCCCAACGCTTGGTCATATGAACCTGGACTCAAACCTTGTCTTCGATCTTCAACTTGGGCAAGTCTTTGTGTTGTTCGAATTCTTTCTTGTTCATGACGACCTCGCTTTTCTCCATTTTCCATGCGTAGCATTGGCGGAATAACAGACCTCATTTGTCGACCAAACACGGTCTTAAACAATCAATGGGAGTGTTCTTCATCTCCAATATCTCCTTGTTGATTTCCGTCTCATCAAACCGACCCCCATTTTCTTTCTTAACCAAGTTTCTTCATTGCTGATTCAGCCAATCCGTTCGATCGTGCATTATGAGGAGATTATTGGAGCTAACTGTCTTCTGATCTAGGAGATGACTCATTTGCAGCACTACAGAAATCTAAAATACAGTAGGCGCTGTCACCATATCGTGGTAGCTCAGAGCTAGCACACTTCCAGTCTTCCAGTCCACAAGCTAGGGTTTGCGCCTCCATGAAGGATATTAGTAGAAACATTTTTGAGCAGGAATAGGTTGATTTCCATATTTATAGGTAAGATTAGGTTAAATCTAGTTAAGTGAAGTTAGGTTAGGTTAAGTTTGGTTAAGTTTAAGTTCACTTCAGGTAATCTATGCTCTCCCCTTTTGTCAATATCTATGACGGTATGATGTCATCTCCCAGATTGGAAGATAGTTAGGGGCCATATGAGGAGATAAGCACACGAAAATTCATACGAGGCAAGATTTGGACCCCCGTTGGACTCCACTCTCTCTGGAACGCCATAATCAATGAACCATCGTTCCACAGGTTTTATGACGTTACTCGAATTAGTGCGGGAATTTTTGAAGTCTTTTTTATTTTTTTGAAATTTTTTACCCATCCCGAGTATCGGTCAACATAAACTGTCTTGCCTGATTCAGAAAACAGATCCACACCGACGGATTGAAACGGTCTTTGAACACTGTCTTCTTTTACCGGGGTTTCTTGTAGTAAGCTTGGCAATAGTTTTTGACAAGGACCACAACCTTGAACCAATCTTTCGATGTCCTTATCAATTCCAGGCCAATGGGAGCGATTACCATATCATATTACAGAACTGCTGCCATTAGCAATCTAGGCTTGGCAAAAAAGTCTCAGTTTTCAAGGGTCAGATTTTCGAAAAATGTTACATATAAGACCAATGACATGGTTAATGTACGTTGAGAAGTATTGCAAAGTAAGACGGCGTAGGTTCGAATCCTGTTGGGGGTCGGATTGAAGCTGTCGGGAGAAATCCTTTTCAGT
>CM021323.1:9038623-9111324 GCA_010645155.1 Tigriopus japonicus
AATGGGATTCCCTGTAAAGAGACTTAATGATTAATATAGTTTATAAAATTACCGTTTATATGAAATTTGATCTACCAATGACTTACTGTTGGCAGATCTGTGCAACCCTTGAATTGTGGGTTGGTCAGGAATTGTATTCAAAAATTTGTCCAATCCTGCCTTAAATGCTGTGAGAGGATCAGCTCCTACATATTCCCGACGAAGGCAAATAGGCAACAAATTGAACAATGAAGGAGCCCGATAACGAAGAGAGGAGCACTTCATTGTTCGAATTAGTCTCGATTCCTTAGGATTTGGAGGTGCTCTCAGGGCGCACGTAAAACCTCTACGATCGCTACAACTGATCTCAAAGCCTGGGTTAGGACAGAGCCCATGAATGCTCTTGAAAACATACAGTATCAGATATCTTTCATACCTTCTCTGAGTACTGTACAGCCCTAACTTCTTGAGCCTCTCCCAATACGAGAGCTCCCTCATTCCTGTGATGTTCCAAGTGAAACATCTTTGGACCTGCTCGACCTTTTGCAAACCTGCCGAACTCATTGGAGGCCAAATGGGGGCAGCATATTCAAGATGCGGCTGAACAATCGACTTGTATAGAGTTAGCATCGTAATACTATCTCTGGACTTGAAAGTGCGATAGATCCATTCGCACGTTTGAAATGCCTTCCCCACTTTCAACTGGATATGCTCATCAAACTTTCCATCATCTTGGACGACAACTCCCAAATCCCTCATGGACGATACCTGCTCAATATCACAACCTCCACTGTCTTTGAGCGGAACATCTAATTTTGACGCCCCATACGTCATTGTGCGGAATTTCATCCCGTTCAATGCCATGTTACTCTCGCCAACCCAAGAGTAGATTTCTCCAAGTCCTCAACTAAACATTTTGAGTCCTGACCGTTCCTTCCACAAACTAATTTTGTGTCATCAGCATATGAAGAAATACTGGCTTTTGTTCTAATCTTCTGGAGAGGAGCAATAAAGAGAATAAACAAGAGCGGACCTAAAATTGAACCTTGCGGAACACCTGACTTGACACCAAACATGCCACTAAAAGATCCTTCAACTTTAACTATCTGCTTCCTTTCGCTCATAAAACTATCAATCCAAGTCAGGACCTTACCCTGGACCCCAAACTCTTTGAGTTGATCAAGCAAAAGACCATGATGTACCTTATCAAAGGCCTTGGCAAAGTCAAGATAGACTACATCAACTGACTCGTGACTTTCGAGCCCTTCAATGATTTGCTCAATATGATCAACCAATTGGGTTACTGTACTAAAATAAGCTCGAAACCCATGCTGTCCAGAAGGCATTAAATCATGGACTTCCAAATAATCTACAAGCTTGGACTTCATAATCTTTTCAAAAACTTTTGCAACGCTGGAGGTCAGAGAAATGGGCCTATAATTACTAGGGAGTGACTTATCTCCGCCCTTAAAAATTGGAACGACATGAGCTACTTTTAAAGAAGAGGAAAACTTGCCCTGATCTAAGATGGGACGCATCAAGTAGGAGAAAACTGGGGCAAGAATATGTGAGCATTTCATCAGAAACTGAGATGTCACACCATCAGGTCCAGGAGAACTCTAGAGCATTAAGCTCTTGATGGCCTCAAAAGCATCTTGATCTGTGACTATTAGATCCTCCAATCGATTATCCTGACTATCAATGTCAGTCTCATCAACAACATTGCCGCAGTCATGGCCTGCTCTGACTACCCTTTTTGGAATTGAAAATACACTTGAGAACTGATCTCCAAGCATATTGGCCATAACCTCACTATCATTGACGGTTTTACCGTCGACCTCAAAAGGTCCTACAGGATGCTTCATTTTTCTCTTTGTATTTGCAAACGAGAAAAACGCCTTTGGATTAGTCTTAACCTCCTGGATCACTCTACTTTCCTTCTCTAACTGATCGGAATCAATGGAGGCCCTAATCTTTGATTGGACCACATCCAATTTGCTTTGGAGGCTGGCTGCAACAAATGGATTTGAAGTACGTCGAAGTCTATTCGAAAGCTGACAACTCCGTTTGAACATCTTCTTCCTAACCTTTGGAATTCTAGACAATGGCCTACCTTTTGCCACTATTTCTGGAATACCAATCGATAAACAAACCTCGTCAAAAAGTGAAATTAGCTTATTGATAGCTTTATCTATTGAGGGTTCCTGCTTTAGAATGAAAATCAAGTCCAACTCGCCTAATCTTTCAACAATAATGGGCCAGTGTTCATCTTTGAACTTAAACCTGGCCACGCCCACCTTTTGAGCACGTTTAACTCTAGAGCTCGCCGGCTTTTGAGTAATGGTCGACCCTATCTCAAGAATGTGATGATCGGAAAGGCTACATGGGGCAACATGGACATACTGGATCAGATCAGGGTCGTTGGAAAAAACTAAGTCTAAAACACTCTCTGCTCTGGTTGCAACACCAACGTGTCGAGAGAGATTACGCAAGATCGCAAACTCTTCTAATTTTTCGAAAGACAGCGATGCTGTTTTCGAAATGGGAATGTATCCATCCGGATTAGCTTCCCACTCAACAATGCTAGCCGGAAAATTGAAGTCGCCAACTACAAAGAGTCGAGAACAAACCTCTCGATCTAGCTCCTTTCGTGTAAATTCGAGTGCCGAAAGAAATGAGGATGACCTACAAGAAGGTGGCCGATACATTTTTACTATTGTAAGATCAAGAGCCTTGACGTGGCAAATCAAAACTTCTACTTCTCCATTAGACTTATGAACATGACTAAAATGTAAGTCTTTCCTGACATAGACATACGCCCCCATGTGGGAAAATGGGATTCTCAGGGCGTACTCTATCACATCGAACTAGCCTAAAACCAGCTATTGCTACTTCTTCGTCTAAAACTCCTGAACTTTTAAGTTATTAATTTTTGATATTTAATTATTGATACATATGAAGGTGTTGTTGAGGCCATCAAGAGCTTAAATCTCTCGAGTTCTCCTAGACCCGATAGTGTGACATCTCAGTTTCTGATGAAATGCTCACAGATTCTTGCCCCTGTTTTCTCCTACTTGATGCGCGGCATCTTGGATTCTGGAAGTTTCCCTCCTCATTGAAAGTAGCTCATGTTGTTCCAATTTTAAGGGTGGAAGTAAGTCTCATCCTAGTAATAACAGGCCCAGTTCACTAACCTCCAGTATGGCAAAGGCTTGTGCTTTTTTTTGAGATGATGAAGTCCAAGCTTGTAGATTATTTGGAAGTCCATGAAATAATTCCTTGTTGACAGGGCTTGAAAATCATGTGTCAGTTGATGTAGTCTATCTTGTAAAATTCATCTTGATGCCTCCTAAGACAAAATTCGGTCGAATCTGTACTGGAAATGGGGTTAACGTTCAAGTTTGTCGTATAAATGAGAAGACAGGTCAGAGGAAACAAAATTAAAAAAAAAATGCGAGCTAAGACTCCATACAAGGAGGAGACGTGGTGTAGTGGTTAGCGCATTTTCCTGCAGTGAGAGAGGTCCCAGGTTCGAATCTCCTCCCAGACCTTTTTCAAGGAAACTTCTAGTCGTTAATCCACACCCATAGAAGGACAACCATTCTGATGTCGGATATGAGATTGCTTATCGCAAAAAAATGGGACGAAGTGATGGCTGGCTTCGCTGGCTGGGCGAGGCTCAACCCTCCCGGCCCTAACACCAATTTTTTGCATTTCCTTTTCCTTATTTGTTCGTCGGGAAAAGTTTAATTGACCAATTCGTGCCTCATCAACTAATTTTGATTTAAATTGAACTTTTCTACATTAATGGAGGGAGCAAAGCTGAGTCATAAAAGTATAGAAGGAATCCTTATCTCTTACATAAAGAAGCGTCGAAAGCCAAAGAAAGACAGTGAGCAACCTTATCATAGGGTATTCAGGAGTTGGAACTTCCTTCCTGGTACACAATATTCTTAAAAAAGGCTCGATAATCTAGACTACGCCAAACAATATGGACAAATTTGTGACTTTTGCCACAATTGCCTTGTACCTATTGACAAATAATCACTTGGCGTCTGGTACCTACACGGATCATAAAGTGCGCTTCAAAAGCAAATCCGACCAAGAACGATATGAAGAGTTCTTTTTCAAGGTCGTCAGTGTGGGTCAGAAACATTTGACCTTGCCACAAATTCTTCGGCCCACAGTCCTTGAAGATGGCATGGTAATGCCTGCCGACACGCCCAGAGAACATTTAGACGTGTACTATCACAATCCTACCAAAAAAGTGTTAATTGGCATTCTCGTTGAGAATTACTCAAAGTACCGCTTGGAAGACCCACGAACCTCGGGATTACATACCTGTAGAGCAAACACTGAGGTAGTTTGACACAAAAGATTACCTAGGGCCAATATTTGGTTGTGATTATTTTTTTTTGTTTCTTTAGAGAAACCAGCTTTTGAGTATAGAACCTGGTCATTCCGAGTATCTTGTGGTTGATAATGATGGAACTTTGCATCGAGGAGTATGTGGATCTATATCTTGGCAAATTTTTCACGAGAACGGATCTCCTGTATTAGACAATGATTTAGGATCTAGATTTACCATCACGTATGATGTTCGCTATGGGTAAGAATCATTATGAACATGTGAATCATGGTCTACCTAATATTTCAAGTTCGACGTCTGTCTTTAAGTCTAGTGTTTAGCGGATCCATCGGCAAACCACTTGAGGAAGTATTTAAAGTAAATCTTTCCCAAAGTAGCTTTTGGATTTTTCTTGGTTTAGTCAAAACTAACTCTTTAAAGAAAAGAATATCAGTCAAATATTCTTGATTTAAACTGTCAAATGCTTGAGTTCAAAAAAATTGTGCGTGGTAAGGAATAACCAATTTTCCCTGTTATTCGATAAACCGCACAAACAACGCAAACAATTAAGTCAAAAGTTAAAGTCCACATTTGGCGGTTTTCTACGGAAAATGTTGCCTACTTGTTGCAATTTAAATCAATTGTTACGACTTTTAGGCCATTTTAGGCCATAAAGCAATGAAAACGTCATGTTTATGAATTCAAAAGAATTTTATTTTGGAAAACAAAAAACAACAGATAAATAAAAAAAAGATTTCCAAATTTCTCAGTGAAAGATGCCAGCAAAATGTACCTATTGTCACAGTAGCTTCAATTTTGTGTGAACCAGTAACTTGGCAAAATGTGCTTAAATTTGTTTTGATTGTATTAAATTTTCATGTAAAATGATTCTGATTTCATGCAAACGATAAAGGTTACTTGATTTTTTTTCAAGAAAAGTAATTTTGAAGTCGCATGGAAAGTACAGAATTTCCCTATGATTTTCTAATTTCTATGGTTCTAATTTCTATGAAAATAGTCCTGATTTTGAGTTTTGTACTGAAAGTCGAAACCATTAGTAACATCTATCTTTGCAATTAAGAGAAAAAAAAAATTGTGTTTTGATGATTTTGAGTAGAGGTTACAAGAACTCATTTTTCTTTTCTTTCTGAGTTGACAAAAATAAGATGGGAAACTGTTAGCTTTTAGAGTTTGTTTTTCAGAGGAACATGCGGTCAGTGCGGGAAAGGACGTGAAAATAGTTTCTCCATGAGCGTCATGCGAACTCCTCTCAACGCAACCTATCATTGGGCCAAACCCGAGGCCATGGACAACCTCTATAATCTTTATCACAAAGGCAATGGAGCCGTTCATCAATCTGGAGGAGAACCCAAATTGGGTCTCTTTGACAATGGAAGATATCTAACTCGGGGTCAAATGGAATGTGGGTGCAAGCCTTTGCTGGTGGTTCAATTCATGCCTGGACCTGATTGGAGGAAAATGGTGTGGACTAAAAACGATCAAGTGTTTAAAGGTAAAGGTGTCCTTGCCCATGAAGACGAACCCAGTAAACGTATTTTGCCCGATTTTCCAGCAATGGGTTTGTCGAATTCTTCACGAGGAAATCTGAGTACAGGAACGGGAATTCCCTTTCTAGTTATCGTGGTAGGATCAGCTTGTGCCTCATTTCTGGTTTTGGTGTTAGGCTTTTGTGGAATTCGCAAGTGTAAAGAGGCCAGGAATCCCAGATATGACAGTGCTCCAATCAATTAAAAGATCCTTCAAACACTGGATGCCCAAATAAAGAGAGATATGATATAGCGTATTTCGTGTGTATTTAATCATAGAAGCCGTAAGGACAGCAAGATCGATGAAAAAGTTAAGTATAATAACGGTGGACAACCAAACAAAACCATGGATCATAACAATGACAACAACAAATTTGTTGAAGAGGTCATAAAGCAGAAAGAATTTGCAACAGAGGCACAACATCAAGGCCTCCTCAGGGAGTTTTCGGCTCATCTTTGGCACATCCCTCCACGGGTGACGCAATCAGAACTCGAGAGCTTGAATCACGGAGGTACTTCTTCTATCACGGACAAATTTGTAAATCTCAATTCAGATGCTATCACTCCGGATAGGTGCATTGGGATTACTTTCAGCAATAGCCACGGGCTTGGCCTCGTCTTTATCTGACTTGAGTTTGACAACAGCGTCGCTTTTGAAGCTGCCCTGGTGCTTCAATGAATTGCTGGCGGGTTCGCTCTTGGAGAAAAGCGAAGATACGCGTTTGGCCAAGCTGGACACGACCTTTTTCTTGGTGCGCTCCTCCTCCTCGATCTTCAGAAGAACCGGGTCATATACGGAGAGGATCTTGCTCTTATGCAAGGTGGGATCATCCGGAACCCGGGCTAAAAAGCTGACAAACTCGCTACTCGTCTCATAATTCGGATTAATGAGCTTTTTTGAGAACTTGTTCACGCCCCAGAGCATGACTAGAACTCTCAAAGGGAACATATAGAAGACTATAGCTGAGAACACCAGGAAAGCCACGGCCGTCCACGAGAAGTAGGGCACGGAGAAATTCATAAGGTTCTTTAGTCGCTCGGCTGACGAAGCCAGAAGACCCAGGTTGTTTTGAACAAAGGCTGAGACTTCTTGCACGGTTTTCAATTTCTCAGCGATCGTTTTATTGCCTTCTTTCTCGTCATCCGATTCGGCATCCTCGGTGGTTTGAGAGCTTAGGGCGTCTCGGGAATCGAACCACTCTTCAAGCATGGCATCATCGGCATAGATGGGATAAGCGAACACAAACACCAGAATCATAATGGGCAAAAGGTACGGCTCGAAGAAGTAGGCCATGCACTCAAAGAACAAGAAAGCCTTGACACTCCGCCAAGGATTCTCCCACTCAAAGCAACTGGTCAGGAAATCGTTGACCCGCTCACAGAAATTAAGCACCTTCCGCAATCGTTGCACATTGGCCACGAACAACAGCCGACTGAATGGATCTTGAGGTGTTACCTCGTGGTCTTCAATGGCCTTCACGGCCGCCCTGACCTTATTCCATTGGATTTCAAACCGCAAAGTCACTCGGGGGTGATTGCCCCGAGCTCTTTTGTCGAATTTTTTGTCCTTGAGCGCAAACACTTGCTCCAAAGGACTCCGCGGGATCTTCAGCAGTGGGATAACTACCCCGCCCAAGTATTCCGGGTCATGAAATCGGTCGCGATCATAGATCCGCACATACAGCATATCACTAATGTCCGTAATATTAAAAAAGTACTCCTCATTCCACTCCGGATTGAGCGTCTTTGGAATGGTTTTCGACTCGTACTTGGTCCCTTGACCCAACCGAATCACGGCAAACGGATCGCTTTTCCCGCCAAAATCCGCCGCATACAATCCCTCAGCCCGAACCAACCGCACCCGCAACTGTCCCACATCCTTTAAATTGTCCAAGGTGCGTCGGAGCTCAAAACTCTGGGCATCTCGCGGTACGGCCAAATTAATGGGTCCGACCACGCCATTTGAGCAACTCCCACTCCGACTCCGCGAACCCAAAGCGCTGGTCTGACTCCGGAAGGACGGACTTCGACTGGGCGTGCCACTATTCGAAGGTGGCATGATGGCATCCTCTTCGTCGTCATCGTCGACGTCGCTGATGGGCTCGGCATCGTGATCATTGGACGTGGAGGACTTGCGCTCGCTTTGACGCTTGAATTTGCGGATAAACAATGGCGAATTCTTGATCATCTTGGAGCCGACTCGCCGAAGAGAGGACCGGGGATGGGATTGGGCCGATGGGCGTGACGCCGATGAACCCAAAGGAGAAGACGAGGAGGGAGCGGGAGGCGTCTGACTGAGTGGGTGATGAGGCTGATGATGCATTCAAGACGCGGCTGAACAGCGGATGGGGGAGAGTGATAAGCAATGGAAGATCGAACGAGCACACACTTGTGTTTACCGTCACATTTCGTGGGGATTGAAGTAAGTCGGATAAATTAACAAACAAGGCGAGAGTGGATTTGGGAGCAACTCGATTTGACTCCGTCATGGATTTGTAGAGGGCGCACCAGTGGTATGTATCACTTGTCACTCCTCACTGAATATATTAGGGTATTTGTTAGTCGTAGTTGTTCAGGACTTAGCTCTCTTCAGAACATACCCTACGACGAAAGTACGTGAAAACGAGCTGGATGGATAAAAACGAGGAAACAACTGCTAGCTTCGAAGAGTGTGTGGAACGATGTGGAACGACTTTTATGTGGATCAGCGATGCCGAATCCGACCTAGGAACATGCGAAAGATTTAGCCAAAATCAAAGTGTTTCAGGAGAGGAGTCCGCGAAATTGCGAGTTGATACGATTTGACCTCCGAGACTTTTTGGGAGCGTGGATTGAAATACTTGGGAGTGAAGCGAGTTGGGGGGATGTTTAGTAAATGGCTCAAAATGGTCGGGCAGGATCGCGTGCCTGATCCCTTTTTTCCCTTTTCGTTGTTTGCTCTATGTTATGGTGGTCACAGAGTTGGAACAGAGAACTTTCTGGATCCGGACGGTTTCATGATGATGATGTTGTAGTCCGTTTCATGGCGATTGATATCCTTGAAAGTGCATACGTTGCATAGACTCATTTCGAAGTCATGATCTTGTAATTGAGGATTTATAATTCATCTAAAATTAGTTGGAAGTCCTTATATTTATCTATTTTTGTCTTTCAAATCCAAATTATTTCCTCCCCTTTTGATTTCTGTCCAAAAGCTACAAATTATTTGGTCCATCAGACATCTTCCGGCATTATTCTTATCACGAACAATGCTGAACTGAATTGATTGTTGTGTAAACCACGGTCAAATAACATTATCTTGGCTTGAAATATTAGTCAACACAAATACAAACACACGTTCAAACAACGTTTCCAAAACCTGAGAGATTTTCTATCTTCATGAGATTTAAATCTCATGTTTGGAAAGGATGAGTAGAGAGTAAATTATTGTTACTACTCCAAATTCGTAATTTTTAATTCCATGACAAAAAAATTGCAATGGATCTATCTAGGAAAAAAGTGATGAGGGACAACAAATTGAGCTATTGATCGTACCCTAATGGTTGGAAAAAATAGAAGAATTCCTATTGCCTCAAGATCTTGCGCCTCTCTTCTAATGGAACCATCATTTCCTTATTCAGAAGGGTTCTTTGTCAAGGTCGCCGTTTAGAAAGGAAATACTCATTGTTAAAGAACCTTTTTCATTCCTGGTAAAACCAACACCTTTCTTTAAGTGCTTTATTCAACACTCAAGCGACAATGGATAGCTAAATTACAAAGGTCAGCAGTAGGCACGTTTTCAATGGCTGAAAGTCTAAGTTCCACCAGGCCATACAATCTAGGATCAAAAAACCGGATGTCCATGGAACGTGGACAAGCGCTTTCTAGAGTACTACAAAGTGAATTGCGACGAAATATGTTGTACTGTAGATGTAGGTGCGTCATGTCGTTCCATTTAGGGGGAGGGGGGTCTTCTGACGAAATATTTCGTTTTCGATGGTCAAATACTTACAAAATAATTGAAAAAAAGACATCCACGCCACAATTAGAGTCTGACTTTTTTACCTAAATCCAAAAGATCGAGTTTGGCTCCTTAAAATGCGACACACACATTACACTCGGTCCCCTGACATCAGTTCATCCAACAAGGATGTGAGGTATTATCAAGATTGAACAACAAGATTTTTTTTTTATTGAGCAAAAGATCTGACAAGAAATGGACAAATAACATGAACGTACACAAAGGTCACGGAGAAAACAGGGCATGCACGTCATGTAATGAAGATCGAGCGGGAACCGACTTTATTTTGGACACAAGATGTTGTAAATGAACGGTGTTTTCATGCTTCCACTCACAAATTCGTGCATGTCGATGAGACCATTCCCGTCTTCGTCCAAAGTCTGCATCACATCGTTGGTGAGCATGGTCATTTGTGTGGCATCGATCTTCACATCAGACATATCGAAGAGCGTTTGAAACATGTGGACCAACTCTTCCGTCTCGATATTACCCGAGCAATCCTGAATTAGAATGACATTATTGGTTGAAATGTGAAGGTGCAAGCAAGGATTTTTGCAAATATGTAATTACAAATGTTTTGGTAAGTGTGGAGTGGTTCAGATAAGTCTGAACAAAGTTCGCATTCAAAAATGCTTGTTGATCAGAAACAAAAGTTAGTCTTGGTGCAAAAGTTTCCAAGGTGTTTTGAAAAGCTTTGGAACAACAAGTGCTGACTTGAAAACAAAAGCAAGTCAAGTCATCAGTAGAGAGCGGAAAAGTAAATTTCATTTCAACTAAAATTTTGAATTCCCAACTATTTTCTCATTTTTTGAGCATTTCTAACTATTTCGTGGTTTTGACCAATTTTTTGCATTTTTCTGGCAATTAGCATTTTTGGGAGGAGGGGGGATATTTTGCTTTCTTCAACTTTTCCTAATTTTTTAACTTTTTCAAACTTTTTATGACTTTTAGGAAAAAACTTAAAATGCCCTTACCTTTTAGATAGTTGAGTTTTTCCATATTCAAAATTGAATTCTTGCTATTTTCTATTTTGTCTGTTGTAAAAGCCTTTATTTAACAACATTCCTTTCTTCACAAAACAATCCCTTAAAATGGGCCCAAGATGTTAAAAATGCGCCGCAAAATTGTGAATTTGCACAAACTTTAACTTTTCCCCGACTATTTTGGCATTTTTCAACTATTTTAGCAATTATTCTGTCGTAAAAAGCTAGTTAAATGGTTACCTTTTGTGCCATTTTTTGTTATCATAAACTAAAAATCAGCTCCCTGGTCATCAGGTTAAAAAAAGTGGGTCTTGAATTTCAACCTCTGACCTTTGTCTAGATTTTATCAAATTTGCGTCGAGGAAAAGGTTCAAAAGGAATGGGCTTTGGAAAATGAAATCAAAGGAGACAAAAATGCGGTATTTTGGGCAAGGCCTTTCCATGTTTTCAAATAGAAGGAGGTTAAAGGTCGTTTGCACTCCTGTATCATCACCTCCACCTGTGAAATGTGTGATAAGGTGATCACTGATCAATCACTGCAATTGGCGAAAACTTTTTGGCTCTTTAGAAGCTCAATAAAGTTTAGACTTCTTGCTTTCCCCATTTCCATTTTATTTCGGCCATCCTCTCACCTATATGAATCAAGTAGGACTTGATTTTGGCAAGTTCCAATTAGTGACCTGAACTCAGAAATATTTTTTCGCAAAGAGTAAATGCATTCCATCATTCTTGGAACTGACGTTTAAGAAATATGTAGTATAACGCAATGAACATCTGAAGTTATTCATGACATAACGTTACTCTACCTTATCATACATCTTGAAAATCCATTGCAATTTGTCTTCAGGTGTTTCAAGTTGTGTGGAGTTAACAGCCATCATGTACTCGACAAAATCCAAATCTCCAGACTTGTTTTCATCAAAGACCTACAAGTAGGAAACGAACGTCTTTGAAAAAGGGCATTTTCCGCATTACTTACATTTCCCACTCCGAATGGAACCTTGCCCTTTAAAAATGTAATTCCAATCTCGGAATAGTGGAACGAACACCTGAAACCAAGCCCCTGTCGCAATGGATCAAACATTCTCTTTTGAGTGTGGAGTCTCAAATCCACTTGGACTCCAAACACAGAGCTTGTTCATGCGAAGATTTTTCTTTTACTTGCTATAACATACTCTGTCCCCTTCGTTGAACGAGGTAAAGGTTTTGAAATTACCTGAATGGCTTGAAAGAACAACCAAGGTCTCTGACTAACCTTGAAAATGGCATCAGCAATGGATTGGGCCTCCTCGCCCAATGCTTCTCCAGATAATTCAATGAAGCGCTCTTTGGTCAGCTTTTGACTGGGCACATCTACCACAAACTGCTTGTAACGCTCTCGAATCTCCTTCTCAGGCATGGTGGACTTGACACTCAATATGGCGATGTGCTCCTCCAGTTTCTTATCCACAATCGCCTCAACAGCCTGAATGGATCCCGGGGCCTTGCGCCCCGCCACATTCTTGGCATTTTTCACGGGCTTTTTTCTCCTCGTGGACTGATTGGACGCGTTTCGGGAACTCAGTTTATTGGACATGGGCTTGAATTCCTTCTGTAAGAAAAGAACGTGGATGTGGTACAAAAGAGAACCGTCGCCTTTCCCAGACTCGTGTCTACTGAACCCTTTTCCTCTTTGTTCATGGAGCCCTGTTCCAAAATTAGAGCGGCTCCTGGATATACTACGTACCCAAGCATTAGATCCCAATTTCGTTGTGAGATCGATTTATAATCAATGGTATGATGCACTTTTTTTTACTTACTTTGGCGAACTTTTCTTCGCGGACAGTTTGATCCCTTGGGACACGTTGTGCAGGTAGATATCTTTCAAAGCGCGGACGATGGCATGACCATAAAAACGATGACTACCTACACAGCTAAAGGATGTATATTGGAAGTACATCTTCATTTATGGCATGGCTCTGTTAGCGTAAAGTCAATCGTGACTTGGACTAGGTGTCAAGAGTACAACAATACTGGAGTCAAGTTCCGTTCGCCTTTTTTGGACCATTGAGCCTTGTTCAATTACCCTCATAAACCCAGATACTGAATGCGGGAATTGACCAACTCCAAAACGTTGGCATGTGACTTGCTTGTTGGATCTACTGAACATAATGTATCACTTATCATAGTACGTCCATTTGCGAATATTCGTTTTGGCATCGCAAGTTGCCAAGGCGTGAGGTTGCCTTCTTAACTCGTTAGTCGTTATCTCTCCAAACACAATAATTTGGTCTTGGTCGATTGAAAAGAAACCTAGCTCCACATGAACTCCAAAGAACCTGCCAGGACGCTACCTCCAAAGTTATTGGCCCGTTTTGAATGAAGAGTAAGAATTTGCTTGAATGGAAAAAAACGTTTTTTCCATGTAATATTGTATTGTATTATAATTGTAAATAAGCCTGTGGCTTTTTGGGAGCTCGCGTAATTAGAAAAATGGTAATTCAAATATGTTATGCTACTTCATTGTTATCAATAGAAATCCATATGAATCAAGATTTTAATTGAAAAGATATCTCTCAAAGTCAGAAACATGTCAATTTTTGGGGTTAACTGTATTCAACGTTGTTCATGAGCGCCTGGTAACAAAACCAAGCCACAATGAAATGTCGGTTTCTTACTAGTGCAAGGGTTTCTGTGTACATTCATTTGTCTTTGAAACCCCATCAACTCCCATGGATATTGACCCAGTCTTGTGACTTGACAATTTCGTTGGTCTTAGCTTGGCTTCACGTAGATGAGGGAGTTGGGAGTACGGATGGTTCATTTTAGGCCAATATTGATTAGTTTCAAAACCTTCTCCAACGGTAGAGAGCAAGTAAACTAGTCTACGTAGTTGCAATGTTTTGCCTTTTATTGAGTCCAAAGAGAGGAAATAAAAAATGGTTTCGTGAAAGTTTGCCACAAACTCTTTTTGTCGACGTTAAAACTTGATTCTTTTTTGACATCCAAATTTAACAATACTGCCATACTGGCCCAAATCTGCTAATCCAGGGGGAGAACGAGACAAAATATACGTTTGATATTCTAAATTAAATATTCGCGAGTGAGTTCGAAATTGTACTGGATTTTTCTTAGTAGAGGAACTGCTTCCTTGTTATGGTATGATCTAAAGAGAATGAGAATATCGATGAAGGATATATGCTGCATGAAAAAAACGGATTTGAATCTATAGAAGACTAGTTGACTAGATGAGTATATTGACATAGATGACGAGAAGAATGAATTACTCCTCATGAAAGCATATCATGACAGTTCTCGCAAATGCTTTTTTATATTCACAGCTTGGAGCTCACCTATGCTTTGGGGCTAAAATTCCAATTTTATCAAAATGATTCACCTAAAGATTGCTTGTGTTTCTCTCTCAGAATCCTTGAAAAAGTCATCCAATAATGACTTGGGACGTAAAAGTCCGGATGAAAACATTGGCGTAATAGAACAGTGGCGTGATTTCCATATACAGTACTTAAGACGCGTTTTTCTCTTGCTTTGTTCCTTTTTTTTGTCGCATAATTCTTGAAAATTCTGGTTTTCAAATCATGAAAAGGTAATCCTGTTGAATTGGGGTGCTTGATTTTGTCTTTTTCATCAAGAAAACATTTTCCCTCTTCACACCAAAAAAATATGCTGTTTTATCACCGAATGTGTTCAGAAGTCCAGTATTTCCAATTAGTAAGATTGAGCAATGACGTATTCAAGTAGGTTTCAATTGGCTTGAAATGAAAAACACAAGTTGGAAAAAGATTGCTTTTTTTCACAAACAAATACAAGCCATAATTCTTATTTTTAAAGGCGTTTGCATTTCGTAATCTCAAGTTTTCGAGATGTGTTTGCCCCTGTCTTTTCGAAAGTAAGGTGAGAGGGGGTAGAAAAAGGAAAACTAATCTCCAACAGAAAGAAACCGGAGGAAAAATTGATACATTAAGAGACATTTGATAAATAACAATATTACATCGTGCAATATTTTGTTCAGGATATTGCCACGTTGCAAAATAGTCTGTCATGGATAGATGTTAGTCAGTTTGTCACTGGAGGGATAATCTACGGTAGTTATGATGAAGACGGCTAACAACGGTCCCATTTATAACACAATTGGGACACAAGATAATAACAAGGTGTAAATTTACAATCACTTTTTGACCACTGGTTCTACTTTATTGTCCCTCGCCATTTGAGTTTCAGGTGGAGGTGTGTGCTTTCGTTCCAAACCGATACCGTCTCTATTTTTAGCTCATGAAAAAGACTGCATTGAAAATCCGTGCTCATTGTTTTCTATCATTAAAGACTTACTTATTCCTCACTCTCATTTTCTGTGATTTACACATAATAGGTGAGGCTCGTTGAAAGTTGAAATAAAGTGCGAAGAGAAGTTGAAGACCTCTAGTTTGTGAGTAACCAAAGTCATCTCTGCTGTTGAAATCTTATTTCCAACAAAGTCTCTTCGCCGAAGACCAAGGTTGTTGCGTGGTTCCTCGATTTCCAAAGGGTTAATTATGAAACTTTTCTTTTGCAAAGTCCATGGTTTCGGGTGAACTGGGAGCAGCAACAAATTGTACTAGATTCCACAAAGCACGATACATCGATTTGAATAAACCATTGAAAATCAAGCTATTTTCGTTCTTCAGAAAATGTAGCCGTTTCTTCTCATTAGAAAATACTTGATTGGAAAGATGGAAAGTTGGCTTGAGATAGTCAGAGAAGGGACGTAAAACGTTAACAAACGCCGTAGAGCGGCAACTTTAGTTTTGAGCTTGGGTTCAAATAGATACCTTTTAGAACGTATATCATTTCACACAGATTTGTAAACAATCTTTTCCGTATTACCTCTTTCTTTGGCTCGAATCGCCTGTTCCTGGCCAAGGATCCAGATTTTTCGTTCATTTTGCGAAGTCTGAAACAAAACAGAAAATTTTACATGAGCCATATAAAGAACAATGAATGCAAAAAAAGTTATGAATATTAGAATTGCTTCCTTATTTTTTATGCCATTTTCGGTGTGTGCGTACCAATCCTTGCCAATCTTCCCTTTACTGTAAGGTTAGGCAAGTCCCCCTTGGGTTATGAAAGAAGGCCTTTGAAAACGAACAACGTGTTTTGCTCTCTCTCGCGGTAGGAAAAAGGTGTCAAATGCAAAAAAATTACAACGGTAGGGAGGAAGTTTATTCTTAATTTCAGAATTCTTCTCATATTTGGTTCGTAGAATAAAATATGATTGCAGTACACTCGACATTTTTTCAATGGGTAAATATTTTTGTAAAACGGATTATGAAAACTTTTGTTCTTTTCGAATCATTTTCCTCTCTGTTTTAGTAGTTTGATTTCAAGTGTCTCCCATAGATCAACCCCGTGAGAACTGTAAATTTCAGTAATCTATGATCAACCCCATTTTCCAACTGATTAGACTGACAACTGGAGTGTTAAGTAGCATGCTTTTGGAACAAAGATTTCTTGACATTTCCTAATATTTTGAGTCAGTCCAATTCCTTGTGGTAGATTTGAAGTCTTCTGTCGAGACAATTACGCCACTCCCCACTTGATTGGACGAAAAACGTCATTTTCAAACGAAGCTATTGCATGCCAACATGAATAAAGAACCGACAGAGCTATGAGAGTAATGTTGCTGTTAAGTAAGAGTTCTAACGAGAGAGAAACATGCATTCGTATTTTTGGACGGTTTTTCATGGCTGATTTGGTCAAACACTCTGATCCAAACTATTTCATTCTCCGGTAGATGGGCTGATGACGTACCTGTTTCTCAAAAGTAATTCGTTTTTCTCGAAAGAAGGGGAACAAGAATCAGAGAAACATTTTTGAATGCCTCTCCTTTTCAGCGTATCTGAAGAAGACTCGAAACTAAGACTTCATCAGTCCAGATTTTGACATTTTAGGATCAAGAAGCATTAAATTCGAGATGAGAATAAGGTCTGATTTCCAGTACGATCAAAACCATTGCGTTTTATTGTAGATCATACCTTGCTCGGATTAAACTGACTTTGTTTTTCAATTTTCAGCTTAATAGTGACAACTTCAACCTACGAAAGAGTGCCCTTTTGTGATAAAACTATGAGGGGTATCCAGACTAGAGGTAGACTGGGCCTATAACTCGTCAGCAAGTGTGATTTTTAGATGCTTGATAAAGAATTGAAATCAAGATTTATCTCTTATGAGCAGATGTTATTTTACATGATTTGTTGTAAGGAAATCATGTTCAAACTTATGATTTAATTAGACAAGGTATGTTGGGCGACCCCTGTATACATAGAAAAAAAGCCTCTGAAGCGAGTGACAAGTCAAAAATCAAGTACACTGTAAAGCCAAGACGTTTCACATCAAAAGGTACCACTTTTTTATCTCAAATATTCATCAAATATTGGTATGGGTGGTTGAACAACGTCTTAACTTTCCAGCATAATGGAAATTAACGTGTTTCTTGCTCTTGACATCGATGTTCAAAAACGTGCAGGGGTCGCCCAACATAACTTTTCTAAATAAATCATCACTATGAACTGGAATACCTGACAACAAATCATGTATAATATCATCTCCTCAAAAGAGATATATCTTGATTTTGATTGTTCATCAAGATATCTAAAAATCGCACTTGTTAACGAGTTGCAGGCCCAGTCTACCTCTAGTCTGGATCCCACTCGTATTACCAGGAGAAGGTAGCTCATTCCTTCAAAGTAAGGTTTGTCTTGAGCTTTGAGAGCAAAACTTTTGACTCAGAGGTTCGATTAGAGTGAAAATTAAAATACATACTCTCCCCAACATAAACATATTCTTATTTGCAGAAGAATGTAATTGATTTGATCCTAGTATAAATCATGATTCTCAGGAGATAAGGTGGTTCTGGCTGAGATCGATGAAGAACTTTTGCAGAGCAAGCGCTCTTTTTTATCAATTAATTATTATCTTGTACCTATTTCATTTTATTGTTATTTTTTATTCGTCATGGAGTGAAGAGGGTTAGAGTCTTAATTTTATTGACAAGGATTTAACCTAACTAGTATATCTAGTTTGTTTCTGGGATTTGATATCCAGAAGGTTCAAGAAGGGCAAAAGATAACAAAAGTAAAGCAAGAAGTAGTAAGTGACTCTTAAATGAGGAAGAATTCTAGTGAATATGAGCGTACCGGTATTTGAAGTGTGCCAATTTTCTGTGGGGCACAGGTAGGTTTATCCAACGTGGCTATGAAATTCAGGATTGTTTTTGGTTAGGTACTTTGACTTTCGAAGTCAGCCAAGCTTTCAATAGGCGTCTAATTATAAGGAATGGTGCAAGTGGAACAAAGTGGTCGTCGGTGCTCCGACATTCTAAGCAATCAAAAGCCGACTGAGGGGTAAAGAGGCTGCTCCTTCAGACTCACCAATTCTTTTCTTGTTCATCGTCAAGGTGGTGGGACTCGAATTACCTTTTCTCTTTGGTCCAATACACGTACGTACCTAGCTAGCTTCTACGGACACCAAACAGTTCTGTAGTACCCCTTGCCCCGTCAAAAGCAGCAACAACAACGGTAACAACTCAACTATTCGAAGTACAACACAAACTTGACGTTGTTCCAGCCAGAGAAGAGGCTAACACCACGTCGTCGACCCTTGAGAGACTTTTTTCTGACTTGAGGTTGAAGGTCCATTATGGTCTTGCCTGTTCTTCAACTGACTGATGATGAAGAGGCCCTCATCGTCCTGCTTTCCACGATAAAAAATCGCAAATGATTTACAACTTTGCCAAAGCAAGAACACCGGATGTTCCGTATTAGATCAAGGGGCTAAGGAATACTCATGGTGGGGCGATATTTGGATGCGTTTTCTCTAGTGAGATTTGAGTATTTCATTTGCCTTCGAACGAAAATTAGTTTTACCTGTTATAAAGGGATTACTAAGTTGGATTCCTGGGGAGGGGGGGGGGCAAGCCTAGTTTTGTTTTTGTTTTTGCACAAAACCTGGATCAGATTACGTGGTGCGGTTGCAAATTAATGGCCCAATAAACCTGGAAATGGGCTCCTTCAGAATGAAAAATAAATGCACTCAAATAAGATTTTGTCTCAATGCAATTGATGAGACCAGTTTTGGACAAAGGGATTTGACAGGTAGGTTACAGGCAACTATTCATGAGCGTACGTTTGTGTGACAAATCTCACAATGGAACGGAAATTAGGCTCTATTTTCGAAGGTATATTATTCCATTGGATCAGACTTATTTCGAGATATTTTCTTCTGTGTTGCCTATCATGTATTGGGATTCTTTTGAAACTTTTTAGTTCAACAACAAGAATGGATCAAACAAAAAAATCGTTGTTAAATATTGACCAGTTTTGCAACTTCAATGGTTGCATAAATGAGCACTTGTGCAGCAACTCGTACTCACTCAACTTGAAAGCTACCTTTTGCCCTGTGAACAGCAAAACACGAAAGTTGATTTTCGGGTTGACTTGAAAAAGCTTGGTTTGGACTTTCATTCTTACTAACGTACAAGTCCACACATGGAATAAATCTTGTAGAGATTGAGGTTATCTCTTCGAAGTTCTTCCAAGCACTTCTATGTTGAATTTCCGGAGGATACCAGTTGGAGGGAAGTAGCCGGCGTCATCTAAACAAAGGGATCTCCTCCTCCTCCTGGTACAGAAAATTCCGGAAAGTTTTCTTTTGCTATGGCAACAAGCGTCTCTGGTGGAGTTTTTTGGTTCACAGTGTAGTTTTGTCTTGTATCCAAGTGGAATGAGTCTCTTCTCTCCGGCCAGCCCGATCCTCTAAAGAGCTGTTTTGGTCTTGATGCACTTTGATGATACCGGAATGATCTGGTGGACGGGTGCTTGGGATGGAGGGCTAGGTGTGCATGTATTGTAGGACACAAATAGAGCCCGTACTATACAGAACGTTCATACCTTGCGTAAAAGTACCTTACACATGACCCTTATACAACCCGAACCATGAGATGAAGAGTGGTTCGAAAAAGAAAAATCGTTGGAGTTGGTTTGAGCGCCTATAAAAGGCTCGCTCGAATTTCTAAACCTCACTCCACATCTTCTCACATCACTAAGAGCATCTCTTACAAACACTCATCCTCTTCTACTTCATCATGAAGGGAATTTTTCTGGTTGCTTTCGTTGGAGCCATGGCTCAAGTAAGTGTTGGAGCAATCTTTCTTCGACCATTGCATTGAACTTGTTCCAGGAACTTGCTGAAATTTTCAATTCCACATTTTCCACTTATTCTAGGTTGCTCTCTCAGCCAACCTCGCTGAGGTCGCCACTGAAGCCGGGTTCACCAAGTTGGTTGAATTGGTAACAGCCGCCGGTCTGGCTGATACCCTGGCCAATGGGGGTCCTTTCACAGTCTTTGCCCCAACCAACGAAGCCTTTGCCAAGCTTAGTCCCGAGACTTTGGATGCTTTGGGCGCTGACACCGATCTTTTGGCTCGTGTGTTGAAGTATCACTTGGTCTCTGGATCCGTGGGATCTGCCGATCTCTCCGACGAGTTGGTCACCGACTCCGTTGAGGGAACCAAGCTGAGATTCAACAACTACCAAGCTGGAACCAGAAACTCCTTCTTCACTGTGAACGGAGCTCGCATCTCCAAGACCGACGTTCCCGCCGACAACGGTGTCATCCACGTCATCGACGACGTTTTGGCCACCTTCGCTGACAAGAACTTGCCCGAGGTCTTGGCCGGTGATGAGCGATTCAGCACTCTTTTGGCCGCTGTTCAGGCCGCCGATTTGGCCGACACCCTCTCCGCTGAGGGAGCCTTCACTGTTTTCTGCCCCACCAACGATGCTTTCGATAAGCTTCCCGCTGGTACCGTTGAAGGACTCTTGAAAGACAAGCCTGCCCTTTCTAAGATCCTCCTCCGACACGTCGTCCCCAAGACCATCTTTGCCAATGGCATCAACAACGACCATGTCACCACTGTGGGCGGTGATGAACTCACTGTCACCAAGCACCATGCCGGTGCCGTCAAAGTCAGCTCCACCGTTGATGGCAAGACTAACTACGCCCAGGTTATTGATGCTGACCTCATTGCCTCCAATGGAGTCTGCCATGCTATCGACACTGTGATCTAAATATGCATTCTTAACTTTTTTTCCATCCATCAGAAAAAGCCTTATAAAGTCTTTTATTAACTAAATCCTGCCATGCTTCGTTTATTCTAATTGTTCTTGTACTGATTGTAACCAAGAGGATTTGCATGAACAAAGGGAAACAAGCAATTATTGCTTCAAGTTCAAGGAAGCATCAAATTAAGCAGCAGGTTGCATGCAAAAGATTACCTTATTCAGGAACCCCCCTGCCTTATTACACAAGTCGCAAGTAGGATCAAAGGGAAAACGTAAATAACGATAAATTTAGGAGGAATAATTCAAGTACGCCTTTGGGATTCTAATTTATTGTCCAACTTGTCCAACCATTCGTGTGATTATTGAAGAAGCAAACGTTGTTTGTACGTTGTGAACATGCAAGCATTTGAGCCTGATACCTGAATTTGCGGGGTTTGTTGTTGTAAAGTACAGCAAAAAGTACCACCAGGAAGAATGTGTGCCATATGGATGAGCCATTGAAACTGGTTGTTACATAACTACCGCGTACCCTCCTCCAAAGCTCTGGTGGAGAAAAAATTGCCCTTAGATAACCCAAGCACCTTACATCAACCGAGGGCTCGTTCGTAGTTCAGAAACTTCAAACCACGTACAAATTTCAGTCAAAAAGCCACTTGGAAAAAGACGACAACAATCTTCTTCTAAAATAATTAATTTGCGCGGAAGCATGAGTTTAAAGTTATCCATCCTAGGGATTTTAAGCCTAGCACACCTACAGGTGAGATCAACTTGATTGTTTTTTTTTTCGTAAAACCCTTCAAAATATAATTCACAAGAAAATCTTTTCTTTGATAGTCTGTAAATTGTGCCAACATAGCGGAGTTGGCTTCACAGAGCGGATTCACAACCCTAGTCGATTTGGTGGTCAAAGCTGGATTGGCAGATACGTTATCCAATGGCGGTCCATTTACCGTGTTTGCTCCCACAAATGAGGCCTTCGAGCGAGTTCCAAAAGATATTTTCGCCCAACTTGGTCGCGATCCAGAACTATTGAAATCCGTTCTACTTTACCATGTGGTTCAAGGCAAAGTGATGTCTGGCCAACTCTCCGATGAGCTCATCGCCAACTCTGTCCAAGGCTCACCTCTTCGTTTCAATTTGTTCTTGGATAGCCAGTACTACGACGGGTTCTTCACCGTCAATGGCAAAAGGATCATCAACACAGATATCATTGCTGATAATGGGATTATTCACGTAGTGTCGGATGTGATTTTCCCCTTGACCGATGATTCAATTCCTGGGATTCTAACCAAAGATGGCAGATTTGGTACCTTATTGAAAGCCGTAACTGCAGCTGGATTGGTGGATACATTGTCTGGCGAAGGCCCATTCACGGTGTTTGCACCCACTGACGATGCATTTGCCAAGATTCCAAGTGGAACTCTCAGTGGACTGTTGCAAGACAAAGCGGCTTTAACCAAAGTTTTGCTGAGGCACGTCCTTCCCGATACGTTGTATTCGAAAGGTATTCATTGGGACGAGGTTGTGACCGCTGGAGGAGCAGAGATTCAAACCCAATTGTTCCGAGGAGGCAAGGTCAAAATCGCCAGCAATGTCGACGGACAGCGATCCGTTGCTACCGTTTTGGAGGCTGATATTCCAGCAACCAATGGAGTAGTTCATGTTATATCTGATGTCATTTAAGTTTTGAGTTATTTTTTCACTCGTATACTAGTGTGCATACTTTGAGCAATCGTTGTTTACCATTTGTGACTTTTTAGCATGATTAAAGACAATGAGCGTTTATAGAATGTGTTTGTTACCTCAGGGGGGGGGGGGCCTTCAAGACCCATGTTAGGTGAGATGTTCATGACATGGGGAAGTGTAAGGTTGAGATATCATGATACACAAGAAACATCATTGAGTACAGTCTCAAAAGAACGAGTTTCGCTTACTGAAATTTAGGTGAGTTGTTATGGGCACCAAGAGGTATAGAGCGAATAAACATTTCTAGTAAAGCTGGAATGTTTCTTACACGGTTAATAAGAGCACCAAAAAGTATACTGGGAGGAAAAGTACTATAAACCTTGCACATGAGCTACTTTTACTGATCTCAAAACCGCAGCTTTTGTCCTGAGACCAAATTCAAGCACGTTCATTTACGGTTACCAAAATCAAGCCAGATTTTAATTTTCCTTAGTAAAATCTTAAGTCATCAGTAGCTCGAGGAAGGAGTCCACACGCACAGGCTGAGAACTATTCTGATACTGGACATGAAATTCTCTATTAGAAAAATTTGGACGAAGTGATGACTGACATTTCAAGCCGGACGAGGTTCAAGCCTTCGACCAAAAATGTAAGCCAAAGGAAAAGCAACAGGTGTGTAGAGAGTATTAGAGGGCTATGCTTATAGAACGTTCATCTGACATGATTTTAGCACACTTGAGGTATTGAATTAGCGTAGTTAGGTCGCCTGTAATTTTTCCTCTTACTTGAGCTGCATTATTCAGGCTCAAAAAAAAAATGAAGCAAGGTTCATCTTTGCTCCTTCTTCAAATGTTGCAATATTTGAAACATCGTTAAGAATTCTGAAGTGAAATTTGATTCATCTCTTTTTGTTCATCACATTGAAAGCTTACTACTTGAAAGAAATAACATTTGTCGTGTTTGAAATCATGTCGCAAAAAAATGATTTTCTCAGCTTACTTAATGTCAAAGTAGATATGAATGTCTTCTTCAACTGAGCGGAGTCTTCGACTTGACAGGGTCGAGTCAAAAAATTGTAAGTTCCGTTTTCAAAATTGCTCACTTCGTTTTTTCATGTCATGAAGCCTTCAAGGAGCAATTATGATCTCCGTTAAAAGACTAAAATCCTTTTCAAGGCTCTGAAAACTTACGCATTTCAACTGGAGTTCAAATATGTAGCCTTTGTGAGTGGGGTTTGGACAAAATTGCAAAATGCAAGTTGCACCAAAAATTACGACTATTGGTGTTCTCTGGTTATTTTTTTCCCTTCCCATCTCAAACACATAAATTTCTTACATCAGATTGCAGCCATCTCCCTTTTCAGCCTTCATCATTGAAATTATGTGGATTATTGAATATCTTACGAGTTTATTAGTGCAAACCAGAGAGTTCAGGGATAAACAATAATTAAATCAAATTTATATGCTTTCAAATGTGAAAGTTGTGGACAAATATCAGGTTTAGCTAATCATGTTACACCTGGCCTGTTTTTGGCTACTTCTGAAACATTGCTGGCCCCTTCCCACATATCAAGTTAAACAGAGTCATGTTAGGCTAAAAATAATAGCAACAAATTTAGGCCGAAAAAACAACTTGATCCGAACCTCCTTTTAAGGGATTAGTTAGATGAACGCTTAAAGCATCAAGGTTGTAAAACAACTATTTTTTGGAGTAACTTTCATTGCTTGTTAGGTTTGAATTCAAGAAGATGGTTTTCAAGAATTTGTTCAAATTTGTAAAAAAAAAGCGGGGCATCGGCGGCCTCTCACCGGCGATTTCCGAATGTTTCGGGGCTGATTTTTTACTGATGCTCGATGGCCTTTAAGTCCTAATAAGATTTGGATAGGTTAAAATATATTTTTTAAGATACGCTCCGTCAATCTAAGAATTCCTGCACTGTTTTTTACGTAGAAGTAACAACAACCATGAGACACCTAGTTTTGCTCTGAAAGGATATTTTTTAAAAGCTTCTATGATTTCAAAATAGCTGTTTCTTTTTTTTGTAGTTTATGCAAAGTTGATCAGTATTTTGAAGAATTGAAGTAAAAGGACAACAGATCATATTTTTTTTAGTTTTTTGAACACAATGATATCTTAGCTGATCTCAAAAAGACTCAAAAGATGTAGAAAGAGCAACTTTAAGATGGAAGCTGTAATTTTGGCAACAAGCTTAAGTTGAGAATGGATCTGAAATCAAGAAATTTTAAACCTGTTTTGTCTCTATCTAGTGGCGATTTTTGTAACCTTTGTTTAAACTTCTTCATGTGATTTTTCGCGTAAGTTAATCCACAAAAATGGCGCAACCTCTCAATGTTGGGTCTCTCTCTCTCTGATTTCTTTCCAAAATTTGCAATGAACTTTCGTGCAACAGGCCTCAATTTTTCTGCAAGATGGCTATCACTTTTGCTTTGAAATTTATCAAGATCGTTCTGCTGCTTTTGTTTCAAATCAATTGAGGTAAGAACTTTAACCGATATCCGATTTCAGGTTGAGCCGAACACAAAGAATCAAGGAATATATGGCCGAAGATGGTTTTACAACTAATTGCCCTGTTCTCTACAGTACATTCCGTCTCACTTTTCCATGGCCTTTAAAATCGCTCGAAATACAATAACAGACTTGAAATCAGAAAAACGCAAAAACTGTTTAAAATTTTCATATTTATTAAAAATAGGTCAATTTCACTCAGTCTCATACATTTACCCAACTTATGACAGGAGTATCAGAACACATTGTTTCACTTATATTGTACACGCTTACGCTGATCATTCGAATGGCTGAACTGATCGATCCACTCACAATCTCGGTTATCCATACAAATGTTTTGGGAGAATCTATTTATCTACAAGATATTGCCCACATAATGTAGGCATGGGCTTTAAGAGGATTTAGCATTGACTAAAAATGAACACATGATCTGCATTTGTCATTTAGAAATGAAGGTTATTCTTTGACTGGCGCTTTCAATACAAAAAATCCAAGATCTTCAAAATTCATGGTGAACAAAAAATTGGCCGTTGAGAACCACAATGATTCAGATTTATCACCAATTTAGGATCCACAACGCAGACTCGCAAAAATTGCTTAAGGCGAGAGAAAGAGACACTTGAGAAACAAATCTCAAGAGAGTTGCGAGGTTTGAAAGGGCAATATACAAACAGTACACTTTGAAGTCCTTAATCGCTCTCGTATTTGAGCATTCAAACTCGCTGAAAATTTGACTCTTGTATTTTTTGAATGTTCTGTAAGTGATTAGGGTTCTTCTAAAGTAACAGTGACAGCATGGAATTCCAGAACGTTGAGAAAAGCACAATCAATAGCACACCTCTACTCATAAAATTGAGAGTAGTGGCTGCATTGGCCGAAATCCGCTCTCCGGCTTGATAATTAGAATTGGGATCGGCTTTGGATCCATCTCGAGACAATCGAGGCGCCTCTGTTGTAGAAGTTTGAGAAAGACGAATGGGTCCGGCAATGTCATTCGTTTCTCCCTCGTAGTCAAGTCTGACTTTATACTCGTCATCGTCCTCTTCATATCCGTAACTATTGTCGTACTTGTAACCATAATAATCATCCTCGATGGTTATGGCTGGCGGAAGAGACGTAGATGAGAGGGTCGGTGAGGGCGGGAATGAGGGTAAAGAGGTCGGTTCTCTGGAAGTAAACGAATCTGAGGTCGACTTAGATGAGGCGGTAGAGGGCGAGGTGGGGAGGGTTGGGGTTGTTGTCGATGAAGAAGAAGTCGACGAGGAGGAGGATGTACTTGAAGACCAAGGTTTGGGTTCCACTTTTGGACAAGAGTTTTCGTTGAATCCCTCGAACATGCTGCCAAAGTATTGGACGAGCTGCTTTCGGTTTTGCTCGATCATTTGATCACTATCAGCCTTGTTGAAGCATTCCTCGAAAAAATAAGAGCACTCCATCTTGATCTCATGGAGAGCCAGGCAAATCAAGGGCTGAATGTCCGTCTTTGTGTTGAGAATATTTTCTTCATAATCAATATCGGGATTATCTTTCCTCAAGGCCATTCGTTTAGCATCCTCCTTGTCCTTGATCTGGTTCCAAACATCGCCGGAAATGTTGTGACTGCAAGATTGAAACTGCCCTTGAACCGTGAAGACCTGAAATTGGAAAGGAATAAATAACATAAAAAGGCCCATTTTATCTCAATCAACTGCTTTTTTTTCAAGATAGTTTGTATTAAAGGGGGGTCTTACAAATCTACTTTTAACTATTTTTTCTATCTTGGCGGCGGACAAATGTCTATGTTTTAATCATAATTTGAACTGAAATATGAAGGCAATGCGTGGACAGTTTGGCACGATCAAAAATCCAATGTATCCCTCATTATTTTCCAGAATATATTTTTGGATTACGACAAAACTTTCATGTCAGGGTGTAGGTATGGGGGATCCGAATAAAACCATTTGCTAGAGGATTTGACACAAATGTTGTGGGTTCTAAAACATTTTTGGAGCCATAATTTGTCTATTGATCGAGCAGACTTTGTGTGCAGGCTCAACAGAATCTATTTTTTTGTCTCGTTCTTCATTATTCGAGAAAACTCAATAGAATTTGGTCGGAAAAGCGAATTTTACAAAGCCCGAGATATTTACTCGCACGATGATGGCGCAAGAATGGGCCAGTTTTTCTACGGACACGGTGAAGAGTGATACGCAAGACAAACTATAGATAAAGGCAGTTATCGGCAGTTTTCACTTTATCTGGAGCATGCAGACTAAACAGAATCCACAGCCTTTGAGATCCTTGGAACAACAACGCGGCTAATTCGTTATCCTTCGACATCAGTTTTCTTTTTTGGGAGGTAAAAATTGTCCTCCAACTCAGTTTGAAACAATTAACATTCTCCACAAATTAAGAAGCTCAAGGGTTCTCCTCGTGAAGGAACTTCAGAAACCGATAATTTGTCATTTTGGGACGAAAGCGAGCCAAAACTTTTGGGAGGCCACCGCGCGTCAAACACAGTTACTGTAGCATTCAGCCAATTTTGGCTCAATTTTACAAATCTACGTCACAACGAGATCGTGGGAAAAAATTCCAACTAATGCTTTGCTTCGTGAAGCCAATCTGAAATTTTCACGGTTGACGGCCAAATTTATCAAGACTCAAAAATCTCGACGTGGAGAAAGTAGGAGCTCTACGGTACACACATAGGTACGTAGTGCGCACATTACCTACAGTTCTCAATCGTCAGTCAGGCTTGGGCAAGCTTAAAGGTCGCCTAACCTTCTTGCCTCCTTTTGCTTGGCAATCTTACTCGTGTTTTAGAGCAAACGGTAGGATCATTCGATCCCCTCTTAAAGACAGTGCTTTGTCAAAAGATACAAATCCGTATACGTTTACAAAATCTCCAAGTTGTGCAAAAACTAGAAACACGGTGTTCCAAATAAGGCCTATAATTACGGGAAAAAAGTGGAACATGTGTAGACAAATGCTATGAATTTGAATCATGAAAAACTCGACATAGATCGAATTCTAGAACACCCCTCTCACCTGATTTGACGTGCATCTTTCCTCTTCGGATCGTTTTTGATTGGCACGCCCACTTTGGAGATATTCTTGGATCACAGGACACTGATTGACATTAATGTCATTGGGTCTGTCCTGATATTGTTGAATCCTGGCCGCAATGTGCATATCCTTTTGACTCCGAATTTCTTGGGGCGTGTGACACCGTGACCACAAATTGCCACATTCAACACTGTCCTTCAACATTTGGCAAGTCACACTCTAAAGGAAGAATGAAAAGAAAGGTGATGTTAGACGCTTGTTTCAGGATATAGACCGTATGCACCCAGCTTTTGAACAACTGCATTAAGATCGGACTCTGGAGAGTACGGGCCTTTTAAGAATCTCAAATTGTCACGTTTCGAATGGACCTTTTGCTTGGTGAATGGCAAATCTACCATTCTCTCTCTAGAAACAGAAAGACAGATGGTACTGATTTCGCCCTTTGAGATCGCATGGGTCGTATGTTGGGTTTACCCTTCATTTCCTTTCTCACATGATCAAAAGTAATGACCTCTAATTATGATGATTTCCTCACACACGATCAGATGCTGCTTGCTGGCTTCCGAATTAGTTTTCCCTTTTGTGGTAGGCAAATGACCTGAACTCATGATGTGTGACTTTTGGTCATTTCCTTACACCTTTTTCGGCGTAATGATGAGCAGTAACCTTCTTTGCAATCTCGCCGGTTCTAATATCGTAAAATCCGTGCCTGCTTCTTACAACATGGGATTATGATCATTAAGCCTTATGTATTGTGAAATTGTTCTGTTCACACCAAACAAGGGATAAAGCCATACAAGTAATATCTTCGTGTACGACTGTTATCAATACGAGTTGGTGGTGGGTCGTCCTCAAGGTCGGTGAAGCGTTCTCCCATTAGGCAAATCAGGCCATTCTAATTACGTTCCGAGAAAATCCATTTCTTGTGTTGTGGCAAAGAAGTCCGTGAGTTGGTGAACGTGAAAGTGAGGGCTGAGGACACAGAATGTGGTAGTAAGGAGTGTATGTCTTTTGGAGAGTGGCTTGCTTGCCTTGGCTTCCTCATTCAGAACCAAGACGAAAAATATTCAGTGCATCTCTTTGCCTATGAATGGGGAAGGCACAAGCTTCGTCTTGTCCCGTTTCTAAAGATCCTTTTTGGGAAAAACATGGAAAAAAACATGCCACTCTCTGAATGTATATATGGTCTTAAGTGTATCATGCTGCACTCTGAAGGTCTCAATCGCTTTGAACGTGATTGATCGTCCAATTATTGCTATCTAGTTGTTGTCGACGTCACATGCGTTCTACTCGAAATCTTCTCACATTTTCTGAGCGACGACTGACTTGGGATTCAAGTATTCCATAAAAAGATATTGCTTGTATCAAGGAACTGCTAAGGTTCAATATAATACTAAAGGGATCATTTACATGTTTTGACGATTACAGCCGATTGATAATCAAGTTGAGGTCAAAATCAATTTCCAAATAGGTTATTCATTTAAGCGTTTAACCATAATTGTTCTGTTTACGAAGATCTTCCGGATCAAATTGGACGATAGTGTGCATGCCTTTGGAAAAAATATAATTGAAAAATACCAGGACAAACAATTACGTCGATGATTATCCTCGTGCTCTAGAATCTCTTGGCTAAAGACTTCCATTTTTCACTTGGTCATCCGGGTGCTACTTAAATACACTGTGTACCTTTATGTTTTGTCAAAACACAAGACATTTTGGCATTAGTTCGCTCGACAACAACTAAAAACAATGCCGACCTTTAGGTCTCCTCGGAACTAAATGCTACGGAAAACTAGGCCACCTTCATCTCACCCATGATGTCTTCATCCTTTGAAAGCCCCAAACTAAAGTGATACGCCAAAGATGAAGCACGGAAGGTAGATCCACCTAAAGATATGACACGACAAAGCACGAAAGATTCCTTAAAACAATAGATATTAGGATATTCAAAAGAGAACTTGCCATTTTTCTTATAACATTTAGTGAACAAATCTTGATGCATTATTTAGGATCTCCATAGGAAATTAATCACATGTACACAACGCGACAAGATTTGAAGTTCACATATCATATGACTCGAGCATTGTTTGTCGCGTTCGAAGATCGCCTTCCCTACTTTTTGCTTATTTGCTTCCTCTGAACTGTACACGCAATCGAACCGAAAGAGAAAGAAAGAGAGAGAGAGGGCGACCAACAAAGAAGGGAGAGGCGAAAAAGCACCCTCCAAATTACTTATCTGTTACCCTATCCGGATTATGATAAATGTGCTTGCGTCAAACAAAGACAAGTCCCGAGATTGACAATAACATCATCATGCGATGAAGCAGCCGTCACTACAACTACTGCTACTTCACTACGTACGTACTACCAGGAACCCTTCTTCTTGAGCTCGTGATCCATTCCTCTTCCCTCATCTTGATTCAAGAAACGGAGACTTGACTTCTCCGTGTCTTCGTTGACTTAAGTCTTTTCGTTTCCCCGGGTGTTTTGACTACTTTCCACGTTGTCCCATCATCCATCCATTTGTAGACCGGATTGGAGTGAGCGTAAATAAATATCGGCTTGGGCAGAGTTCGTTTGGAAGCCCTTGTGCTCATTCATCTTCTGAACCTGGGCGTATTTACCCTTATCGTTTACAAAAGGGTTTAGACTCGAAGAGGCGGATTAGATTTTCTGTCGGCCCCGTCTATCTAGTGTAGACTTATAGTTTGTAAGTAGGATTTAGTTTAGTAACTTCGATAAAGATAAACGTGCGAAAACAAATTTTAGAAGCTTCTCTTTTTCATTTTCATTTTCCCATTATTGGACCCCCAAGAGTAAAACTAATGAGTGGGGGAATGAGAGAGAGAGAGAGAAAGAAAGGTGAACTGAGGTGAAGAAAACCTGAGACCATGGGGTGATACCCTCCAGCTCAATTGAGCCAGCCAATCAAGCGACTAGAACATGTCAATATATTTTGGCGTGGAAATACATCTTGCTTGCTTCATGAGCGTTGGCATTCTACACGCTCGCTTTGAAAGTGAAATTAAACGTCGCCAGTTCAAATTTAGCCTTCTCACAGGTGAATTGCGGCGTTTCTGGGCTTTTGAGACATGTGTGGAAATATGAAACTTGTTGGCCGGTAAAAGATGCCTTTTTTCTTTGACGAGCTCTCTGAAAAGAGAGAGTTCATCTGCTTAACAAGTTTTCCAAGCTCTCTGTAAATGTGCGTGCGTGCGTTCATCGTAGGGGTAATTGAAGGCAAGATTTGGCAGACTCGTGCAATCGGTTAGATCTGGGTTAAAAAAAGAGCAAGAACTTTTATGACTCGTCCAAACAGAGATGGCCAGAACTGATCTAAGAAAGCTTTTAGCCTACTATCTTTAACAACCCAATCTTACAGGTCCCTGCAACCCTCCCTTCTTTCGTCCATCAATTTGCTTGACTGAAGATAGTGCGTATGTACTCTCAAATGACATCCGTAATGATGACTTCACGCCTTTTACGGATGAAAAGAGGCAAAGTCAGTGAGAAACTGTCTTCGATTGAGTTTCTTCTCTTTTTTGCGCTTTTGAAGTCATGCATGCATGGAAAGTGTTTGCTTTCAATTTTGAATGCACGGAATTTTTCCGCCTTCTCTTGAAGGATGGGCCACATTGCACTAGCTGAGGAATGTATTTGCCGTGGATCAACAGTATTCATTCTTCAATATTTGCTCTGACATTAGATCCTTGGTCGTGAAAATGTGCGACTTCATTCAACTTGAATTAATTCAAAACCCTTCAAGTGAGTGTCTGGCATATTTTAGCGGTAACTGGAGAGGCGGTACTCGAAAAGCTTGTTGCCCGTGTGGTCAAAAGCATCTTTGTCAGAAAGCAATGAATTATCTCTTCAATGTTTTTTGTGATGATGCTGAATAAATCGACAAGCTCCACTTTAGGCTCAAGGCTCCTCAAAACATTGAAACAGATGGGATCGTGTCTGGCTCCTGGGCCAACAAAATGAGCCATAAAAGTACTCAGGAATATATGCCTCCATATCGGAGTGACTGAGATATTCTTAAGTGTCTTATGGCCAGGAATGTTCATGTTTTCTTTAAAATATCTCTCAAGTGTCTGCTTGTTTGCAGTCCACTGGTATCGGCATATCTGAGCGCGAACTAGCCCTTCTTGACTAGTCTGCTCCGTTGAAATAAGAGATTCAATAGGTGAGTTGTTGATGGCATTAAGAAGTGAAGGAAAGAATACCATTACTTCGCACCTAATTGGCGTTTTCTAGAGTTCCATCAAAGTAGAACAAGTGGCAAGACATGCTCGAAAAAGTATCCTCCATAAGAATTGAGATGGTACAGTACATTAACATCTACAAGCAATTTACCTAATATTGAGGGAAAAAGAACCCTTTTTCAAAATGACCTTCCTTTTAGGATCAGGAGGTGTTGAAGGCTTGGCTTTGATCCGAAAGGGTGGCTGATGCTTCCTGGCCAAATGTTGGATGACTGACGAGACCATCTTGGGAATTCGTTTCCCTCGTTGAACGTGCCGCCAATCGCTCATACTATTTTAGACTTGCTGGCTCTCTTCACACGTCCCATTACTGCACTTTCAATATTGTGGTTGGTCCATTACTCCTTTAAGATTAATGCCCCGAAAGTTTGAATTCTTTTTCCATTTTTTATCAAAGTTCCCCTCAGACAGTTCTCCCACGACATTTTTTTGTGCTTCGATAAAAAGTTCATATTGGAGTACTTCTTAATTCAACCTGAACTTTGATGGGGTGCAGAGTTTTATCGGCGTTATGAATGATTGATTCCATTCTGAACACTCACGAAATGGATTGGTGAAGGTTCTCCAGGGATTGATCTTGATATGAGGCTACACTTCTACAAGTATGCAACGCTCTCACAAACTATTTTTGAGGGCGTGACGTTAGCGATACTTGGCAACAGATAAGACTGTATGTATATATGTATGTATCGCCGAACAATAATGAGGTTCTCACTAGTCTCTTCAGGAACATATGCAAGCTCACTCTATTGCCAATCTATTCCAATGTTTATGGAGGTACAATAAATTGAATATTTTGGCCATCCCGAACAGGTCGTCACGTTTCAAATAGCACATGGTTACACGCCCCACACCCGAATTGGAGAACACCGTCAAGTCAAGATGCCAAAACAAACCTGGAAAGTTTTCTTGGCATCTAATCATGAGTTCTAATCATGCCATCCATTATCCAGAAGCTTAGATTACGCCCCATTGAGCTTCTTAGCCTGTGAATGAAATCACTGTTCGAAAACATGGCAATGGGGAAGATGGAAACATTAAAAAAAAAGTCAGTTATTGCAGATCTGTCTCTTCCGGAAGAGTGTTGAAAACCGGACTCAACATGCCATTTCCTGCTTTAGAGGAAAATGCCCCAAGAACTTATCACGTGTCAAGTTACGTTTGTCGATCTCAAATTTGAATAAAATAAATATGGGAATCCATCACTTTTTTAGAATCTTTAAACCTCCTCGTTTTGAATTTGCAAGATATTTCAAAAGAAAGACTTAGTCATGTGATGAAAATAAGCGATAAATTGTTCATGTGATTTTGACATGTGTTCAACACCCTCCCTTTTCTTTTGGCAGTTGAAAGAAGTGACCGTGATCACTTTATCAGGCAAGGTCAAAGAGTTCTTGTTACACAATGAGTGGGTGTCGTGTATGAGCCATCAAAAAGCTAACTTCAGCCATGATATTCAATATAAGAGTACTGAATAGAAAAGCAAGCAAAAAAATGAGGAGTCAAACCAAAAAGCCCAAGCTGATCCAGTGTTGTATAATATTCGGCGTTTGGTTTACCCTCATTAGTCGTAGTGTTTGTCCTCAAATGTACCCTCCATACATGCCAGTGATGAATGGTTCTTACCTGTATTTCAGACTTTGTTTGTGATTTGCCCATGGCTTCGTGGTGTTTCTGCATGAATTTGTTAAGACACGTGTTGAAGTCCTCTTGCATTTGCTTCCGTACCGACTCATCACAGTTTTCGGCCTCAACGCCACTCCACGCCAAAATCAACACCAGGACCAATTTCAAGAGCACTGACTCCATTTTCACGGGTCTGTTCCTGGAATACATTCTTTTCCACTTCTAATTATTCATGCACTCGTTCTGAGTTGACCTTGACTCGTGCCGTAAGAGCAGAAGCTGACTTCAGTCAGTCATATACAAATAGGCGAGGAGATGATTCCTGCTCTAATTTGTCTTGGGTGAGGTAAATCAACCGTCACGCCCTAATTCACAATGCATCACGCCCCTTCTTGCAGCTAGTGTTGTCGTTGTTGCTGTTGTTGTTGGCGATGAGGGATCAGCAGGCACTTCGCCAGTTGACTGTGTTCATTAATCTTGCAGCCCAAGATCCTGGTCGTTTAAAGATGCACCAACGAGATGAGCTCTTGCACGGAGCACAAACTCACAAGGATGAGTGAAAAGGCCACGCAAGAAAGTGGAGGTCACTAATTAAGGGCACTGAACACCACGAAATCTCCCTTCTAGAGAGGGGGAAAACTCGAAAGAGAGTCAGATCTTTGATCTCGAGAACAAATTGTGCTATATACAGCAAGAAAGAGATGTGGGTTGCCGGATGGTTCGCTCGTTGCAGGTTGCTCTTTATTCATCAATCAAATGGGCCCTTGTAGCCATGTCTAGGTTCTCTTAAGAAGCTTTGCCTTGGTTCTCCCAATATCGGTCGATTCACGTTCGTTGTTGTTTATGTTGTTGCAAGAGGCTCACTTGAAAGTTCTTGGCTTTGATGAGGAAAAAAGGTGGAGGCACTTCCTCGAATAGAATAGCTCCTCTTCGTACTTCAGCTCTTCTGCGTCTCAATCTCAATGCCTAAAAAGGAAAGAGATCCGGATAAAGAATGATATACTGATATTCATATGAGTAGTTTTTCCATGACATTATGTGGAAAATGTGCAAGACATTTTCTATACATGTTTGGCCTACTGACCTTGGTTATCATTTCCTAACACTTGAGTGTGGGCTTGATTCGAGAAGAATTGCATCAATTTACGACCTTGCTCTTGAGCCAAATGCTGGGCGTCAGAAAAAGCTGACCATTTTGCACTTTGCAACATTTTTTAGACGAGACCTTGAGCGGTTAGTTTTCATTGGCCTATGAAAAAATTTATAGCCTCCAAGACCCTTCGCTAGCTTTGCTTTTTATTTAACAGGTACAGTGAGTTATCCTTGTTTGAGTGTTGAATGAACATCTGTAAAATGCATTTATTCCATTCCCCAGGCTGAAATCTCATCAGTCTGGAACATCCTGCTGCCATTGAATTGTCAAGGCCAAAAGCGAGCACTAATTTGAATCTGTGCATGGCAAATCACAGTTCGAGCGAGAAGATTGACGGATTTTCGAGACGGATTGAGAATAAAAATATGTCCCATTCCTCCGTCTCTCAGCGAGGATAGATATTCCATTCGTTGAACATCAGCAAGGAAAAAAGTGAATGCCAGACAGTTTTGGCTTGGCCTCTCAATCATCGAATGATTTTCCAAATTTTCCATTGTGTCAATCATTCAGTGTTTGTGAATTTGAGGAAACTATTTTCTGTTAAGTTGTGCTCGAAAAAGCATTCCTCATGTCAAACTGACGAGTTTCCATGGAACAAATAAAAGTGTTTAGTTTAGTTTCAGTGTAATTGTCTTAACTTTACGAGGGGGTTATAAACAAGGCTATTTTGTGCGATTTCGCAATGCCAACAGAGTGGACAAACAAGTTTAGTCAAGGAAGTTTTACGACTAATTTGGTCCAATCTCTGATTAACGAACATCGCGTGGGTGGGTGTTTTGCCCCAACATCTAAAATGGGGTCTCTGGGCTCTCGAGATGGTGGCTTAGATGTACATTTCCAACAGCAGTTCCGAGCCACTCTATTAGATTTGTTCCCCAAGTGTTGGTGGGGTATTTCTCCGAGTATTTCTTCAATCCATGCAATTGAGATAAGGAGCTTAAAAGCCCATCGTTTAACAGCCCTCCAAAAATAGGGGAGGGTTTGGCACGAGGATCGGAAATTCGGAGGAGGTGTTCTTGGTTTGTCTGTGGGATATGGATTTAGATCTGTAACGCAGACTTTTATGTCCTGGGGACAAATGAGTCACAACTCACAGTCTGTTGCGAGTTGAAGCAGATTCCCTTGATCGACTTTTTTTGGCAAATTGGCCTGGTTTCGACAAACGGTCGTTCAGTTCGACAAGAAAATTCCCATCTCTCAAATGTTGATAACTGGCCAACAAACATCATTAATTTGTCTTGGTTCCCCGCCAAACCGATCATTAGATCATTCCAGACGAGCTACATGATATCAACCTGACAACACGATACATGATGATGAAGTCCTCAATAATTATTAGATTCTTGGTTGGTGGTTGATTGTGTGTAAATTTCAGTTCCACCCTGCATTGCTCTGGCCACACATGGACTTCAAAGGGTTGCACGGGATAGCTAGATGTTATGCTTAGATCAAGACCTTCAATTTCAGCAAGCCTTTTGAGTCAAAAAATCGCAAAAAAATCACGATTGGTAGCTCCTGACTTGAGCAATATCATAAAGAAATTTTCCCCTAATATCAAAGCTTTACATATCCGATATTTGTGGGGGCTAAAATAGAAGGAGTAAAAAGTCTACTACTATCTTCCTTACTCCATATTACAAGCATCTGTTGCAAGCTTCTTTGGATGAGGTAAAAAAACTATTTTGCAATGGATGGTACATATTTTTAAAGAGCTTGACAGAGTCTCCCAAACAGCAAAGAGGTAACTCCGAACCCTTTTTTCAATCCACAGTGAGGCTGGCCCCGAAAGCATAATCAAATTTGAATGATGATTGACGACAAGGGGTCTTATTGGAGAGCAGTATTCCTACTACATACATAATGATAGATGTGCTGCCAAAATTTCTTTTGGAGCAGAGAAGACAACACCCTTAATCCCTTGTCACAACTTGTATGCAAAACCCGATGGCTCCAAAATGTGATAGAACCTTATGTGTCCAAGTACAAATACACTCGCGTATGAGTGACAAAAACTCGCTTTGGAGCGATTTTCCTTCAATGGATCTTTTGTGTCCCAACGACTTTATGTGGAGATTTGTGCTCTGTCCGTTTCATTCGTTCCAGGGCGATTGGCAGGCAATCTTCTTTCTGGAGTAACTTGTTTTGATGATGCATGTCCAAATGGGGACGAAGGCTGCCTTTTTGCGACCCCATATTTAGGCAAATGCAATATTTACTATGAATACATACATATTTTGGAGGGTGCTCAAAATGTGAAACACTTTCTAGGATATACTCTCCGATCCCCTTGGTCGACCAAAGATCGCTTGAAGATTGCTTGTACTCCGTGTACGGACATTTGTTGAGTGAGTTTCTGCTGTGACTACTCAATTTATATGCCGACATTTTCATATGAATAAATTACCCAAGAGAAATCGAGACATTTCAGAGCATCATTACTTTGGCGAATGATCCCATTGAATCGGGCCTAGCTCCATCAGAAAGAACGCAAGTTTACTCAAAAGTAACTTCTACGTAGTATACGAGTATACACAGTATCGTGCCTCCAAGTGGATCGTTGTTCGTTCCTTGTACGTTGAACTCGTAACGAGACACTGGGTTCGTAGAGCAATTATGAATAATAAATTGCCTTCACCAACGAATGCAATGTGTTTCTAGGCCACAATTGGTCTCGATATGTTAATGCTTAGCAATTTCTTCCTTCTCCCATTGGCTATAATTTTTAAGCTAAGAAAGAATATCGTTCTGAATGTGTGTACTCAGGGAGGCAAAAGAGGGAATCCACCAACCAAGGGAGGAAGGAAGGAAGGAAGAAAGACAACCAAGTGAGACTAAGCCCGCCAAAGGAAAGGGTGGTGGGAGTTTTTGTGGTGCCTTCTAGGGTATGATTCAAGGGGTGCAACAGCTTCACGGTAATTAGTCTCCTTTCAGCTTGCTCTATGTATACTTCCAGGCTTTTTTGCCATAAATACGCACATACCCTCTAAAAACAAAAGGGTGAGTTATGGTTTCCCATCATGATTATTTGGAGCTATTCAATTTTGTCTCACTTCTTTCATTGAAACTTGTTCAGTTTTTTTTATCCAATCGTTCAAGAGCAATGAATTTTTAACACACTAATGTCGATTAGTACTGATAATGGAAAGATATCATTGGAAGTATGCCGACATAATTGATGGATCGCATGCAATCTTTGTTAGTTACTTATTATTGGACGAGGAGGTTAACAAGATTGCTTGTGACAATAGTGAGCTTTCAACGTGAAATATTGCACATGTTGAGGGCAAGGTCTAGTTATGCTTTGCTCTTATTTTTTGCTCGGGCAACAACAGGAAACCAAGCCAACCAACCAACAAAGTGTGATTGCTTCTTTTGTCACATAAATCAAATGGTTTTGATTTGGCAAAGTCGTCTCTCACAACTCAGCAATTGTTCAATGTTCAGCCAAATCAATTATGGTTATTGTGCAATAGCAATGCTACATAATAAAACCGGTTGGTTGGTTGGTTGGTTGGTTGTTGGTCGGTCACGTTAAGTTAATAAACTCGGAGGTGAATAACATTTCAGCAAAAGTTGGCATGAAATCTGGTCTGAAACTGCACAGCGTTACCATGTTCTCATTAATATGCCATTAGGAGCGGAAAGTTCATTGGTCATGGAGCGGGATATTCTGGTTTGAAAAATGACACACATCTTGGTCGGGCAGCTATCACGGAGGTTTCAGTATTTTTTTTGCTTCATCAGGCAAAGTCGTTGGCGGTGTTGCTGTCTGAGATGGAGTGATAAAGCACACTTGGCTACTTTGAACCCTATTTCAAGATCTGCCAACGTTGTTACCACCTACGTAGCTTGCCAAATTCTTTGAGCCACGAACAGGCCAAAGAATAACAAATACGACAGGCGTGAGTCCGACAAATCCCGTCCCTTAACTCGTCATTAGAGATAACTTTCCTTGCAGGGGTGGATTTAATTACGAATTAAAAGAACCATCATCTGAGAGCCAGAGGGTCAAAACAATATGAATCCATTGAGAGCGGCAAGATTAATCTCTTTCCCGACTATTTTACCCCATCACGCTTCTTACTCATCATGCGGTGTGCAAAATTTGCCGGCATTGAGTTGTGCTGTTGCTGAGGAAAATACGTATGTGGGTTGAAAACAGGCGGGTGCTAGTTTTTCTCAATCGCATGATTGGAAAATAATGTTTTGAATTCCCTTGCCAAAAACAGGAAGAACAGCTGCCAATTAAAAAAAAAAAGAAGGGCGACGACTCATCCCCGACGTCATCTTCATCTTCTCGAGCAACAGAAAAACGATTGATTCTCCGGGCCCGAAACTCTTTCTTCGTTCACAAGAGATCTTGGGTACCTTGTCTTTGATGCCCTGAGATTAGAAGGGCAATCAGGGCGACGAACGACAGGTGAACTGGTTCCTCTTGACTTGATGACTCTATCTCCTAGCCCCTTGTTCGGAATAAAAAATGAATAAATGCAAGCTCCAACTGTTTCGATTTTCCTTGGTAAATGAATCGTTTCTTGAGATTTTCTGCTTCTCGTGTATCTCTTTTCGCCCACTCACCCTCTGGAAAAACCTGCTAGATCCCATTTTTTTCGACAGGGTGGGACCGGGGAGGGAGTCGAGCATTTCGGGTCAATTAGCCAAGATCCCTGGCGTTGCTCTGGAGTTGGTGGTTGAGCTACGATAATGATGGTTTTCGATTCATTTCAACTAATTTCGCGGTTTTCTAAATGTCATGTCACTGACCTGAGGGCTTTCGTGGCCCTCCAGTAATTCAGTGAGCACACCTCTTTGACCTCTGTGGCGAATATTGGAGGTGCCAAATCACATTAGGGCCCAAATTTGTTTGAGATTTGCTTATGATGAGCAAAATTGGACAAATTGTGAAGAAAGGTGGCCAAGTAGAGAATGACAAAGGCACAAAGACTGAGCGACAGCGACAGCGACAACACGGAATTATTCGTTTTTTGTCATTTCGTTTTTGTTTCTTCGTTCTTACGGAAACACAATTAGGATGTCCGAAATGTTCTCTAGCCCTCATTAATCATGAGAACACTTCAAGCTCTCCTTTCACGTGTCTTTTCAAAAAAAATGTTAAAAAAACGTTATACAAAGAGCTTACCCTCAAGGCGTTTTCAATGGTGAGTTTTTGTGGACTTTGTGTTGTCCCCGAAATTGGAATTGCTAGCCACTTGTTATGAAGCCCGGAAAACACAAGAAAACACTCCCACGCACTCACGAGCACTGCTGCAAAACTTGGGCTTCTGCCTCACTTATGGATGGACAATCTTGGGCCTAGATGGGAATTGTTGTTCTGGCTCCGCAATTAAGATCCATGAACAAGTGCATTCCTTCACTGGGACTGACACTTTGGATCGAGATCAAGAAGAACAAGAGTGAAAGGATTGCCGTCTACAACACCACTCGCTCACTCATTCACTGGCTCACCATTCACTTTTGCTTCCTCTTCTGACTTTGCCAACGAACTCCTCGTCTCTCTCTCTCTCTCCCCTGATTCTCGAAAAAAACTCGGCTTATACTCACACATTCACATATTAACGCGCTTCGAGCAGTTCCCTTTCGTAAACGTAAAATCGAACGTGCTCATGGCGCAAAGACGAACTGACGTCACAACACTGAACGAGGAGGAGGAGAAAGAAGACGCACGCTCAATGCATTGGCCACCATCCTCCGTTGAACTATTCTATCCGATTGTTGTCGGGGACAGGATGGTGGAGATGATGGGCACGGCCAAAACAATCGTTGAAAAACGAGAATGTATTCAAGAGGGAGAGAGATGCTTTTTCACTTTTCCCCTTGCCGTTGTTTGATCAGGATTCAAAATAACACGGATCACTCTCCAGATGCAGGCATGCATTCTGCTAAAGCAAAGTTTGAGATCAGTCGAAAAAACCGTCCTTGTGCCTGCCTCTGAAGGCCTAAATCGTTATCGTTCCAACTTTCTCGTTTCATGCGCATCATATGATCAAATGGAAGTGTTTGTCTCTTCAGAGGTTGGAAAGAGAAGCTTGTTGAGGAGAATGGTCCAAACCTTGGTTTGCTTATGGGGATTATTGATAAATGGTTGGCTATTTTTGAAGGCGGCTGCAAGTAGAAGAAGAGATCAAAGTAATGGGTGTCATTTGGTCCATTAAGCACCCTCCTCGTAAAAAGAGCAGTTCAAGAGTGGCCGTCTCAGCGATCTTCGCACATTACATAGGAATCAGGCCAATGCTGCGAACAATTGCAGGAACGCATCTTGGCCTGAAATTATCTGCCTGAGATGAGCATCCCAGGAACACTTTTGGCCCTGGGATTGGATTGGGGGAGCTGATATCCTGGAACGCAGATTTCTCGACCTTAATCCTATTCTACATGGGATGGACAAAGAAGCCTAATCCAAAATGGACCAATACATGGGATAACTTCGTCACCCTTGCTTTTATTGAGAGCTTAACCTAGAGGTGGAACAAAATCAACAAACTTATCAAGAGCTTCAAATACAGGGTGAAATACTTGCTGTACTGTCTCTGGGGAACCTTTGTCTTAATTTGACAAATAAATCAGCTCCACCGAGCCAGGCATATATTTCGGAGACAAAGCAAATGGTCAATTTTCATGCAAATTATAGACACAAAGTTATGAGCGTGTGTTAATTGCCAACCTGGATGAAAAAGACCCTCCAAAGAACAAGAGAGAACTTATGAAAAGGGTTAAATGATGAATGTACCTCCATTCAAAGTAAATGCTTTTTTTCGACCAGATGCTTATTAAAGTCTCTTTAAGCATTTCATCGGGTTTGTTTTCATATCATTTATTACTCAAAGGTCGGTGTGTTCTAATAGAGTACCCAAGAACATTCCGTTGAGTAGCCAACCCCAGTGTTGAGGAGCGATGTTTCTCTAGAAAACAAAGGGACAAGTGAACCCTTTCACCACTTCAAAGACCCCTATTAAACTTGTTCAGCCCGTTCGCATTTCGGTCGTTTGGGTCAAGATACCTCAAAAGAACGCGGAATAGGGAGCAAAAACATTGACTACTATGCTATCGCCATAAATTAATGTCTTCAGCTCTCGCCACAAAAGACTTCCCCGCAAAGCTGGAATAAGAAGCCAAGCAAGATAGGACCGTCCAAGTCGATCTCTGATGAGTTTGACGACAAGATCCTCACTCATATCGCGATGGATGGCAACGAATTTTGGACTCAGACAGAGCATAGCTGCCAATGGGCCCCATGTTCTCGGATGAATGAGCCACTGGGAGGTACTTTTCGAGATTGAAATGAGATTCTCATTTTGGCTTCACCTTGTCCATATGTTGGATGAACTTCGTTTCTTTATGAGTTACCTAGTGCCAAAATCTGTGTGCACTTCGGTGAAGAAAATTGCTCGATCGAGGCTTGCTTGGTGTGCACTATGTAGGCATTTACCAAGGCCTTCATTCTGGAATGCAAACTTGATTCATTAATGGTCTGACCGATCTGTGATTACATAAGTCTTGGAGAGAAGTGTACGATTGAAGGATGCGGGTCTTGAGGTGATCACGGGTATAAATTGCATAAATGTGTGTTCAAGTTGCATACTTTTATTTTCTTGTGTTGCAAGTCTTGTTTTGGAATGGGTGCTTATTTTAGGGGGGAATTGTCAGTCCTCAAGATCGGTCGCCATTTCTTTACTTATAAGGGTGACAGGAAATGGACAAGACGCGGTTTTGGCAACATGGGCCATAACTTCCTGATGAATGGATAACTAGGTCTCAGAAATGGGAACACACACAGAAAGTCAGGAACACAAACATTGATTGAACACATCATACGGAGACCTACGTATCTTTTACATTGTTTACAGTCTAGAATCTGTATGTTCTTGACATTTGATAGATATCAAGAGCCTACCCCTCCAGATTTAAGTCCTCAATGACAAAAGAAATACACTTGGCACTTGGAACGTATGCTGTATTTAGAAAGCAAATTTCAATTTAGCTTGGGTGGATCTGCAAAGTACATTGTTTCGAGAAAACAATGCATGCCTACATGGAGGTCGTAGTTCCGGCCTCACAAAAAGAAAATGATTGCGTAATGTTGCTCAGGTCGACGATGAGGACAAAATCCATCGTGAAACGACGATGCGAGATGTTTTAAGATTAGCACACTCTTCTACCCGAGATGCGATTTATTAGCCTGTCAAGTGGGGCATATTTCTTGTTCCAGATAGTGAACTCTCAAGCAAGAAAGGCTTCTTTCATTTGGAAGGGAAATACGGAAAGGAAAACCCGATTTGAAAAAATGCTGATGGCACAAGTTCTTTTTTGAGGAACAGAAGGGAGCATACGAAAGAATAATGGACTAACCCGAAAGGAGGAAAGGGGGACAAGCTTGCCAAGAAAAGGCTTGAGAAAGTTGCATGCTACGGAAAGATGAACAAATCGTGCCTGAAGCTGGATCTACAGTACATGTACCTCACCTCTAAAATATTTGGCGTGGCAGTCAAGATGCACTTTTACAAAATTTGCCACCTTAATCCTGTGACTGCAAGTCATCTCAAGGGCAAATTCTCGCCATTCCAATGAATTAATTTGCCATCACTAACAAATACATGTAGTTTCCACCTGCCAAACGTGCATTTGAGTATTAAGATGACACTTTTTTGTTTGCAAATTATTATAGTTAGACTAAGCTGCGAAAAAGATTGGAGAAATAACTACAATCTACATAAAAGCTTGTCAAAAGTTTAGAAAAAGTAGTGATAAAGGGCAAATAATAAATAGGAACGGTGGGAAATGGGCCGCATAAAAAGGCACGCGTTCGTCCTCGAGATATTAAAACCTCCGGAACGAGGCCATTAAGATGGAGAGTTTCTGGCCTCTAAAAATGAAGCCCACATGACGTGAATTTTGAAGATTCTGTTTCTGATAAAAAGCTTGAACACTTTGAGATTTCATGATGGTCGATAGCAATTCCATGGCTAATCAAATATCATTCTGTTTCAAGTTTACCTTGAGTCATTGAAAAACAAATTTGTTGCTGAAAAAGGATTGAACTGTTTGAACAACAGTGGTGCAAATGTGATACCAACTCTATTTTTATATTTAGTAATGCAGGTTTCTTCTTCCCCAACCTATTACGTCATGCTCTCAAAGAAATAAAACCACAGATCCAGTCAGAACAATCGAATCGATCCAGGTTTGCGCTGCCATGAAGTCAGTAGAACTTTGGAAATGTGGAGATAACGTCATCCATTGTGGCAAAATGACGTTGATAAAATCAATTTCCGTACCTTCCATGACAAATGGGTGTCGATTGGAATTCAGTGGAGTGATCAACACAGAAAGTGCAAGTCTATCGAGCCCTTGAGGCGGCAAGATCAGGGGAGAACGATGAGGAAAGACAAGAAGAGGGAGAGAGAGAAAGAAAGAGAGAAAGACAAAATAGCGAAAGAATGCGCAATCACATTTGTAGCCTGGGCAATCAAGCTTGATTTATGGACACACAATTTGGCAGCACAAGAGTGAGTTTAATCTCCATCTAGTGGTGTGTATTCACTAGGGAACTTGCGACATGAGGATGCTCAATTGAAAATAAAAAAAATCTCGTGCTGCCTACTTTTTCAAGATGGTTATCATGAAAATATTTTACAATTGTCATCTCTAACGCACGCTTTTGATTCATCTTCAACCACATCCAGTACATAACCCCAGCTTCCAATAGAGTGATTCTTCATTTCCAAGGCATTTTGCTGCCAATAAATCCATTCTTCCCCAGAAATTATGCAATTTGTATGAACTCCAACACCAGCAAAGCAATCGGTATAAAATTGAAATGAAACTTTATACTCCTTACATGCATTTGAGTCATAGGGTAGGAATTTGAATCTCGAAACTCGCCATTAATTAATAAGAAACATCCGCTGTTTGTTTGCTTAGTAAGCGGGTTCTCTTTAAGATTTGCAAGCTTTTTAAAAAAGTTGACCTACTCGGCGACATGCCAAGGATTCGTTTTAATTTCACTATCCAGTTTCTGCTTTAAGGCTCGTCCATTTGAACTTCCCTTTGGTAATCTGATTCCAAATGGCTAGAATTAAAAGAATGTGCAGAATGTGATCTTTTACTATGGCTCGCCTCCTCGTTGTGTTTTCTTTTACTTTTTGTCCAAGAGGCATTCAATTAATATTATGCAAACGTACGTACTCTTGGGAACGTGTGGGCTGCCCTGAAGTGAGCTTTTCAAGGATTCACAAGATCCAACTTGGATGAGTCAACCATATCAAATGACTCAAGTGATTCGCCTACCCTTAAATCAAGCAAAGCTGTGACAAACCCCATGCCTTCTTTATCCCGAGGCATAAACACACCAGATAGGCCATCACCGGCAGATAACGACGTGCCTGTTCGGATTGTATGCGGACAATATATCTTGAGAAGTTATGGAGCCCGAGATCAAATTTCTCGCTGCTTTTCGCTCCAATTTGGAGGTCCTCTGAGAAATTATCCCAGTGGCATCGGACGTGCAAATCGGGAGAATCTCCAGAAGGCAAACCAACAATCAGCACACGCCATTGATAAGCTTAACCCAAGGAAGAAGGCTCACTTCAAAGAGATAACCAATTTAAGTTGATGAATGGCGACAAAAACTTGGTCAGTGGCCACAAGGTGAAGGTAGAATGATCTTTTGAGTGGTGTGCTGGACTTAGCGATGGTACAAACATAGCCATTATTATCTACTGGAACAATTTGCAAGACTGATGGGTTGAGAAACAAAGCACGCCTGAATGAATCAGTTAGCCAAAAGAGGATGACGCTTGGTTGATTATGAATTATGGGCTGTGGTACACAGTGTACCGTACAATGGATGGAAAAGGAGGGAGGGAAAATTGATTAAAGGTGAAGCTGTTGTGATTGCAAAACATGTTTTAGCACGAATTTTACAAGCTAGCAAGTCCAGTTGCGTAGAATCGCGTTTCCATTGGTTCATTGTTTGCATCACATAGTCAACGATGAGGATGAAATAGACCATCTTGTGGGATTCAACAACTGAAGCCTATGTTATCAAATAATTTATTAAGGTTAGTCCGAAGGGGTGGGTACTGGGGTGGAAGCGAGTTTCATGGGGGTAGAATGTGCATCAATCGATAAATTGGCTTGCCGTAATAATTGGTGAAAAGCTCATTCAAACAATTGGGATCGGCTTGCCCTACCGCATTTTTTTAGAAGGAGTGTTGTTCCTTTCGTGATAGAAAGGACCTTTAGTCGATCATCTCTTTCTTATTGCTGTGGAAGACCATGTTCATTTTGTAGTTAATTTGCGATAATTCCTAGCCGAGTTTTGAATTTTAACGTTTTTTAACGTTAAGTCTGATTTCATTTGGAAGATTACTTCTGAGGAGCTCATGAAGTTTCGATGCAAAGAAAAAAAATCCAAACCATCTTATTTAGCATTGAAATCTTTTAATCCAAGAGCGTTTCGACAAAAAAAATTAAAGCCCCAAAGATGGATGGATTTATTCTCAAAGGTTTTAGCATTTATTTTTTTCTCTCAAGAATTTCCTCTCCAATCATTTTTACATTCCACCGGATTTTACCGCTCATCATTTTGATTCATTAAGAATTCTAGCCACTTTGCACAAAATTTTAAGTTATGATTTCTTCGGGAAAAACATGATCCAAAAGACTTTTTCAATCTTTCACATTAAAAACCAAAAGATTACAAGACGACAAAATTACCAAGTAATATCCCCAAACAACTTATTGATGAAGGTGAAGTGAATCTTGACTACAGTGTCCAAGTGATGTTGAGCTTAGGTCAACCCCGTCAGATTCGTAAAACTGTTTACTGTCACGCCTGAGGTTTTTGTTTCAGAAGCTACCCAAAATGCGTCCCAATTTGTATCGAGTACCCCAGGCCATTTCAGACTAATTAATTGTTCCCCAACAGATAAGAGCGAAGAGACCATCGATTTTGATTCTTAAAAATGTTCGATTCAATTAAAATGACGACCTTTCTTATCTTGAACATATTTCTGCCCTACCATCTGCACCAGTGTGCACATACTTGCCAGACCTACCCACGCGTTCAGGGTGAGCTTGAAGTTTGAATGGTTGGCGTTTTCGAGCTAACGCTAAATTGAAAAGCGTGGTATTTCTACACCGAGACAACACAACTTGCTCCGACCTGCTGACACGAAGACCTTCTCTCATATGTACTGAGCATCTCTTTTTTATTGCACAAAGCCTCTATGGAATGAATGGTGCCTTTGAAGTTGTTCGAAGAGGGCGGTGTCCTCATGATCATCGTCATTACCATCATGGCCATCTTGAAAGTATTCCAAGCCTCATCATCGCAACCATTAGATCAGCTCTTTAGGCTCGAGCAAGTGAAAAAGAGTGTGTCGAAGATTTATTTCGTCTCTTAGGGGCCGAAATGTGTGTTTTGCCAATTTGCATTTTCAACAAGCACGTGGGTGGGATCCTGTTCACGTTTGTCATCGAGAATCATGCAGAATCACCTCTAACCAGTGAGCTTTTTAGGTGTCTTGGCCCTCAAAATACGGGAATGGCTTCGGCGGTTGAATGAAAGGAATCGTCATTTTATTTCATTTTTGGGAGGTGGTAATCTCACTTTCGAGGCAAACGTCAACAAGATCCTTCAAAATGAAATTCTGAAAGCTGCGTCACTTTTGTGTAACAAAGAGAGGAGAGTAAGAGAGAGAGAGACAGACAGACATAGGGGGACAAAAAGTGAACCCTGGCAGATGAACCGCGTCTGCTCCATTGTTCTACCTCGCTCTTCTCACTTGCACGAGACGGGGATGTCACCCCTATGGTGTTCCATTGTACGAATACCATACCATGGAAGACTTCAAGATGGCATTGCCTACGTGTCTTTCTTTAGAAGTCCCACTTGGGTAGCCAGTGGAAAGAGCATCAACCCACATAAGGATCTGGCCTCTTTGCGCCCTCCCTGTTCGAATTATTCTGAAAGTTTGAAGACGAAATCTTTTCCCTCACACAAGGTTGGTTCCATTAAAGCACTTCATAGAATAATAAGAGCCATTCTGACGCTTATTTAAATCTTTGCTGCGCCAAAGAGATCGTTGGGATCAAATTCTCCATGGTTTTAGCCCATACTCAAAGTCGATGATTTGCTGTTCAATTGGTATTATTATTGATTAGGAGATATTGGATTGTTGGAACTCTTCAATTCCAAAAGCGTTTCAGTTGGATCAATACTCCTCTTTTTGCGATATGAGAGGGAGGTTAGGTTGATGGTGAAGTCCCAGAATGTTCCACTTTGATAAAGACTAACTAGACAGCATACTAACCCTCTCATTGACGACTGGGGACCACCGACCATGGTTGGCCGTTCCAGTTACTCTTAACTAAGCGAATAGGAACAGGGGGAAAGGAACAAGGGGTGGAAAAGTTGGCCTCTCCCCTCCTATTTGCCATAGTTGGTGGTTTTATCCAAGAGATGTTTAAAACTCAAAACCTGTCCCAATTCCCAAGAAGCTTTTGGGGATGAAGTTGGAACTATAATTTTTTGATGAGGAAGAGATTGTCCATGCCTATGTTCCACACGAATAAAAATGATACAATCTTTGTGCTTGACGTTAAATCTATTAAAGTTGATCTTCGCTCCGCATTCAGCAACACTTCTCATAATTGTTTCAACTTATTTTTGTTTACATTCAATCGTCTAGAGAGAAATCAATTCCCTCAATGTAGTATATTTTTATCAAGGTGCTTCTGATAATTGGAGAGTTTTAATTTTAACAATCTATTTTTTGTCCCTCCAGCAGTAATGTGTTCGTATATCAATCTTCGGGTCCTTTCGATATGTGAAATAAAGTAGCCTAACTCTCTTTTCATTGAAGTGAGGGTCTGTCCAGGGCTCTCATTGTACGAAACTTTCCACAATAACAAAGGAGTAAACCACAATTAATCAAGCCATTGAAGCGTTTTTCAACGACCCGCATTGTTGGCAACCATTAGTGTCATGTGTAATTTTCCCGAATAAATCAGTCGAGAATGCCGTTCCCTCCCCAAAAAATGCGTGGAACGTCTCGCATTTCCCTGTGGTTTATGGTTCATCGTTGGTCTAGACCCTTTCTACCCCCTGAGGGGTAAAAAAGGGATTGGGTTGCTCGTCGATATTGGGTCCTCATCACTTGACACGAAACCATAGGGAATAGTTTTGAAGAACCAGACTAAAGATTGGATCATTGAGAAAAGATCAAGTGTTTTGAAGAGGCAGAGAATGACTACAGACTCTCAGGGTTCAATGGAAATAAATGCCATTGTTGGGAACACTTGCAGAAGGTCATGTTTTTCAAAATGTGATATTTAGCAGGCCCCCTCTTTTATGAGTACAATGGTGTCAATTTTCCACTTGATTTTAAGGTTAGCCCTTCCTTTCAACGTTCAATTGTGCTCCTAGAATCAATAAAGGGTGATCAACTTTCATTCCAAAATTGAACAGATCTTGAACAGAATAATCTGGAACAATATTGTGAAGGAGGTAAATGAAGTTGTGTATCTTATAGGTATGGGGCTTGAAATCAATAACTGAAGGGGACTCTTCGTTACCTAGTGCGTGGAAAAGCCGATTAGACATCGTGCTCAAATTCTCAAGAGGAGCGTAAATTGAACTCGAAAATCCGGCTAATGGGTAGCTATTTGTCTTAATTGGGTGATGCTTTGTGTGTTCTTATACGTGTGTGTGTAGTGTACACATATACACACAATAAATAGTTTGCTGAACAGGGTCGTGCCCTGACATGTGATGGAATTGTTCCATGCCTTTGAGGTGGTAAGTTATGGCAAAGCAGATGTACAGCATTCGTGATTTGTCCTTCTTTCACTCTTTCGCTTCCTCCACGAGATGAGTCACAGTGGGATGCTAAGGTCACACCAACCTCAATGAAGTGCAGATGGGTCCACATGCAAGCACACACATACACACACCCATTCCCAAACCTCACCCATTCTTGTACTACATACAGACATAGTCAGTCTCAGTATGGTCGATGACCTATTAAATCCTGCCACATTCAGAGACGGACGCCAACCAAAATCACTACCACACACGTACAAAGTTTGGACGAGAGCAAGGGGACGGAAGAAAATACCACAACTCTCGTACACGACATGTGAAAAGGTTTGAATGAGCATTGAAATTGCCTTGAATAAATCCAAATTGCCTTAACTTGGGAAGTCTTGCTGACATCTCTTCAAGTCAACCCCTTTCGTGTTGAGAACATTTCTTTTGTTTATTTGTCGTTTCCAACCCCCTTCATGTATTCACCCCTCCTTTCAAGTGCAAGACTTTAGAACACGACACTGAAAACTGAAGCAACGCAATCATTGTCCACCCTCCACAACTCTTCTTTGACACTGGAAGAATCTGTCAATAAGACATGTTCAGTAATTATGTTCAGTTCAACCCGATCAACACCAAAACTGACGTTGGAGAGTCTTCCTACTCAAAATATGCCTAGAAATTGGGATCCTATCCAATACCATTTGGCATTGCGACCAATAATGCTGTCGTTGCTGGTTGTTTGGTCAAATTTGTCGCTCTTATTATGAGAATTGATTTTTGTCTCTTGAATGATGGGACTGTTCGATCTAGTCTCCAATGAATATGGAGTACTGAGTGGACAACAAATGAGTTGGAAATCTCGATCATGTGGGTGCTCAACCAAAGTACTTGACATTATCTTGTACGACGAGCTTCTCAGATCAAGCGAAGAGATGCAATAGGCTATTGGACCTTGAAGGACCCTTGCTGAATGTACAATCGTTTTCCCGAGATGCTGGGAAGCTAAGTAACATGGCCATTGGTGCCAAAAATGCCCTCCTGGGACGTCTCGTTAATGATGCCAATGGGATGCTAGATGAGGTCAAGGGGACTTGGCATGTTTAGAACCACAGACGATGTAAATAGTTGTTCTTGTCAGGCTTGTATGTACATAATACTGCTACTTTTGCCAAGCTGGAGAGACTACGGTAATGATTCAAGTTTTCTGGATATCGGATGAGAGTGACGGGGAGCATCGTTTCGAACGAGTTACAAACTAGAGATACGCACTTCCAATATGGACATAGTATGTCAATGATGTTCCGAGTACATGGAACTCATTTGCACATAATTGGAAATACAACATATCCTCCTTTGGTTATCATCATGAATCTTTTGTTTTATTTTTTCATCTTCATGAGCGTAATAACCGGTTGGAATGAAATACATTCCTGAGCCTCTGAATGTCACCAAGATCCGTGCCGAAAAATCATAACTTTAACTAACGTTCCTCAGAGATGTGCGTATTTCATATTTGTTTCATCCCACTTTGATTTTGGCAGTCGTTCACTGACCAGGCCTTCTTGGTCTTGTTATGATTTATGAAGATGGTTTAATCTAGATTGTGTTTATCTCCGGGCTCGAATTAGACGCGTCTGAGGAATGGCGAAGATCGAGGGTGTACTCGTACATGCGTAGTACGAGATGGTCACAATGAAGCACCCATGGACTTTGTTTTGACTCGCTGACTCATCCTCTCTTAGGTGGGACTGGACAAACGTCCAAGCCAACTATTTGCAAATTCATGATCTAAATATCAACTTCAACTAATTAGATGAAATCGACCACTACCACAGCGTAAAATGGATGACCTAGATCTAAGAGCGAGAGTGACAGACAAAAAAAGCAAGATTTGCTGAGAGTTCATGTTGACCCGAGAGGCCAGCCAAAGTACTCATCATTGCAAAATGTTTGCGATCGAAATTTGATCCGAGAGCTCGAAATGAATTTTAGTTTGATACATCGTTCTAGACGACCCGTTGCCTAAATCAAAGACATAACTTTCAACAATCAATCTGAGGGTTTTGTGGTTGATCGAGTTTGGAGAGAAATCGCCGAGCTCCTACTATTGCATGTGTACTGTACGTACCTACTGAGGTTGAACTTGGTGTTGTTCTCGAGCATTTCGCGTTTAAATTGAATTTGCTGAATCACTTCCCCTTCTTCCAACGAATCTTTAGAATGGAGTGGCCATCCAAGGAACAATAACAGCTCTTACGTTGTCTTTCGGTGACTGAGAGTCATTGATTTTGGCGTTGTTACTACGTACGTGGAATCAAGCGAGCATTCCAATTCAGCCTGTTTTTCAAAAAGCAACTTAAAACAGTTACAATGGCCAGTTCTTATGATGAGGCAGCTCTCGATGTAGTACAGTAGCTCTCAACATTTTCAATTCATATCCCGAGTACGTCAACATTTGATTGATGAAAGTTTTTCATTACAAACCTACCTCGTCGTCGTCTGTCTCGTGATCCCTTGGGGAGTGGGGTAGTTTCAGAGAGCTCTTGCTTTGGGTGCGTGAGTTTTGATGCTCCACTGTTCACATAATATACATCCATCCATACATGTATGCATTAGGGGGATCCATCACTTGGTTGCTGCACTTTTGAAAGCTCAAGTGCAAGACATGACACGACAGACTAACGTTTTTTCAGCGCGTCCCTTTTTTTCCCAGCGAGCTAACTGTTATGATATCCAGATCAAAATAGGGCGGAAAATCCACATTTGGACTGTGCATCCAGGCGTTAAATGATTGCAGTTGACAGAATTACAGAAATGTTTGGATATCTGGATTCTTTAGAAGTTCAAAAATGTGCTTTGAGCAACCGTTTTGTTCTATTGTGTTTTATGTAGGCTGCGAAAATATATAGACAAAAAGAGACCAAGACAACACGAGTCATTTCGAAAACGCATCTTCAACAAATATCGCTTGAAACTTTTCAAACGAATGTAAGTAAGAGAAATTCAATTTGCATATTCGATTTCCTGTCGCGCTCTTTTTGGAAGGCGACTACCCATAGTTAGAGTCCACCCATAGTACCACCTATTAGATAAGATCTAACTCTTGCTATCCTCTTCCAATTCCTACATTGATCTTGGTACAATCCAAATTGACTAATGCCCCATGAACGAGCAAGAAGTCAAACTTCTCTAGTGGATGAGACATGGAAAAACTGTTCCATTTCCCATGAGGTAAACATGGAGTCGAGTAATAGTTGCCACTTAAATCAGTGCATAACATGCAATCTTGCAATTCAGGACATGCTCACCAACTCTTTTGGAACATTCGAAGCGAGTGTGGAACTGAAGGTCTGGGCGTTTGGTTGGTTGGCTCTTATCTCCCAAATGTGAACAAATTCCCAGTTTCCCACAACAAAGAATCGAAGCAGGCGAGCGAACCAATGAATGAAGGTGGCTCTTTTTCTTATCTTGAAATGCACCAAAGTGGTTGGCAAATGGAACCAGAAAAATTCTGCAGGAGATTACAACAAAAACATTAAATAGATTTTGGCTCCCTACAAACTTTTTCCCAGAGTCTTGACCATAAGCGTTCCAAATCTGGACGCGTTGGTTCCCGTTTGAAGGCCATTCGTAGGAAAGGCTCTTTGACCTCTTTGGCTCTCGTTAACAATGGGGAATACTGCACGAGGCCAAGCAACAACCAAAGCACTGGTTTGTGTTGAGTATTCAGTTATTCTGCGGTTGGGTCCAATCGCTCTATAGAGTAGGAATTACGTAAAGGCAAAGGCTTCATGAGGGACAAGGTCTCCAAGCTAGAATTGAGGCCAAAGAGCCCATCACACGTCGTCGTTGTTGTTGTTGTTGTAGTAGTTGTTGGTGTTGTAGGATTCGCTCAACGAAGCTGATCCTATATTGGTGCCCTTTGAAGACTCTCAAGGCCATCCTTGGGGGTTGTCTGCCGGAAAACCATTATGACGGGAAGCAAGCCAGTGATTTATGAGGGCAATTCATGGAACTCAAGTACTTATTTGTGGATCGATCAAGAAAGTGGACTCAACGAAAGGCCATGCGTCATCTGAATTCAAATCAAATAATGGTTCCTTTGAAAGAGACATTGATTTTTGCCTACCCTTACACAGATCCTTGATATCGCCAAGACCTAACAAAAGATGTTATCGAGACATTGCGGTCTAAATTCTTGAACCGCAAATCATCTTTGGATGATTCGGCCTTTACACGCAATCGTACCACGTGCTCGTGTTTGAGAGCTATTTCAAAAAACGTCACCTTTCAAATGAGCTTTGATGAATGGATCCCAAAACAAGAGGTCTGCGTGTCTGCAATAAACTTGGGAATGTGTGAATGAACAAACGAGCATCAAAATCCCATGCAGTAACAGCGGTGGAATGTTCCTCTCGCTTAGCTTCGCTTCGCTATGAAGAATGGCAAATTACTTATGCAAAATATTTGCCCGGCTCATATTGCACTGTCAGCTACGGTGAATGAATGCTTGATAAGGTGGCACCAGAGAGTATTTTAGTGATGTTCAAGTCCTCATAATTCCATAAAGCCGAATGATGTCACCCGAGAAAGACGAGATTCTTGTTAATTTGACACTTCCCGCCATCTTCATGTCCAATTGACAATGACGACCAAAGAATCATGTCTTCCCCCTCTTCCCTTGCCTCCCCTTCATTTAGATATGTTTTCCTCTCACAAGGAGAAGAACTTTGCCGATACTTGGATGTGGATGATTGTATTAAAACTCATCTTGAAATGGGGATTGGCGCAGGCCCCTGCAATTCGTGCTCGTGAGAACCCCCTCCAAGAATGAACGAGTCAATTGTTGATCCATTGTCCAGAATTCAGGGCATTTCTGTCTTGTCAATGGGCCCAGACCCCAACCTTGAATTTTACGACCATTGCCAAATTTGGTGGCAATGTGAGGACGGCTTTTTCTGCCCTCTTCTTTGCCGAGGAGACAGATAATAGAATGAGATATGATATGATGTGAGTTCTTGGAGGCTGTTAAACTAAGTCTTTCCACGTTGATGAAGATCTACGGGCTAAATGATTCAGTTGTCAGCATTAGTCTCATCTTAATGAGAGATTTGGCGCATTCGAGTATATCCATAGAACTTTTCCCAAAGTTAATCGCCTTGCAGTGATTCTCTTGTCAGTTTATTTGAAGTAAAAGATTTCATGTCCTATCTCATGAGTTGGAAACATTTCTGTCAATGTCCCCTTCGACTTTATCGCTCGACAGCTTCGCTCGATTGGGATGAAAAACCGAGGCTTTTCATTCCAAACATTTCAATCGCACTTCCACATTCCTGCGACTTCTTAAAAAAGAGCTTCATCCTTTCCATTTCATCTCTCTCCCACCCCTCTCTCACCCATCCCCAGTTCAAAGTTACAACTTCATTCTCAGGAGCTTAAAGTCTCTACCCCTACAGGCAACGATACTGCGAGTATATGCAGTCCTTCATTTGGTCACGTTCCTAATACCCACAGATGTCTCACGAATGAATTTTAGACCCATATAAAAAGCTCCATTCCTCTTTGAAAGAGTTCTGATATCTACGACAAGCAAGTTTATCACGTCCATGGGAAGCCATGGTTTCATTTTGCAAGCAACGGAAAAAGGGGCGATTTGTCATAAACGAAATGGGAGAGTGCTACGTTTGCCACCACATTACTAGAACGACCGACAATACAGACGAAGAGAATAACAACGGATATAAATCATTTTGCCACCACCAAATGTGCTTTGCCTTGTCAATTAACACGACAAAGATCCACTCCAACTCAACTCAAGACAATTCCATTTCAGACAAGCCCAACCAATTCGACCCGTTTGAGAACAAACCTCAAATTTGTCGCACTTCCTACCAGCTGTTAAACAAACTTCTAAATTGTCTGGCACCTCTAAGACTACTTTCATGTTAGACATTTTGATCTAAAGTTTCCAATCTTTAGCAAAGTTCTCCAACATAGGCTTCAATCCCCTCGTTTCACCTCCACCGTACGCTAGGGTTTATATTTCTAGGGGAAAAACACATGTTTGCATTTTCCTTTGTGTTGCTTTTTTTGCTTAAAGGGATGGTGAGGATAATTAGAAAAAACCTTGTTAAACGATATCTTCACCCAATTTTGTAGGCACCTCGTGTCGAAGGGAAAATATGACAGACACCAGCAATAATATTTTGACAGGAAGGTTGGTTTTGGGGGGCTTCCATCTGCTCATATGGGCAAATCAATCGAAGCTTGGTAGGTCCCCGAGTCACAGGAAAACGAGACACCATGACCAAAGAGTTCTTCATTCAGACACAAAGCCCAACTTGCACTTTTGATCACCTCCTGTACATTAGTGCAGAGCTCGAATAACACCCATAGACCGGTTGTGGTTGAACTAATTCAAAGTCGAAATAACCTCTGCATGCACCACAAATGATAAAAAGTAGCGACCCTTCCTAGAGACTGGCCGTCGTAGGCTAACACACGGTGCCGATGATTCACGATGGTGATTGGTCAATACGCAGTTTCCCGGCCTGGCTCGTCTTGAAAATTCATTGTACTAGTTGATCTAAACAAACTTTTTGGACAATATAGTGATGGTCTCGGGCCGAAAGAAAGCATATCAACTCTGTGTGTCTCCAGGCATTTTGAGGAACGTTTGGCCTTCATTTTCAACGAATCATCAAAACTGCATGATTTTTGTCGATGTCAGACTTCAAAATACCAACGTGTGTATCTGTGCTTTTGCTCAAACTTTACGTGCACGAGATCGAGACGACACCAAATAATCGTCTTGCCCCTAATCACTAATGTTTAGATCAAAGTCGGACAGGGTCAGGAAAGTGCCCATAGCATTCAGTTGAACATTCAGCTAATTCTAACGAAGTTCAATAACAAACCAGAGTGCTTCTTCTTTGTTGATTTTGTAGTGATCTGACTTGGTGCCGGGGTTGCCAATTTACCGATGTGAAATCATATTCCCCTCTTTCTACGAGTCTTCATAAACCCGTTCTTCCTTTAAGGATCACCAAAAGGCAAGGCATCCCTGACTTTCGTGACTTCTGAGCAGGGTTGCAAATCAAACTCACATTCGTGTTTGCTCATATACAAGAGCAAAGCACCCATTCTGCAAGCAGTAACCCTACCTTGCAACCTCCCGTAAAAAAACTTGCGCAAGCCCAGATTCCATATCACTAAGATTTTGTTGTCAATCACCCGATCGTGTGACGTTAATTGACCCTTGTTAAAACTCCACACTAATTGAAATTCACTTTTTTCATATCGGGTAAATACCTTAGACACATTTCCAGCAGACTTGAGGACTTTCAATAACCAAACTGATCAAATGAGCGAAATAGTTTAGATGTGTTTCTTAGAAGAAAAGGTTCCTTTAATCATGAACTTTCGGCTTCCCGCATGATGAATGACGTCACAGACAGTCCGTGCCGGGTCAGGCAATCATAGATTTGAATGCCAATCTCTGCCTTTTAGTATTTCTAATAAAAAGTATGGGAAATGCCGGAAATGCCGCAGAAGAATGTCTGTAGAATGGCCCTGAACGTTAATAAATAACTTCAAAGTATATTCATCACGTAGTTGAGATCACAGAATATCAAGATGCATACATGTTTTTATATTTACTTATTTGATAAGAAATCGAGCAACAACTGAACCTTTATTTTGATAAAACCTGTGAGGAAATGGGCAAATCTTTTGCCCTTTAGTCTTCGTCGAGAATATGTAGGAGCTGGTCCTCTAACAGCATTTAAGGAGGGATTGGACAAGTTTTTGAATCCCCATTCCTGATCAACCCACTATTCAAGGATTGTATACAGGGTAACTGGTAAGTCTTAGGACAGCAAACGTTACTTGCTAAATAACTCCAAATCGTTTCGCCAGACAATTTTTTCATTTAATCATAAAATGATAACCATATCTTGAAGCGTATAAAGTTAAAGCTTCTGACAAAGTGATCTCTTGTTGCCTTCAAAACAACATGGAGACGGCACCTAGCATCACCAAAGGATCAATGCACCACATCCCTTAAAACTGCGTCCCAAGTAGCCGAAGGGCAGCAATGAGGTTGTTCACACTCTTGGAGGGCTTAACTCCAACCTTGCTCTCCAGATCAAACGGCATTACAAAGTTGGATCATTTCGATCTGGGGAAGAAGGAAGCCATCGTATTGAAAATGATGGGGTTCATTGAAGTGACATGAAGGGCGTTCTGTTGTGATGCTAGGTGTCATCTTTATGCTGTTGTGAGTGCCGCGGGTGGCCAATTTGTCTGAAATTTGGACTACAGATACTTCAGAATATGGTCATTCTTTTATGACAAAATACAAAAGGCAGGCAAAACAATTAGGAGTTATCTACTTAGTTTGCTGTCCTAAGACTTACTGGTCGCCCTGTAGATCTGTCAACAGTAACTCAATGGTAGACCAAATTTCATACAAATGTTAAGTGTATACAGTAACTTTAATGATTTTTTTACAGGGAATTCCATTCCTCGTAGCGGTAATAAGAAATCTGCAACCCAAAAAAATAGAGAAAGTGACAAATGGTTTCTCTTGCAAAATGAGAGAGGGGAACCAGGATGATTACAACGTCTGGTGGTTATGCACAATGGTCCCCTTTTAGGATTATACTTCAGGTTGAGAAAGGAACATACGGGGTTTTACGGGTTTCACGCATCAAACATTTCTTGATGGGTTATGATATAGGGACAGGAAGTTTAGACGAATCAAACTGTCAAATTAAACGAAAAAGACGAATAGAATTTCCTTATTAGACGAAAAAACACGAGTAAAATTGACCTATTAAACGAAAACAGACGAATAAAAGTTTCCATAACACGAAAAAAAAATTGCTTATAAGACGTAAAAATCGAATCAAATTCCCAAAAAGGCGAAAGAAACAGTTTTATAAGAAAGAAGACAAATTAAGTGACTGTACAGACGAAAAAAGACTTTTAAAACTGCTCCCACAAAATAGACGATACCGGGGAAAAACGTGTCTGCTTGTGCAAAAACGGCGAAATCTAGAAACTTTAAAAAAGGAAGTAATTAATGGGCAAGAGATTTTCGGTAGTACACGTGTCAATTAAAAACCAAGAGTTCAAAAATGCCTCTTTTTAAGGAGCGTTTTCTGTAGAGCTGAAGTCAGATATGCAGATACATTAATTGTTCTCATGACCAGAAAGCTTTTTCAACCCAAATCCAATTTTCTTTCTGTGTCTGTTGGGCAACACTACGAGTATAAGTTAATTTGTAAGTGTCGATTGTATTTTGTTGGTGCAAAACCGCAACTGACAATCAAATTGTTACTTTGCCATAAGCTTTGGCGTTGAACTTTCTTCGAAGTTATTAATTATTTACTTGGAAATTGAAAACAACGCTTAATGAGATTGAAATCCAAGAAAATCCAAGTTTTAGGCCAATCAAACGAGAAAAGACGAATAAAATTGTCCTATTAGATTAAAAAAGACGAATTAAATTTATATTAAACGAAAAAAAATCACAACAAATAAAGTTAAAAAAGACGAAAAAAGATGAATAAAGTTTATTCGTCTAACGTAAAATCCCTAATCATCCCTAAAAATCCCTAAGTTATGAGTAGAGCCCGGGAAAAATTTTTTTTACATTAAAAATATTTTTTTACATTTTTTTGCCAATATTACGTGAATATAACATTTTAATTTTATTTGACATTTTTTGGAAATTTTCAACATTTTTTTAACATTTTTTGTAATTTTTGCTCACAAATGTCATCCCAAACCGGTTCTGAAGGACCAATTAATCAAATGAATGAAGGCTTGAAATTTCCCGCCAAAATTTCCTGCTAAAATTGTCATTCTTCAACTTCACATTTTACAATGCCAATTTATTTCAAATCTTTGGAAAGGGGGAAAAGTGCCCTTTAAGTTTCTTTTTGTCAAAAAGTTGTGAAAAAGTTCAAATCAGAACCTGTGACCCCTGTTTCCGTGATTATTTTACGTGGGTAAATAGCTATGAGTAGAGTAAAGTATGTTTTTTGGTGGCACTGTTGCCATTATTTACTCAGAGTTTAATATCTATTTCAAGGGAGTTCAGCTCACCCTTTTCAACGACCTTCCCAAACCGCCCTCAATCACTCTTTTTTCTGATATTCCTTCATACTTCTGGCGAAGCCGCGTTCTTCCTCTGATTTCAGTGTACCCGAGGCACCGAAGGCTAATATTTCGGGAAATACTTGACGCTGAACACCATGTTAATTGCAGTAGGAAAGAATTCCATCCCATTCCTACTGATGATTGCATATGTTTGATCTGTGGTGATTTGGCACATCCATACCATACGCTTTACTTTTGTAATGTTTCGAAACCATGTTGATGATAAAAAACATCGCAATAAATGAGTAATAATAATAATATCTATTGCCTTTCAAAGAGTCTGAATGTGCTATCTCACCTAAAACATAAACTGTTTTGATGGCATTATTTCCTTCAGATGTCTGGTCACACTGTATTAAGTAGTCTTCTCAAGGAAGAACCTCTCACCACAGGACGGCCGAACTTCAACTGACGCTTAGCCCAAGAAGGCCCTTAAAACGGTGCAGTTCTGCAGTGAATTTGAACAGAATTGCCAAATACGATAGAAAAAGGTGTTTGATAGCAAACATCACTTCACAGCAAAGTTGCAGCGTAAGATAGCAGTCCTTTTCCAGCCATTAAATTTTTACAATGATGCTTGCTGATCTCAGAAATTGGTCAAAACTGAGGTGCGTCAAAGCAATAAAACAGTTATTTTTTGCGTATTGTCCTATATTTTTTGCCCTAAATTTCATAAGATTTTGCCCTTTTTGCCCTATATTTCAACATTTTTTGCCCTTTTTCCTGACATTTTAATGACATTTTTTGGACGTTTTTCCAACATTTTTTCCCGGCCTCTAGTTATGAGGATTCGACTTTTTTGAAAAGCTTTTTGATCCATAACGTAACATCAACCAGGTTTTACGGCCAGGGTTCCTGGCCGTTTTCTCCCGTGTGTGTGCGCCGATGTCGCTGCAGTTCATCGGAACGAGTAAATCGTTTCCCGCAGAATAACCAATTGCACACAAATGGCCGTTCCCCACTATGCCAGCGTAAGTGAGCACGAAGGTGAGAGGTCTTTAATGCCAGGGCTCCTGGCATTACTGGTTGAAATGCCAGTAATGGCGGGTAGTTCTAAAGATAAATGGGTAAGGAATATCCCTCCTCCAAACGGATGTCATTTTCATCACATTCATTATGCAATTTCATTAAGCAATTTCCAAAATATTATAAACACTTTAAGGTTTTTGTCACAGAAGAAAAACTCGTCATATTAGGAGTCTTTGGCATAACTTGAAAGAATTTGATTTACTCTGAACTTCTTGAGACTGTCAAGTAAGGTCAAAATGTTGAACGACAGACACTTAAATGGATTCAAAACGAATTAACATTCTATGGAATCCCGCCCAATAACCAGAGATCATTGAAAATCCTTGAAGGCTCGTTCATTTGAAGGCCACGTGACCGAAAGGGCTCAGAACCAAATCCGATGGATTCGACCGAAAGAGGGCTTACACGAAACACACACTTTGAGTACTGTAGCTGCAATATTCACTTAAATGTTTATATTTCCATGGGATAACAGATCGTTGGTTCACTTGTTTAAAATTCGGAAATTATTCTCTCCTCTTCAATCAGGTCAACAAAGAGAAAAAGACACTTGACTAAAATAATTTGTGACTTTGTTTATTTTTCATTTCAGCGCTTTTAATTTTTGCTCTCTCTTCTAGGTTGGAGCCAAATAATAATAATACCTTTTGATTCAGTTTTCTCAAAATAGCGTTTCCTAAACGAAAATAGGATTACTTTGAACATCGTTCTGTTCATTGTGTTTCTTTTGAGTGTGCATGTTCGTCAAAACGAAGCCAATGAATGAATTTGTTGAGCCGGTCCAACCGACGACGACGCAATCTCAGAGTCACTTATATCAGATCCGGATTCGTACTCGTCATCGTCTTCATCTTCCTCTTCATCGACCCCCAAACCAATCTGCAATTCCCCTGGTTCTCCCATACCCATATGGGATTGATCGGGTTCGGTGATGCCTGACATATCGTCCAAATCTAATCGGATGCCTTTCTGATGAGTCCTAACATGCTTGGAGAGATGGTCAGACCTCATAAACTTCTTATGGCACTCCGGGCATTGGAATCGTTTTTCTCCCGTGTGTGTGCGCCGATGTCGCTGCAGTTCATCGGAACGAGTAAATCGTTTCCCGCAGAATAACCAATTGCACACAAATGGCCGTTCCCCACTATGCCAGCGTAAGTGAGCACGAAGGTGAGAGGTCTTTCCGTACACCTTATTGCATCCGGGTATATGACAGATATGCTGCTTCTTCCGAGGTTTCCCATCTGGGTTTCTGTGAAAAAAAAAAGAAACCATTAAGTCACTAAAAAACATCATCAACCATGAATTCTCAAACGTACTTGGATCGACTTCTGTCACCATCTTTGCAATTGGGACACGTGCAAGCAACCCTTCGAAGTCGCGTTTTCGGAGGTGGAGGGCCATTGGAGGGTCCCGGTGCGTTTGCAGACGTTTCCGTAGGTCCCGAAGCTGCCGTCGTACCCACTTGTGCTGAAGCAACTGAGACTTGGGCGGGATTGGCAGCCACTTGTACCACATGCCATTTGTTGGGATCACTGGGATCTTGCTGCAGGGCTTGTTGCATTGGTTGAGCAGCCATGGAGATGGGAGTTCCACCCGGCGCCATCCCGGGCTGACCCATCATTGCAATTTGACCTGGAGAGATCACTTGAGGCCCACCCGGTGAGGTCAACGCCTGAATACCGCCATTAGGAAGCTGAAATGCCGCTGAAGCGCCTCCTAATTGTTGCAGCCCAGCAGCATTGACAACCTGAACCTGTCCTATTCCGGGTATGTTGATGAAGTTGCCACAACTAGCTGGAACTTGTGGTAAAGAAATGGCTTGTTGAACCCCTGCAGGAGTGCCAGATTCACCCTGTGACACGCCACTGGTGGGAATCTGAGGAAAAAAGGAAATCAAATTTATTTACAATTTCGGTACTAATCAATGAAACCGTTTCCCTACCTGAACCACTTGGCCGTTGGGGGTTCGTATGGACAGAACCTGCGCTTGCTGAGCAACAGATGGTTGTTGCACTATAACTTGTTGGCCATTAGCCGTCATCATTACCTGCTGACCACTATTAGCCATAACGGGAATGCCTTGAGATCCTCCAAACTGGAATGAGGGTGGGTTCGTCGCCACCGAACCTTGAGAGGAGCCATTGGATGGCTCATTTCCAGTCGATCGAACATCTGAGCTGGACGTATCGGCTTCATCCGATGATGATTGATCATATTCAACCTTTGGCTCGAGCTTGGGCTGCAATGGAGCCGTTGTGGCCACTGATGGATTGGAAGAGGCGGCCGAAGAGGCGGTAGTTGTGCCCGTGGCAAAAGTGGTCGAAGTCAGAGCGGGACCTCCATTAGCTTGAGATTGGACCAGACCTCCACCTAGTTGTTGGACTTGCATCGGAATGCCTCCCATTCCGGGAATGGAACCAATGTTTTGAAGGCCGCCCATCATTTGTCCCGGTAGCCCACCGAGAACTTGAACATGCTGGATTTGTCCGTTGGGCGTGACAATTTGGGCGAACTGGGGTTGCATCTGAGGCTGGATCACTTGCTGCATGATAATCTGTTGTCCCGCTGAGGTTTGCACTACTTGGGGGATCAAGGCCGTGGTGGCGGCCATATTTTGAACAGGTACTTGAATGGTCTGGTAAACGGTTTGCCCATTTTGTGACACTGGCACTTGCATGGATACCATTTGTTGGAAAGGTTGAGGGATCTGAATGACTTGTTGGCCGGGCATGGCCTGCCCAGGTAGACCAGTCGCGGTCATGGTCGGGGACATGGTTGTTTGTGTGATATTAGTAGAGGCTCCGGAGGTCTGAGAGGTGCTGGTAGTGACCAAAGATGTAATGCCCTGAGATTTCATGCCCTGACTTTGAGCCAGGGAAATTATTTGTTGGCCTGGATGAATGCCCCCTGGCAAGCCTTGAATCTGAATGCCTTGCAATCCGGGGATTCCCTGAAAGCCAGAGAGTTGGGTTCCTGGGAAACCCATGAATTGTTGAACCGGCGCCTGTCCGGCATTGGCAAATCTCAACATTTGATGCCCCATCATTTGGGGTTGCTGGCCTAACCCCGCCAAAGTTTGAGGCTGCAATTGCGGATGACCTCCGGGTTGCTGAATCTGAGCCATTTGAAGCTGTTGAAATTGAGATGCTTGAGAGGCGGGTTGTGGTGGATGCGGTTGGGTTGGAAGTTGAAGTTGTTGTTGTTGCTGTTGTTGTTGCTGAGCTTGAGATGGCATCCCTTGGGATTGCTGCGGTTGTTGTTGGACGGGCATGGTGTATTGGTATTGTACTTGTTGGGAGACTAAGCCCGCAGAGGAATGTGAGTTGGATGTCACCTGCAAGATGAAGTTAGAAAATGAAGAGGGTAAGAAAAATATGTGGAAACCATTGAATGAATCAGGGTAATTTTAGTTAGCACACCGATCAAACTTTACTTTGTGATTCATAATTGCCACGGAATTACGAACTTATCCGCATCCAAATCTTGAGAGTCTGGGCCATCACGTAAGCGTGGAAAAAAGAGAAGAGTGATTTGCAACAATTGATATGAACAAATGTAGCAAAGGTCGAGTTTTCTTCACACCAACTTCAGAAAAGCAATTCAGTCCGTAACTCGTAGGTGGAATGTTTTTGAACGGCTCAACGAGCATCGTGCATAATTTTAGACCCCATCATACATGGGCACATGATAATTCCTTTCACGTTTTCCAAGAAATTAAAATTATACAAGGACATAAATCTTCACGGTCATACAGAATTCTATTGCCATATCTGTGAGCTCTCTTATCTTAACTCTCGTGCCAATCATACCATTTTTTTCCGATTGATTGGTGACCGACTCTGGTTCTTTCATCACCCGAGATGACACGGTCGTTTCTTAAAGAGACATACCAGTCATAAAATGTCCAAAAAAAAAGTAAGTGACGGTAAACTGGTCAAGCCAGCTAGCCCGTTGGCGAGTTCAACGGCTGTTTTAGCCTCGATGAGCGCCTACATTTGCATGGCTATCGAATCCGGTTCTACATAAACACCAAAGGGATGCGATCGATCCGGCAAACCCTCCCTCCCGCCCTATTATACATAACCTGAAGTTCTTTACCTGGGGTGAATCGAATGCGTAGGATCGTGCCACCCACGACTCGGCCAAGGACAAGGACGATGGCACGCGACCCACTTGGCGGTCGAGCTTGGTGCAAGTGGCGGCCAACAACTTTAACGGGTCATGATCTCCCTCACAAGTCTGAAAGGAAGACGACAATCAAGACCCGACCTATCATATCGGGCCCATCAATCTCACCGGTTTCGCCATTGATGACGGGTGCACCCATTTCCGGACCAGGAAGAAGCGAGCGGTAACGGAAGCCTGAGCACCAGGGTCTGATTCATAATGCTCGTCAACGACGAACCCCGAGCTCAGGCATCAATCCCAAAACGGTACTGGGAGTAAGAAAATTCGCCTCTTATAGCGGCTAATTGGAAGGCAGAGAGATCATCGACAGATTGGCGGGTTAGCCGTTGTGATTATTGAGGTTGTTGTTGTTGTTGTTGTTTCTGCTGATGTTTTTGTGGAGAGGAGGAGGAGGTTTGTGTTTGAGAAAGAAACGCCGTCGACGATCAAGCAAGAGAAAGAAAGAGGAGGAAGAAGAGGAGGAGGAGGAGGAGGCGGAGAGAGGGGAAAAAGGAGGCGAGACCCAGAGGGAATGTAGAGCCAGTCGCTTCGAAAAGGAGGCTGGGTTTTGGACAAAGAGGACGGACTGGCATCCGTTGGAAGGCGAGCTAACTCGAGGGTGACGTACCAAGATGATGCTTTGACGAGTCCAAACGGAAAGAGCTGGACTAACATTTTACGCAAAACCGTCAAAACGCGATGAAACCAGGCAGAATACTTTGAATTTGAGGTCAATTTTTCATATGATTTCAATTTTTTGATGGTTGTTAGATTTGGATTGCGCCAATTTCCTAGATAGTGAACTAGTTGCGCTCTTTTGAATGAGTTGAATTGGTCCCGCTGACCAATGATGGCCGCGTGAGGAATGTCTGGCTCCGCCGACGCTTTTCTGCCCAGCCCAAAAGGACGGTTTCCAGACAAAACTCTCCGCCCGAACCTCAAGTAGAACCTCTTTGGAAATAGGCTAGCTATCAATCAAAGTATTCTGCCAAATGAATTTCTCATTAATGTAATACCATTTTCAAGGCTCTTGACAAATCATAAAGTCTATGGACTTTACACTTGGACCTACTTTCCTCTTGTTCTTCCACGCTTTCCTTGCATCCTCCGCCTCCTCTTTTGGTTCGTTTTTGCTCGCCTGGATTCATCAACATCATCATCAATACGGGGACTGTCTGCCGGTTTTTTCAGGTCGGTCTGTTGGCCGGTCTCCTCCTCCTCTCTGGGATCGGCATCTTTGACTAACTTTTCCTTTGTTCATCCCTTTCAAGCAAGGGCAGGCTCTACCGTTTGTATGTCAGATATGTGTTTGTGTGCGGGCCTCCTCCAAATTGTTCTCTCCCTTGGAAACATAGGTCAGTTGGAGAAGAGCTCGGTTAGAAGTACATGGCCTCAAACAAAAGTGCTTTCTTTACCTTTGATGACATTTTCCTTCAAATGAAACTAAAAAGTCGGACGTTTATGAAGAAGCTCGGTCATGGAAACATGACGGAATCACGAATCTTTCGGAATCAATCTATCTTTTCTCTAAGATTTAACAACTTTCAAACCATCTTCCTGGGTTTTAACCTCTCTTTTCAAAGCTCACTCATGAAAACAATTGATTACTTTACGATGGGCGTAACTTAGCAACGAACTGGATATGACTTGCTCGAAAATTTGAAGCCAACTGCAAAACTCGATAATTCAGAATGCATATATATTGTTTATTGTTGTGTCCACTCAAGCACCGTCAAGATGCGATGGAGTATTGGATCAGCGATTCTTAAACTGGGGCCCTGACATTTTCTTGGGGGGGGGCTGAAGTTTTGAAGTTTTTTTTTTGAAAACCACCAAACTGGTCAAAGTTTTCAAAATGTATCGCTTAAAAATGAAATTTTAATATTTATGTCACTCATTCCCTTCTGATAATGCTCCAGAAGAATTTAATTGATTTTCAAAAACAACGACATTAGTTAAGCTTTTGTATCCCTTTTACCGACCTCCTGCTTACCTATACAATCAAACATAACAGCATGAGAGGTGTTGTAGAATACTAAAAAATCTTCTTTGTATCTTTTTCAACATTTTACAGTCTTCTTTTGTCCTTAGAACCTCAATTAGGTGCTAAAAACAAAGACAGAGAATAACATTTATATCATTGTACAAAGGAAAGAATGCCCTAGAACTACCCAAATGATAAAAAACAATCTTGCTTTCAACAAAAGATGGACAATCACCATCACAAAGCAAGTCAGTAGATTAGAAGTTTGAAGATATGTGACTTAACACAATGAAACAATACAATTTCAATTCATTGAGAGACATCAATTGAGCATCAAATGATTGCTCATTAAATCATCAATAAAACGACATTGATCCGAATTATATTGCAGTTCTTCATTGACTCCAGGCTATCACGCAGGAAAATACACACGAATGCGGTAACGGGCCCTCGCTCGATCCCACTCCATGTAATACCCTCCTCCGTGCTTATTATTATAATATTTTTTTTTACTTTTTTTAAATTTACTGTAACCTTATTATTAATAATATAACCCTATTTTGAGGTTGTTAAGAGGAAAAAATTAAAAATATTTTTGTCTCGTGCAGGTGTAGAAGGTTAACATTGTTGATTAGTATATTCATGTCGAATTTCGAGATCACTATGGCCTTTAAATTTGAACATAAGTTCTACATCAATTACTGGACTCCCGTTTTTGAAATAGTACTTTGAATGGAGAAAAAGCTCACGGTTTTGTAGATTCTGCAAGTCCATTCGCTTCTCTGACAATCAACATAAAACCAAATGTTAGCTTAACAATCCGTGGAGTTCAAACAAACCAAGCTTATAAGAAGTATTCACAAAATCATACCAAAGTTGTCTTTATAATCTGTTTTGCCTTCTTTTGTAGAAATGACCCCTCGGAGAGGTTGATGGCGTTAGTGTAACTTCAATTTAAAAGTTCGCAACCGGTAGTGACATTTACTTGAAAAAGCCCAAGAGCACCCGGTCATTGACACATCAAACTCCTGGTTCGAATCCGGAGCCTGCAGCGGCGGTTGCAACCGGCCACTCGGAGTCTCATTTCGTGAGTCATTCCTGTCCGGAAGTAGAGCTGACTAAAGGGCTAACAGAGAAATGACACTCCAAAAATATTTGTGAGTCACCAAGCCTGCACTCTGTGTGCGATGGGATTTGACATTGAACAAGCTAAGTTACGTGATTCTCAACCTGAACTTGCGTTTTTAGGGAGTCAGTGGCAAAATTGCTTATTCAATGTATGATGAATCTAGAGGGCTAACAGAGAAATGTCACTCCACAACAGTCAGTGGAGATTTGTTTTGAACACATTTCATTGATCCAGCAGCAAGGGTGTCAAGTGGCTAGATTCATCATGCATTGCTCTTGTTCAACCAAAACAGTTGAATGAGACATTTTGCCACTGACTCCCTAAAAAGGCAAGTTTGGGTTGTGAATCATGTAACTTAGCCTGTTCAATGTCAAATCCCATCTCACACACACAGTGCATGCTTTGGGACTCATGAATATTTTCAGAGTGTCATTTCTCTGTTAAGCCTCTAGATAAATCACTTGACACCCTTGCTGCCGGATCAATGAAGTGTGTTCAAATCAAATCTCCACTGACTGTACTGGAGTGACATTTCTCTATTAGGCCTTTAGAGCTGACAAGCCAATTCGCAAAGAAAACAGCAATCCGAAAGCCCGATACCAAGAAGTCGTGCTCAAGGCGGCAATTGTCATGAACCCCTTCGTAGGGGCATAAATCGGGCAACAAATCACCTTGCGAGACACATTTCCGCAACTTGTTGTACTCAAAGTTGAAGTTATTTCTGATGATGTCCATCGTCGGATCTTCGACGACATCTATAATCGCGCAAACTTCAATTTCTTGCGATGGATCTGCCGGAAAATAAGGCGCCCTGCTCAAAGCATCAGCAATACTACGATATTTTCCTGCTGACCAATGGATTAGTCCGGCCCAGTTTTGTGACAACTTTTTTTTCTTTCCGCTGGGGCCAACTTCCTTGTCTCCATAGTAATAAAATGAGCAAGTGCTTTGTTTCAAACTTGTCTACGAAGGCTTCTAGATGGCCTTTCAACACATATGAGCACAAATTTTAACGTCCAAGAGGTACATATATGTTGTGAAAGGATCATTTTGAAGAATTTCTGTCAAAATATTGAGTAATTAACGATATAACAGACTTTTCTCCCGGTTTTGGAACAACTTACATGAGAATAGGATTCCGGTCAGCCCTGGTTCCAGATAGTTCACGTAATAATCGAAGTGAACAAAGGGATTAAGAACTGGGTAAACTTACAGAAGTTCATGTGAAAGAAGTGTCATCAGAATACTAGTGACGGTGGCTTTATCATGAAGCTTTTAACAAGCCAAACAAGAGAGAAGTGTAAGAGAAAAAATGCAACAAATAGGAGCCTTTGACCAAAAAACATCCATGGAAGGGCTTCAATCCATCTTATTTCATGACCAGATCAATCTTTACGGGCATATTCTACGTAAATTAATTGCAAAATCAACTTTCACTATGACTTGAACTTCCTCATCGATGGTGGCAATAACAATGGTAAACATTACAGCTTCAAAAAATCCAAACAATCTGACTGTGTAAGCGCTTTTTTCTCATGAGCTTCTTTAGATAAACTCATGATGATTATTTAAAAAAACTTTGTTGCATTCAATTTGTACCTAATAGGACTTTGATGCAGAAAACTAGGATGTCAAAAGAACTGTTTAATCATGTAAAAAGTAACATTTTTTACATTTCAATAATGTTGATAGTTTGCTAGCTACCCTTTATTCAAGATTTCCTACATGTTTGTCTAAGAAACATTTGACATCCATCAGAATCTTTTTGAAATCAGCAAGACATTTTGAAAACTTGATAAGCAACTCTCTTAGCCTCCATGCCAGTTGTCTAGAAATTTCTTCTGCTAAGGACATCTTACACGGAGGGTTAGACACAATGGAGCCCACATTGTTGGGAGTGTTGTCATTTACGGTTACTAATCGGGTATGTGAGGATAAAGGAGTGACCCCCTTGGGAAGTGTAGAGGCCGTAATAACAGTGCGTGATGCACCTGTATCACCAATAGAGTGTCTCATAGTGAAGTCACAGCATAAATGCGGGCTGAAGATAAACTCCAAGGGGTTGTATCACGATGTGTTCGTGAAGTTTGCTCCGGTGTACGATGGCGGAATGTAGAGTGTGGTCGATAAGATCAATTTGATCGTCCCCGTCGACAAACGCATGCCAAGGCGGCCAGAAATACCTTCATTTTGCGATCTGCTTCGTCCCGCTGATGATGCAAGACGACCTGCTTCTCAAAGGTGATCCATGAGCTCGTCTATTACAGGCTTGTGCTCAAGATCAGCTTCAGGATTCATATCAGCATGAAGTGCTGATTTCAGCACTTCATGAAAAACATGAAGTAGCGTCTTTTGGCTTTATTGGGTCAAAAATGGACCATTCAAACCCAAAGAACTCAGCTGTAGATAACTGTATTTTTATTCAATTTGAAATCAACAACATGATTTTTAAATATAATTTAAAAAGTTCATATAATATGACACAATGAGTCTTTTGGCGTATACCTTTTTACCTGGACCTAGACGTACGTAAAACAATAAAAGTAAAGTTGTTTCAATTGAATTGTGGATCCAAAAAATGCTAAGCTGTTTTTGGGTATTTCGATCCAAACCTAAAAGGCCAATTCAAACACCGAGTATTTGAATTGAATAATGTACGAGCAATTTCCATACATTTATTTGCTAATTTTGGTCATTTTTCGATTCGAGGAATTCAAATCCCCACTTTGTCTACTCTTCATTGGCGATGAAATTGGTCAGGTAGAAAAATCGAAAAGTAAAATAAAAGGTGCTGAAATGTTCTCGAGGAGTTTTATTGATCGTCTGCGCATCGAGGTTTCCATGGAACATAAGCTTTCGTAAAACGAAGTTGAAAGGAACTCTGCCATTCAAGGGGGATGGGCTATTTATTCGGGAAGGTGAGTTTAACGCCATTGGGGTAATTAATGTTCAGAAGCTCCGCCAAAAGGCTTGAAATTATTGGTCGAACAATGAAGCTTAAACAAAACACGGAGTGGAGAAATGGATATGTTTCTTCTGTATTAGACATTTATTCTAGAGTCATTATCACGTACAACAAAGCTCAGAGATAAATATTAGTGTAAAAGACGAACAGTTGGCTTGCGTTAGACCGGTAGGTTCCAAGGTTGTTCACAACGTATCAATCTGAGGGCTTCCATGCCAATTTGAAGTATGTCCTTCGTTTTCTTTCGACAGAATGTCCCTGAATTGGAAGTTCACGTTAATTTTTGAGTTTTTGAGTAATTTTTTTCGGTTACCTATCTTGAGAGATTATCCCAACAATGAGGAAAGATTACTCATGAATGAGGGATTTCCAAATCGATCCCAATTACAACGCTGAGCCAATGATGGAACGCCCTCCTCCGAATTCGGCAAGATTCCATGAGAAAAGCATAATCAATTCGTCGATCCACATCACTGGAGTAGATCACCCCGTAATCAAACCCTGCAAAAAAGTTTTAAAAAAAGTTGCGGCCTTGAAAAAGGCCATGAAGATTTTTGCTTTTTAATACTCCAAGTGGAATATTTGGTGGTGGCCAAAGGCCACCTTTTTTGTTCTTTTTGGGTTTTTTGTTCTTTTTTTGGTTTTTTATTTTTTTTTTATTTTTTTTTTGTGTTTTAAGTAATTTTATTAGTTTTTATGGGGTTTTAAATGTTTATCTGAAATAAAAAGTAATGTTAGATTAGGAGGGTAAAAGATTATCTGAAAGAAGAACTATTGTTAGATTAGAAGGTAAAAGTTTATCTGGAAAAAAAGTATTGTTAGATTAAGAGGGTAAAAGATTATCTGAAAGAAGAACTATTGTTAGATTTGGAGGGCCAAAACTTATCTAGAAGAAGAACCATCGTTAGATTAGGAGGTAAAAGTTTATCTGAAAAAATAACTATTGTTAGATTAGGTGGGTGAAAAGTGTTCAGGTGTTAAATTATTAAAGAGAAAAAGGGGAAAATGAAAAAAATAGATTAGAAAGGGTAAATTCTTTGGCTTTCCAGGCGGGATAGTTCAAAGAATAATTCTAAGAATGCACCTCGCCACGCAAGCCAAGGAATAGACCATGAGGTCCATGCAAAGGTCATGGGCACACCCTCTCAATCGACGGGGAACTTGCCGAAGTA
>CM021323.1:9115635-9305280 GCA_010645155.1 Tigriopus japonicus
GCGGCAAATTCAAAAATAAGAATTTTATACGGGTAATCCCGATTTGTTTGGTACGGCCCTCGTATAACATCAGTTTCCTCCGAGGATGTTAAAACTGTTACTGATCTTTCAAACGTCCTCGAGGACCACATATTTTTGAGAGACAATTGTATTTCACACCCTTGTTTGTCCTGCTCTAGTCTGTCCGAGATCTCAAGCCTTCCACGAAAATATTGTAGAAAAATACATAAATATCTCACCAGAAACCGAAATAACTAATCTAGGGACAGCACAATGCCAATTCATTTTTATTTTCCTTCTAGATGCCCTCAGTGTAAAGAATAAAGATCCATTAACACGAGCGAAAAAGTAGTTGTAAAGCAACTTTAGAATATAAGTACTAACATAACTTATAGATAAGAACATAATTTTATAACATATTGTACTGTCCGTCCTTCCCTTCGTCATTTCTTTCATGTTCACTGAGTATTTCTTGTCCTATACCCAATTGTGATATTATCTTTTGCCAAACATTGCTTAAATGTTCGTAATGATTACATTAAGGAAAATTTTAGAAAAAAAATTGCACTTGTTTAATAATTCCTTTTAAATAAAGAGCTAGTTTCCTGAGGGAATGTTCAGTTTTTTAGAGGACAAATCACAACTACAATAGAAAAAAAATTGGGGTACTGAATACCGAAAGAAGCCTTAGAGAATAATGTAGCGGTAAAACGGGTAACTAAATGCTTCTTAAGAATAAGAATGTGTTTCCGAGATGACATTCTGACAAGTAAACATAATTGAATACACGTGCAGGAGCTACAAAAAAAACAAAGTGACTCCCAAATGTGTCGACGCTGAATTAGACGAAAGATTCATTTCTTTCAATTTTATTTTATTCGCATTTGGCAAATGTGTAGTCCTTGTTGAACTTAAGCAGGTTTACCTACGTAGTAGACCACCCTGAGATTAAATGGATCTTTTCTCGACTGTTTTTTGGTGAAACTTTTCAACAGATCGTGCGATGCTGGGGAAAAAGCTAGTCGATTTTCATAACATTTTTTGATTTGCACAGTCAGTCATATATAACTTATGTCCAAACGATTGCAACTAATGAGAAGGGCCACCAAATTTTTGCTACAAAAATGCCAAAAAATGTAGTTGGTGTTTTTTTCGTACTTTCTTGTGAATTTATGTAACGAAATCGGATTTTGCTGTAATTTTTCTAGCACTTGGGTCATTGATTCTCTTAGCAACTGATCTTTTCCTAAATTCTCATCATCTGTAATTATTACATCATAGCTAAGAATAACTTACGTTTTGTTCCAACCGTAATAAATTCTCTCTGCTTCTTTTACTCATCTTGATTTTGACATCCTTTTTCCACATCATTCTCAAGGAATGAAGCAAAATTTCTCCACATTTTTTTCACAATTTTGTAATTTTGGGAAAAGATCGCAGATTTTAGTCATTTGCCTTGTAAAATGTGATTTACAACTAGTTGGTGGCCCTACTGATAAAGTGAATGCCTTTTTTTCCACCTCATTTTTTAAATTTTAACAAAAATCACACACTTTTACAATTTCCTGCTGGTCTTGCTAATGATACTTAGTCAAAGGGCACAATCCGTTGACAACATGTTTTGGGATGCAGTTTATTAAATAAAACCAAAGTGCACACATGTCAAGTGCCCATGGACGTAGATTGTTTAGAGTAGCACGAAAAATGTTATCACAGAAGATAATGCAAAAGTTACGGGTTTGAGGTAAATCTGGAATGTGGGACGGAGGAGGATATAATAATGCATTTTCTTGCTTGGCAGAGGTCATCATTTGCCTAAGTTACAAGTAAAGGGGTTTCAAAACTATGTACCTAAAGAGTTTGCACAAGATAGAATATGGTGGCAGTAAATCAGGGCTGATTTCAATCGATAATGCCCATCACAAGTCTATTCTTGATTCATATACTGAAATGTACCGGATTATATTCGTTCGATCGAATCGTCGTTTGGCGGCCCTGTCGTCGTTGGCAAGAGGAAAGGCGTTCTCGGAAAAGTCTTTCAGCGTTTCTGAAAAGAAAACCATCGAGGATCCTAAGTAGAAACAAAACTTAGGTGCATAAAATATCACCCAGGACAGACTAAAAGTCTACGTCATTCAAGAGCCTATTTAACAACCACGCGCAAATTTTCAAGCACATTTGAAGCCAGTACCAAATCATTTTCAAACTCTCTTTAAACAGCCAAGACCCCCAAAACTAGATTGCATAATTTATCGCTTGCCAAAGCTTCCGATAATATCACGGAATTTTACATTGTTTCGCCTCGCTTTGGCGGTCCTGGAATCGTTTCCGGAATCTTGGCCAATGGCCCATAATAAAGGACAAAGTGTTACTGAAAAAGTGTCCGAGCAGGCGTAAAAGCGTTAGTTAAGAATTCCAAATCAATCCTTGAACGTACTTACTTTAATTTAAGTTCTTTCGAGATTTCTTCGAGCGTTCGATTCTTGGTTTCTGGGACTAGAAAATATACGAAGGCAATGGAACATGCACATAAGATGAAGTAAGCAAAATAAACTCCTCCAAGGGTCAATAGCTCTGAAAGAAATGAAGTAGTCAATTAGATAATATATATTTTCTTAAACTTTGATGTTAGACTTTTTCCGCCATCAGCAAATCGGGATTAAACCTCAATCTTGAATCTATTTGGCTTGGTTTGCAATTGCATATCAGGTCAAATGGATAAGACAGAAAAGTTGTAGCTAAACTTTTTGTCGCTACAACCTTTAAGAAGTTGACATATAACTTGGCCACATGTGAATCAATTGCTCGGAAAAGAGCCGTGAGCATCTAAATTTCACCAGTTATAAGTGTTCAGTGCTCCAAACGGGGCAGAAAACATTTGGGAAGGTCAAAGTTGACACCTTTTTCGTGGAACAAAGTGGTTTTCAAAATTGCCCAAGTTATTTTCCATCAAGTGGTCCGCTCAGCGTATATTCTTTTTGGGTCGAATAGTTACTTACGGACGGCTTGTAGAAAGGTACCCGACACCACAAAGTTGCCGAGCCAATTCAAGGAGGTTGCAAAGGCCATGGCTCGGCCTTTAACTGCGGGGGGAAATATCTCACTCAAAAGCACCCATGTAATGGGTCCGAAACTGAACGAGTAAGCACACACGAATACAACCAAGGCTCCAAAGGCCGCAAATCGGAAAAATACCGAATCGTCGTTCGAATGACGACAAGCTTGATTGTCAAATCGAACGGAATCCTCGAACTGAACGTTGAATTCTTGGGCGGATTCATTTTGGGGCACGAATAAATGGGTTCGATCGGTGGTGTTTATCGCAAAATCCGAACACGCTTCAACGTGAATGGACGATTTAGAGTCGGTGTAAAATCCATGAATGGCTAACCCCAAGACACTGATCATCATGAGAGCGATTCCTCCCATGAGCGCTTTACGTCGGCCAATGCGATCCACCAATGTGAGTGACACGATTGTCGAAGCCACTTTCATCAGGCCCAAACCCACCGAGGCCAAAGTGGAGCTCCACTCATCGCAGAATCCCACTTGGTAAAACACATCATTGGCGTAGTAAATAATGTTAGGTTGTCCGGTGAATTGTTGGAAGAACACCAATCCGAACCCAATCAGAAGTCGACTGGCCATGTTATCTTTATTCTGACACAACACCGAATAGAAACTGTTCGAGCTCTCTTCTTGGAGAGCCAATCGGATGTTGGTCATGGTTTGACGCACGTTTCGGCTCAGTTCCAACTGTCGAATGGTATCCTCGGCGCGTTTTTCGCATTTGGTCAGCATCAAGAAGTGCGGTGTTTTGGGCATGAAGAGCATCAAAAAACCTTGAGCCACGGCCACAAAGGCGCTCAATAAAAACATGATCCGCCACCCGTGAGGCGTGGTAGCGAACATATAGTTGACTAGATACGCCACCAGAATGCCCACGGTGATGGTCAATTCGTTGAGGGACACGAACATCCCGCGTTTCTCGGGTCGAACGATCTCGGAAATGTAGATGCATTCCGCGATAGCCGATAGCGACACGGCAAACCCCAACATAAACCGTCCAAACAAGATCACGGACAAACTCGAGCTACAACTCACGGTCAAGGCACCCGCCGTAAACAAGAAGGCGTTGAAGATGATGGTGAATTTGCGACCGTAGTAGTCGATGGCATTGCCGCCGATCAACGAGGCCAAACAGGCCCCCAAGGGTAGAAAGGCCACCACGGCCTCGATTTGTCGACAACTAAAGCCCAATTCTCGTCGCATGGGTCCTTTGGCTCCGGAAATGACCCCGATATCATATCCAAATAACAACCCGCCCAAAGCGGCCGTGATGGCGGCTACATAAACGATGGCGGGAGCATCGCGATTGGCGCTTGAGACAAATCTTTGGGGTGAGGGCAGGTCCAAATCGCCATCATCGGGCAACATGGCCGTATCGCCAATGTTATGGGCCCCGCTGGTGGGCTCTAACTCGAGGCATTGGGCCCCGTCTAACAGATTTTGTCGATCCTCCTCCGCTAAGGTCATGATGAGCGTGGAGGCAGGCAGGCTCAAGGCATTCAATAGGATTGATAAAGGAAGGCAACCAGGCCAGATGTGGGCTTTTTTCACAAGTGTCTCAACAATGCAACTTCACAAGTTGAGACAAAACCCACTGAAAGCCGGGTTATTACGCTTGAATCAATCATCAAAAATGGAATGGGTCTTGGGTCGGGTTGGAATGGAGTGGGCGTGGACCACTGAAAAAGGCCGAGGAATGGTCGCCAAACCGGTTCATGTAGTGATTTATGCGCGTTTCTGAGAAGAAAACGGGATTGACAATCAGACGGGAAAATCGCTCCCAGGGATTATTGCTAAATTGAAGGCATTTGAACTTGGACGGACTCTCCCGACTTCGGGTCTTGATTAAGGGCGTGTCAGATCGAAATGGTCCATGTCAAGGTGAACCATCCGGAGATTGGACGGAGGATTGATGATAATTTTTTTGTTTCGAATAGAACGGCCATGAAGCAACAAAAGGCAACAGGTTAGCCAGTTTTGGCTCGCTTACTAAAGTCATCGCGATATTTTGTATCGTTCCTTCCAAACACATACTATCTAGTTTTGGTAAAGTGGATTGACGGATTGCACAAAAACTGAAATAGTTACAAGAAACTGAAAAATAACATATAAAACCATCAAGCATCGTACAACACTCAACCTCATCCATGTATGGTTTCAAATTTTATCAAATCCTGGAAGCTTTGGATTTGAGTGGTCCAATAAATCATATTTTGAAACGCCTTGTCATAGGATGAAATCAATCGTCCACGAGTCCATAGAGTCAACATATCAAAGGGCCCCTTTTATTGAGTATTGCCATCCCCCGAAATGACCCAAACTCCTCTTTACTGGCGTCCCTGTCAATTTGTAAACACGAGCTTGATCTTTCCACTCCATCCCGATTCCCAAAGACGACGAGGGAGACTTGATTACTTTGAGTCCCAGTAACCGGTCAACATGGTTATTGGTAAGCATTCAGGGATTTCCCACCCAAAAAGAAACCACTTCATTTTGCGCTTTCCCTTTCTTCCCTCGCTGTCTATAGGTCCATGGCGACGCATCGTGGGCGTAACTTTGGCTCGAGGAGGCCGACCGGGCGTGTCGGCTTTGAGCACGAGCGTGATTCGTTCCTCGGAACGTCCTAATATCCAGAAACCGCGACATCCGTCGTTTGAGCGACTCAAGCTGCTGACGTTGAGTGAGCCCTCTCACCCGCATCCGCATCCAACCACGGCCACATTAAGTCAGGATTGCCCGTTGGAAGCTGAATGGCAGATCTTAAGCGAAAAAGACCGAGCCAGTCCTTTGGAGGTTCTCTACGGTCAAGAGCTTTGCCAATGGTTGGAACAAAGCCGCATGGTGGGATTGTACCATGCCAATGTCATGACCTACTATCCCGCACGCTCCGTAAGATATCTGTTGACGATTAATTGATTTTGATAAACGATGATTGATCGCGACTATTCTTGCCCTTGGATAGGCGTTTCAAAATGCCCGTCGATTCGGCATGGAGTTAAAGGATTACAATCTTCAAAGCGCGATGGCCGGTTTGGAAGGAACCCCATGGGAGAATTTGCTCCACTTTTGGCGAACCAACGTGACCAATCAGTACCTAACCTTCGGGGATCAGGTCAATCCTAAACAGTTGCTCTCCTTTGAGAAGAAATCTCCCTTCCTGTTCTTGATTGGTAAGGCCAGACTTTATCACTGATTAGTGATAATCAGTGATTACCCACCCAGGCTATTCAATCCATTTGTACTTCCAGGTGCCGTGGTCGAGGGTCGCATTTTGGATCGCGGTCAAGTGCAAGAACTCACGGCATTGCCATCTTTGGAGATGTTGCAAGGCGAATTATGCTCAATTCTCCAGATGCCGGCCCGAAAAACGAGTTCTTTGGTGGGTCGACAGGCGCAAGTTCTCTCTCAGCAATTGGAACAATACATGAAAGACCAATCCGGGTCCAAGGAGGATAGTTAGAAGAATATACAAAAAATAAGGAGCGTCATTAACCGGCTGGGTTTGGTTCTTTTGTTTTATTATCATTCATCAATCTTCATTAAAAAAAAGAACGGAATTCGATTTCAATTATCGACGTTCTTGACGGTGATATCGGGCAACTTGTGGATGCCGTCTTTATCCACGCGCTTGATTTGGAAATTGGGCAGATTAATGATGAGACGTTTTTGAATCTCGCGAACGCAGGATTTCATGAGTTCGTAGGCCTCGGTCTCCGTCATGTCTGTGAAGAAGAAATTTGACAAGGCACATTCAAGTAAAGCGGGCAAGATACACGGACTTACCCGGTCGATAATCGCGATCCATAATGGCTGTGGTAAAGAATCCGCCATAGCCGTGAGCGGCATACGGCACCTGCACATTGGCCGCCAAGTAATCCATGTAATAGAGCTCACATGCCTCCTTGTCCTTGTCGTAGCCAGCGATGATCAAGTTCACCATGAAGGGAGTCTAGATTCGAAAAAGAGGTCAGTTTTAGCATTGAGAGCGGGATGGTGACAGAAATCGAAGAATATTTTTCAAAGTCGAGCAAACTAACCAACTCCTTGAAGCAAAGAACATATGATAAAAATTCTCGCCCCACAAACAAAACTGCTTAAAAAAGCTGGTTCAAAGACGAATTATTGATTTATTTATTTTTTTGGGGGGGGGCGGATTTTTCAATACCGCTACAAGGAATGGGATTCCCTGTAAAGAGAGTTAATCATTATTATAGTTTCAATAATTAATGTTTATATGAAATTTGATCTACCAATGAGTTACTGTTGGCAGATCTATACAACCCTTGTATAGTGGGTTGGTCAGGAATAGTATTTAAGAATTTGTCCAATCCTGCCTTAAATGCTGTTAGAGGATCAGCTCCTACATATTCCCGACGAAGGCAAATAGGCAACAAATTGAACAATGAAGGAGCCCGATAAAGAAGAGAGGAGGACTTCATTGTTCGAATTAGCCTTGATTCCTTAGGATTTGGAGGTGCTCTCAAAACGCACGCAAAACCTCTACGATCGCTACAACTGATCTCAAATCCTGGGTTAGGACAGAGCCCATGAATGCTCTTGAAAACATACAGTATCAGATACCTTTCATACCTTCTCTGAGTACTGTACAACCCTAACTTCTGGAGCCTCTCCCAATATGAGAGCTCTCTCATTCCTGTGATGTTCCTAGTAAAACATCTTTGGACCTGCTCGACCTTTTGCAAACCTGCTGAACTCATTGGAGCCCAAATGGGTGAGGCATATTCAAGATGCGGCTGGACAATCGACTTGTACAGAGTTAGCATCGTAATACTATCTCTGGACTTGAAAGTGCGATAGATCCAGCCGCACGTTTGAAATGCCTTCCCTACTTTCAACTGGATATGCTCATCAAACTTTCCATCATCATAGACAAAAGAATCGCGCAAATTTGGGTTTTTTTATTCTATTCAACGCTAAAAAGTTCTTTACCCGGCTAAAAAGAAGCTTTCATTGAAACTTTGACGAATATTTTTTCGGTCAGGAATTTGGAAAGGTAAATTTTGCTGAAAGTCACTGACATTTTTATAATGTGCACAAAACTATTCAAGTGCCTAAAATTTGAGGAAAAGGCGACTATACCTGAGAAGATAACTTCGTCCGTCTAACCATGGGTTTTGCAAATTAGCCCCAGAATATGAATATTGGCCAAATATCGCTGATGCTCAAGTGATATTTAGTGTTTATTTATTGAAGTATCCACTCGAATCACCCATGGTGAATATAAAGAGTACTATATAGGAAAAAGTTTAAAAGCAGAAAAAAACAAGAAACACAACGAAATGGAGAGTCTAGAGTCTCCTAATAAAAATGACAAAGGAGACTCCAAATAAGGATGGAATCGGCGTAGTGCCTTAACATCAGAGCCCAAATTCCTGAAAGTTTTCCGTTAAACTATGATTGAGTGCAGCCTTGAATTGGCTTTGATTTAGTTTTGGTCAGACGACGGCCTCCATTATTTTTCTTTCTTTCGTGTGAATAGCATAATTAGCCAATAAAACTACCAATGCTCGTCTTCATTCACCCGTGACCGTTAACGCCTCCTCCCTTTCCGTCTCAACATAGCCCATAGACCGAGAGAAACAGACCTCCTAAGAGCCAGGCTGTAATGCCGTGAATGCCGTGAATCCATACGTACCCTTGATCGCAGATAATCGGCCAGATTGCGTCGCGTGAAGTTGGTGGCGGCCTTGGGACTGAGTTGGTAGCCGTTGCGCATCTTGAACAACTGGATGTTCTTGGCGATGAACTCGGCGAATTGGGTGGTGTCGCCGCTCTCGCCGGTCACGCTCAACAACAAATGATCCGAGAGGGCGTACGTCTTGTCGTAGGTCTCCTTCATGACCAGGATCGAGCGGGCGCTGGTCTGGTCCGTGGCCACCAGGGCGAACGACCCGAAGTTCATGGCCAACGAACACTCCATGATGATGATGAAGACGATGGAGGGGCACTAATCGAGCGAGCGAGTGACCAACGGAAAACGAGAAACACGGAGCGGGCGATGCGAGTTTGCGAGTTCGATCAGTTCCAATGAGACAAAAGTGCCGATTCACTTCACCATTCAGGGTGGCCAAATACGGCGTTTTGGAAAGAATCCAAGAAAACACGGACCAAATGCCATACGATCATTATTAGCCAAAAACCAGCAACTTGTAATATTTGTTTTGAATTGAGTCCCCCAACTCTAAATTCAAGAAAAACACTTCACCCCCTATTTTCGTGTTATCATCAGGGCCACCATTACATTTGCAGTATGATTACAATAATCTTTAGTTTTTGTCCAAAACCACATACGTGTAAGTCGGGAAAATTTCAAAAAAAGAGAGAAAGTTGCTTGGTCCGTTGAAAATTTTCTAGAAAAAAAGGGTAGCAAACTTGTCAAAATCAAAGATAGGAGGCCTAGAAGCCTACATTATATCTTACATATGTAACAAAAACTATTTAGTTTATTTTCGGGGTCATCAGACTTTTGTAGATAAAGAGTTTCAATGCAATTACAAAAACCTGCAATTTCTGTCTAAAATTACAAAATTGAGATGATTTAAAAAAAAATCTGGGGGAATTGCTTGTTTCCTTCAGAATGATTTGGAAAAAGGATGGCAAAATCAAAATAAGAAAAAAACAGAGTTTTTATTACAGTGGTAACAGTATGTATTTACTTTGTCAGCTATTCCAAGCTATGAAATAAGATTTCTAGATCAGGGGTCAGCAACCGGTGGGCCGCGGCCCAAATGTGGGACCAAGGGTTGTTGTTGGTGGGCCCAGGAGCTCTGGAGCAAGTCCAAAATAGTGGGCCCGAGAGCCATCCATAGTACTGTACTTGTGGGCCCAAGCTCTTTGACCGCTAATTTGTGGGCCCCTGAACCTATCACTGCCTGTTTGGTGGGCTCCGGACAACACAAATCAAATTTCGTGGGCCTTGAGCCAAAAATAGTTGCCGACCCCGGTTCTAAATGATGTGAGTATAGAAAAAGGTTAGTTTTTACCTTAAATGAAAAAAGAAATGCTAGTAAAATTAGAAAAAAACTTTTTCTTTACACTATTTCTCAAAATAATAACATATTTTTTAAAACATTTTTTGTCAATATTTTCTATCAAGCAGCAGCTAAGAAACATCGAGAAAAGGGTCCTCCTGCGTTTTCCGGTACAGTTGGTTAGGCCTCTATTCCGGTACAATTGGTTAGGCCTCTCATTTATCTGGTTTGAAAGGTTTTGGAGGAAATGAATATCTCAGTTCATGATTGAGATGTAAACAACGTCAGGTTTTCATAACGGTTTTTTTGCTTGCAGACCTATGCCATATACTTTTGAAACGCAATTTATTACAATCACATTAGTCTCAAAGTAATTGAATACAATTGCAATTATCTTATTTACAAATGTAATCAATGAAGCAAGCTCAATAAACATCAGCTGAGCCTATTTGTTTACCCCTTATCTTGGTCATGGCCTCTGGTGACTCATCCTTTCACTAAAATTCTAGGATTGGATCTCATTCTCGATGGTTCGTCGCGAAGCAACTGCCCGCTCGTAATTTTTGATTGAGCGCAGATTAGAAAAGAGCAGACACACCACAAAAAAGTGGCGCAATTCTTCGGGGCACATAACACAACAACCTTTTTCTCACTGAGCTTACTCCATTGCAATTACTTTCAAAAGGTAGCTGAATTACATTACATTTACATTTTTTCCCAAAACCAACTTACTATTTCCTTTTTCAAGGAATAAATCCTTGAATAGTGCAGATATTTGTTATAAATCATCAATTTTCGCACCAAATGGTATTGGCTGAACTAGCGAGGTTAGACAATCTCGATATGTTAAGAAACTTGTCGATAAATCAGTAAAATCCATAATCTCTAAACTTGATATGGAGGTGAAAATGCAATTGTAATACTATTTGACTCAAAACTAAATGAGCCAAAAAATAATTGATTACAACTAAAATGGCTTTGCATCCAAATGTAATTGATTACAACTAAAATGACTTTGCGTCCAAATGTAATTGATTACAACTAAAATGACTTTACGTCCAAATGTAATTGATTACAACTAAAATGACTTTGCGTCCAAATGTAATTGATTACAACTAAAATGACTTTACGTCCAAATGTAATTGATTACAACTAAAATGACTTTGCGTCCAAATGTAATTAATAATAATATTTATTGCAAGACATTGTCATTAATCTCATTGGATACATTTTTAAATGTAAATGCAATTTCATAACTGTAATTGAAATACCAATTCCAATGCAAATCTGCTCACTAGGTTTCTGAGTGCAAAAACCAATGTTCATGATTTATAAATCAGATTTTATGTTTATGTAATTCATTGCCTCGTTTACCAATTTTAATTTGCGTGGTCAACCTACGCTCGGCATTTCTTGAGTGTTTCAACAACAACCGGACAGGGTGACTAAACAAAAATTGGGAACGATCGACGGGAAACAAAAATCCCGTTTGCCCTTGGGACGTTTACGCAAGGAATTCTCAAGACATGGACGACTCTCCCTCAGGCGTTCAGTTGTGGATTTCTCATAAATCGAATTCCATTCGAGTCAATGACTTTTTTTGACAGGAATGATTTAACTCCATTAACGAGAATCATTGTTTCAAAATTTGCTGCAATCGCAATTCATACACGCGGAAACGAGAGAAAGATTGACCCTCTGCAATCCTTCTTTTGGAAGATTTTAGGTGTAAATTTTCGGTCGGAAAAGCGCGCCAGGTTCTATGTTTCAAATTACTATTCCTGACACAAATTTTAGTCAATCAAGTTCACATTAAGCCTTTGAGCAAGTCAGAAGAGGTTTGAAGAGATTTATCTCTGGCTTCCCAGAATTCGTGAAACGACTTCTTGAGCTCCTTCAACCAAACTTGAATTAGATTGACGAAAAGTTATAGTTTTTTAGTTTTAAGCTCTATTCACTTTCTAACTCATAGTATTGTCTTTTGTAAAATGAGGTGAAAAACTGAGGTACAAAATTTCGGAGTTTAAGATTGAGAGCACGGATGGGTGAAAAGCCGGTGTTGGTTGTTGGTGTCGAAACCGACACCAGCTTTTCTAATTACCGGTGTCGACTAGTGTCGACACCCGCCTTCTGGGTTGACACGGTTGACACCTTCAAGGTTTCGTGATTATTTCGAAAAAATGAAAAATATTATAAATAAACCATTAGCACTTTCACAACTGGTGTCCGTGTCGAGGTCGGTGTCAGTGTTTTTATTGACAATTTGGTTGGTGTCTGTGTCGGCTAGTGATGGACCGAAAGTGCTTTCGGCCGAAATTACGGCCAAAATTTCGGTTTCGGTTTCGGTTATGCCTACCGAAACCGAAAGCAGACAAGCACTAAGTAAAATGGAGTTTGACAACAAAATCAAAAAAAAATTGGTCCAAAAACCTCTGAAATTTAAGTTTTCCGATTTTTCAAAATTTGCGACTACCCAACATCGAACACATGAGCATTCTAATTTTTAAGGCAGATTTTGCATTTGAACAATTTTGTAATCTGCTGCTTTCAGTTTCGGTTTCGGTTAAGCCCTCTTTCGGCCGAAACTTTCGGTTTCGGTTATGAGCCCTTTCGGTCCATCACTAGTGTCGGCATTCGTGCTTATAAAGCCAGTCTTCCTATTCTGGACATTTTTTTCATTTTGGGCAGCGTTTGCACAATATTGTATTGATTATAAGCCATTTTTTCGATAAACCGCCATTTGGCCAAACTAATCAAGCTATCTGATCCTTTTTTTGTTATTTCCTCGGGGTATTCAGCTGCCAGAGAGTCATCTCCTTAGAATTCTATCTCGACGAATTTGGCTGTCGAACCCCCGTTTTCCAGCGTGACCGAAACGCCGCCAACCTATCGCTTAAGCAGGACCAACTCCCCGAGCAAAGTTTGGCCAAATTTTAAGTCCGTCCGATCGCACTCTGGTCTCCCTCGTGCTTAGCTCCTCCCGCCACTCGTTCTAACGGCAGTCAGCCAAGTGGGTCTTTTACAGGGTCTTCCGTTCAAAGTCGGACGATTTATTCTCGCAGCTCTAAAAATTTTCTCTCTGATTTCTTCCTATTGACTTTGGCCTCTAAAATTTTCAAAGTGAAAAAAGTTAAGCTCTAATCATAGATTTAAACTGTGTGACCCATAGGTCTCACTCCAAATTCTTTTGGATATCTTTTTAACTTTCTACAAATAAATGCAAAGGTTGCGGGATTTTATTTTGGCCAAAATTTTCCATTGGCAAAAATTTTCCGTTTCTCTCAAAAGTGCCTCTTAGGTCAACAAGAAATCAAGTTTGCATCTTCAAACATAATATGTGCTTTCTCCCTAATAAGATAAGAGGCCAATGAGTTTACCCAAAACCATAAAAAAGCTTTTAAGTGTGTTTAATTGTCACATTTTTATGAGGCATTTTGCAATCCTATCAAGTAAAAACATGCAGTTTATGTGGGCAGGACATAAAGTTTTTGAAAACTCCATTTTTTGGCTGATGTACATTCGGTTATAGAAAGCCTGACCATCTTAAACCAAACATTATGTCATAAGTGTTAATGAAGAGTATTGCTTGTTTTTATGTTTTGATATGACTTACTATGATCAATCAAGGCGCATTGGAATCATGGAGTGGGGGCCTAGCAATGAGAATAATGATTTCCATTAAGAACAATTCAATTACGTTCTTCTGTAAATGAGGCCTTGCATATGTTGACCAGAATACGTATTTCAATTATCAGCTCAATCGAACGTCGGAGACAAAAGTTATGCTCACTCAAAGTTCAGTGCAAATCCTACCGAGAATGAATGAACTCGCCCTTTTGTGGTAATTGTTTTACCGCAAAAGGGCGAATTCATTCCTTCTATGCTCTCTTCAGTACAGAAGTTTGAGAAGGCACAACTTTTGAAAAACCTGTTCTTCTCAATGCAAGCCAGGTCTCATTTGTAGAAGAACGCAAATGGTTCGTTTGTGCTGGAAATCATAATTCTCATTGCAAGCCCCCCACTCCACAATTTCCGTGCTTCTTGGATTCATCAAATTCATGCAAAAATGAATTTTATATTTGGAATTGGTCTTTACTGTCAATTGTTGAAGTGGTAAGATTGGCTCAAGATGTATTTCCCTATCAATACTTAAACATTCTACTAAAATTTGGTTCATATTTTTCAGTTGTGTATGTTTTATCATTTGAAGTATTTTTCATGTGCCAAATTTCTTCCATAAGTTTATAAGCTTTCTCCTTCCAATTGTGATCAAACACTCATTGATCATAAGTTGAGTGAATGCTTAGAAATGAATGTCACGTGGGTTAAATTAGCAAGCAATCAAAACCTGAAAACTCGCCAAACACAAACCAGCACCAGTAGTAAGAGTTATAGGAGTAATGATCCATAATAGGAAGACTGGTCTTTCTCTACTAGCAAAGGTCTCAAGATATTCTGAATATTGGTCAGAGTCTTGTTATGACTAGAGCACTACAAAAAAAGAGTACGGTCATAAAGGGCGCTATCTAGTGGATTTCATGCGGCAACAGCTCACAGTTCTCATGATACACATATTTTTGAAGATTGCAACAGTCAACCATCAGTTTTGGGCAAACTAAAGTGCTTCAAATGTTGACAGAGTGTTGTTAATGGACCTGTAGTGGTTTTTGGTTTAAGTTATTGGTAAAAACCCTTTCAAATTGGCGTGGAAATCTGACAACTGAAAAGGTAATTCAGGCAAGATCTATGCCAAAGTTCATCCAAAAAACACTTAATATTCTATTTGGAGTTCTGCCATCAACATTTTAGGCACTTGAGTTTGTCCAAAACTTATAAATGACCGTTGAAATCTTCAAAAATATGTGTATCATGGGAACTGTAAGCTGTTGCCGCATGAAATCCACTAGATGGCGCACTTTATGTTCGTACTCTTTCATTATAGTAATCTATTTATGACTAGTCTTGGTCACCCATGGAGAGGGTCACCTAGGTAAGAGGGGCCAAAAAATGATCAATTCAGTAAATTGTATTCATTGGCTGAAACATTTTTTTTAACCTCATTGATAGCTAAAACTGTACCTGAAAAGTCTCTATCAAGATATTTTGTGGGACATTTGTATTTTTTCAACCTTAATCAAAAGTATTTTTTACATTCTTGGTGCTCACGTATGATCACCTGGGGAAAGGTTGGGAAGCTTCCAACTGTTTCCAAAACACATCCAAAGAGCCCTTTCAGGCTGTCTTTAGATTATGCTTAATTGATTGTGCACATTTGGAACTGTGACCAAGACTACTCTTAGTTGACCAAGACCTCATAAGTTGTCCATTTCTCCAAGGATCAGTGATATGTTTTCAAATCTACTGTAAATCTAAGGGTTAAGGAAAATAATGAAGCTAAGGTCATGTCTAGTGGCAGCAAGTTTTAAAATCATAGGGCATTAAAAAGTGGAGTATTGTAAATACTTCCTCCTTTCTCATTGTTTTTTTTCTTTCACTGGAACCTTCCTCATTGGAAAAAAAATCAATTTATGAGCCTGTAATGACACTACTTCATTATTGGTTAAGGCCCTACATGGTCAAGACTTAGGCCTTGGCAAGGCAGGGAATTATGCGGCATGACGGTTATTTTAAGATGGGTTTGTCAGCAACACAATACTTCCACTTTTTGTGCTCAGTAGCACTTTAGGGTGAATCATAGAAGCACAGTGTACAACCACAAAGCCATTGCACCAAAGCAAGATGAGTTAAGCGACTCAGATCCACTGAATTTCATAAAACATATCCTTCCTAGTGATGCGGCCAAACCAATTACAAATTGAACCCAGAGTCCGAAATTTAATTCGCAAGTCAAGCTGCATTACACTTTTTGACCCCAAACAAAAACTGTTAGTTCCCTTTATGAGTCAGTCTTACCCCCAACGATTTTTTTGGTCCAGTTACTTCTAGCGTACCCTGTACTTGCCTCTTTTAAACTGACCGACCGACAGAGCGCACAGACCCCACAGACCCAACTAGAGAAACACACCAACTGAGACTGGATAGACACGGATTTTGAACGTTCCCGTCTTTTGATGTGCTTGTGTGAGGGAAAAAAAGAGAAGAGAAAAGAGAGAGAGAGACAACCAAGAAGAAGAACATCAGCTGCAGCGAGCTCAAGATAACGAACGTCCACCGGCAAAACGAACCACGCCCCGGCTACCCGCGAGACCGTCCCCCATGTAAGTAAACCTAAGTTCATCCGGAGAATCTTCCTTAATCCCTCTGTCGATCCCATTTTGAGGCATGACTCACGGGATCTTTGTGCTAGCCAGAGAGAGACTTACTATGAGATCCCCGGATCCGCCCTCTTCGTTCGTCTTGGACGAAATGGAGACCCATTTCAACCCGGGAGCCATGGTTGATGTGTGATGGAAAGCCCGGAGGAGGCGTGTCTATGGCCTGTCCGTCTGGTGTATTTGTTTTGTTTCCATCGCTTTTGACGTTGCCATGACGACCTTGGCCGTCCTTTGGAAAGCCCTCGTTCAGGCTGGCCCGCGCTTGACGAGGGTAAAAGTTCGAGCGAGAGAGAGACTCCAAAAACCCAACAACCATCCATTAGTCAGGCTGGTTGAAACGTAGTTGAGCTTCAAAGAGGTTGAAATGGGTGTCTTTGGTTCCAGGTTTGTTGCTTGAGTAGAAGCTAAGGCCTAATCGGGTTCTCCCGGTAGGCCCCGTCGTCTTAGGAAACCTCAGGAACTTTCCACCTTTTGGCCTTATTTGTTCCGAGTCAATATCAATGCTTTCAAAGAAAACGCGCCTAATGCCAAAGGTTGGCCACTAAACAACCTTTAGTTTCATCTATCATTCATAACTTGGAAAGTCATTTTCCATGCCTCGCTTTCTGACTCACCGTGCCGATCAAAATCCACTCGAATATAAAATGTACGATCACGTTTCATGTGTCATCGCCAAAGTCGTCATGATGTTTTATACCAAGGGCCAGATCTAATGGACTACCCCCTTTTATTAGGTCGCCAATAGTAATGGATCGAAAAAGATAACCGAAGTCGAAACCGGAAGCGATTTACCTTACCCAGTTAATATCTTATGACGCATCAAATGGCGAATAATTTGTAATTAAAAACTACGGCATCTTTATTGGAGAAACGGATTTTTTTTTCCCAATTGCATTCCTCGGTTGCTCATCTAAAACCCAGTTTAAACCGAAACTTCGGCTTTCGCTCCATCCCTAGCTCCAAAATCCAGAGGCAATTATGATTTACATTGGGAGTAAAAATGTACCTACATTTGAAGTACACGTATCATGCGAATGCTTTGGTTGAGCAATTCCAATTAAGTCATTTCAATGTGTGCCTCCTCTTGCGCTCCCTTATCAAAGATAAAGGATATCCCGCTCAGGCCAACCTCGTCACTCGCTTTTCTTCACATTGCGGCGTGGGTGGATTTTTAGCGAAAATCATTTCCTCCGACTGGGAATCCAAATCGAGTTGGTTGGTTCATTTGAACATACCTAAGCCAAAAAACCACCCACCCCATCATCTGTATTAGAACCATCCATTCAATCGTCGCCTTAACGGGGGCCTCAAATATTAGAATCAGACGAGAGGAGTATATGAATAGCGGCCAGGTGTTTGCGGATGAATCTCATCTCTCCATCCATCCATTCAACCTTTCCTCCGCTCCTCAGACTCAACCGGTTGATTTTCTTAACTGGCCAGAGATACCAGAACCATCATTGCCTTACTGATCTGAATGTGGCATGTATGCACGTACGTAGGTACGTACATATGCGGAGAAAAAGGCAGGAAGACATCGACTAGGAGAGAAAACTAAAGAAAGAGAAGGAGGGGGTGTTGTCGTCCAAAACCAGCAAACCCCAGCAGGTAAAAACGTCCACTACGAGTTCGTGTTCGCTCCATCGCCAATTCACCGTCCAAGTTGAAACCGCTCGACTTTGACTTGGTTTCGCTGTCGCCGACGACTTTCTGTATGCATGTTCGTTCGTCTCTCGTTTTCTCCGCGAGAAGTGCAAGTACTAGAAGTAGTACAATAGTGCAGGAGGAAGAGTAGTTCTGTCGCGGTACAGTAGTGGGTACTTCTACGTACAGTTTAACATTCGGACAGCTGTGGCCTCACCGAGTCCTCAAACCTCAGTTTGACGACCAAGTGTGTTGACGGTGGACTTGGAAAAACAGGCCAACAAAATTAATCGAACATACGTACATGCTGGCTGTTTCTTCTTTTGGAGAAGTATTCGAGTGAGGAAAATAGCCGGCCTGAGAATTTGGTGAGAATCCAAGTCTCGTGACTTCCTGTGTTCACCAATTGTGTGCCTCGAATTGACTGAGTCTCTTTAAAAGTGTATGCATGCCAGACCAGAGTTATGAAGCTGATGAAAGGATTTGCAACGCATCATCGTTTCGTGGAGGTGTTTTTTTTTGTTATAAAACATGATTTTTCAATCCATTTTGTCGATGTATGTGTGTGGGGCACAATTTGGCTCTCAGCACGAGATCCTAGGATTCTCATTACAATATGCAGAACAGGAAATGACATTTCATGGAGAGAAGAGAGCTCGCCACATTTGTTTCTTTTAGACCGAGAACGATGATGCAAGCCTTTGTATTGTAAACGTGTCAGCCTTCATTGAGAATGTCTTGGATTTCCTTTCAGATCTAAGACGACCACCTCGTGAAATACTCGTTTTGTGCTTGTTTCTCGGCCTCCCTGCTCCAAAACTATGGCCGTGAACGTGTACAACACCTCGGTGACCACGGACAATCTGTCCAGACACGACATGTTGGCCTGGGTAAATCAATCGCTGGATGCCCGGTTCAACAAAATCGAAGAGATGTGCACTGGAGCTGCCTACTGTCAATTCATGGACATGCTTTTCCCCGGTTCCATCCAGATCAAGAAGGTCAAGTTCAGAACGAACTTGGAACATGAATACATTCACAATTTCAAGATTCTCCAAGCCGGCTTCAAACGAATGAACGTGGACAAAGTGAGTTTATTGTCTTGTTTGTGATGAGCTTGTTTTCTTTTGCTTTCGAGCTCATTTGTTAGGGGGTTAGCCTTACAAAAAATGACTCTAAAGTCAGTAACTGGGGTCAACCTCATTTTGGAGCTACCTTTAACGCTTTAAAAAGCAAAACCTCCTGATGCAAGATCACCCATAAGATGCAAAACAGTTCAAAAACAAGAGGGCGCGATAATTCCAGATCATCCCAGTCGATAAGCTGATAAAGGGTCGCTTTCAAGATAATTTCGAGTTCATTCAGTGGTTTAAGAAGTTCTTTGACGCCAACTGGGATGGAAGTGAATACAATGCCTTCGAAGTTCGAGGTGGGATTGAGCTAGGGCAAGACTCAAATGGCCACGCCCGTAGTAGTGGGATGCCCCGAGCCACCCCTCGAAATCCGGCAGGAAGGCCCAACGGTAAACAGATGCGTTGAAGCTCGACCGCACATTGCACAACTTCTTTTTTATGTGGCGCTGCTTGTTCGTCCGAATTTGTGGCCGCAAAGAGATTCACTGCTACTTCCATAATAATATGGTTATGAACACATTCCTTTATTTTTTTACGTCAAGCCCCCGTTGACATGGTGCTGTGCTTCGATGTTTTCAACAGATTTATATTTTGTCTGTTTCATTGGGTAACAACCATTTTGCCAGGATTTTTGTCCTTGAGTTGGGCACGTGCATGTTATCTTGATTTCCCCTTCATTGTGTCTCCTGCACTTGTTACCCCGTTCATTTTAGATTGTCCCCGTCGATAAGTTGGTAAAAGGGCGCTTCCAGGACAACTTTGAATTTATTCAATGGTTCAAAAAGTTCTTCGATGCCAATTGGGACGGATCCGAATACGATGCCAGTGCCATGCGTGGAGGCGAAGAGCTGGGCATGGGCGCAGGGGGCGGACCCGGCGGAGCACGGTCCTCAGGCATTGCTCGAGCCTCTCCACGCCACATTGCTCCACCTCCTCGAGCCGCACCCATTGCCAGAAATGGAAACCAGTGGCATGGCAGGGCGGGCGCCTCCCAGTAGTCGTCCCCCAGCGGGTAATAATGTTTTTGAGACACCCTTGTATCTTGATTGATTGCACGTCATTATTCCATCGTTGAGGATGCGAGTGTTCTTTGGTCCATCTTCTCTACTAAATGAATACTAAACGAACTCAATTCGATATCTTTCCAGCGTCTCGTGCTCCTGTGGGTGGTGCAAGTAGGGCCCCGGGTGCTCCTCGTGGGGCTGGAGGCGGAGGAGGAGGCGGAGCCAACAGTGCCGAACTCCTGGCCCAGATTGAGGACCTGAACGCCCAACTCATGGAAAGCAAGTTGACCATTGAAGGGTTGGAGAAAGAAAGAGATTTCTACTTTGCCAAGTTACGCGATATTGAGGTCCTGGGCCAAGAATACGAAGTGGAAGGAGGCAAAATGATAGAACGAATTCAAGCTGTCCTTTACGCCACGGAGGTACGTTCTTTTGTTTGTTTGTCCAAGAAATAGAGATTTTCATGTCCCTTTTTTTCTTTTTAGGATGGTTTTGCGGTTCCGGACGACGAAGATGTCCCACCCCCTCCTGAGGAGGAGGTTTATTAACTTCGTCCATTCGTCGTCAAGCCAAAAATGTGTAATTTGCTTTTCGTTAGAACGAGAAAAATGGTCCCAATTGAACTGCCTCGACCACAATGAGACCCGCGAACAGCATGAATCATTATATTGCCAACCCCAACGCGCTTCAGAAGAGAAAATAATAAGATTTAACCCCACGTCCCTCTCCTATTTGTGAAATTTCGAAAGTATTCGTGCTATTTCTAACCGAGGACTCTCGTCTTTCACGAACATCACTCCTCCCATTTTTCCCCCAATTACTAAGACCAGGCTGGAAACTGCCGGGTCTTCAACTCACCCCCCGGCTTTTTCCCATTTAACACATGCCGGACGAAGAGTTCACGATGATAAACTATGATGCATTTTTTGGACATATTCTCCAGAATAAAAAGAGTTTATTTCTCGTACATAACATTCAATGACTAGCGATAGCTATTCAAGATTTCAGCCCCAACACGCGCTTGATTTCTAGTAAATTAGGAGCGGCAATTTCACGGGCGAGAGCCGCTCCCCGATCCAGCACACTTTGTATATGATCGGGGTGATGAAGTAAACTAGCTTTTCGCTCCCGTATCGGTTGTAGATGATCGTTCAAGGCTTGAGCCACGATCAATTTATATTGACCCGTATCCTGACCTTGAGCTCGTTCACAAATGTCGGTTGGCGACAGACCCGTGATTGCGGCGTGAATAGTTATCAGATTCGACACGCCGGGTCGGTTTTCGGGATCGTAACTGACTGCCGATATACTGTCCGTTACGGCCTTTTGACACTTGCTCAGCACCGTTTCGGGTGAATCGTCGAGAAAGATGCAACTTTTGGGATTCGGATCGGATTTGGACATTTTCTTAGTCGGCTGGCGAAGACTTTTCAAGCGAGCGGCGGGTCCGGCCAACACTAAAGGCTGCGGCTCCGTCCAGAAAGGTCCGAAGCGATGATTAAAGCTCTTGCTAATCTGCGAGGTGATGTTTAAGTTCTGAAGGTTATCCTCGCCAACCGGGACGTGCGTGGCTCGATACAAAAGCACATCCGCACTTTGCAACACCGGATAGGCAAACAGGCCCAAAGGCACTTCGACCAATTGGGCCGACTTCTCCCTGAACTGCGTCAATCGACCGAGTCGAGGCATATTGCAGAAACAACTCAAGAGCCAGGCTAATTCGGCGTGTTCGGACACATCCGATTGTTGGAAAAGCGCGCATTTCTCGGGGTCCAATCCGCAAGCTATTAACGAGGCCGTCATGTCCAAGATATTGCGGCGCAAAGTGGCCGGATCTTGCGGCATGGTCAGGGCGTGTAAGTCGACCACGCTGAACAGACGGTCCTGAGGCGTGGGAAAATGGACCTCGGCCATTTGACCGGTTTCCACCCCCTGAACCCATCGTTGAACCGCACCCAAATAGTTGCCTAAATGAAGGGCACCCGTGGGTTGGATACCCGAAAAGAGCCGCGACGGCACGGCTTTGAGCTGGCCAGCCATGGATCGAACTCAAGTCAATCCGTATCTGTCGGTCTGTTTCTCTCCTGTCATTTCATGTTACATCCCCGAGGAGTTTGGCTTTTGTTTTCGACGGCCATGTGGAAACAAACATCAGCTGACTCTCTTTAACGATGAACCCAAATAAAAATGACGAAATATCGTACGACCCCCGTTTAACCCTAAATTCGCTTCAAGTTTAAGATTAGCCCATCAAAATGTACGCAAAATGTACGTTAAACTAATAAAATAGTGTTGAATACGTCTCCATCGGGTTTGAAAAGTGCGGTCTATTTTTTTTTTAAGCTCAAATAGTCATAATCTGCCACCCTGGTTTCAGTGTTTGTTGATCTAAAAACAAAGGTCATGCCGGAATTTTTCATACTTTAAGTCTGAACATATTAAGATGCCCGGAAATTGAGGTTGTAATGGAGATCATCGATCGAGACTCAGAAATCCAGAGTCTTTTAACTCGTCTGGAATCATCGTTGTTACTAAGCTATCTGGATGACAGCCTCGCCTCGTCGTCTAGTCCGCCCTCGGTCGAACCCGCCTTAATAGGGCGTCTCCTGCATTCCTTCCTCACCCACCGGACCACCGACCCGCCCACCTTAATCTTGGCCAGTCTCGGGGCCATTCACGATCGCATTTGGGAGAAATTGAACACGGGTCATTGGTCAGACGTGGACCTGATCTGGCGTCAACTTTACTCTTTAGTTTCACTAATCAAGCTTCAATCGCTCCTCACTTTGATTTCTCAACGTCCACTCTCCGATTGTCTTTGGGTGTGGCCGGATTTGATCAAGATTTGCGACGTGGGCGCTCTGATGGGTTTCCCATTGGCCGATAACCTATTAAGCTCCCTAGCCGCGCAAATGTCGCGCACGTTATGGCATTGGGACCGAAAAATAAGCCCCAAAAGATCTAAAATGACCTCGTTCTCGCCCCTTCAAAGTAAACGAATTCGAGCTCAAGGTGGGGCTCAATCGTTGGTCGTGAAGAAGGACCTTTCGATTTCGGATTTTATGACCCAATATCGTATTCCGGGTCGAGCCGTGATTGTGGTCGGAGGGTTAGACGATTGGCCCGCTTTGAGACCCGGACCTCGGCAATGGACGATCGAGTATCTTCGACGCATTGCCGGGTATCGAACCGTGCCCGTGGAATTGGGACAAAAATACACTGACCACGATTGGACTCAGACCTTGATGACGGTCAATCAATTCTTGGACCAGTATGTTCTCACGCGTTCTCCGCCCGTTCAGCGGGGATATTTGGCCCAACATCCATTGATGGAACAGATTCCCGAACTTGCCGAGGATATCATGGTTCCGGATTATTGTTATACCGGGGAAAATGACGAGGATGGCGTGGATATAAATGTGTGGTTTGGACCGAGGGACACGATATCACCACTCCACACCGACCCCAAACATAATGTGTTGTGCCAAGTCATTGGACGAAAGTACATTAGAATTTATCACGCCGATCAAACCCCTCGGCTTTATCCGCACGAGGATTTTTTGCTCTCGAATACGAGTCGAGTGGATCTGGAGCGAATTGATCTTGAGGCATTCCCTTTGTTTAAAGAGGCGGTCGGTTATGAATGTGTGTTAGAGCCAGGGGATATGGTGTATATTCCACCCAAGTGTTGGCATTTTGTACAATCCCTATCCACTCCCAGTTTATCCCTTAGTTTTTGGTTTCATTAATAATAGCGAATCCAAAGTGCAAAGGTATTAATTCTTTGAAATGAGTTCATGAGGGAAAAAACTGACGAAAATCTCCACACGATGGCCATCAGATAAGAAAAACCCGCTCGACAGGTTAATGATAACATTGGGTCAAACGCACCTTCAGTGACCAATGTCGTCGAGACAACTACAAACATGTGGGCTACACGGCTGAAAATCAATCCTAAAGAGGCCGGAAGCATTCTGTGGGCTGGATATCATGTCAATCGAGGATCCGATCATTTGACCATTACATCTCAAATCAAAGGGCCAGAGCATAAGTTCACATTCGAATGGCTTCGAGATCATTGTCGGTAAGTTACAAGGAAAACGCTCATTGAAAATGCACCCCCTTTCATTTGTTTTTTGATTGATCTTGTACATAGAGATCTATCGGTTTACAACAGCGACACCCATCAGCGGTCCATCAGCATTCTAAATATCAACCCTGATGTCCATCCCTCCAATTTTCAAGTGATAAAAGGACCCAAAGACGTTTTAAGCGTCACTTGTAAGCATCAAACGAATTTCATTACTATGCAATAGAACCGTCAAACTCGTTTTGTTATTTGATTGCGCAGGGAGCGACGGGCATACCTCAACATACGATTTGAAATGGTTGATTCAGCAATCTGGCTTGGAAAACCGCCAGCAGGCGTTCCAAAGTCCAACGAAACGAATCCCATGGAACCTTCAGACTTTGCCGAAGTCTTCTCAAACCAACACGGACTTTCAAGAATTCATGGACTCCACCAAAGGGGTCGAAAAGGTGATTCGAAGCATCCGTGAACATGGATTTGCCATGGTCGATGGAGTCGAGCCCACCATGAACGGCACCAAAATCACAGTGGAACGAATGGTGCCCATATCTCAAACCATTTACGGAAAATTATTTGAACTTCGAAACGAAGAAAAAGAGGACGTCTCGGATTCGTCTTACTCCAACGTGGCTTTGGGAGCTCACACCGACACAACCTACTACAACGAAGCCTTTGGTTTGCAGATTTTCCATTGCATTCAGCCTGCCATTCGAGGTGGAGCCAATATTCTGGTGGATGGCTTCAAGATTGCTGAACTACTCCAAAAAGCTAATCCGGATGCCTATCAATTCTTTCGGGAGACGCCTTTGGAAGCCGAGTATATTCACTCCCGATCTGAACCCCGGGAACATTACTACAACGTAGATTACGTGTTCAAGCATCACCCCATCACGGATGAATTGGAACAATTTCGATTCAACGTTTACGATCGAGCACCTCACAAGATGAGCCTGTCGGAGCAACGGCTCTTTTATCGATATTACAGGCAATTGGCGTCCCTCATTGTGGACGAGGGCAACGTACTGAGATTGCACCTCCAACCGGGAACGGTCCTTTTCATTGACAATTGGCGTGTTATGCATGGGCGAACGGGATTTCAGGGACAGCGAACCATGACTGGATGCTACGTGAACCGCTCGGATTTTTTAAGCCGGGCCAAAGTTTTAGGTTTAGCTTAGCCGCAAATAAGTAAGCTTTTCGATTTTATTCGATTGATAACGTGTCACAGCAATTTATTGTCGGAAGAGGATCATAATGGTGATTATGGGGGTTTGATTGAAAGAAATGGGGGAATTCGATGCAGTTGTACTTATGTTGCTCCAAATCGTTTGGAATTTGGTATTTGGCTATTCAACGCTACACTTTTCACTTGTTTTAAACTTACAGGGTATATTTTGTGCCTTGCTTTTCCACGTACCAGGACAATACAAAGAAATGAACAACGTTTTATTTCAATTTATCTGTTCTTTTGGAAAGCAAGGAACCTGCGAGCTTTAGCAAAATAGAAAGGTTTGGTTAGCATGTCGTGAACTGGTTGGTGTACTTGTCACTACCAATTACCCCGAATAAATTGGTGGGATTGCCAAATTGCAGCTTGAATTGTTACTCTGATCTGCGTCTGTACTTTTCGACAATTCATTAAAGAACCCTTTAGTGAACCAAAAATACGCAGACCATGTGAAAATGCATATCACAGATTTTACAGAGGAATTGACTAAAGTTATAAGTAAACCAAACCAAATCATATCATTAAAGTTGTTTTGTCAATCGGGTTGTTCGGTTACATAAAATGGGTAGTGTTCTTTCTCTGAACCTGTTTGAACAAGGATTTGCGACAAACATTGATTCCTCCAAACTTGCATTCAAGAAATCGTAAAACCCGACGCACAGGGAGGCTCAAGATTTTTTTTACACTTTGTAAATAGCGAGTTATAAGGGTCTGCATAAATGACTGGCACAAGAAAAAGTTGATTTTATTAGCGAGGCCATTTGTTGGAAATGACTTCATTTCTTTTGTCGAGAATTTCACCTAGCAGAGTGTAGAAAAGGTATTTTGGGCCTCCCTGTCTGGCAATGGGAACAAGAAGAAAGTGAAAGTCTAAAATGGAGAGAGGAATGGCTACAACTGAGATGCATTTTTGTGCTTCGAAACAGGGATTTGAGTATAGAGAGAATATCGGTGGTTTGTCCTTAAACGCAGTTTAAAATGCAGGAGAATCAATCAAACAAGCGGTGAAAAATAGACGAGGGTTTCTTCAACTTTGGCGACTGAACAGGTTTCTCGTATGATCCATTCTTAAAGGTGAAAGGCTAAGAGGGCAGTTAGGATGCCCAGCATTTGTCATTTCCGTCATGTTCCGCCCACATTATTGCTGGCAAGAGTTGTCCCTGGAAAATGGCTCAATGTTGAGAGGCCTCACGTTCCCGAGCATTGTGATACTCTTGGAAACAGGGCACGATACACAAATTCACCCCACATTCCACGCACTGATATTTGGTTTTCCTCCGCAGGATCCGACCATTCCCATCCGTGCTGTTCCAACAATGATTGCAACCTAAAGCCGGACCATCGCGGCCTTTGGGCACATGGCTAAACTCAACGGGATTGGACGAGGTCAAATTGGAGGTGGTCGACAACGACAACGATGAGATCATCCCTCCCCCACCACTCACATTGGGTAGACCCATGGGCAGGTTTGGTTGGGGCGATGGGAAATGGTGATGGCTCCCACTCACCATTGAGTAGTGATCATGAACGCTGTGAGTCGGAGGACCCACCATACCACCCCCTCCCGGACCACTCCCATTCCCCGTTGAACCGTAGTTGATCGAGATCGATTCGTAGGAGGTGGAGATAGGGTTGGTTACCGGGATAAGAGACATACCCCCATGATAGCTTCCGGGATGGAGATCATGGGGTAAATGTCCCACATGGGGTCCACCTCCACCGCCATAGGTGAGCTCCTCCGTGGAGGAAGATCGATGTTTGGGCAAGGGATTTCGCCTTGAGGGCTCGCTCAACTCGGGAGGACACAGGAGTTTCATATTGGGTGCAGGCATTCTCGGCGGAGATTGATCCATACTTTCGGGCACGTCGGAGGTCACGCGAACCGCGGGGAGCTTGTGAATACTCGGGGATGGTCCATGAGATATGGCCGGCGAATCTGCGTACGGAGACACCGAATGAAACGAGGGCTTGGGAGGACTCAAGAGAAACTCATTCGACTTTTGTTTCGTGAGAGTGGAAGAAGAGTTGGGCACGGGTGAGGATCCTAACACCGTTGAGGAAGAGGGAGAGGTAGGCGAAAGGTGGAGAGAGGGTTCAGATTTGACATCCAGTGGTGAACAATGTGCGACATAGGATAAGCCCATCAACGGGCTGTTCGGCGACGATTTGGCCGTGGTGGCCGGGGCCACGGGTCCCGAATCAATCTCTTGGCTGTTGTCAGTGGTCAGGTCGATGCCTTTCTCGGTGCAGTCTTGACGTTTCAACAAGAATCGACTCCGTTTCGAGGCTGAATGGGCGACGGGTGAGGTGGCCTCACCCGCTGATTGAGCTCGGGCCAAAGTCCGACCCGATGAAGGCACAGTCAAGGCCAAAGAAGGGCCTGTGGTGTTGGTGCTGGTAGATTGCGCAATGGACGACGAGGCCGCAGCAGAACTCGAGGCCAGTTCCTCTTGGCTTTGACTTATACTATGGCTTTGCCCACTCGATCCCGAGGATTCCAGTTGCTGGAAAAGAGTCAGAATGGGTTGCAGATTTATGGCTGAATCCCAAAGGGGCAAATGCAACTTGAACAAGAAAAAAGTTGCCCATCTTACCCGGAAGCTCTGATCTCTAGAGTAATCGCTAACCGAACTCTTATTGGATCCACCCGACCTTGACGAGCGAGCCGAAAATATTTCGCGTTTCTTCTTGGCGTGATTCCCCACTGCCAAATTGGCATCGGGATCCGTGGAAGAAGAGCTCTGTCGATTGGGAGAGAGATGAATCGCCGGGGACGAAGCTTCGGGCCGTTGTGCCGGATGAACGGGAGATCGATCGTCCTCCAAAGAATTCCCACGATCTGCAAAACACCCGGAGCAGAAGATTGAAATTGAGTGACTAATTGCTGTTCCATGCAATTTTATATGAAATCTGTATTAGTTTTCTCCTACAAGGCCGAAAAAGAATGCCAAAAAGAAAAGAAGGCCGAAAAGAATTCTATTTTCTTGAAAACATACGGTAAAAACTTTCTTGGAAGGATTTTTTACTTGGACATCAGTCAGATGTTCAGTTGGACTTCCTAAAGCCCAAGAATAATGAATCTTTTCCTTAACCCATTCATATGCTCTTTACGAACCATTCTCTTCTTCTTTCGTGAAAATCAAACATGACAAGAACCTAAACTTTAGATTAAAATTGCGTCGAATAAACAAAAAATATATAAAATTTGCTAACAAAATAAAAAGTAAAAGGGATGTATATTTGCGCCAATTTCAAAATTATTCAATCGTCAGAACAGTGTAAATTACTCGCGTGGTTGGAACCGAAAAACAGCATGTTAGTTTCGCGGAACAGTATGAAGAGAAGTTTCCAAGAAACGAGATTTCAATGCAACAAGGTTGTGTATGCTCTTGACATATACAAAATGATTATGGTTAATGACATTTCGAATTCTAGGAACCTTCAAGTAGGTTGTGTCACAACTCTCAACATGATCTTAATCTAGTTAAACAATTTTCTAGGACGCAGGATGTCAATGGCCTTATGACTAGAATAACCAACAGAAGTTAGAAGGTCTACTATGTTTTCCTAATAACGTCATGAATGTGGTGCATTAACAAACGTAATACTTTAATAATTAATGGAGCCTTGATCCTTTTTTACTTTCAACTTACCACTGCTGCTTCCACATCCCGAGGATCGGCGAAATTTCTTTCGGAAATGCCTCGGTGGACTCGCGGGTGGAGTTGGTTGTTTTCGTATCAAGGTACTCATTGAGGATTCAAAGGACATCTGGCGAGCCGAATCCGTGGAGGCTTGTCGTGGAGAAAGACTGCTGGTTCTATCAAAAGAAAGAAAATAACACTTCTGAACATGGCATGAAATTCTATCCTTTTCGGAGGTGCGTTTGACATTTCATTTGAGGGTGAGTAAAAATAAGGTTCATGATCTAGGCACTGGATGGTAGTCCAAAGTTGCATGATGTACACATTCATTGGACGTGTTTAAAAGAAAGAAGATGAATGGCACACGTTTTCTTGGCCAGGTATCATTCTGCACATTCTTAGCTGGCAAATATTCACACTTGTTCCCGAAGAAACTATAAAGGTGCCCAATCAAGTATTATGAGAATAGCTACACGTACTAAAAAACCTTGGAGACCGGTTGAATTTTCCTGTCTTTATTTTTTCAGTACCGTGGCTAAATCAAGAACTACTTGATGAGCGCCGGCTCAGTCAGTCCGCTCATAAGTTTTTATCCATAAAGGCCAAACCGTTTTCCAACTTAATGATAAGGGGTTTGAAACATTGGTAACATTGGTGCTGGATATTATTGTCCTTTTATGATCAGGGAAAGTACTTCAGAGAGGGAGGCGACCAAATTTTATTGCCTCGATCCATTCTTTTTGAGCAAATAGAAGCCTACAAACATGGAACGTATTTCAAGCACAGATATCAATAAATGCGAGATACTTTCTATTCTGGAGGGCAAATTTCACAGACAGCTGACCAAAGATTGCTAGAATATTACTGAAAGTTCTAAAGATTATCTATTCTCCCTCAGTATGTCCAAAATGCAGTACAGATCTGACGGGGAACAATGCTTAAGTCTTAATTAAATAAGTCTAAAATAAAAGTCTTAATTAAATAAGTCTTAGTCTTGACTAAGAGTCTTCATGATTCAAAAATATTGTCAAATTTAGAGAGGCAACAACATTTCAGACTGAAATATTAGGTAGTTTGGCAAGTTAATGAACTTGACATATAGTTATTCAAAGAAATTGATATTGTCATGTAATTAGTGATGGACTGAAAACGCTTTCGGCCGAAATTTCGGTTTTGGTTATGCCTACCGAAACCGAAAGCAGACATTTACTATAAAGGACGGAGTTTGACAACAAAATCGAAAAATTTTTCGTCCAAAAACCACTGAAATTCAAGTTTCCCGATTTTTCAAAATCTACGCCCTAACCAACATCGAACACTTGAGCAATTTAATTTTTAAGGTGGAATTTTGCATTTACACAATTTTGTAATCAACTGCTTTCGGTTTCGGTTTCGGTTAAGCCCTCTTTCGGCCGAAACTTTCGGTTTCGGTTAAGCCCTCTTTCGGCCGAAACTTTCGGTTTCGGTTAAGCCCTCTTTCGGCCGAAACTTTCGGTTTCGGTTATGAGCCCTTTCGGTCCATTACCACATGCAATGTAGACATAGTCAATTGAGGTTGTACTTTGAAAAAGGACTTCGTTCAGTAGAACAAATTGCAACAGAGTTGTCCAGATCAACTTTAAAAGTTGCTTACAAACCAATCATGGGACTGGACTAGCTTGTCGTATCTATTAATATCTGTGATTCCAAGTTTCTTGTTGCTGGCTTTCAAGACTCGAGCGAGAGAAGACAACTAATCCCCAGGGTCGAGGTTGTCCATACATAAATTAATTTGATAACACAGCAAATCAGATTATTGCTGACCAAGAGTCTCTTTTAGCTTTTTCTATTTTTGAATACTACGTACTTGTCCAGATACACGGGTAATGATTCGGTGGAATACTGTCTTGAGTTGACCGAATGCTGCGAAGGTACCGACAGCAAACGCCGAGAGGAGCCTCCAATAATTTTGTTGGCCTCATCAGTGAACTTCTCGCCAATACCTTGGATCTTCAAGGTATCCGCAGTCTACAAAATGAGTAGAAGGTCAATACGAAAGTACACCTCATAGTCTGACATAGTCTGGAAACCTTCTCGTTACCTTGATAAAGCCCGAGATCTTATCAGAGGACACTTCAACTGATCCTTGATACATAAATTGAACGATTGTCTTCAAGTCTTCAAATTGGACATCCTTTAAGATCACGATAGGATGTTGATTGGGATTGACCAGAAAAAGGCTCTGAAAAGAGAAAAATGTCCAATAGATCACAACAACACAATCCTTTCAACTTTTTTTGTTCAAAAAGTTTGTTCACGACAAAAACCTTGTCTAAAGAAATTGCTTTGAAGCAAATGCGATTATTTTCAAGATGATTTTCTTTTGACCTTTATTCTTTCCTTCATTCATTAGATGAAGTGAATTGGCAAGGCAACAGTTTTTTAGAAGAGCGAATTGTAAAATAATTTTTGGGAATGTTTTCCTCACTACTTAGGTTGGAAAGAAAAACGGATCTCAAACGCTAATCCTCGTCCTCATTTATTGTTCAAGTACATTTCCGAACACGTGCATCAAACCAAGGTCTTTCGAATAAAATGGCTTAAAGTAGCTCGATTTTGCCTCATAGCTACAGATAATCGCTAAATGTTGATGTGCTCCAATCCGGTAATATTTAGAGCAGTGTAAAATGATTAGCCAATGAGAAAACACCTTGATTCTTAGAATCAAGTAGATTTGCTCAGGTCTTTATTGTAAACTTCGAAGATTGTATACGCTTTCAAATCCCCATGCGGAAGCTCTCAAAATTGTACAGATATATCAATGCTTACAATGCTAAAGACGAACAAAAAATACAGACTCAAGTCATTTTAGGCGCAAAATGAATAAATAATCCCTAATTAGAACGAATGACTTTAAATTGAAGAGTTCCAATTGTGGTTGAAAAGCCTGAGATCAATGACATTTCTACGCATGAAACGAACAACATACAAATCAATGAATAAGTGTGTTCTGGAGCTTTTAAACTAAACATCACATCAGACCCGTCATTTACCGCCAGAAGCAAAAGAGATTTGTGAGGAATTTAGCGTTTTCAAAATATGACCAAACAACTTGATCTAGCATTTGGTTTCAGGACCCAGATCCAATCCGATTTGACAAACAACGAGGATTGGAGGATCCAGGGAACTCATTCGTCAAGGTTTTGTGATCTCGATGTTCGATTCCATTTACCTTGTATGATTAATGGTTTTCAATATGATTGGGCTCTCTTTCATTAGCATAATGCGATCTGTATGACCACAGTAATGACCGTCTTCAAATATTCGAAATGTAAAAGGCGAAGAAATTGGACCACAGTTTGGTTTAATTTGAGATATTGATTTTGTTTTAACGATCAAGTTTAAAACACGAGGAAGGTTCAATTTCTATTTTCAAACACTATCTTTCGTATTTGAGTAACCACATGATTCTTACCCTAAAGTAATCTGAGCAAGCTGAAAGCACCATTTTGTGGGCCTCAATGTGTTTCCCTTCAGCTGCCAAGGTCACATCCACCAAGGAGGTCGAATTGAATAGATTCGAGAACATGGCCACCAACTGATTGGGGTGGTCATTCCACTGTAGATTATACATGGGACCAGCCACGCCCGCTGAGGGGCCACTATGAGCACTTGAGGTCATCCCACCACGGATAAAGTAGGGTCACTTGTGGTTGGTGAGGTTTGCACTTGGAGCACTCAATTCTCACCTGGTGAGTCACTGATCCTAACGAGAGGAAAAGGACAAACTAAAAGAAAAGGTATCCAGACACCACGAGTCACTGTTCTGGCGAGAATCTGTTGGCGAGAACAGATGATGAGGCCCAATGAATCATCACTCACAAGCACTGCACTTGATCTTGGCCCCTGTGTGAGTGTGTGTTTGTGCGTATGTGGGATCAACTGGATTTGAAATCAGTCAAGAAATCTCGTGGAGCATGACACTCAGACGACGCACTAAACCAGAGGAGAGTTATAGAGTTCCATTTTGGCTGGTGGTGGTGTTGTACTGCCTCCTCTTCCTCCTCTTCTCTTTTGCTTCATCGTCACCATCATCATTCTCATCTGACACTCTCTCTTTTTGAGTTCCTCTTGCTTGCTTGCTGTGTCCTCGAGGTCCAAAAAGAGATCTCTGGTTCCTCAGTTCCACCTCCTGTTCGTCTGGGCTTCTTCGTGATTCAGGGAAAACTGCTGTTGAGCGAGCTCTGCAAGCACAAGTAGACAACGTTCTTGAAGGTACGCACATGAATTTATGTATAAGCGTGTGTGTGTATGTATGTATGTAGTGTGTAGTCTGTTATAGTTTACTCGCAAGGCTTATATCGTTCCCTCCCTCGCAGCTTATTAGCCTCCTCTACGGCATGTCTAGCAGGCCTTGAGGAGAAGGACTTGAAGGCCAGCAGGAGATAGCATATGGGGGCTCTAACTTCATCGTATTTTACTCGCTGGGATCAAAGTAACAACCATATCCATTCACTTTAGTTCCTCTTGTCCCACTTATAAAATCAGCTAACATTTTAAACCAAAATTTCCATTTTTTCGAGTAGCAAGAAAACTACTTCCTTCCAACACTAATAGAATCGGTCCAAAGGCACAATGGAATGCTCCAAGGGCCTAGATCCAATTCACGATCTAGTCCAGGAACTTTGGTCATCCAATTGATTAGACTCGACCTTGTACCTTCACAGTGCTCTCAACAGCCTTCCACCAGAGCAGCCGTCCAAAGCCCACACTCTCAAAGATCGCTTAATGCCGACACCTGATCTAGGTGAGTCCCTTCAAATGAAGGAGAATGGAAAGTTAGTGATCAATGGATATATATTAGTAAAATTGACAAAGACTACCAAGGAACTAATTCGGCATCTTGGCATCGCAAAAGAAACCTTAGGTGTAGAACAACTCCTGGGTTTGATAAGTCCAAACTGACTCATCAAAATGCATATTTATGTTTCACAAGAGGATCATATAGGTTTTATGTCTTCTTGACGTTTTTCCAGCTTAAGTTATTAAAAAACACCACTTAGTGATTTTGATTATTAGCAGCTTTAAACTTCATTTTTCAAGTCGTGCTCATTTGCTTTCTTTCCTTGACACAGGCCCCCCGCAACTGGTGTCAACTAATTTGTTTTTCCTATTGTTAATTAGATCCCAATGCTCTATGAACATTGCTTCAATCTGCAGTCTATTAATATTGAAAGAGCACCGCTTCCATGCCTCTAGTTATCCCTGAACTTCCAGGCTCCCCTTCTCCTTCCCTGCGCCTTATTCCTGCCATGGAACTTCCAACCGAAGACTGGAACGACGGCACACATCTCAGTGGAACCTAACTGCCAAGGACGGACTTTGAGCGTGCTCGCTCGCGTCTTCCTCGTTCCTTCGTTCGTTCGTTCATCAGGGGAAACGTGGAGTTATCCCGGTGAGGGGACAAAGGGAGGAAAGCACCTGGCTTGGTAGTACAGACAAGACAATCCAAGGACTTTCACTTTTGGGCGGTGTTAAGATCGTACATATGATGAGCGTCGAGAAAGCCCCTGTCAGTTTCCATACTTGATGCATTACAAACGGTGGTACAAACCCAAACTCTGCGTTCCCAGGAGGGTAAAGGCTTATAAGACAGCCAGGTAGACAAGGTCAAGTTCAAGCAAGTTTGGCAGGAATGTACCAAAGGTTTAAGACCTCTTTCATCGTGCTGTTCTCCCATCCCAGAACGCGACATTTTGCTTTTGCTTTCCCTTTGTAGGTCAATATTTCAAAATGTAATCCTGGAACATGCATTACAAGAACCACAGGGGACAAGGAGGGGTGACAAACGCCGCCCATTTTGTGTTTGCCTAGGTATTTTGATTAATGGCTGAGATTCGGTACTCCCGAACCAATTCATGCTGTATGTTTGGTACTATGGTAAAGCGTACCAAGCATGGACGGCCTTTATTTCAACCCCTCCCTCAAATGAATGGACACTCGCTCTTGATTTTTCCTGCAGAAACAACTAACTGCCTCAAGGTCCATGTGTGCAAAGGTCCCTGAAGCAACAACGCGAGCCTATGGGAGACTTGCCCCGGGAGGAGAAAAGAAAAGCAATTGCAAATGCTCCACGCTAATGGACCTACCTAGGCTTTTGGAAAACTTTTCCCTCTGGCACTCTCTCACGCACTTGTCTATGTTTACGGTTTGGTTCTTTAGGTTTAGGGGCCACTGCACGAGGTGCTCAACACTCAATGTGGGCTCTGTTGGCCAGACGAGTTCGCAACCTACTACACATACGCACACAACGATTGTTCGGTCATTCAGCATCCTACGTATGTATGGAGTATGCATCATCCTCATATCATCGTTCGTTTCTTACCAGCTACGTACTCGCTCTCTCACTTAGTAGATTCGGCCTGCCAGTCTTCTAAGCAGTCCAGTGAATTCAAGTTAAAGCGCAAGGATAATCGCACTTGGACTCTCCAACTTAGTTTACGTCGTCGAATACTCATACTTGCACATGGATTCGAAACATACTAGGTGATTGCCATTATCTTGTTGCAAGTAATAACGTCTACATACGCCTTTGTGCGAATATGGACATTGGGGACAGCTTTCATTTGATTTCGCAAAATCAGTCGGTACATAGCAATGTCTTGGTAGAGGGCTAAGGAGAGAAACAACAACTCATTTGGTAGGATTTGTAGGATTCCATGATTGAATGGAAGATAATCAATCACTTTTGGATACCTTGGACAATTCTCAGCATTTATTTTTGTAGATTTTGTCATGAACTTTTGAAATCATTGACTTGCTGAATGATTTATACACGTATGTAGAGACAGGAATTTTAGACAAATAAAACTGTCAAAATAGACAAAAAAGACGAATAAAAGTACCTGATTGGACAAATGAAATTGCCCAATTTGACGAAAAAAGACGAATAAAAGGCTTCATTAAACGAAAAAAACTGACAAAAAAACTAACTTACATGGCAAAAAGACTAATAAATTGCCTGTAAAGAGGATAAAAGGAGGATTAAAACTGCTGCCCATGAAGTAGACATAATGTGTGGCTAAATTGAGGGGAACAGCTATCCCTTTGTGCAAAATGGCAAAATCTACAAAATTAACAGACGGAATAGTTCCGAATGATCAAGAAATGGTCAGTGGTACATATAAATTTTAAAAAATCAAGAGTTCAAAACCCGCCCTTATTTCAAGGTTTTCAATAGAGCAATATTTAGAAGCAGGTTTCCTGACACATTAATTGTTCACACAGTCAGATAGCCTTTTCAATCCAATAGTGGTGACCTTTTCTTTCTGTTTCTGTCAGGAAACTCTACAAGTTAAAATATAAGTGTGGATCATATTTTGTTTGTGCAATAACGCAACTGACAATCAAACTATTACTTTGGCCCAAGTTTTGGAGTTGAACTTTTTAAAAAGTGTCTATTTGCTTTGAAATTTGAGGAAAAACGACAAAAAAAATCCAATTTTTGTTTTCACTCAAAAGTTGAGTGAAATGGCCGATCTAGACAAGAAAAGACAAAAAAGTCCAAATTAGACAAATAAATTTGTTGCAACAAATAAGAGTAAAAAGACAAATGAAGACGAAAAAGTTTATTCGTCTAAAGTTCCTGTCCCTATTTATAAGAAACAGCAACAGCAAACCAAGACTGTAACTAAGAAATGCTTTATCTCAAAAAAATTGAATGAGGCTGAAAACGATGCAGCATACAGAAATTCTTGAGATACCTTGTTTTTGATCACTTCAACTCCCCACAAGTTTGATCACAGCCAAGATTTTGTAGGACAAAAAAGCTAGAGTTGTGAACACTCTAATTTCAAAATTGATCCCTTATGAAAAAATCCCCTTGTTATAAGAGCAGGGCAATGCAAGTTTCTGCATACTCTAAAGTTTACTGCAAAGGATCTTAGTTCCCTTAGATGTTAGGAGCATGCTTTCCTTGAAGCAGGATATGGGGAATGTCTGTTAGATCCATTGGACAAAATGGTTTCCTAACTTGAGCACAATTTCCCCATCACTAATGCTTGTGGTTGTAAAATTGAGGTTTGAGAACTTTGAAGTTAATTTTCAAGTCAGGACATATTTGCACTGGGTTTGAGTCAGAGCCTTGACCAATTACAGTCTCCAGAAGTCATATCCATCTCCGCAACGACAACTGGCAGGAAGAGTCATTTCTTTTTCTAGCTCTCTAAATTTCAAGTTGTTTGCAGAGAGCAAAAGACGACTTTTGAAATGACTCGTAAGACTCGAGTCAATATGCTTTTTTTACAGAAAATCCATCAAAACTCGAAGCATTTTTAAGTGATTGCAAAGATACTTCAAAAGTACTGTTAATCTTTCTAAAATGGGTGGGAATGAAATTATGAGGATGCTACAAATATAAACTTAAAATTTACGCTGGTAATTTCCACATCAAATGAAGACATGAGTTTTGTTAATGCTGAAGGCAATAAGGCACGGGAATGATCATTTTCTAGAGAAAACATTCAAACAATAATAATTAAAACAGATGGTAGGCTCGAGGCCCACGAACTTTTACCTGTTGAATGGAATTTCTTTGGAAAATACTTATTAATGTGTACAGCCCTAGTCAGCAAACAACCTGTCTTGCGTTGTCAGTGATTGCTTTTTTTGAGCATCTCGCAACGAATGACGTCAGGCCCATAATGCTATGCCGCAAGCAGAGTTATGAAGAAACTGCTGGGTACTAGAGTACTAGGAGGTTCGTAACTAGGAGTCTACGACCGATCGAACAAAGGTTCGTACAACTTCTCTGAATCATCTGAACATTCGCTGGGCTTACAAGACTACCGCAGGCATTACAAAACACTCGCCAGAACACGCCATCACGGACGGTGGCGGCGGCATTCCCAAGAAATTGGGCTCTTCAAGTTGTGACGATTGACAAGATGTCGAAGAAAGAGGACGAGGATTCGGACGTACCCATGCGATGTATTGTTTGCGGCTGAAACAGATGCACGTCTGAGGTCAGGTCCTTATCAGCGATGCATGCATGTTTCGTTGTTCCATGATGTGAAAAATCCAATGTCGAGTTTGGTACTTGCTAACCTATCCATTTATATAACATAATCTGAGCATTCGGCTCAGATGATCGCTTTTTTATTGAATTCCTAGAAAAGGCAGGCTGTAGTAAACTGATCAGTGATCAATCAGGATTCTTGAGGGAGAATGAGCGCTGTCGAATCAGGCAGAGAATGACCAATTATTTATGATAATTTTTTTTATTTTATCTTTTTTTACGACTGCTCATCATAACTTCATTAGCCTCTGTGTGATTTACATCATTTGGGTAAAAACAACTCATGCTCAACTGTGACATGATACACTTTAGTACAGGGGTTGGCAACCACTTTTGGGTCAGGGCCAGGGTTGCCAACTGGCGATTTCTATCGCCAGATTTCACGAATCTGGCGATTTTGAAACGTGTCTGGCGATAGAAAAATTAATCTGGCGATATCAGCTGATCTGGCGATAAATCTGGCGATTTTGATATCACTGGCGATAAATCTGTCGATTTTAGTATTTCTGGCGATAAATTTGGCGAAATGAGCAAATTTGGCGAAAAATTAGGCGAAATCGGGGAAACTTGGCGAAAAAAATTGGCTAAATCGCCCATATTTGGCGGTAACTCAGGCAAATTTTGATTCTTTCTTTATGATTTTGACTCTCATTCTGACTAAAAATCAAGGATTAAATATTTTAGATGACAATCACAAAAGGGGGGGGGGGGCTTTGACCAAAGTATTGTTTCTTGATTTGATTGTGATTTTATCAAGAACAAGAAAATTTTCTTCGCTCTTTTGCTGTAGAACTTACTTCCACCCTCTTTGCGACGAATCTATCCTTTGGACGACCCATTATAAATGTTTAAGTCTCATCTAGACGACTTGTTATCCACGCTTTTATCCATATGCTTTTATCAGACATGACTTTTCTCCACTCGGACTTTATCTTTTTTTGACATTTACATGGAATGACATTCCGTGTACCAGTTAAAATTGGTAAAAATTGCAGACTTGAATTTTCAACAGGAGAGTTTGGGAAAAAGAGACTGTTTTGAAGTCAAAAGCTTTGGAAAACGCATGTGTAACTGATTTTGAAAAATTCCCAATTTGATTTTCCTAATGGTAGGGCCAATTGAAATCCTAAATAAACTATGCATCCTATTTTTTGCGATTGCCCCTGTTTGGTTTTAGTTACGGCCTCGTTATGGTTTACTAATCAATTTATTATCAAATGGTCAAAATACAGAGCATGAACAATGTCATTGGTTTAAATATGTTTTTTTTACTATTTGAGTGATAACAAAGAGTTAAAAATTTCATAACATTTCAGAAAAGAGTCCGAAAGATTTTGTTATTTAGCATCAATAAAAATTTCAATTTTGTTCCCAAATTACAAACTAAAACGCGTTCAAAGTGCTACAAAAAAAAATTCTCAAGGAAAGTCAAAACGGTGGCATTCCGTTTTTCTTCGAGAACTTTTGTCATGAAATGTGCATCAAAAGAGAAGTTGAAATGAAAGTTGATAAACAAAACTAAAGAATTGACCATTTGAGGTGCTCCTTGAAGATTACTTCAGCATGATTGACTATCTATGTACATAGGGTTGTTAGTAAAAAGAAATTTGGTGAAAATCTGGCGATTTTTTAAATGAGGTGGCGAATTTTGGTGGCAAATCTGGCGATAAGAGCCGTCGAAGACCTGGCAACCCTGGTCAGGGCCCACAAATTTGTTTACACGTTGTCAGGGGCCCACCAAACAGACGTTGGTAGGTTTAGGCGGTTTAGGGCCCACAAATTAACGATCAAAGAGCTTTGGGCCCACGTGCACAGTACTTCAGATGTCTCACGAGCCCGCTATTTTGGACTTTCCCCATTGCTCCTGGGTCCACCAAAGACCACCTTTGGGCCCAATATGTGGGCCGCAACCCACCGGTTGCTTACCCCTGCTACAGTAGATCTCGAAGGACCAAATCATTAAGCGCCTTTTTCATACAGTAGTGAGTGCGATAATTCTAGCCAGCCAGGGTTTGGGAGCCCAAAGAATCACCCAAATCGCTTATCTACGTATGTAATAAAAATGAAGACATCAACTTTCGGATTCCATTTCCAGGATTTTATGACGAAGTCCACCTAAAATTGTTCCGAAAACCTCGTCCATTCGGGTGATTCCCCTTAATAGTGACCTAGTTTGGATTGTGCTGAACGAGAGAGTCTCGTTACCGCTTTTCAGAATAGCCCAAGAGAGCACTCGAACACGGGCAAGTGTATCTCGTTGACTCTTTCGACCTTGCTTTCCTCCGATTCACAATTCTGTCCTTCAATTCAGTCCCAGACAGAAAGAGACCAACAACATCGAGATCAGTCAGTCAATGCCAGAGCTTTTAGTGAATATCATAGACTTCTTTTCTTAGAACGTTAACCGAGGGTCGAGCGACCACCGAGAGTGACCCAAAATGGACACGACGACCCTAAAACCGGATTTCACAGTGTTTCCTGAAATGTCACTCGAAGCCCTTCATCGGGACGGACATCATCAACAGCCAAGCGAAAGACGACGATTTGGCACGGGTAAGAAGTAATCTAGTACTATGATATGAAGACGAACAAGCAAAATCACAAACATAATCACTAGTACGAACAAAAGCAAGTAGGATCATCCAAAACGCATGAGCACAGAGCAGAGCAGAGCAGAAACGCACAATCACTACAACATCATCGAGCGATCGAGTGCAGGCCATGCAGTGCAGTGTGCAATCATAACACTCCTTAAGATTGGCAGGTACTTCATATTTGTATTTAAATGACCCGTTGTAAAGCTGTGGACTTGACCTCACGACAAACGTTTTCCAAATAGATGCCAGCCAGCCTGGCTCGAAATTCTTCGCTTGACCTTTCATCCGCAAGATTTTTCCTCGTTTAGGCACCTCGAGTACGAGTAACACGACCCTCATGGTGAATCTCCACGGGAATGAAGGCCCCCGACGAAGGTCGGTCTTGGGTCCGCCGTCCTTGTTCAGCTCCTCGCAACGCAATTCCGATGCGGGCTTTGAAGGCATGGATGGATTAGCCGGAGGTAGCCTCGATGATATCGGCACCACCATTGCCGATTTGGATTTCTACTATGGATTAGGTACTATCGATCGACCACGGAACACCGAAACATGATTTTGAAAATATATCAACTCTTTTGGGTGTAGTCAAACGTCAATTGCTTCGCTATCAGAGTTGTACCACGGGTCTTTTTCCGGATAACTCGAGTGACAAGACCGTGGGATGCGTTCGATCGAGCATCTATGCGGGCATGGCCTTGTGGAGTCTGTGTCAAGCTTACAAGTAAGACCTCTCTCTCTCCATGATGCGTACGCACGAAAAGAAAGGCTCATGAATAGATAAATGCTCGTGTTTGTAGACGCATCGACGATGACCGCGGCAAGACCTACGAGTTGGGTCAAACCTGTGTGCTGTGTCTCCGAGGAATATTATCCTGCTGGATGCGGCAATCCAAGCGATTGGAGGCCTTCAAATCTCAACAAATCCCCACGCATGCCCTTCATTGCAAGTTTCATTTGAACACCGGGGAGGACATCTATAATGTCAAAGACTACGATCACTTGCAAGTACGTGTGTTAATGGGACAAAAGGATACAGAAAGATTACCGATTCATGCGCTCTTTTGGTTGTTTAGATTGACGTTGTGTCGTTGTACTTATTGTTTCTGGTGCAATCCTTGTCTTCCGGTCTCCAAGTGATCTACACCATGGACGAAGTTCATTTCATCCAGAATTTGGTCTACTACGTGGAACGAGCTTATCGAACGCCGGATTTCGGGATGTGGGAGAGAGGCACCGTCTACAACAACCGAACCAGTGAAGTCAATGCCAGGTAAGTCAAGCTCGAGGGTGAATCAAATCGTGTTCGGGATATGCATGGCCTTTTTTAGCTCGATTGGATTGGCCAAAGCCGCCCTGGAGGCTATCAACGGTTGCAACCTTTTTGGTGACAAAGGAGCCTCCTGGTCGGTTGTGTACGTGGATATTGACGCTCATAATCGCAATCGCAGCATCTTTGAGACGTTGCTGCCCCGTGAATCTGACACAAAGTTCGTGGATGCCGCCCTTTTGCCCACCATCTCGTTTCCGGGATTCGCCACTCACGACCAAGTCCTCTATGAAGCCACGAAACTAAACGTGGTTAAGAACTTGGCCGGAAGTTATGGTTTCAAGCGGTTTTCTCGAGATGGCTTGGGCACGGTCCTCGAGGATCCCAACAAACGGTTCTACGAAGAGGGCAAAGTCCAAGAATTCGACAATGTCGAATGTGAATGGCCCATGTTCTTTGCATTCATGGTCATCGATGGGGTGTTCAAGAACAACAATGAGCAAGTGGAAAAGTACCAAGATCTAATGCGAAAGCGATTGGCGTACAATGACAAAGGAGGTAAGGACGACAGGTGACCCCCGACGATGGGATGGGTTTTGGCATTCTACTTTTTTTCAATTGCAGATCCCGTGCTTCCGAAATACTTCTACGTGCCAAAGTCAGCCCTTGAAGATGAACGAGCCAATCCGGGGTCCCAACATCGGGTGGCCAGTAACGACGGAAGTTGCAATAACGATCTACACATCTGGGGTCAATCCATGCTGATTATCTCGGATCTGCTCACTAGTCATCTCCTGAGTGTGCATGAACTTGACCCTATTCGTCGGCATCTGCCCTCGTACAGTCGGCCAAAGCTGGACAGTAGATATTCGGCCTTTGAGGTGATTACCTTGCAACTCATTCATATCATGATAGCAAGTACCTAGAAAGGGAATGGGCTTCCCTTTGGAAGCATGAATGTCACATTTGGATACGAAAAGACACAACGCACAATGTGGCCAATTGGCTCTTCGCCGACAGTTCATTTTTGACAAGGAATACTTTTTTTGACAGTAGGCCTCATTGTGAATAGCTTTTAGGAGTAAAAAGACGTTCAGTTGGGTTTCAAGTCCAGTTCCTATTTCATACAACTTTTTTTCCTTCAGTTTGAGTCCATTGAACACAAACAATGACATTGGACTAAAACTTTTCTTATTGCATATGCATATATTCAATTTTGTTTTAGCGCGGAGGAGGTGGGGAAAATGTGAGTATTTTGGCAATGCCAAATTGTTGAACAGCATACTCTTATGTCTAGAGCCCGTGCACCTGGTTGCTGTTTTTGTTCTCCTTCTTGTTTCAATCTATTATTTTTGGGCCCCAGTGCCCCATGGCCATATAGGTGATGTTTCTTGATTTATTTGTTGGGTTTGCTTGTTGCTGTTTTCATAGGTGGGCGTTGAACTATTTAATGTTTAACCCGGATTAACCAAATTATTTGTTATGTTAACATCCTGAGGGTACACCAATTTTTGTTCTAGTTCTCAGCAATCTTGGAGTTAAGTTATTCCTCTCGTAATTGACTTTGAATCATAAGAAAAATTGTAGGAGTAAATCCCCATGCCCTTCGTTTCTGCGCTTCAACTTTATTTGTCTTCGAATATTTTTTTCGAGTCAATGCTTTTCAAATACGACCGAGTGCTTTTTTTCTTGCAACATAAATCATAAACAACAAATCGATTCATGTCAGAAATTTACGATTGTTTAAGTGTTAGTGTCCAGCAACGAATCTTCGTTAAGCAACATTAGTTGTTTTGTTTGTAATGCCCACCTATGGTTGTTTGATGCTCGAGTGATACCGTTGTCTGTCAATTGTCCTGATAAAGGGTTATTTGTTCGAGAAACTGAATTAATTTCGATTTTAAAGTCATTTTCTTTCTTACTCGCAGATCATTCTGTGAGCACTGGCGGGATAACTGACGTCCAATGACTTTTTCCATTTATTGAAATCTATTAGACTTGATCTTTGACACTCTCTTTCCAAGCTTTATACATGCCATTTAAATGGTGAACGTTTTTTTCTTCCGCTTGCTTTGGTTACTTCTTCGTTTGTTTGAACCGTATGGATCGTCGTAGCCCTCATTGTCCACCCTCCACACATCATGGGGATGGATCTTGGGATGGAGCAACTCATCGAGATGGATGATTTCCTTTTCCGTAGATTCTAACTCGTTTCCACTCTCATAGTGGTTAGATGTGTCACTGTAATAATACTGCAAGTCCTCAATGTCCCCATGATCCTTATCTTCTTCTCCCTTCCTTAACGCCTGGTAGTAGGAAAACACACATAAGATACAATAGGCCCAAAACCCATGCACCAAAGCGTATGTTATAGGAAGGACTATTTTGATAGTGAGAGTTCCTCCTCCTGTCCAGATCTCGTAGGTGGAACTTCCCAATCCAATGAACAAGTAGAGCCCGGACCAAATTAGCCACGGAATCAGAAAAGCACTTCTTCCCTGAAAGCAAAGAACTTGTCCCAATTATTGAGCCATTTGGCGCCGTATTATAATTAAACTGCTGCACTCACACGCTTGACTCCACTGAGCAAAAGGATGGAGAAAATCAAGTAGGTTAGACTCAGAACAAAGCTCACGAGAATCAAAGGGTAGGTGACTGGAATGAAAAGACACTTGGACACTTATTAACTCCTCTGAACGTAGAACCAGTCGAAAACTCACAATGTCGAAGGTGCTCATTCATGTGGTCTTTGATATCTGACCATTCGACGATTAATCCGATTTCTAGGAGAAGAGCCACAACCGAGCTGATCATAAACGTGATCCCAATGATGATGGCCCCATCACGAAGGGAATAGCAGCAACAACTTCGATTGAAAACCACCATTACAACATATTTAATTCGACCCTGGTCTTGTTTAACCTTAAAGGCTCACATTGTTATTGAACCTATTGTCTAGATAGACTCGATCTTATCTTTGCTTGCTGTTCTCGATCTGATTGCTTATCTTGTCTTATCAAAAATTGAAGGACAAATGTTAAAGCCTTTCAATATTCATGAAATGTAATGGCAGCCTTTGACGTCCCAAGTTGCAATTTGATAGCATCTAAGTGAAATTGCACGGTGATTTAAGTAAGGAGTTGGGGCTAATATTCCAAGCTTTGCAGATGATTTGTGTTTCATAATCGAGATTAATTTTTCTTGTCTATCGAGACCAATCATTTTTCTCGTGACTTTTCTACCACCAATGAAAAAGGCATTCTACTTACTCCATGACATCAAAATTGTTTCAAGACCAAAAGAAAACGTACAAAGTTTGGCCGGCTTTTACTTGATAAATCACCGTGCTAAGGGATTTGGGAGCAATAACATGGAATGGCGTTGCCTTCGAAGAACTAACATTACTGTATGAACCAAAACGGGATTGCACCGAAAGATAATTGATCTAAAGCGGAAGAAGCATTGAATTAAAGTTGTACATTAGCTCATAGGGGATCATTCGGTGCCATTCCAGCTTTAGAATTTTCATCTCCTCACTGATTGCACTTTCCCCTCTTTTTCTCTCCCTTTTGAAAGGTGACGTCAGCCAATGATTTAGTGGTTCAAGTGGTGATGATTGCGGAATCTATGCGACTTCAAGCCGTTCTTCAAACTTACGGCATCCAAACCCAAACGCCCAGTGAGATTGAACCCGTTCAGATCTGGTCGCAATGGGAAATGGTGAAGGTCTATCAACATTTGGGCCGAAATGAGCATCTAAAGCTCAAGGGTAGACCCAAAAGACCAATTGGTTCCTTAGGGACGAGCAAGGTTTGTACCAACGAGTGATGTTCAAAAGGTCAAGGGACCAATGTCAACGAAACGATTTCAGGTTTATCGATTGAGCGGTCAAACCATCTTGTGCTATCCACTGATATTCTCACATTCGGATTTCTATCTTGCCCATGATATGGCTCTTCTTACGGCCGATATTAAATCTGAGCTCCAGTTCGTTAGCCGATGTTGGAGACTGAGTGGAAGACCGACCGTTGCTATTCTCATCACAGAAAATAACATGAGGTAAAAATGAGGAAAGTAAAGCAATCTCATTGCTCTCGCACTAATTGTAGCTTGATTTGTATTAAGAGATCCCCAATTCCCGGTGATGTTGGAGTTCTTGTCCCAATTGCGGTCAGGGGCCGTGGACAATGTGAAAGTCAGACTTGGGCGACTCCAAAATTTGATTGCCACTTCTTGCTTGGAACACTTGGACTTTCTCCATAACATCGACTTGGGCACACCTTTGGAGGTGGAATGTTTCAAGCAGCTTCATAATGACCACATTGGATATCAGGCTCTCACCGATATCCCCAAGCAAAGACCGATCGTAGAGGAGAAGCGCGATTTCAAGGTAACTCAAAGTGAATCAATCGAATGTTGTGTCCTAGTTTCTCTTCTTTCACACTCGACGATTGGAAATTTCAGTCCGAGTTCGAGAACTCGAGTACGAGCGATATCCTAGCCGCTCTTCTCGGTTCATTCCATTTGTACGGATCCATTCAAATGCTGGGGATCCTACTCAAACGCGAAGGGCCCAATTTTATGGTTGGCGATATGTCAGGTACGTGCAAGGGAATCTGAAGAGGACAAACAGGTACCTTCTTCTTTCTATGTAAGGCCTCGTGCAAAAAAGCTCTTATCACGGCGAAGGAAACACCATGTGCAATCTTTTTGTTCTTACGGAAGAGGACATTGTAGCGAGACACTTTCTCGGCTTGAAGGAAAGAACCACTCACTGGCATCTGGATAGGAAACTCTATGTAGTTAGGTATTGTTAACAATGAATGAGCTATAGTTTGGTTCGAGCCCGTGAAAAATTGCAGATTTTCTCTTTTATTGAATTAAGATGTGATGATGAATGAAAGTTTCTTTTCCTCGTTTTTCTCGAGGTCTAATATTATACATCAGGGTCTCTCCGTGAATATCTTTACAAAGTACAAAAAACTGTCCAGACTTAGATTAGAACACTTCTGTTGGTGAAAATTGTCGAGGATTCTAGGGGTATTTGAAAGGTCAAATAGACCTTTCTTTGACATGACATAACCTATTGCACTTAAACTGATTGAGTCAGCGTCTTGGAAGATGAAAATGTGGGTAAATTTTCCAAACAAAAGAGGAAGTACCCGAGGTAGCTCATTCTGCAAATAAAGAAATCAGCTGAATCCGACCTCTAGTTGAAGTACTTCATTCAAGTGTATAGACTCGCTAAAAGCATGCCAAAAAAGTAATGAGATAAATTGAAAAAATCTTAAATGCAATCGATCCCTTTAAAAGATGTAAACTTTATCTTTGGAAAGAGAAAAGTTGTTAGTTTGGACTGAAAACTTTTGATCGTTCTGTTTGAACTTTAGTCGGCATGAGAAAGCCATACAAAGCTACGTAAGAAGAAAGAGGGAATGTGGGGATTTCCCACAAATCAACCATCTGAGATGAATGCCACCTTGTAACCGCGATTGACTTGAATCCACGATAAAAATCATCACACTTTGGCATGGTTCAAGGCTCAGAGCAGAAACAGATTTTAAGTCGAGTAGGAATTGCGTGTTTGGATGATTTTCTCCTGTTGATCGGTGAGAAGCAATATACCAAAATGTTACTATTGAATGTAAAGCGCGTCGCGTATGAAATACTGTTTAAGGCGCATTTGGCAGAACTTTTCTGATGCCTCTTTTCAATAGATCCTCATTTTTTTAACCTGTCGCCACATTAAATTATCTCAAGCACCTTACTGCACCTCATCTTGTCGAGCTTCATGTGGGAACTGTTCTCTCGTTTAGCAAAAAAAAACCACTTTCTCCCACAATCCCTGTTTTACGCGTTTGTTGAAATGAGGTGAGTTGTTGAGGGCACCAAGAATTAAGGCGGAGGTAAAAAAGATTGCAGTATGTTAAAATTTGGTCCCAGTACGTAAGCTGCGTTTGCTAAACTCAAAAACAGATGTTCCAAGACTTCTGGAGAATGGTTATTTTGATTGTTATTAGTTTTTTTTTCATTTCGCTAAAGATCTTGATTCCCTTAACAACTCGCCCATTGATAGAGCTTAGTTTAAGCATTATTAGCTCGAAAAAATAAAGATTGGATGACCATAAAGCATCCTTTTATTGACTTGTGGTGTTCAATCGCATAGAACTTTCTTTGAGTTGACGATAATGTAATGTTTAGTGATCAATTTCTTCCCTGGACACGCATAGGGATAATTAGAGCTGTGTTGAAGCTCTAGTGGCAATCAAGCTACCAAACTAGACACTTGGCGTGTTTGTGAATTTCATGATAGATACTTATAAACAAATTTGTAGCTAACAAAACAATCAACTTCGCCAAACAATTGAATGTCAATGTACTTCAATTCTAAAACGTACTTAAATTGTCGAAATATCATTGTTACTTATCGGTCAAAAGATCAATTATTATAACTTTGATGATTCAAGGAAACCTTTGAATCAAGCTCAGTTGAAATATTTATATTGTCAAAGTACGAAGGATAAGAATCTTACAGAGTCCCTTTGAGCTCTTTTTTTGGAAGTCCCCATCAATGGCGAAAATGACAGTCGAACGAATATAAGGATGGCATTTAAAATTAAAGGCAGTTTGGACAACAGTACTCTCCGGTATGGACGAGGTAGCAGTTTGATGACAAGTGAAATCACACAGACGTGTTGACAAACTCAGGCCTTAAACGCCTAGCTTTCAGAGTACAGAATTCGGCCACAAGGCAACGGTGGACAAAGTCCCATTAAAGGCACAACCAGATGGAAGAGAAGGTTTCAGGCCCGTCCCTGAATGAAAAGTGAGTGAAGACATACATACTGGTGAAGTGAATCGGCCAATGGTGGCTGGGACGAGTAATTGTGGAGCATCTTTGTCGTCGGAGTGGTCGTGGTCGTTGTCGGCGAGGAGAAGGAGTATCAGGTGGGCATGGAAAGAGGCTACTACTGTATGTACGTACGAGTGGTGTTCGTATTGTATCATAGTATGCCGGCAATGGCTTTGGATGGCACTCACGGAGTGTCGTCGCTCTTTTTTCTCAAGTGGTGAGAATCAAAGAAGACTGAAAAGAAGAAGATGGTGATAGCGATGATCACCACCACGATCATGCTGGACGGTGGAGAAGGTATCTTTAAGAAAGTGCCTTCTGGTTCACTCCTTGAACGCTCTCCTCACTTGTGCAGTACCTTACTTTACTTCAGTTGATGAGGACTTTTACTGCCGTTCGGACTAGCGGTTCGCATTTGGACGACAACATTTCGGAAATCGCTTTCTATCTCCGTGCAAGTGTTGGAGTCAAGAGTCGTCGCGAGTGAGAAGTATTCGTCAATTTTACCAACAGCTTCAGTGCTATGAGATGAGCAAAGGACACTTGAGTTGTGCCATGAAGAGAATCAAGATAAAAAATATCATCGCTGTGATAGCGCTTCTTGTAATTATTCCCACCCAAAGGTCGGAGGCCATTCAGTGTTGGCAATGTGCCTCTGTCGATGATCGGTCATGTCCTGACAATTCCAATATGATGGAATCCAGATCCCACGACGCTTGTATCACGTGGAGATTGGGTAATGGGACTGTGATTCTCCAGAACGTGGTGAAGTTTGATAACGAATGTAATCCACCCAAATTGGAATTTTGGACGAGGTTCATTAATCTGTACTATCAAAGCACGGGAGGAGAAGTCAGATGTTGTCAAACGGACGGATGTAACACGGGAGCCTTTTCCAACGACTACTTCGTCCAACCCACCTCCAACGCTGCCCAGGATCAAATCAATGGGGGAAGTCTCCCCGGGCCTCCTCTAATTTTCGGGGCTGTGTCCTCGCCACCATTGAATCAATTTCAGCAACAGGTTCAACCTACTTCCAGACCCAACTTGCTATCGCAAAACAGTTTCCAAGATCCCAATTTGGCTAATCAACTTCAGAACTTTGGGTTCAACCAAGGCCAATTCTCCTCGTCTCAATTGGCTAATGTCAACCAGCAGCTGTTAACCACCAGACTTAACCAGTTTCAACAATTCCCTTTGAACCAAAATCAGTTTCAATCTCAAACCCAAGGCCTTCCTCAGCCTCAAGTCCAGCAACAAATCTTGCCTCAACAAGTGTTGGCAGCCAATGCCGGACTAAATAGCAATGAGGACGAGATTAGCTTAAATGGTTTCCCACAACAGAATCTAGAGAACTCAAATGGAAATTGCCAACGGTACTTTAACAAGAAAGGGGATGGGGAGTGGCTCCCCAACGTTCTGATCCCCTTGTCGTTCGACAGAGCTAGTGAAACGAAAGTTGGCGTGTTCTACACGAAGTTTACTTCGGACACCAATAACAACGACCATGTCATCATTCGTTTGGTTGGCAAAGATCGAGGAAACAACACCATGTACTCGTTTAAAGCATACCGAGTAGGATCCGTCTCTCTTTTTATCAGCAAGCTTGAATTCAATAGCCGAAATGAGCTAACTCAAAACGAAAATCGCAAAGAGACTGTTCAAAATGGCGTCAACATTACAACAGACCAATATGCAGGGTTTTGGTTCACCCTGAAAGGTGATGAACTGACTTTTGGACAAATCGGTAGCCAGCTAATCGATCCAATTCTTACTTGGAATGACACTCTTCGTGAAGGACCTCGGGATGTGCAGTACTTTGCACTGACGACGGACCAAGCTACAGCTTCGTTTGGGGTCAATTGCGACGTTCCTGATCTTCATTTCGAGGACACTTGCGTTACAGATGTGGATTGTGATCGGTTCCCCAATACTGTTTGCACCAACGTCCCAGTTAATATGGGTCTTGATCCAGGGACTCGATCAATACCCTTCTCCGAATGGGAACCCCGTGACACCCTTTTAAAATCTTGCTTTTGCATGGAAGGCCATGTGCGTATTCCTGGATCAGATGGATGCTATGATCCCATTCGTCAAGTTGTCACTCTCAACGATGCTTGCTTTGCCAATTATCATTGCAATGACTTGCCAAACACCCATTGTGCATTCGATGCCAATGTACCAAAATTCAACCAATCCTGCCAGTGTATTCCAGGAAACAAACCGTTTGAGCGGGATCCACGTACAGGACTTGTTGAAGGATGTGCACCGTTAACCGACGCAGACCGAGCGTCGGTTCTTGGTTGCTCTCGACGGTTCACGATCGAGGACGATTTTGCTTGGGTCCCAGACAATCTTCAGCCAATGGATCGGAACAGTAATCTGGGAGTTGATATGTCTGTTGTGTTTGTCAAGTTCGACAAAAAACGCGGTACAGGGCGACAAGGGGACGTGGCCATTATCCGACTCTTAGATGAGCTGAAAAGTAGTCGAAAAATGTACACCATTAAATTCAATCGAAACGGCAAGATCAGCATCTCTGAAAGCTTGCGACAAAGGAGTTTCTTTTTTGAAAATGAGCGTGACAATACTCGGATTGAGATTGAAGACTTGGAGGTCATGAACCGAATGCAATTGGACTATGTGGGGTTCTGGATCCAATACCGCTTTGAGGAGGGGCAAGGAGGCACGTTGAGCGTGGGTCTAAATGGGGCCCCATTCCAACGGGAGTATTCTTTGATTCATTGGACTGACACGGAAAACAACGCTATACGGAGGTTGGGTTACATCGGATTTTCAGGTTCTGATGATAGTACCATCCATTATGGTATCAATTGCGTTCTTCTTGATACGCCCATTGGAATTGGAAACTCGAATCCGTTTGTTCAAGTGAACCCAAATCAAGTTCAAAACCAAGCTGTAAACCAGTTTGGTCAATCGTTGGGTCAATTTCCGGGAGCACAAATCGGTTCGAATTTGAATGCAAACAACTTGAATCAAGTTAATCCAGGCGTCCAGAACTTGCCCGCCATCACTCCCAGCATTTCATTCAATCAGCAACAGTTTCAGCAACAACTTCAACAGCAACAACTGCAGCTCCAACAACAACAACAATTACAACAACTTCAACAACAGCAGCAATTGCAGCAACAACAAATCATTCTAGGTCAGCCTCAGATAATCTCGCCAAATCGACGACAACAACAAAATCAATTTGTGAACCGTCAACAAAGCTTTGGACAATCTTCAGTAAATGCGCAGAATATTGCTCCACTTGGAACTCAATTGGGTGTCTCGAATCAATTTGCTTCTAATAATCAGTTTCAATCCCCTCTTGGAAAATCTGCAGAGGATCTTTCCGATTTCATCCCGGCTGAACCCACACAACCCACAGAGGTCATTGAACCCGTCCTTCGTAACCAATACTTGACGAAGCTAAAACGCTTACTTCCAACCATCTTTGAAAACTTCAATCCAGGGGAGGAAGACAAAGAATCTCTTGTTGAGAGTGAAAATGATTTCGGTGACAAATCGGATTCCATGCCCGAGGATGCCAGCACTATCAATGATGATATTGCCTCATCGGACTTGTCTGTGCCAGCCCTCAATGATCAAGGACTTTAACTAATTTTTATCACCAAAGTATAGAAACAAAAGTCAGTATTTCAGTTCTTGACTCTATCAGGAATTGCCGTCGTTTCCTCCTTCTCTTGTATTTTCCTAAAACATTATAACAAATAACGTTTCATGGCTTTTTTATTGTGATTTACGAATGAAAACGATGCAGCTTGCTGGTGATTTGTGAACGCGTTTTTGAACTAGCAAATAAATTTTAAGAACCATTCCCCAATGTTTTTTAAGTTCCTAATTCCATAGCAAACCATTGAATCAAAAGACTTTTAATTTTGGATCTCTCGTACATTTTGACGAACTTCAAAGGGGTTGGTTGAGGCTATCTAGTTCATTACTCCTTTCATTCTTAAAACGAACACAATTGTTTCTTTAATGCAGTGACCCATCGCTTGGACATTCTCAATCGAAAAGCCGGATCAGTCCGCAATTGGGCAGCAGTTCGGTATTCATCCTCACTTTTGGGACAAATGGCTGACAGCATCACTCCATTTGTCACTCAAATCCTCGCCAATGGGAAACAGGTAGACTTAATTGTAGTACGAGTTTTGTACGACTTGGTTTGGCTGGTGGTTTTCTTTTTGACACTTAAAATGTCTGTGTTTCTCCCATATTTCATAAAACCCTTCAGGTCACTGTGGGAACAATTGGCGAAGATTTCACCTTATTCTCGAAGCCCCTCACGCCGGATGAGATCAAGATTGCCATTTACACCAAAGTGCAACCATACAACGTCATAGCCGCTGTTCTGCAGCAAGAGTTGATCGTGTATTGTGGAAAGTTGATTGTCACAAACCCGGAGCTCTTTGCCGGGATTCTCAAAGTCAGAATGGGGTATGAAAGAACAATGACACGGTCTCAAGTAGCAAGCGAGTCTTATTTCACTTTTCCCTGCTTTCAGTTGGGTTCTCTTGGCGTTGGATTTATATCGATCCATGATTGAAACAACACCTGAACCCATAGATAATTGTAGCCCAAGCTCATTGCGACGCCTTCTTCGAGTCGTTTTGGAGGAGAGCAAGAAGTACCAGCTCACTTTCAAGAAGAATCTCAGGCCATTGGAAGAGCCTTCAGATTCGCCCTCAAAGTAAGACAGTTGCTTCCTCCTCAAATGAGTCTTGCCGTTGGTGCCTCATCCCAGATTTGCTTTTTTTTGTTCAAAGGTCTCCTCCACGCATGACCATCTTTCAAATTCGTCAAATCAACGGATGTCTAACTCGTGTCCCTGAGCGGTTCTACTCAAACTTGTGGGATGTACTGAGTCGCTCACCCGGAGGACTCATCATAGGACATGTTCTCATTCCCCAACAACCAACTCTCACCAACATGAAAAGGTACGGCGAAAAGTTGCTCATTACCTCTTGTGAACTTTTAGATTTGCTCGCTGAGTGGTTTCTGGGGAGGATCATGAATTATGAAATTAAATCGCCGTTCTTGTAGTTTCAACACGTTGATTGATAATACTTGACTTAGTCCAGTCAAAACGCAAGCGATATGGAGATGGTCGCTTTCTACGCAAGCATAATCATGGTTTTTCTGTTTCACTCTCTTTAGGACGGACTTTAGCTTTGCTCACCTAATCGAAACCGCTTTGAACACGTTTCGTCAACCAGAGTACAAGCAATTGGTTGTTGAATTATTCTGCGTCCTGACCGCCTTCTTGCGACGAAATCCAGAGATCGAATATGTGGGAAAGTTTTGCACGGACAACCTCATCTCAGAGGCGATTGAGATGTTCAAAAAAGTAAGTTTGATGTGCTTTTTACGATCTGTAATGTAATGCCTCATTTAAGTGACCGTCGGCATGCAATACGCGGTCAGATTTTGAACCATTGTCTCTTTGTTACGGTCGTAAATGCATTGCAAATGGAACCATGAGAGATGTTGCAACTTTCTCAAACATTTGAAAACCGATTTGGGAATTCCCCCTGGCCGGTGTGCTTTAATGTGTTTTTTCCCTTCCACTTTAAGGACCAAGAGATTCCCGTTGACGAGACGGTGATATTTTTCAACGCCCCGGTGGTGACTACATCAGGTTATTTAGCTCGTGCCATTGTTAATAATGTCCTCCGAGGGTCCATTCTGACCCAATCCCGGCTTAACGTACCGGATCACAGCTGCCCGGTTCAATAAGCTGCAAAGTTTAGTCTAGTAAAAGTATCCAAGAATCTTGAATCATATTTGAAATATATTATTCCAGCCAGATGTCGTTCGTGTGTTTGTTGTCATTGTGAATTATTTGGGACTATGGAGAGAGCTTATTTGGATACTAAATGCTTCAGTTGTTCTCCCTCAAGAGATCTAGTCAATCACCTACCCTTCTTGGGCACCATTTGGACTCGATCATTCCGATTCGTTTCTTGTTGTTGCCTTTTGTTGCATGTTTTCATAGCAATTTTCAAGCCCAGCGACCTGAAACTTTGAGCGAGATCAGACCAGATGGACACCTTTCGTCGGAAACGACACATCTCCATACATTTTAGCAGCTAAAGCATGGCCCACGATATTTCCACCACTCCCTATTTGTCTTCGGAGAGAGACGGGAGATGGACAGATAGAGTAGATACGCCACGGACACACAATCACTCCCGAGGCGAGATGGCCAGTTGTAAAATGTCATTTCGACGAATGGGTAAGTGACTCGTTTCTGATTAGCTGGGAAAGTAGATGCTATCAAGTATCATCTCATAATGGATAAGTGAATATTTGCTGAGAGTCCCCGGATCTTGCCATATTGAGCATCCTAACCTCGACAGGGTGGCAAATGCCATTATTCGGAGATTTTTTCTAACTCATAGAAGACAAGGCACAACCTTTCTTTCAAAAATCAATTCGAGGTTTCGTGGTGATAATAATGTAAAACTCGCTCCTTACCTTGATTCGAATATTTTGGCGCAGTTTTTAGGGAAACAAGATAACTTTATTCTAAGTGTTTGGAGTCACTCTGTTGGAGGAATTAATCGTTTCCTTTGGGTTGATGGGATGATGGGTATCGATTTCATTGCCAGATTTGAGAGCCAATGTCCTTTTCCACTTGCCTAAGCAAACTCAAATGTCAATCATGACAAACATTGTTGTCAGCGAGAATCTCAAAATGAGTCGCTCCACGCCGAGAAGACACCCCACGCCATCCGAGCCCAAACCCATGAGTGTGTGAAAATATTGACTTTGTTAGTGCTCCATCCCATCAAGGTATTAATTCAGTTACTAAAAGCACATCCAACGGGCTGTTTTAGGGACTAAATGCTGACTAATTAAGACTTTTTACAGCACACGATTGCCAGAATAGTTATGGTTCAAACGGTTGTCTGACACTACGAAACGTCGTATGACCCGTGAGAAATGTTATTTTATGGAGTCAAAGTGCTGGAACTTGATCCCAAGAGGGTGACGGATGCTTCGAAGTTCAAGAGATCCACTCACCACTGATTACATCTGCCTCAATTCGACAGCAACGGGGATATTGTGTCCAGATATTTTGTCATCACCAGTCTCACCACTTCAATTGACAGTGGAACTATGAACTAAACTCATTGAGGTTGGGGCTGGTGTTTCCCCGGGAAATTAGCTCCAAATCGTCTTGACATTTGTCACTTTGTAACCACAACAATGAACAAGATGAGCCGAGTAAACTGACAATGGCGGATCCAGTTTGTTTTTCCAACTGTTGCCGTTGGCTTCATATCGTTTGGAACACAACTATTTTGTATTACTACTTCTCGTGAACGTATATAGGACGCATGTAGATTCATTCATATTGGAAGAGGCTAGGTTTTGTTTGGTGTGTCTCTAAAAGAAAGGAGATAGATATGCATATGTAATTCTTGTCTTTCCATGGCCTAAAGACAAAAGAATCATTCAACGAGGATGGATATTGTTTGGGCGCCCTCCAGCGATCCCACAACGGATCTTAACCCACCTCTAATTCGATTTACCTCTTGACATCGTGTTTGTTTTGTCATCGGGAGAGGAGTGCTCATACGCGTTCCAAGAGACTCACTCGGTTGGGGGGCCACGAGCAAAAATATGTTCTACTTGAAACGCTCTCAATTCTAAAGATTCATAAGATCCAAACAGTAAAAGAGTAATTTTGCCCTAAGGCTTGAACTACGTTTTCTTGCCCATCATTCGACCTCGAAAGTGCTTGTGACAAGGCGACTTGATGTTCTGATCCACAGTGAGACAGAGAGTTTTGCCAAAAAAGGAACATAATTTAGTCGAGCGAACGGCTATTCCTGGGAGAGTTTTGGCGCCAAAAGTGCTTCCGGACTTTTTGACGGAAAGCTAGAATACTACCTGGAGAGAAACTTCAAAGTTGTTTTACTTGCTCTTCAGCTCGTAACTTTTGAAAGGATTCACTCAGGGTTCCAACCTAGTCAATTTTCTTTGCCTGCATTTCTTAATAAGTGTCAGTGCATGCGCAAGCCCATGATCGAAATATTGAACTCCGGGCCAAACTGAAATGTGCAATCCCGATTGGCAAAAGCCGTTGTAAAGTCAGTGCCGTAAATAAGCCGCAAAAGGACCAACAATGTTCGTATTGATGTGGGAAGAGTTCTCTTCAAATTGGGACCATTCCTCCTTTCAGTCACTTTCTTCATTTTAGCCCTCTAGTGTATATATTTAAGAACAACATCAGCTCTTCACTAACACACGTCCCGTGTCGAGAGGATTGTCGCCAAAGGTGATCTGGTTTATCCATTCTGAGCGTGTCAACAATCGCACACACACGCACAATGAGTTTGCGTGCGGTCCACCATATATTGCTCCTAACTTCTATCGGATTACCTCCGCAACGGGATATTTGTTTTGTATTTCTATTGAGGCACCAGCTGCTGGTCCCTGTTTCATGATCAAAAGCTCTTGGTCCACGCTTGCACCCCAAATTGACAGAAAAGTGCCCATTCTATGTCCGCATATTATCATACTATCCATGCCCAATGAGGCGTCGGCGAATTTGATCTTTATAAAAACTCGCTTCTAGACAAATAACGAAGACTCGAGTGTTAGAGGATCAATTCTTTTTAGGAGCAAATCACAATCAACAAGAAAAATAAACAATTGAAATCAGTTTGGAATGTCAGCTCCATCGGAAATATTGCTTCAAACGAAGCTGAAGCACTTTGCACACAAAGAGAAGTCCAATGATCAGGTTAACGAAGGCGATCGTATCCAAAAACTTTTTGGTGATACCAAGTTCATAAACATTCCCGTGAAGAATTGTGTATGTTAAGGCCAGGGGAACTGTCGCGAAAGAACACTTGCCCATCAGGACGAATAGCAATGTGTTCTCCTCATTATTCCAGATTGAATCGTTGTCCATAAGTAACTGTCTTCTAAGGGCACTAAAATCCTGAATATCCCCAAAGTAATAGGGATCGAGTTCCTCCACTTGCATTTTCTTGTCTTTAATCGGACGCAGCTCACGAGATGAAATTGTCGCTCTTTGAACTCCACTGCTCAACTGTTGTCCACTTGCCTAAGCTAAGAGTTCAACACTCTTTTACTGTACATAGTCAATAGCCCAACGGTCAAATCCTCTTCCTGAGCCAAACACGCTATTCATTTTGAGCTGACCCAATTTCAGCCCAAGTCTGAGAGCTGGTCAATCGAAAACAGATGTTCTAACACAAACGTGCCACTGGAATCGATATTGAGTGTCACGATGTACAAGTCATGATAGCAAGAGTATGAGAAGATGGCGATATCCTTGAATTTCCATCCAGTAATACCGTCGAACCAAGTGCCTCACAATTCCATGTATGGAGAAAGCCAAAGCAACCAGACAAGTAGCAAACGTGACCGTGTCGAGCGAGAAAATAAAATCGTTCAGACATCCAATCAGAAGGGCGATCACAAAGGTTATTGGACTGGACTTGAAATAGAACTTCCCCACGAAATGGAACACTGGGTCGAAGAATGCAGGCGATATTTCCCGGGCGGTGAGTGGCGGAAGGTTTCCACAGATGAGCAATCGCTGGTAGTCCCCAAAGTAATGCGGATCCAATTCTTCCACTTGCATCACGAATAACTTTCAGAATTATGATGTGTTCATCCTTCAGAGTTTCGTTTTGTACTAACTCATCCCGATCTATCAGCTTCAATTATCTCGCAATCTGTGACCACCACTTCTTCGTTGTACTCATTTGTTTGGAGAATCAGAGCCAGAGTAAGGGAGCATTGTACTACCAAAGCTAACCAAGCGAGGGACAAAATTCGTGTAAAATTCCGATCAGTTTATTTTGAGTTAGAATAACCTATGCAAAGGAATAGTATACCATATTTCACGAAGATGAGGAAGGATATCGTTTTGTTCAATGGTATAGAGTAAACATGAAGTTTATAATATCTAGTGATAGTTCAAGTTCGACATTTCAAAGAGGGAAAAATTATGTTACAACAATTTATTCCCAAATGGAATATTTCCAATCCTTTTCAGTTTTCAAATTGAGCGGCCAATCTCGTGAAAGGGATGGATGCTCAAGAGCTTTCCTGTCGCCTGTTCTACTCACTCAAGAGGCCGTCGTTTCTCAAGCAGTTGCGGGCAAATTTTCTGTTTTGGAGTAGGTTAAAGCGTCATACTTCAAACTAAGACTTCAGAAAAAATAGTAACATGTAGCTCGAAAATATTGAGCTCAATGAATGCCATGGAACAAAACTTCGACTTGGAAACATCGCAGTAACTTTCAAATTGGCTTTGATTAAATCGAACAGGTTCAGGAATGACACGTGTTGCAAGGGTTAAATTTTACCTGCTCGGAAAAGACCCAAAGCATTAGCTTCGGCATGTTTAGACGAAGTGCAAGTGTCACAAGCGGCATCGGCACAAGGGCGTGCCAAGGAACAGAGAGACGTAGATCCATTGGTCTTCCCTAATGAGCTCGGAAAAGAGAGCATGGGTCTCATCAAATGATTTTGGGGTGAGAAAAAATGGGACAAACTTGGGTGACTCCCAAGATACATGTGTGGAAAGAGAGGTGGGGGCGGGAAGGTAAACAAATCTTTGTCCGAACGAGGGGCCATGGGAAATGGGTGGACGAAATGGTCAGTAAATAGATTTCCCGACCCCGTCGAACCCAAATTGGGGTTCTCATAATTGCTGCGACTGTAAGGTGCGACCGTATTGGAATGGGGCATAAAGGCCGACTTTTGACTTCGTCTTAAGTGAAAGTGGCCGGAACCATTTCGATAATCGCCACGATCTTTACTCGGCTTTTCTGATTGGAAATGACGGCGGGCACTGGTCGTATTCTCCGAACCTTCCGATTTCGAGCAAAGCTCCAACGCTCTTACCAAATCGCCTTTGGTTTCATGAATAAGGCTCTCCAATGTGTTTCTAGGTCGTTTTGGAAATAGCTGAGCCAAAATATCCACGGGACTAGAATGGAGACAATGTGAATTTTCGCGGAAGCTACTGGTTGACACAACCCCTTCTGTGGGAGGGGATTCTGATTTGGGAACAATCATTTCTGATGGGCTGGAAGGACAATCTTTGTTATTGTCCACGTTGTTTTCCTCCACACCGGCATTGTATTCATGGTCAGACTTTGACGGGGATCCAATGTTCAAGTTACTAGAGGTGATGGATTCCTCTCCTTGACCTTCTTTGGGCAAAGAAGGTTCTGTGGGTTCAATCTCACAATCACTTTCAGAAGGCGGATCCGTATCCTTATTTGAAGACTCCTCATACTTGTGATGTCGATAGAGCTCAACTTCTGCAAGATATGATGGTGTGTTTTAAAGAGTTGTTCGATAGTCTGAAAAGATAAAATCTTTGGCTCATACCTCTAATTCTCTTGTCTGCGTTTGAATGTTCCTTGGTTTGTTGCATGGCAATGGGTAACCCAATGATTGGACCCGATGGCAAATAATTGCGATGCTCGCCTGTGGCCATGGCTCTGATCCCAAGAGCGATAGCATCTTCGGCCGCTTGTTGACGCTTCAATGCCACCTAAAACTTATAACAATCAGAACACATCCAATAACAACTTAACAATGACCTTTTAAGCACCTGAGCCGCCATGACACGCTGTCGCTCAGCAATGAGATTGCATTTGCAACAAGAGCAATCTCGGAATTGGCAATGCCGCTTATGTCCTTTAAGCCATGAAATCACACCATGGTTCCGACAACGAGCACATTTGGGCCTTCTAGCTCCTTTATCGTCGCTGCCCAAGTCATCTTCGCTCAAATGACATCCAGGTTCTCCCATGCCAAGTCCAGAATTCCGTTCTTCAAATCGAGCACCCAAAATCATTGAACCGTTCATGTCACCAGGATGTACGCAAATGAGCGGCCAATCTCGTGAAAGAGATGGATGCTCTCGAGCGGAAAATAGCTTTCCTGTCGGCTGTTCTACTCACCCTAGGGGCCGTCGTTTCTCAAGCAGTAGCGGACCAAGGGACAATCGGGTGCTTCCTTCTCCGCTTCTTTCCGGTGGGAAAGTGAAAGGGGGAGGAGAATGTGGGAGAATGTGCTCCTTTTTGGGCCTCACCTCACGCAAAGAGCGAGAAAGCTCCGCCTCCTATTTTGCCCTCAAGGGTTTAAGCAAGGACTTTGTCGATTAATGCAACCAAATTTAAAAAAAGGAAATGTTACAACAGTGTTGAATTATTTTGTACTCTCCCAACCTCCAAAATAAAAGAATGACACATGTATTCGATAATCATTTGTCCGGAATAAATCATAGCCCTTGAAAACCAAAAAGTAGATTTCAATATAGCCGTCAAGATTTTGTAATGATCACATTGTTGGAGAAAAACCTAATTATCAAGCGACCCAAAAAACATTTGTCAGACACGTCTTCATGCGCAAAGTTGAAAATTTGAATAATTCTACTCTTTTTTGTTTTTCAAAGACTGGCTCGAACTTTAACAAATACAAGGGAAAAATCTGCTCGTCAGAGCCACTTGGACTGTTCCATTCAGCCATGTACATTCGTTATTTTTTGTTTGAATCTGCCTGACTCCTGCTACCAACGGAATTAAATTAACAAAACATATTTACTTCAAAAGATTTGAAGAGCTTTGAAAAGTTTGTGGAGACAGATTAGAATTTAAATGCGCCAAATGTAACAAGAAATTCCACGAGAGAGGGAATTAATGAAGTCACAAGAAAACATAGGTTTGATTGAACGTGGACTCTTTTCATTACCAATGATCATTAGTAATAAGTACTAGTAATACATTAGTAATAATGACACCAAGTGTCATTATCTAAAATCAGGTTACCCCATTCAACGTGCGTACTCTCTATTTTGAAAATACGTACGAACATTAAAGTGTAATGCTACATTTTGTCTTGGTGCTCGCTCATTACGCATATTTTCTATTTATACAATGGTCACCCTTACACACCTCGTTTAATTAAGTCATACAGTAACTTCAAAGAAAATTGTCTCTCAACAAAATTTGTAAATTAATACTTGCTCACAAGATATTTATCTTTATTTCGAGTTTTTACATAAATCCCAAAAACGTGCATTCAAACGAATTACAAGCCTCTACTCAGGATACCCCACGTCCAACCCTTTTTCAGTGTAAATCAAAATACCTGTCTGTTTGAAAGCTTTTGGGTGGTTTAAGCAAAGTTTTAAATAAAAATTTGCTCTTTTCCTCCTACTTGGGCACTAAAAAGCTTTATTGTCTCGTTTTGTCATGACTAAGGAAAATCTGCTGAAGTTTTTGGGGACACTTTATGACATCTTTTACGCTTTAGATTGCAATTTCCCCAATGCAACCAAGGCACTTCTCATTCTCTAATCCTGGTGCCATCACTCTTTTGCTAAAGTATTTCTTTGGAGTTATTTGCGAAATAGCTCAAAAAGAAGAACTTCACATCTGCTTTGAACAGAAACTGAAAAGTATTGCTCTGAATTGACAAAGGGTGCGTGTTTGGTTGCTTGGTCACTTTATTGTCCAGATTACATGCTTGCGTCAATATCCAAGACATACCGAACAATAGAATCATTCTTTGCGAGCAATGTCTCGTAGACCTTTCCCAATTTATCGGCCGTGATCAACTCAATAGAGGGCTTGATGTTGTTCTTGGCGCAGAAATCAATGCATTCCTGAGTTGTGGCGATTCCACCAATGATGCTTCCAGCTACGGCGTTACGCGAGAACATCAATTGACCTCCACTAATCTGCAAAAGGAATACATCAGTAGTTCAGTCCAATTATGTTTAGTTATGTTTCAGTAGGGCTGATTCTCGAGAATTCTCGAGCGAGAATTCTCGAGAATTTCTCGAAAAAATCGAGGATCGAAAATTCTCGAGAATTTTTCCGAATTCTCGAGAATTTTCGAGAATTTTTTATTAGATTACTCTAGGTCATATTTTGGAATTGATGGCAAAACTGTTTCATTCAAAACAAAAGTTTCAAGTAAAAGAACAATAGGAGCCATGAGCAATGTTTGAAACTTTATAAACATCTTTATGGTACATTCGAACAAGAAAATAACTCGTGAACCAGCCCAAACAAAATCTTCTCTGTCCAGATTCGAGGCAAGATTCTGTGTCTGATTTTTTTCGAGATTCTAATGGCTGTGGTGGTGTGTACAAGAAACCCCTGTTTTGAAAATTACAGCTGACCAAAAATGCGAAAATGTCCGAAGTTTTAACAATGTCAGTAGAACGTTTCAGAAATGTCAGAAATGAAATTTCAGATATTATTGTCCGTGAGGTCCAATCATTGTTTTTCACACTCATGTTCATATTGATTTTGGTATAAACTTCAAAAAAAAAAAAAACAATTTCAAGTGCTTTGGAAGCTTTGAATGTACATTTTTTTCGCTATTTTCATTTTATCTCAAATTCTCGAGAATTCTCGAGAATTTTTCTCGAATTCTCGAGAAATTCTCATTCTCGAGAATTGAAATGTTCGAGAAAATCGTCAGCCCTATGTTTCAGTCCAAGTGAAACATAAACCCAAAAGTTTAATTTCAAATTTGACAGGTTACCTTGTGCGGTTCCAAAGCGGCTCCAATCAGAACAATAGTTCCGTCAACTCTCAGGAGGGACAGATAGGGATTGATGTCGTGGCTAACAGACACGGTATCAAGGATCAAGTCCAGAGTTCTGGCTTGGGCAGCCACCGATTTAGGATCGGAAGAGACCACAAATTTGGAAGCCCCAATCGATTTAGCAATTTCCTCCTTATTGGGTGAAGTAGAGATAGCCGTGACCTTGCATCCCATGGCGGCTGCCAAACGAATGCCCATTTGTCCCAGTCCTCCAACACCGACGATCCCAACGTTCATCCCACCCTTGATGGCTCCCCAATGTTTCAGAGGAGAAAACATGGTAATTCCGGCGCAAAAAATTGGCCCGGCCTCCTCAATAGGGTAGGAGTCGGGAATCTTGATGATGAAGTCCTGTCGGATAGTAGTCCTTTGTGAATAGCCTCCAAAAGTGTAACCGGTTTTGGTTCGGACTTGGTTATGGATTATCTCAGAATTGTAGGTCATGGTGTGACCATTCAGGCAGTATTCCTCACATCCACGTTGACATTGCTCACATTTTAGACAAGCCTCCACGATGCAGCCAACGCCAACTTTGTCTCCAACTTTGAACTTGGTCACGTTGGCTCCAACCTGAAACGATTTCAATTAAAGATTCCCAGAACTGGTGTTTAAGTTTAAAAAAAACTTAAGGTTACAAAACATCAAAGATCAACAATTGAAGTGCTTTTCTTGTCATAGTCGCCAAAAGGGAAAAAAAATGTCCTTGCATTGTTGGTGTTGGCTCAGTGATAAAGCCAAATGCTGGAAATTGTCTAACCAATCTTGGTGAGGATTGAACAAGGAAGATAGAATTTCAAAAGATTGGCATCTTCAGTAACTTATCTACCTTGGTTACCACGCCAGCCAGTTCATGTCCGGGAACGCAAGGATATTTTGTCTTAAGAAAAGGTTCCAATTCGTCTTGGGCGATATGAACGTCCGAATGACAGATGCCACAGAACTTAATGTCAAACTCCACATCGTCAGGACCAGTTCCACCTCGAGCAATTTTGATCTTCTCAAAGTCTCCTTCTTTCGATGGCTTGGCGAAAGCCCAAGTTTCATAGAAGTTGTCGGTACTCATGATCACTAACGATAAAACGAGCGAATGAATGCAATCGGATCAGGATGAGGGCTTTTTGAGGTTTTCCTTACGTGTATACTTTGATCCCAAAAAGTAAATAGCACTTGTGTACGTGCGCTGTGTACCCCAAACGTTTATCATTTGAATATATTTTTATTACGAAGGGATGATGCATTATTTTACAAATGACACAATAATTAGAGAAAGTAAAGTGTACGTGCATTTTCCAAAATGTTTTTTCCACTTCCTGGTGCTTAATTGAGATTGATTTTAGGATGTGATGATCTGAGGATTAATTCGCCTTATTTCTGAAAAGCTGGTCACAAGAATTCATCTAAAATTAAGATCAATATCAGACTATCTTTCATGTCATGTAGCACCCGACCTGATCCTTGTCTTCCATAAATCATCAAAATAGGGATAATGATTATTGATATTAGACATCAATGCTTTACGTACTTTACGTAAGATACGAAGTACGTTACGTAGATTGTATTGTACATTACGATGGATCCGTACGATGCATGAAATCATTTCCAACATGAAATTCTCGCACTCTCATACGATGTGACGAAAATGTAGGTTTTCCATTCGACCTTGGCAGTTATAACAAGCATTGAGCCCCCCTCCTCGGGCTCCTTTCTTTGATCTGCAAATGCATCATGATGTGATGCATCATGTACTTCTCTTGTCCAAGGATGATTGGGCACTTTCTTCCAATTGAATTGACAACCATACAAGAAACTCGTGAAAATCTGTTGCCCCTACACGACAATTCGCGAATCGAGCATGAAAGCATGAAAATATATAATTTGCCGAAACCCTTTTTGATTTCCGGCCTCTTCAAGGTTTTTTCACAACCTTTACTGTCAGGCATCTACCTCTTTATTACATGGCTTGCTTGTGCGCATGAACTTGGTTCAAATAACAGACAAATTGTAAAGAAGCGAAAAAGAAAATGTGCGTTTTTTTTCGCCAGAAAGGGAATCATGATACTTGATAGGTGCTAACCGAGGCCAAACATCAGTGGCAACGACAATCTTGACTTTCAATTCAAGATCAGATAAATCTTCATTTATTGCAAGCTCTTGGAGATATCGAGAACAAATCTTGTAATGGAATCGTGCTTGGCATTAAGTTTTTCGTAAACTTGATCCAATTGGGAGGCCGTGATGATTTCGACTTCCGGTTTGATCTTCTTGGCATGACAGAAGTCAATAACCTCTTGCGTATCGATCATCCCTCCGATGAAAGATCCAGAAACTCGAATTCGCTTACTCATGATTGGCATTTGATAGACTTTGTGACTCTCCACAACCAAGCCAAGTTGTACGATGGTGGCATCTCGTCGTAGTAGTCCAAAATAGTGGGACATCTCATGAGGTGCGGAAATAGTATTCAGAATCAAATCCAACGAAGAATCCGCAGCTTTCATGTTGGCCGGATCGGTTGAAACCACGAAATGCTTGGCCCCAATCTCTTCGACCAGTTTTTTCTTTTTGACATTGGTCGAAATAGCCGTCACCTCGCATCCCATTGCGGCAGCCAATCGGATTCCCATTTGTCCCAGTCCACCGATTCCCACAATTCCGACCTTAATTCCACCCTTCAAGGCCCCCCAATACTTCAAAGGCGAGTACATGGTAACTCCGGCGCAAAGTATGGGTCCAGCCAACTGGAGATCATAGCCATCCGGAATGGCCACCACATACCGTTGATTCATGGTGATCCTCTCGGAGTAGCCGCCAAATGTGTAACCGGTGTTGGTGGCGATATGACCGTGTTTGGTCTCGCTATCGTAGGTCATGCTGAAGCCACCGACGCAGATGTGCTCATCTCCGTTGGAGCAAGGCTCGCAAGTCATACAAGAATCCACAATACATCCCACACCCACGTGGTCACCAACTTTGTATTTTGTTACTTTGTCTCCAACCTGAAAAATGGAGGCAAAATTATTTCCAAAAATTTAGCCGCTCTGCTTTATATCAGTTCTACTGAAAACTAATAACATTGTTCTTTTGGATAAAATGGATTCTGCAATGTGCCTTTTTTTAAATTACAACATTTTTGGCAATGATCATTTGACTGACAAATAAGTACGTGTACATCGAACACCCATAGCAGGCCAATATCGCTATTGCCTTTCAGGCAGATCGGCTTGCATCACGTATACCTTGAGCACAACCTTTTTCATGAATCAGAGACCTTCATGATTAGTGAGCAATTTATTTGAATTAGACACCCCCTTCAGAGATCTTTGCATGAATAAACTCTTCCTCCAAAGCTGAGATGAGGTCGGGATGTCACAAGAAAGTCAGTCGGAACAATGCCGTTGATATTCTTGTCAAAATTTGGAAATTACCTTGCAAACAATACCGGCCAATTCATGTCCGGGAATGATGGGGTATTTAGTGGCTCCAAAAAGATTATCAGCGATATGGACATCGGAATGGCAAATCCCACAATACTTGATTTCAAACTCCACATCCTCGGGTCCAACTTCGTTTCGTTCAATGTCAATCTTTTCGAACGTACCACCCAAAGATTTACGAGCAAACCCGGTCGTTTTATACATTATGAATGGATAGATAAGCTACTATATTTTTCTCCTCGAAAAAGCCTCGAAAATGAACGTCACTGACAAGTTAGTTTTGCCTCACAATTTTCTAGACCAACTGACTCTCCAAATTAGCTGCTCCAGCTGATACAACGATTCGGCAAAAGAGCCTTGCTCTTGTTTTGCAACAAAACGTTCCGCGGCTGTGGCGAACTCATTTCTGTTTCAAGCCCTTTCCTTTCATGTTGCTAGGAGAGGGAGGGGGGGCAGGGTGTGGGTGTGCATGTGGACAACTAGATACATACGTGCATGCAAGCATGCTTGCATGCATGTGTTAAACATTAGCAAAGCGGGTCTACTTTTTGCGAGGACCGTTTCAAGGTATGAGTGGAGCATTATAGCTCAACATCAGGAGCACCAACAACTTTTGGGGATTGGTTCAGAACCATTTTTGGCAAATCCTCGAAGAAATCTGAAAATCGGGAACGCATCACAGGAAATCTGAAAATTGTGCCTTCCAGTAGGGTTACAAGAAAAATGCAACAAATTACAGACCAAAGCTTTGGACTTTCAGGACCACTTTAAGGTAGTCCTTTCCATGTCAGATCATTTCTTTTTTTCCTTGTCTCTGCCCTCATTTCTCAGTAAAGAGAAGCTTGTTAATGGAGTTAAAAGCCTTGAAGGATGGAAATTCGTCTGGCGTCAGCTATACATCAAGTGCCTAAAGGTAATTTGGTTTTAAACTGAAGAGTTGTACCACAAATTGAACACCATTTTGAGATTGAGGACGACCCTGTCTCACTGTTGTGATTAAGAGACACTTGGTCACAATTATTTCTAGATGAAGGGAGCAATTCGCTGATTATACTATCGCTTTGGCACCATTCCCTGACGGTGAATCGGAATTGGGATATCTCACACCCAGGGTCTGAACTTGGTACCATGATGCATCAAGTAATGCACATAGCGGGAAACTATCTTGGCTGATATGGCCCTCGTAGATAAGCATTTTGGCTGGCAGCCAATCGGACAATCCAACCTAATCTGTGCCAATATTTATCTCTACTATGAGCTCTCTCGGAATTCGTATTTTTTAAGCAACATACTTGTTTTGTAAACACCTTGCATCAATCAGGTCATTGGGTACGCATAGTCGAATCTCACTTCAAATTGTTTTCTACAAAGCGCCGAACTCGTTTGGCACCAATACCACGTTGTGTGCTTGCGTGTTACATGTTCTACATTTCGCTTAATGATTTGCAGCCAACTCGCCCAGTACATGTATTGCTAAACTGTTGCCATATATGCATCACAGATTGTTGTGGGAGTTAAAGTCCGTTGTAACTGGCAATGATTAGGAATTAAAAAGACCTAAAAAATGTAATTATTGTCGACAGTTATGTGAACATTAATTTTCTCTCCCCCCTTTTTCTCCCTTCTGCGTTTTTGTTTTCAAGAATTCGTTCCTATAAAACTTCTGACAGACACTATCTACCATTTTAAACATTTCTCGGGTTTATTGACTAGTATATTATTAAGAATGGTCTTTTCTCTTTTTTTGACCAAATAGCCTTGTGACTAATTACGTGACGTGAATAGTAAATTCATTAACGTAATACTGTAAGATCGACAAAAGCCTTGAATTGAACTTGATCTCGAAAATCTATTTTATCTTGTTCCAACGAAGGATTTGGTCGTTTTATATGTTTTACTTTTTTTATAATCCACTCTAAAGTTTACGGCTTTAAAAAGTTGCTGCCAGTTGAAATAAAGAATAAAATAACTACCCCATGTAAAAAAATATCATTTTCTAAATACCTAGAGTTTCCGGTGACATTTTACAAACCATTACGTTACTTTATTTTTTAGCAATCATTATAGATGAAACCGATTGGAATGGTTTCAAACTGTTCACGATCCCGCGATGAATTAATTGTGCCAACGGGATGGTAACTACAATACCACAAATTACTGACCCCGTTAAAATAATGATTCAAGACATTTGGCCGTCAAAAAGTCTTAGCTCACAAAATACTCTGTACGTTCACCATCTTGTATGGACTCTCGAAGTTCGAGATTGAAGTGTAAGTTAGAGCTCGTGGACCTAGTTTATTCACTTTCGTATACATGTTATGTCAAGAATCGCGACAACGTCAAATGTGCGAAGAATTAAAAATGAGATAATTTTAACCAGAGATGGTGGTTTGATTGGTCCGGAATAATTGAGGGTATTGAAATCAACCGGTATGTATTGTTTGAAGTAGAGAATTATATAATCTAATGTTTATAAAATTGGGAACTCAGTCATAGGACGTTGATTAGATATAGTTAAATCGTCCCCCATTTGAATAGTTTTTAAAACGAACATGTCTTTTCTTCCCACTCTCTCAAGGTCATTGTATGTAATAGCTTTGGGGGGTAATCTTAAGTGTGTGCAGATGCTTTTAGAATTCGCCATCGTGAAGGCAGTCAAAAAAGGCAATTGTGTCATCTTGCTTTTCCCTTGAAAATGGTATGAAAAAACGTGATTGAAATGCAATTTGGCATCAGGTGGGAAATTGCTCATCTCCATCCACCAAGATTTCCATCACCTGAAGATTTTGCTTGTCAGTCTGCAGACCAATGCAGCTAATTTGATCATCCCTTGTTATTTTTTGTCACTTATGCATGCTGGAAATGTTCACAAATCTCGATCAAACAACGAGGCCAAAGAAAGAATTTTCTTGTTGCAACAAGGACGAGCAAAAAAAACTTCTGATTCAATGGAGAAACCAAGTCACACACAATTACTTTATCATGATAAGGTTTTTAGCACTAAAAGTAGGTTGGGGCTGTCAACTGGAATTTAACGAAGAAAAACTACTGGGTCTGCCTCGATATATTCAGAGTCATCGTACTCATGATACAATCAATGCTGTTGACTTATTCTTCAATTTTCATGGTTCAGATCCAAACTTTTCAACATTCGCAAACTTAACTTGAGTATTTAAAAATTTCTCTACCAATTTGTCAAACTTTTTTGGGGGAAATTGAGGCTGATTTTTCTAAAAAATAGTCTTTTTGAACATTTAATTCGCACGAAAACAAGGACAATTTCTTACGTGAGAAACCATCCGAATAGTTTTCACAAAATGAATTGACCCTGCCAATCGTCTTAAGTGCCTTTGAGGTATTTGTGAACAATTAAAAAAACGAAACCACTGAAACGATTCAGTTTCAAAATAAAGTTACATATTTTGATTTTATTTGTCACATTAAAATCTGAACCAGAAATTCTTACTTTAATCCTTTCAAGTGAATGGTCTAGCTCGTCTTTGATTTGAAACCTCTATCAATTTTTTTTTCTTTCACTATAAAATAATGGTGGAAAAAATGTTGCAAAGCTTTTCAGATATTCAAGTCATGTGTGTTCATTGTACAAGACAGTTCCGTTTTCCTGGGAAGATGTTCCCAAAGAGTTGGAACAATATCATCCTTGTCCGCCAAGACTCGTGAGCACCCCGTCCAATATGAAAGTCACTCAATCCAATATTGTGTGTGTATAACAACATGTCACTTCCTTTTTCCAAACTGGAGATGCGTCCTCATTCGTTCCACTCACACACAAGTTACAAACTATCTCTCAGCCCACGACACACGACATCTCATTCGCTCACTCACCCACTCTTCCACACACGTACAGAACATAGTAAATACACAGAGCATATCATCACGGTGTACACGTAGTTAATGCTTCAGGGGGGGCTCAATTTCGGCCTATTTCCACATGAATGATGGGGATTGGTGCGGGACAGGCAGCGACAACGATGTCGTACTAGGTGGTCTTCTTGATTTCCACAAATGTTTATTTTTGCTCGGAAAACACATCTCTTTTGTGGACGAAAGCGAGACAGTGGAGTTGGCTGTGGTAGCCAAAAAATGAGAAAATTGAGATTGACACGACTCTTTCAAAGTTAAACAAACACGTCGTTTGAGATTGCTTCCGTCAACGGAAATGACAAGTTTGAGTCACCTTCTCCTCAAATGCAGAAACAATGCAGAAGTATTATCCATCCTAATTACTTTTCAATTTCGAGCAATGATGAACAAACCACACCACAATTAAAGAAAAAGTCGATGCACTCACTCAGCTATTGGAACCCTTTTATTATCGAGGTAATTCTTCCTGACCGTCGATTGTCATTGCAAGTTAATTTCGAGAGATGGATTAATTGATTTGCATCCTTTGGTGCAAGTGGTTGCTTATTATCTAGTTACTTTTCCCCCCATCAAACATTAACGAATTATAATGAAATTACAACATTCCCTAATGGGTCGTGGTCAAACCATAATTGTCCTTCTCATTAGCGAGAGCGATTGACGTGTTTCATAAAATGACACGATTTGTGTTTGAAGTTAGTTCCCAAACTTGCATCTCAGGCCAAAGAATAAACAAAGCATGCCAGTTGAACGGCGTTCTCAGTACCTAAGGAGTTGTTGAAGTGCTGGAATAAGTTGTGGAAGTTTGGCTAGCCTTGGCGATTCTTGGCCAAACTGCCGTCGACCATCTTAGAACACTCACTTACCATTTCTCGGCCAGCACATTCCCAACTATAACTGTTAATCTTTAGACCTTTCTTCATTCGTCCGTTTCCGAGCTGCCATCCAATACTATTGTAGATAGTCTGCGGCCCGATCGTTACAGAACGGAGTCGATATTACCAAACTGCATACAAAGAAACAAATCAATACTGTTGTTGATATCTAGAGTACAGGTCCAATTTAGGGTTTAATTTGTAAATAACCAGGCCCTATGGCCTTATGGCAAACCGTGGATACTTTCTGTGTACATTCCCATCATCCATTGACCCTCGGTTGAAATGAGCGAATTTACGTCAGCAGAGCGTAATTATTACACATGACAGGGGCAAAGTGTGTGAGTGTACTTTTGGTACGAGACATTCTGAATCGAATCGCTTTTGGATGATGTTAAGCTCTTCGTTGGTCTTGCTGTCCTCGGCGAACTTGATCATTTCGGCATATGACGTCGTTTTCGTTCGCACGTTTCGAGGAATCCCTTCCAGGCCTGACCAAGCAAGCTCGTGTCCTTAGACGACGATTGTAGGCTTCCATCAAGTGGGACTTTCGTCTTCGGCTACTGCTTCTTTTTCTTCGGGGGCCACTGGATCGTCACGGGCTGATCTGATTTTTCCCTCTCCTTCTCGATCGATCCTCTGTTCTTACGGACTGTCCTGTCCAAGATGGCGATTGTGAGAGATGCAACCTTACTTACTACAGGAGGACAAACGCACATCATAATAACATCAGATCAAATCTCTGTAGAGGTCTATAATAAAAGACTTGATTTTGAGGTCCACTTGAGTCATCTCTGATTGTCAGTGAACGAATTGCATAAGGTTTATGGCTTTGGTCTGTCACGAATGGTAAATATAACCCAGTTTGAAGCTTCTGTACCCTTTCATTTTAGCGCTCTCAAGTTACCCCCGATGAAAGAAGAAAAGGGAATTTCTGCGCCGAGGACAACCTGAGAACGAACCATTTTGGTACACGTTGGTACAGTACTACGTGTGCTTGCTAACAGCCGAAAGTCCGAAAGAACTTGCACGAGGGATCGACGAGCATGGAGTCATATTTGAACGAAAGAAATCATAGGTGTTTTCGAGATATGGTCCAGATGCAGAGCTAGTTTAATCCTCAGTTGAACCGAGCTGGCCAAAGTGAAAGGGTGTGCAGCCACTTGTCGTTTAGTTCAACTAAACCAATCATCGAGTTTTGGATCTTGTCACATTGGATTTGTGACGGGAGGAGGTGGAGGAGTGGAAGAAAAGAAAGATTAGTGATACGATAGGAGGGACAAGTTGAAATCAGTTCGTCAAAACACCAAGGGGGAAATCATGTCGCCTTCCAGACCAATGTGGAAGGGACGACAAGGTCGCCCTATTATGGTTTTGCTTGTAAGTATATTTAATCATTTGAATTCTAGTAGTGTATCATCATGATTCAAACGAAGGTTGCATAACATGTTATGCACAATCAAAATGTTCTTTGCCAATTTTCCCCCTTTGATCTAACGAGTGAACAAAGAATACTTTGGAAACTTTCGTCAAAGGAAAGAGGTGTCGAAAGTCCGCCTGTTGTTGCTGAGGATAGATAAATGATGGCCATCTCGCAGAAAACTTGTATGCTTTTTGAATGGGAGGACGGTCTGTGATTGCCGTAAAGGCATTTCGCAACAGTTCCCCTTTGCTAATCTGTCATTAAATTGCCATTACTTCGTACAATATACCGTCCGTTCAAGATAAAACACACGATGAACTCGAGAGTGCTACGTGAAACAGAACGTTCACCACACAAATTGATTCAATTGAAAAAAAATACAGTAAAAGAAAAAAAAGTCCACTAAGATAGGAGCGATGCGAACACTTTGAAGAAGTAAAGCAGGCTTTACATCAGTCTTAGCTTTGAACTTTTTAAAATGATCTTTCAGGTTTCTGTCGCAAGTTTACTGGTTGAAGGCTCGGGATTCTCCATCTTTGGTCAATCACTTCCAGAGAGCGACAAATTCATCTCCGACTTTAAGATTGGACATCCAGGACCGCACTTAACAAATGATGGAATTGAGAAGGCCTTGGAGAGAGAAAATAGCCAAGAAAACAATCGACGAAGTGATGTGGGATTCGATGGATTCTCAGGCTTTCCACCGAGTCCTTTTACGGCCGAAGAACCTTTTGCTCAAAGACGAGACAGCCAAGAGGGCGGGAATTATCAACGGTCCTCATTTGGACCCCCTCCATCACGTGGCGTAAGTGCTGAGAACCCAGGATCGCAACAACAAAGGCCTTCATTGGGACCAAGTGAGGGCAGGTCATCACCATCTCACAGACAATCGTATAGAGACCAAGGTAGCCCAGCCCAAAGTGGAACACCCCCACAAGACGAAGCGGTGAGATATGCTCTTTTGAACGCTGGAATGGGACACCAAGGGAATTATCAACAAGCTCCAACTGAGCCAGAACACAGCGATTATTCTTCGCAAGAGGCAGCCTATGTTCCAGAATCGGGCTATGCTCCGGAAACAGAAACAGCTTATGCTCCAGAATCAGCCTATGCTTCAGAAGAGTCCAAGGTCGAGGATTCTGGCGAACAATACGGCAATTCTTCACTCAAATCCAAGTTTAGTATCACTGTAGATGGAGTAACGCCTTTTGGTCAAGAAGACAACTCGGAGATTCTCTATGACGCCAACGGTCAACCCGAAGAGGTCGTCGTTTACTTGGATTCCGAGGGCAAAGCCACAGCCAAGCCCAAGGATTTGGAAGGAAGTTCTGGCTACTGTTGCTATCGACATCAAGGTAGTTATAGCAAGGACAAAGATCATAAGGGCTACAGTGACCACAAAGGATACGGCGATGACCACCATAGCGGTTATGATGATCATGGTTATGGCCACGAAGCCAAGAGCTATGGTCACGACGATCACTCTGGATATGGACATGACGATCACAGTTCTTCGGGTTATGGGCATGGAGGGGGTCACAGTGGTCATGGCGGCCATGGAGGATACGGCAAGTATCATGTTCCATCAAAAAAGCCCGGTCCGTATGGTTATGGGAAGCCCAACTTCAAGTGTGAGTACGCCAAAGAGACACTTTACGTGACCAAGACCGTTTACAAGGTCAACAAGAAATGTTTCAAGGTGTTCAAGACGGACTGCAAACACGTGTACGACGACGGCAAAGGCATTGGATACAAGAAAGAGTGCTCAGAGTTCTCGGAGACCAAGTGTCGGACAGTTTACGACACCAATTTCAAGACCAAATGCTACCCGACCTACAAGAAGGTTTGCGATCAAACGTACACCACCAAAGTGGACTGGAGCTACAAAGAGCAATGTACCACGAGTTACGATAAGGAATGCAGTGGCTATGGATATCACAAGCATTGTCACGAGGTCCCCAGGGAGAAGTGCAAGCAAGTGCCCATCAAGATCGAGAAGAAAGTCCCCAAGACTATTTGTGCCAAGAAACCGGACAAGAAGTGCAAGGACATTCCCTTCTTCGTACCTCGAAAAGAATGCAAGCACTTCCCCAAGACGGTGTGTGTTCAAGACCCCATCAATGTGAAAAAATCCATTCCCAAGAAGAAATGCTTCCCCGTGCCCATCGAGAAGTGCATCAAGATCCCCAAAGAGGTTCTCAAGCATATCCCCAAAACGGTCAAGAAGAAGATCTGTGTCAGTACGAAGGTTCATCACGACGGTGGTTATGGGCATGATGACCACGGTCACAGCGGAGGCGGTTACGGCCACGACGATCACGGCCACAGTGGAGGTGGCCATAGCGGGGGTGGGCACAGTGGTGGAGGTCATAGTGGTGGGGGCTACGGCCACGATGATCATCATGGACATGGTGGAGACGGATATCAACACTCCGATGTGTCAGCGATCATCGATGATGGGTACGTGGACGAAAAGGTTGAGGAACACCATGGCATTGGCTATCAAGATTCCAGTCATGAACACTACCGAACGGCGAAACCACAAACCAGTAAAAACTACGGTATTCGAGGCAGTGCCAGTGAATCCCAAGATCCCGCCAAAAAGTTGAAGGAGGTGGCGAAATCCGAAGTCAAGAACAAGTTCGAAGCATTCTCCGGAGGTTTCGATTTCCCTTCTTTTGCATCGTTTCAGAAGAGGCGCCGAAAGTGAACCAGTTGAATGAATCAATTGGAATTGGGGTGGTTTGGTGATGGTTTCAAGATCCACTCACCCTATGTTCAAGCAGGATTTGGGTCGGTGCAATGACGAAGCCATATTTGTCCATATCCCCAAGGATCACCAGTATTAAGCTCCAGCTTGCTTTAAGTGTGATTGGTGCCATAACTTTATGAGAACGTTTTATTTCTCACGTCAACCACGTTAATCGTCAGTATTATTACAGTATTTGCATCGTCCTCAATTTTCATCTGCATTGTGTACTTCTCTCTTAGTCTAGCTAAAAACTCTGGCAGTTTTGAGCGGACTTTTTCTTAAGCATCAGCTAGAAGAATTCTACCAATAATCTGTCCATTTCATTACGAAATAAAACTCTTCCAAAATTCAAAGTTGAAGCACTTCAGTACTCGTATTAGACGATCTAATATATTTTTCTTTCCCAATTATCATCTCATCACAATGAGAATTTCGAATTTTGCAGACTGTTAATGGTAGCACGTGTTTTGGCGTCTGCAATGGAATATTTTATAGCAAGAAATAGGATATATCTGTGTAAACTTAACTCGTTGAAGCTAGCATTGATCATCAATAATAGGTGAGTATGTGTGTCATTGTAATTTTGTTGCATTTTTATACTTCATTCTCGACGACTGGCGGGGGGGTTCAGATATCCGTCTGGATATCCATCGAGATGGTCACTGGGATAACCATGAAGATAACCGTTGGGGTAGCCATTGACTTGTCCATTAGGATAGCCATTAGGGTGTCCCATGAGATGTTGTCCGTTATGGCCGTTGAAAGGAGGTCTCATATAGCGAACCTGTTGGGGAACTATCCCCGGGTAAAGAAGATACGGGCGAGGGGGAATTCTTTGGGGAGGAAAACCTTGCACAAATCCGCTGCGATGGGAATGGAAGGGAGGTTGATAGGGTCCACGCGGACGAATACCAATCGACCCGCTTCCGGGGGTGAGAGACACGCAACAATTACTTCCAGTCGTCGCACAGGGGTGGTCCACTTCACCCACCGAGTTCCGGATCGATTGGGCGGCACCACGGGAGGGAGATCTGGACGACGTGCTTGACGCAGATCCAGCAGAAAATCGATCACAGGGTCATGGCATCTGTTCCAAGGCACCCTTTACCCTAAGGTGGAAAACAGAGATGTGAACAAATGCATGGTTCAAGTGCAAGCAACAATGCCAAATGCATTTCTTCCCATGGCTCGATGACCTTGAATGAAGCGTCAATTTCATCCATCAATGTTTTTTAGAACAACACTTGCCGAGGGTCAACTGCAAGGTGAATCTACACTTTTACTTCTCAGGGCCAAAATGGACTGACTACGTTAACGTCAGAACTTTGAGGGGCGCGCGTAATGTTAAGAGCTTCACCATCTGATGGCATTGCAGTTTTTTAAGCGCCGAGAAGTAGTTAGTTAGTCGATCGAACTAATTGCCGGCAAAGGAGAGGGACGATTGATTGATTGAGTAAGCCAGTGTATTCTATATTTTAAGCTGATATTTCGCAGCTCCATTGGTCTCAGAAAGAAGAAAAAGTTTCTCTGCACGCATTTAGACGATTGACTATTGAGTTTGGGCTCATTTCCAAGGTGATGAAGGTTCTGCTTTGGATGGATCATGTTTAAAGATACAAATATTGATTGAGGCGATCAATTCACTCGATTTTTACTCATGAGTCCTGAGCGAAGGTGACAAATGTCAATAGCACGTCATAAATAGATTTTGAAATGTCGCAGCTAAAGAGTGTCTTGAGAAATGACCTCGATCACGAAAATGCACAAGAACCCAACCACAAGTTAAACCACCATCTCAAGTACACACGAGTCGGTAATTCAGCCAAGATCGTAAACCAACCATCAATCCAATGGATTAATGTAGATGAAGAAAAATAAAACTTACTTCTCAGCCAATGTGGCGTCATCGGATTCAAAAAGTTGCTGGAGAATCTTGTCCACGCCCATCTGCTTGAGGCGTTGTTGACGCTCGGTGGCTCCACGTTCCTTGGCCCAGATTAGATTTTGAATGCAGAAAACCGCTGCCGTTCGAAGTCGTGTCGAATGGTGAGTCATATAGCTGATCACTTTTTTCAACACGTCTTCATTGGACATAATGAAATCTTTGGCCGCATCCCCATCAGCAATGTGACCGAGGATGCAGAGCGCCTGCTCTTTGACTTCAGGTATCCGGTCACTTTCCAAGATCAATACAACAGCCTTATGAGAAAAGTTGACATTTTTACATTAAGTTCTCACTTCCAGCAATGGAAAACACAGCCTTTTGACAATTTTGAGAAATTCAGAAACCATAACAAAAATAAAGATGTAAAAACCTTAATCCGTTTGAAATCAAACGAATGCCTCCTGAGGATTGACATATTCTGACAGATTAGTTTTTTTAAGCCATAAAGGGAAAGATTTGACGTAAGTTTAATGTATCAAATGGTAGATGAAGAAATGGTATATTGACATGAAGAAGAAAAAGGTCGGGAAATTGCGAATATGAATTTTGTTCCGACATTTTCAGAACTTCTTCAGGAACCATTCCTATTGACACATCGCCAATTACATTGGTTTCATTCTACTTCTTTTTTTCGCTCAAGAACTTTCTCATCGTTGCCTTACCTGCATTATTTGTTTGCCGTAATCATCCATGCCCATGATGTTATCAATGTGATTCTTATTGGAGAGTATATTTCGAAGCAATCCTAGGGTCTTCATCACCACATTCACGTCTTGATCTGCCAAAAGTCGAAACACTTGGTCGGATTCCAAAGACTTGATAATCTGAACCTTGATCATTTGGTCCGCTTGGAATGACAAGTTCTGCATGAGAAAAAAATACATTCATGTCACATGGAAACAATCCAATCTTATTACTTCGAGGTCAAACATACCATGAGAGCCCAGACGCCATTGAGACGTAGAGCAGGTTCAAACTTGTGGGTAAGTTGACAAAGTAACGATATGGCTCCAGATTCGAGAATGGGCTCTTTCGAGGGTGAAAACTCGAGGAGTAGATTGCACAGAGTAGAAGAGGCCACAATAAGCATTTCCACGGTTGACGTGGGCAAACTCAGGATGTTCATGAGTGGTCTCCAAACCGGGTGATCTTGGAAAGTAGTTCTTAAAAGTTGGACTGAGCGCGACAACGAATGCAAACATCCAATAGCCGCCATTTGAAGGCCCAGATTTGAGTCCTCTAAGCACTCTAACAGACAAGGAAGAAGATGCTCAGTGTCAATTATGCGTTTTCGGATTTCCTCGTCATTGGCTCCAAGGGCGGCGTACACTCGGAACGCGGACTTTTTCATATCTCGACTGAGATTGGTCGTCTGGTCCACTTTCTGCTTGATTTGTGCCATGTGATAGCGGTTCATGCTCAGCTGTTGGTGTGAAGACGAATCGGCACTGATGTTTCTCAGGGATCGTTTGTCTTCTAACGAAAGATCCATGGTTAGAAAGCTAGCCATGCTCGAAATTAGGTGGTTGGAGATGGCAGCAATCCTTTGAAGCTCCGCACTGATTTCAATCAAGTAAGCCAAAGTATCAGCCGCCAGGATTCGATGTTCCAAACTGGCTTCTTTCTTGGTCATTCGGACCTGACATGAAATCAATAGAAGGAGATTGAAAGGGGTTCTTAGCAAATGTCATGGAAAAGTTCTTACCACACACGGGAGAGCTTTGAAAGTAATTCGCTTGTCATTTTCGTCCAAGACCCCACAACGGTACAAGTAAGTAATGCACTTCGAGGCCTCAAGTTGGAGGTCGATCTTGCGATGTCTGTCCATGAAGCTCTCGATTCGCTCAATCATAGTTTGATTGTCTCCCGACGTGTCACTGACAAGTTTAGCTGCGTTTTCGTTGCAAAACATGAGAATTGCGAGGCATTGGAGCCCGGGCAACTGGACCGACCTGTGGGGTGAGCCCAATAGCTGGAAAAGACTCGGGACGAGTCCATGCTGACAAAGGAAATCTTGATGCTCACGGGTCTGAAAGAGTGTGCTTATGTCAATGGAAATTGATAATAGATTCTCGCCGATCAGACATACCTTGCAAGCACTGGTGAGGATGGTAGCTACGGAAATCTGATTGTTTACGGAGGTAGGCATGAGTCCGATCAGATGGGGAATGATACTCGGATCAGAGTATAAGGTCTCCTCACTTCGCGCATTGGCACACTGAAATATTGACCTCAAGCAGCTCAAGCTCGCTTCAATCAACTTTGGATCTGTGTCCACAACGGCTATAACGAAGTGAGAAAAAGATCATTTAATGAAGGGTTCATGCCGATTTGAACCCAAAAATACTTACAATTGAGTAAAACAGGTACTGCCCCATGATCAATCAGGGCTTTGACGTGGAAGTCTAAACCTTTGGCCAACGAGCCCAAAGTATGTGTCACGGCAATCTATGAAAAAGACAAAACTCTGCCACTAACCTCACGACTTTAGAAATCGGAAATGCAACTACGAACCTTGAATTCATTGGAAAATTTGGGTTCAATCATGATCTGCAGTAATCGCGTGACCAGACCCTGTTCGATCACCAAATGTTTCTGACGATTGCTTCCGATGAGGCGGCTCCGCAATTGGAGCACGGCTGGTAGACACACCTCTTCCTCCGAAGACTCGATGTCTTCCACCAAAGTGGGCGACAAAGGAGACATGGGAGCGGATATCGGTGCGGGTGAGGGTGTGGCCGTGAGATAGCCCAAGGGCGACTCGACATCCTAGAAATGCCAAAGGATCAAGAGTGACAATAAAATTCAAGACAAGAAGACAAAAATCGCATTAAGGGTTTTTGAAGGGGGATATACGAGTCAGCGACTTACGACGATCCAAGCAATGATGGCGTATCGCGTTTTTCATTTGCCAATTTGACGCCATAAACTAATGAATGCATTATTTTAAAGTGATCGAAATTGAAGTATTTTTGGATCTGACTGGAAACCACTATATAGGGTCTAAATGGGTGTCATATCTTTTGAAAGCGTGACAACCGACACCTAAAAAGTATTGCAAAAGTTTTCTCTTACTCTAAAGTCTCCTAGAGGACAGAAGGAGCCATTACAAATGGCTTAATCAAAAGCTTAAAATTGTCATTTTTTTCCAAACACCCCCCTCATCAACTCTACTCTGCCTATCGAATCAGGTTCGCGCGGGAAAAATATCTGGGAAGTATTGTGAAAAATGGGAGGACGTAATGGGACGGTCATCGTACCATTTGCTGTTGAGTCGGCTGAGAGGGCGGGGCGGGGCTGGAATCGATCCGGCGCGACTCACGAGTCGGCGATGAATTCGAATCGGAGGCCTCCTGCGGCCTCACCGTCACCACCATCGGACAGAGAGACAGTAGGAAAGAGAGCCAAGACAATCCGCGATGGACCTCAACGGGCGGGCCTTGACACGGCTTGAGGTCAATGGAAGCCGTAAGCGAGATGAGCGGGCGTGTCGACGGGCAGTCCGTCCGAGGGAGAGGCGGATTGAGGCGGTGCTCGCGGCGGTGGATACGCTGGAGGGCACGAAGAAGGATGATGATGAGATGATGAGGGGGTGCACTCGCCGAGAAAATGTGACTGACTTGCACACGCACGCACACACACACACACACACGGATCAACTCAACAACGCAAGGATGACGCTCAGGGCGACCAAGTTTACCGCAGACAAAGAATTCCGGCGAATAAGAAGAAAGGTCAAGAGGGGCGTAAAACGACCCTAATGAAATTAAAGAGTATCAAAATATATCATTTTTGCCTAATCAGATTGGCAACTAGATCTCGGAAGGGTTGTTTGAGAGCTGTCAATTTTCTTCATGTGGTTCATTGAGGGATTTTCATCACGCTGAAAATGGACGGAAGCTGAGCGTTTGGTTTGGCTCCGACTCGATCCTCGAGTTCACCGAAAACCGAGAAGGAAGAAGAGGAAGACACTAGCTGGAATCCAGTTGTAGACGACAGGGCGCGAACTGGCCGGCGTCTAGATGAACTGGAACGGCGATTTCAGAGGGGTTGCGTGATTTTCAAATCAAAAGCTACCTCGCCATTTTAAGCATCGATTCCGTAGTCGGTTTGTAATTTTTATAAACACGGATGCCCGTTGGCCTTTGATGGGGGAGAAGAAACTTTGGGTCTATTTTGTAGCTTTGGTTACGTCTCGGTTTCAAATCAGCGCTATTTGACGTCAGCAATTTTTTATCTTAAAATGCTTATCATATGGCGGCGCCATGGATATGAAGTCGCTCTTACTTCAATGTGTATTTTATTTCTTCTTTTTAAGTGATTCAATCTGACTTTATCAGTGATCAAGGATAACAGGATCACTTTTACAAAACTTTCATGTTCTAATGAATTCATTGTAAATTAGATGGAACACATTTAGAGATTACGAAAACTCACACAATTAGAGCCCAGCGCACAATCGGTAACAATCATAGCTTCAAGCTAAAGCTGTGAAATTTATTCGATTTCGCAAGAGTTTATTAAGAATGTATGATTTATGAAAACTGGATACAATTCCTTTGAAAAACAAGCTTTTTTATATTAAAAATTTCCTAGCCACGAATGCAATTCTGCATCTTAATTTTATTCCCGTTCACTGAGGTCCCGTTTAAATTTCGACTCTTGTTCGCAATTCAGACAAACATAGTAGTAAGTATAAACACCAAGCCAAACAAAAGTAGTGGTCTTCTACTATGAATACATCTGGTGGAGTGGTGGTACAAGGCGAATCCCCATTTACCCTATGCTCACATAACTTTTGGAAAATGCGCTTGAGTAAAATTGGACTCAGGTTTGAATAGTTTAGCCTTAGCCCCGATTGGTTTTCAAGGAACCCTCAAGCAAAACCAGCGGTTCTTAAACTGGAGGCCAGGGGGGCCCTGAGATTCCCCAAGGGCGCCCTGAAGGAATTTTTGAAAATTTGCCGAAAAGGATGAACTTGTCCACGGATCTGTGACTTGTCAAAATAAAATGGTCATAAATCATTTTGAATTTTGATACCAATCAGCCCTTCTTAACTGTGCTCCAAAACAATTTTAGTATTTTTTAAATTCATAAAACCTATAGTTAAAGTGCCTTATGCCCCAAGACGAAGTTTGTTAGATGTCACTAACAAAAGTTGCTTTATGAACTCGAATTTTTAGTTTAGGTATTGGATTACACAGGGACCCCTACTATTAAATACGTTATCCATGGATTACAGTAATAATCTTGCTGAAATTTCAGAATTTTATGGCGAAAAATAGCATGCATTTGCATTGCAATATCTCAGTTTCTACGTTTTAATTGGGGGGAAGACTTTTGTACACGGTTGTGGAAGCCTAGGGTCACTTTCAAAATACGGTTTAGGCCCCCTTCGTACTTTGGAAATTCGACCAAGTTGCGTTTTTTGTTGCGAAAGTCCTACATTTTATCATTGACCACTCCCCAGGTAGTCATTGTAAGTTGTAACAAGTGAAGAATGATCATCCAGACCCTTATCTCCTTTAAAGTTTTACTCTTTCTCTAAACCAAATGTTTGCATTGCAATCCTGGTGTTGGACCACTCGCGTCATGCAGTGGAGAAAAATAGAAAGTTCATCCTACTTCCTTCCTATCTGTGGCATGTGTTCCGTTCCGTCATGCCCGGTTCCACGTGCGCCCTCCTTCTCCCTGGCTTACTCCCTTACTTAATTCCGGCCTCCGTTCGTTCTCAATAGCACCCAGTAGTAACCCAAGTAGGTAGGTTGGGATGTGTCTTTGTGGCACCCAAAAGGTCACCTCTATTCAGACTTTCCTAGTCTTGTCGGTCTCTCTCCCTCTCTCTCTCTCCTTGTAATAGAGAAAGAGACAGAGGAGCTCACCGGTTGGTTCATGAGCGGAACCCAGCTAAATGGAAAGCTCTCAATACTTTAGCCCACTTTTCCGGCAATTGTCAGTTGAATCAACACACTGAGAAGAGTTTGGAACAACGTGGTGATCCAATATCATTGACTATCAACTCGAGATTTCACATCGGTGTGATCTCATATTTCTGAAACTCTTGGTGCCCAGCAGAAATTTGATCCACGTGAAAGCCAACTGTTTGGCCTAGTCCCTGACGACGACAACGTTGTTTTTCCAACGAGGGCATTTTATTGACGAAACAACTCTCTGGAAGCTCGATTCCAAAGTAGTCGACGATCCACCACCATCATCCAGCGTTTGGCCTCTCGTAAGCAAATTCGAAGTTCTCCTTTCTGTCTCTCTTTCTCTCTCTCCAAATCTTCGACTGCAGAGAGCAGTTAAACTGGAAACGTTGAGTTGAACTCAAGTTTAGAGAGCATCTGTGACACATCTCCCTATCTCGACATTCCCCCATTTCATAGTGTTCTTGTAACAAGTTCTGACCACTTCACAATCTCCTCTCTAGAACATTGCATCAGTTCACTTAATCCCCATTTTTCAGCTCCACCATGCCGGACGTAATCAACGATGTTAAGTTGGACTTCAAGGATGTCCTTTTGCGTCCCAAGCGAAGTGCCCTTAAAAGTCGGGCTGATGTAAGTTATTCACATCTGAATGTGCTTTCACGGCTTTCATCCTGAAGCAAATACTAATGAGCTCTTTGGTTTCGGTTACCAGGTTGACCTTAAGCGAAAGATGACTTTCCATCACTCAAAAAAGGTCCATGAAGGTGTTCCAATCATCGCCTCCAACATGGACACAGTTGGCACTTTCGAGATGGCCAAAGCTTTGGCTGCAGTACGTGACTTGGCTAATTGATTAAATTGAAGAAAGGCTTCATTCCAAATGACTTTTGTTCCAGCATGGTTGCCACACCTGCATTCACAAGTACTATTCCTTGGAGGAGTGGCAGCAATTTGCCCGCGAATCCCCTGAGACCCTGCCCTACACTGCTTGCAGTTCCGGGACTGGAGCAGGAGACTATGAGCTCTTGACTCAAGTCCTCGAGGCCATCCCTGAAATCAACTTTGTTTGCTTAGATGTAGCCAACGGCTATTCAGAGCATTTTGTGGATTACGTGAGGAAAGTTCGAGCTGCTTTCCCCACGCATACCATCATGGTGAGTGCCAGATACTGATGCACATCTGGTTGGTATCCTTTTTCAACAAGACAACGCACAGAACTTCACAGGAAATTGAGAGGAAGCGCTCAAATGGACCTAATTCAATTTTGCCAGAAAACAAGTACACAAAAGAAACATCGACTTGAATTTCAGGCAGGCAATGTTGTCACGGGAGAAATGACCGAGGCTCTCATTTTTGCTGGAGCAGATATCGTCAAAGTTGGAATTGGCCCTGGATCTGTCTGCACGACCCGCAAGAAAACAGGAGTGGGATATCCTCAACTCTCAGCTGTCCTGGAGTGTGCGGACAGTGCCCATGGATTGAATGCACATATCATTTCTGTAGGACCGTCTTTAGGGTTTAAGAAAACGTGTGCTTTCCAAATTCATTTAACTTACCTCAATGTTTGTAGGATGGAGGGTGCACTTGCCCCGGTGATGTGGCAAAAGCCATCGGAGCTGGTGCCGATTTCGTTATGTTGGGTGGAATGTTAGCTGGTCATGATCAAGCTGGAGGAGAGATCATCGAAAAGGATGGAAAAAAGAAGAAGCTCTTCTATGGAATGTCTTCATCGACGGCCATGCTCAAGCACAAAGGAGGTGTAGCGGAATACAGGTGAACCGTTAAAGTACAAATTCCATTTTAGGTGATTTGAAAACTGACTTTCTCTTTCTTTGTGTCAGAGCTTCTGAGGGAAAGACCGTAGAAGTTCCTTATCGTGGGGATGTCAATGCCACAATGCTCGACGTCTTGGGTGGTCTGAGATCTGCCTGTACTTACGTTGGTGCTGGAAAAGTGAAAGAAATGCCGAAGAGAACCACTTTCATCCGAGTGACTCAACAATTGAACGAGGTCTTCAGTAACATTTGAATTAAGAGAGGCGAAATTGAGCCAATTCGTTTTACCCTATCCGACAAGGCAATTTGATTCGATCCAATAAATCCCTTCATAAGGAATGTGTGTGTCGCAATATCGTTAGTTAGCGGAGCCTTATTTGCAAAGTTCATGTCTAACACCGACAATTCAATCATCATTTGGTCAACTAGATAACTTGCTCATATCTAGTTTGCTCTCGCATTTAACATTCAGTGTTGCAAACTGAATGAGTGGTACCCGTCTGTGCGTTTTGGCCTGAAAATTTCTAGGTCTTGAGCCTCGACAATTTACCATTTTATGGAAGGATGGTAAGTTCGTTCCCTGTTATTTCATGAGTTGTAGTCTTGTAGATGTGATGCAAAAGCAGCACGGCCGCTGTACAAGAATATGAAGAGCTGTGCTTCCATATTTTGCGCTTTTGCGCAAATCCAGCGCTTTTTTTGGGTTCCTATTTGCGCGTTTTTGGGGGCTTTTGCGCCTTGCGCTTTAGGGATCCGAGTAAAATAATTAAAAAAATGCAATTTTGCCAAAAAACATCAATTTTTATGTTCACCATTTTAAATGGGTCTGGAAAAAAACTTTTTTTTCTAACTGAGATTGATTAAAATAATAATAATAATAATAATAATAATAATAATAATAATAATAATAATAATAATAATAATAATAATAATAATAATAATAATAATAATAATAATAATAATAATAATAATAATGTTTATTGCGAGACAATATTAACAATCTCATTGGATATATACAGTATGTATGATTGATATACTGATTATGGTAGTTAAGTTTTGTTGTGGAGCCTCGAATGTACTTGTAATCTTGTCTGTGTGTTTTGAATGACTATTTTATATCTTTCATATAGTAAACTGTCAAATAAGGGAATTTTAAGTCACAAGTTTCAGGTGACCACCTCCATTACCTGAACATCTTGTGTGACCAATTTTTCTCAACTGTGATGCTTTGTGTCTCTTTATTGTGAACAATTTGCAAATTGTGAGCATCGGAAGAACGAATGTATTTCTTGGGTCTCCAATTTCCTTTATCCTCAAACCACACAACAGATCTCATCAAATGGCACTTCGTGATGACCACCTATCAAGATGCAAATCCTATTCGGAATCTTGGGTACTCTGACTCTCAACTCTGAGGTAAACGAAAGCAGAGGATGAGTAAAGTTCGCAGGAGCAGGACTACAGAGCCCACCAGCAAAAATATTTTAATATTGAAAACAAGACTTATCATTCGTAATCAAAACGCAAATAAATAAATCATATACCACGACAGGCTATTGAACTGACTGAGAGGGATTAATTCTTTTGGCAATGTGACCAGATCAATATCAGTTATGGCTTAATATAAATTTGACTCCCACAAAGTTGCAAAATGCACTAAAAATTGCAACTTTTGGCATTTTTTTTGTGTCGGTCACTTACATCATGTGAGAAAATGTGCAAATCTTATAATTTTCAGACACTTTTACACACGACTTTTTCAAAGAATTAACAGTTTTTTAACTCTACTTAAATTTGTGTAAAGCAGAACTGTGTTCTAAAAAGAGCCAAGGTTAAAAATGACAAACTAGCATTAAAAGCGTTTGCCGAGATTTGAGTTGAACATATATTTGTCCTCGTATGAGGTTCTTATGTAACATCACATTTTTTGGCCAGAAAATTGCAACTTTTTGGCAACTTTCAAATTTTAAAAAATGCAGGTGAATTTTTCAAATAATAATGGTAGCCTGAATGCTGCAAGTAAATTTTTTTTAAATAATGGTAGCATGAATGCTGCAAGTAAATTTTTCAAATAATAATGGTAGCATGAATGGTACCATTAATATTGATAATAATATTGAACAACAGCCATTTGAACAACTAGCTTTTGTTTCAAGATTTGGAAGGTGCCAAGCTATAAGGTCACATCGTTTAGAAGACTCTTGGCCTTGATGAAAATGGAACCTTGCTGCCAACGCTGCATATTGAAAGACTTTAGTCTTGATATTCCTTTGCAAACCTTTTCATTCAGTTTTTTGTGCATCCGTTTACGTGGCCTTTAAATTGTGTTTTCCTTGTACCCAACTTTCGCACAAATATTTTCGTTGTTTCATCGTCTTTCTTTCTTGTCTAACTAATTTGACAATTTTATTCGTCAAAATTAATTGAGTGGCTCACGTGGCCTTTAAGAGCGCACGGGCCCTCAAGTCCGTTAAGCCTAAAATCGTACTGTCAGCTGTTGCCGGTGGCGTGTTTCACCTCGATCCTCTTCCTCCTCTGCCGCATTCTCGTCCGTCTCTCCTCCGCTGCAACAGCTCCTCCTCTTAGAAAGGGCTGGTGTGATGACGTCACACGCTGATCGAATGCGAGTGGACCGAGCACGCCAGCACGCCGGCCTTCCTGTTTTGGGCTTGTCAGCTGTTCCCGGAAAAGGAGGAAGACTGGCCTTGGAGCGAGATCCGGTGTGAACCAGTTCGAGGGAGAGCCCTGATTGGTCAAGAGCCTCGAGCAACAGCTGACCGGGTATAAAAGCGTTTGGCGGGCTTTTTCGGAACCATTTGACGGGTTTCCGTCCGAGGAGAGAGGTCGCCCCGATCTGGTCCCGACGTCCCGCCCCTTTTTCGCCATTTCCTCGGAATTTTACGGTCAGTTCTCAGATTTTCTTTTAGCATGAGGTGCTTTGCGGTACGCCATTGCTACCGTAAGGCCGTGGGCCGCATGTTGGGTCTCTTTCGGCGGGTAATCCGATGTTTTCGGCGTCTCGTCGAATTACTTCGGCAAGTTCCCCGTCGATTGAGAGGGTGTGCCCATGACCTTTGCATGGACCTCATGGTCTATTCTTTGGCTTGCGTGGCGAGGTGCATTCTTAGAATTATTCTTTGAACTACCCCGCCTGGAAAGCCAAAGAATTTACCCTTTCTAAACTACTTTTTTCATTTTCCACTTTTTCTCTTTAATAATTTAACACCTAAACACTTTTCACCCACCTAATCTAACAATAGTTCTCTTTTCAGATAAATTTTTACCCTCCTAATCTTACAATAATTCTTCTTCCGGATAAACTTTTACCCTCCTAATCTAACATTACTTCTCTTTTCAGATAAACTTTAACCCTCCTAATCTAACAATACTTCTTTTTTTCAGAAAAAAATACAAAAACACAAAAAAAACATAAAAGACCAAAAATCCAAAAAAAGGTGGCCTCTGGCCACCACCAAATATTTCACTTGGAGTATTAAAAAGCAACAAAATCTAAGGCCTTTTTCAAGGCCAAAGCTTTTCTAAAACTTTTTTGCAGGGTTTGATTGTGAGGTTATCATCTCCAGTGATGTGGATTGACGAATTGATTAAGCTTTTCTCATTGAATCTTGCCGAATTCGGAGGAGGGTGTTCCATCATTGACATCGGCATTGGATCTCCGTTGTAATCAGGATCAATTTGGAAATCCCTCATTCATGAGTAATCTTTCCTCATTGTTTGGACAATCTCTCAAGATTGTTAAACGACCTCAAAAATCTACTTAGAGTTTTAATCCAGGGACATTCAATCCGAAGGAAACGAAGGCCATACTTCAAATTCGCATGGAAGCCCTCAGATTGATGTGAACAACCATGGATCCTGCCGGTCTGATGGAAGCCCATTGTCCGTCTTTCACACTAATATTTTTCTCTGAGCTGTACTGTAACAAGAAAACGAAAATAAATGTCTAACAAAGGAAGAACAAATCATAGCTCAAATGATAAATAAAGTCCCTCTGGAATACTTCAGTAGGACTTTTCTTACTTTCTTTCTGATATTGGAACATTAAAAGGTTCTTTCATTCATCATTGAAGGGTTTACCAATGATGAAAATACAAGTTTCTCTATCTAGTTCAGGAGTCTGTCGCAGCTCTGGGGTCGTGGGGCCCATATATTTCGATGGCCGGAACTTTAGAGCTCTAGGCCCACGAGTAAAAACAATGGCTAGTTCTGAGGGAAAGAATTTCTTGAGTTTCAATGACAAAAACTATGGTGTAGTATTGTGAAGCCAGACTCTCAAAGTCGGTTGGACATTTATGTCATATCCTAGCAGACCGCTATTGACCAATTTGCACCAGGAAAACTGAGCTTTTTGACCTGAGGTTGGGTGTACGGTTCTTAGGAGGCATGCAAACACAATACAGTCAAAGACGGATCAGTGAATGCTTTACTTAAAAGTATCCCTTAAAATAAGATTACGAAACCGCTGACCGAAATACTTGAAAATTCAGTACACAATGTAAAAAATAACTCTTGATAAATCAGTGCTATTACTGCTGACCTACCATGTTCTCATATTTAGATTTGACTGTACTTTTTTTTGCCCCTTGTTGGCAGGGTTACGCATGCAATAATTTTCCTTTTGAGGCGGTCCCGAAATAAACTATGACCAATAACTTCACTGAATTCATTACATGGGTATATTTTAGACCATTTTCAAAGCTCCTGACAAAGATGATTTTTTTTAAATTTAGAGCTGATTTGATTGAATCTAAGACTTCTTCCGAGTGATCTTTGATAATGACAAGGACCGTTCATTGTGAGACCAACAATGATACCAAAGCTGTTTACGGGAAATATTGGTCACAAATGTGATGAATATGTTTGGAAAGCCATTATTGAATCTTTTATTACCACAAGAAATAACATAAAAGCACAATTAGCACCATAAACCACCAAAAACACTAAACTCTGAAAAGCTAATAAGGTTTTACAACTTTTGATTAATTCTTAACGAGTCACTGTTTGTGTGCAACACGAAATCCCACATTTTTCACTATTGTCAATCACAAATCATCTTACTTTTCTGCCGGAAATTTTGACTTTTTGTGATTGTTTGGAGACATCTACCTTTAATAACTTTGCTAGATTATGTCAATATTAATTGTACCCCACCCTAACCATTTGGGGATTTTCTTTCAGTTTTGCTGCCATGTTTGCTTTTCCCACCAAAATTGAACGTGAGGCGATCAAGCTTTGTTAATAGGAACATTGTTAACTTTATGTAGACCTGATTAAGAAAGAGTTGTGCTCAAAGACACGTCAACATTCAAAGCTATTAGCTGAAGAGCATTTCACGAAGATAGTATAGTCCACATGCAGGTCTATTTACCCAAAAAATGGAAATTTGGACATCTTTAATTTGTTCAGATTTATTTTTGTCAGAATAAAACACCCTTTTCCAGCACAATCAGCATGTCAAAAAATGAGGGCAAACAAGGAAATGCAATAGAAAATGACCAAAAATATTCGAATTAATTTGTTTTTTACAAGCACAGACAAAAAGTTCGATTTTCGAAGTTTCGGAACTGATATAGATTTATGTGTCACCCTGTAAGTTTCCAATACAGTATTGTAATAAAGTCTAATCAATTTGAATTTTATGAATAAAATCAGAATATCCAACCAATGATAACCAATTCAGCTCCTGATTTGAACACATTTCCTTGACCAAAAGGTGTCGGATATTGTGTAATGATCAGTGTGGTTGCCAGGGGGTGATTGAATACGAATTTTACCTAAGCTCTTCTTCTATCATTTATGTAAGTTAAAAAGCGCAATCTCATCCACGATAACAGAGTACGAAAGGAGAAAAATGTGCGTCCAACGTATCAGCGTGTATATTCACCGCATTCAGCCGATAACCAGGGGGCCCTTTGTTCCGTAAGCCTAAAAAACTCATGGGGAAAGAAGCATCAACTAGATCAAGCTGTTGGTCTTTTTTGAAGATTCAAATGTTTGCCGTTGTTGTCGCTACAATAAACCCAGGAAGTTTGAGTTAAAACGAAATTCGATTTTACGATCAGTTTCAGAAAATCACGCCAATAACGATCTATTTAGTTATCATATTGCACAATGAGCAGTGCTCGTGCTATTGTTTTGTTATTTTTTTGGTCAAAGGCTGCATTTTTTTGACGCTTCTGAGTTTATTGGGCTTTTTTGAAGCTTCTCGAGGGTTAACAGTTGGCCCTCTAGTTAAGGGTACTTAGGGTTAAGTTGACGCTTCTTTCCCAAGAGCTTCCTTACCTAAACCTACCATCATGCAAGTTTCACCTTGGGTTAGTACGTGAGGGTTAGACAAGTAAATACCGAGCAACAAGAATCGCTAGCCAAATCCACATCTAGGTGGCCTAGGCCTTGTGGGCATTGTGTTTGGCTGCTCTGGACGTATTTCATATTGAAAAGTGTTTTTTATGAACGGGATCCGAGGCTTGACTTTGTTTTGATTGGAATCGAACTGTCCTTGATATGGTTTGAAGAGAAACGTTGTTCAGCGGAGAGCTGGAAGTTTGGATCGTAGCAATGGAACATTTGCTATTTTTCCTCTCGTCAACACTTTGAACAACATGAGATGCTTCAAACGTCAAGGAGTTGAAACCATTGAAACCATTTGGAACGTCATTCAATTCTGAAATGCATTCTACTGCAAATTTAGTAATTCATTTCTCAAATCCATTCAATAACAAAGTATGAGTCATTAATGAAGGCGTTGTGCGATTTATCGATAAAAATGAATCAGATTGCCAGGTTCATTGAGTATGATGGATGGGAATTTCTATTACAAAGTTTTATTTATGGCATTGGAGTAAAATCCAACTTCCAAGTGACTTCTAATCTAAGTTATTTTCAAATTAGCTCGACCGGTTTATCATACATCACTGCTTGTATTAAAGACGAAAAGCAAGAGTCATCAATCGTTGTCATGCATTTGTTTCACAACAATTCAATTCTTATGATTTTGATTTTTTGTAGCAGGTATTCGAAAGTATATTTTATCAGAACTAGTATGAGTATCCTGAATTTCTAAAAGTGGTTTATGAAAACGATGATAAGCATCAGTTGGCATGAAGTTTCTTTTCTAAATCGTGATGAGCTGATTTCTCGTGAACAAGGTAGTATTATGTGGATTCAGTGCAATGACCCGCTTCAAAATGCATTGATGTGTACATTTTGGGCAAGGTCTGGTAACACTAAACCAGTTTGACCTATGCGGATGAAACGATATCAAAGCAGCCGTTAGGTTGGATTCGAACTCGTTTGACCTCAAATCCAAATTGAGATTCAAGCCCGTACGATTTTCTTTTCTTAGATGAACTAAAATAAACGGTAGAATACAGTTACAACAGTCTGTCAAATGGCAATTTCAAATGCTGCCATAAAAATGCCGGTAGAGGTTCGAGAACTTCTGGTTTGAGAGAAGGTTTTAACGGTCGGAACGTTTGACTAACACTAAAAATAAAACAAGCAGTCGAGGAAAGGTCGTTGTTTAAGAAATCTCCAAGTTACACTTCTTGGGTATTCCCCATACCAGTAACATTAGATACACATCCCTTTGGTCCTCTTTGTGTTCATCAACCAAGCCCCCGTGGAGGTCTCTAGAAGTTTCTATTTTCAATTCCAGGTATGTGGATGAGGGCGGAGAAGGTGTAGGACTTGTTAGGGAGAGAAACAGAGACATGTCGCCGGTTACCGGGCCTAGGTTCTCTCTCTCTCTCTCTCTCTTGGTACCATTTTTACCCTGGTACTATCGACCAACCAGACACGATGAAATGCCTTCTTTACCCTGTAACGTGAACAATAACAAAATGGTTCGCATGACGACCAGAGAGAGAGACACTTCTATTGGTGGAAGGAGAGAGAGAGAGAGATCGACGGAGAAGGTCGAGAGACGACTCGAGAGTCGCCGTTGGCACTTCCCAGAACTGATCGACAATGCCGGCCCTATAAATGTGTGCAGGACTCCCTAATCCGACATCAGTTTGAAAAAGAATCAGAACAAGCAACTCACAAATAATACATATTTACATCTGGAACACCTGGAACGTTCCACAATGAAGATTTTTTTGGTAATAGCCATTGCATTGGCTGTAGCTCAAGCTCGCCCCCAAGAGGACACAGTCGACAAAACAGAGTCCCCCGTGGTGCCAGAAGCTCCCGTTGATCCAGAAGCCCCCGTTGTGCCAGTAGAGGCTGAGGCTGAAACCCGATTTTCTTACGCTGATGAGAAGTACGAACATATCAAGTATGAAACACTTGAAACCAAAGAGGTAAGTTACCGGTAAATCGATGTATTCATTCATGCCGCCAAAATATTCATTATGCAATCAAACGTTTTGTTCTTTAGGGATTTGAGAAGCGAAAGTACCCCGAATCCAAATGGGTGTGCACTAAGTTCACGCCCAAAGATACCGAGGATGTGTTTGCTAACTGGCAAGAAAAGTACGGCTCTGGCTTCGAGGTCATGGCCTCTGAGGATTTCGTCAACTGCGAGACCTACCAGGCTTTCAAGAAACTCTGCAAATATGGATATGGTGTGAACTCTGATTATCTCGAGCTCAACAAGACCTTCCCCTCTTTCACCAAATTCACGAGCGAAGAAGACGGTTCGCCTCTGTTGGAGGTGTGCTATTACGCCGGAGCCAAGTACGACAATGCCAGGCTTCCCGAACCTCAAGACGAGGACGTGTACATCAGGAAGCAACCTGAGATGGTCTTCTATGTCAGGTACTTTTTTGTTGCACGACCATTTTGAACATATTAGTTTTCATTTCGTGAATTTCGACGTTTTTTCAGACAATTCAGTGGCTTTATCTTCTCCCACGCCGAAGGGGTGGAACATCAACAAGAGCTCATCAAGTCCCTAGAAACTGCCGCCGTTGAGGATTTCGACAAAGATATCTTATACGTAGCTGAATACAACGGCCCCTTCACCGCTGGTGACAAGCGACAAAACGAGGTTTGGATTCCCGTCAAAGATCAAAAGGATGAGATCGCATCATCCAACAATGAAGAGCTCCCTTACGAGACTCTGGTCGAGACCGAGCAGTACGAGCTCCGCAAGTACAAACCCGCCAAATACGTTTGCGCCAAGGTCGAGAATTACAACGTCAGCGATGACCCATTCAAGGGATGGCAAGAGAAATTTGACGATGCTTTCCAAGCCAAAACTAGTATCATGAGAGAGGTCAAGGAGAGCTACAAGAAGTCCGGAAACAAGGAGGGGAAGTGCATGCATAAGATGTTCAAGTCCCTGTATCAATACATCATTGGATTCAATGCCGAGTTCATGGAAATCGACATGACCAGCCCTGTTGTAACCAAGCGTACCATCAAGGAGGCTGGCAAGACCGAAGACCTGGAAATGTGTTTCTATGGTGGCTCCAGATTTGATGACCGCAGTATGCCTGCTCCAAAGAAGAGCGAACTTTACCTCAAAGAGGCTGAGGAACAATACGTGTATGCCACTCGATTCGGTGGATATGCCTTGTCCTTCGATGATTGGGATGCTCACCACCAAGAACTCCGAAAGGCCCTCGGAGACAAGAAATTCATTCAGGACCAATATTTCACCGTTGGTTACGACTCTCCCTACAAGATTGAGGATCGCAGAAACGAGGTTTGGGTGGAGGTCTCAAAGGACGATCTCGACATTGAATTAGATGGCGAGAACCAAGTGGCCTAAAATAAGAATTTCAAATACCTGAGTGTTCCATGGTGCTTAAATATTATTGACAATTGGAATACAAACCTATACAATTACAAATATTACATCGAAACTATTGGTGGTATTTTATTTCATTATTTGAAACATATTTACAGGTTGAAGAAGTAATGTCCCAAGGTGGGGACATGGGACAAAACTTCTTGCTAGAGTTCCAACTTTGATAACACCTAAGCTCCAGGAGCGATGTTGGGGTAATAAAATGGATTTCCCCTTCCATCTCCGTTCAATCGAACAATGGAGGCTGCACCAGTTCTTTTGGTCAACATGGATCTGGTGTAAGTTGCAGGATTGAAGGGATCATATATTTTAGTATGACTACTTGATTCCGTACTCGTTGGCTTTTGAGACCCCAGCGGGCGTCTCCTACTGGGTACCACACTCTGTTGATTTCTTCGAAAAGGAGCCCTAGTTGTGGTTGTCGGGATGGTTGTGGTGGTTGCAGGTGAGCCATACGTTCCACGGGCAATATAGATTGGCGAATTTCCCGGCTCTTCCGGACGAAACAAGGTCCAATCTTCAGAGTTCAACGAGGGCATTCTGTTCATGACGCTCAACGAATAAGATATCTTTTGAGCTTCTGGGTTACTTTCTTGTTTTAGCGATGCCGTTAGTTGATCACTCGAATGTCCAAGCAAATCCTCGTCTGTAATAACGTCTTCTGATGTCACTAATTTGAATGAAGGATCCGCTGCACTAAGAATTGAGGTTTTACTCAAGACATTTATTGGAGGTGGCAAATCCTCCGATTCTTCAAACACCGGCTTCTCCATGAAAGACAATTCGGAACTCGTCGGTGCGACTGTTGTGGACGTGGTAGATGTATTAATTCGGGTGGTTAAACTGGTTGCCTTAGTCGTTTTAGCTGTTGTTATTGTGGGCATTGATGAGGAGGTTGATGGTGTTTGGGTGGTCGAGGTCGATAAACTAGCCATTGTGGTGGATCGGCGAATGGCGGCCGGCCTTCGTTGAACCTTTTGCTCAAGGTCCTCTTGACTATTTGGTTGAGCAGTAGTCTTGATGCGTAATGGTTTGAATTTCTGTTTTTCAAAATTTCGGATTTTTTCACGTTTATGACATTCATCATCGTGATATTGTTTCAATACTGGCACAAGGTCATTCCAAAAAGAGCAAAACTCTTCGTTTTTGTTCGAGATAACTTCGTTATTGCCCGAATTCTGAATATGAAGGACATGCTTGGTATCTGGTTGATACAATGGCCACCCAATTACGCGTCCCTTTTCAAATCCTGACGGATGCCTGGAGAAAAAATGCTTGGAATAACTTTTGATTATAATATTGTTGAGTTCGTTGTGTATGATTTTACCCGGTATTTACAAATTTTGTCCAAGATTGAATCAAGAACTTGCTAAGAAATACGTCCTTGACCGAGAATTGAAGAGGTTCCAGCAAAGGCCTTCCCAAGATATAGTCCATTTCATCTCCGTGCTTAACCCCAGTCCATTTCGGCCATTGATCTTGCGGGGAATTCACGGTAAATAAATATCTGGAAAGCAATTTTTGCACTTGAAATCATTCATACTTATTGTCTATATTAATTTAAGATATTTAGAAAGAAGTGATACCTAAAAATTTTGAACCGAGCAGCCATGAGAGTGACGGTTTCATCGAGTGGACAATCGTACTGATGATCAGCCACCATCCTGGTGAGCAATTTAAATCGACTTTGATCGCTTTGGCTGTCCGTCCAGTTGGTGTATTGGAACTTGATGGCTTTTTGGACCTGAAACAATCCAATCAATAAGCGGATGAAGCTCAAAGCTCCATGAGGCGAGGATGAGAATTGAATGGAGCATGGAGTTGTAGTGATCATTGCTCTTTGAACAATAGGAAGGCGTCAATGTGGAAGTAATAGAATGTTGATCATGGATATGTGATTTCAACCATGTAGTCAACTCTGTCGGCATGACGAATTGCCGGATGCAAACAAAAATCAACACTTAAAATTATCCTTATTAAGAGAATATTCTCTTGGAAGACAATGGAAAGGGATTTTACTATCAAATTCGTAATATATTTTTTTCTTACATAAGGGAGTCTGTTTTCATATTGAGATGGAACCATTGACGATCGATGCGTGGAATAATAATCAATGATTCTTTGTTTGTGGGTCCCTAGACCACAAGTTTCTGTTTAGTGGGTCCCTGGCGACGTGAAATTAAATTTACTGGGTCTTGACCCCAAAGATGTTTACGACCCCTGAAGTATAAGGTGTCCATTATTTTTGTTTCGAAACGTGGCAAAATCACATTTATTTAAGCTTTGCTATTAATAGCGATAAAAGTAATGTTAAAATGTTATTTTTATCAGTGTTCATATCATACACGAAATTATTTTTTTGCCTGATTTTGTTTGCAATTTTGCAAAATGCTCAAATTCTCAAAAAAGTTTTAACGCAAACTTCTAATGTCTGTTGTATGATACCTTAAAAAGTGATTCTACTGCAAGGGCGCTCAGTTACTTTGCATGTTGCAATGACATTGATAGTTAGCACCTGATTAATAGAGCTTGTTATGAAAGGCCTTCAGTTTTGCCATGAAGAGGAGTTGCGATAGTTACAAATTCTAAGGAAAAATGAGGGGTTAAACCGGATTAATCGTTGTCTCAAAATTTGAGGCGCAAGGTTGCACATGTGTGTCTAAGCATAATTATTTTGCAGTGGATGTGGTCAAGCAGTACTAGTAACTCAAATTATCATTTTACCTGGTAAAAATATACTTATAGCTAGCGTCCGATGTTGGCCATTAAAAACACTCAAATCTATTAATTAGTATAAGTCTGCTGCATCATTAGATAGATAGATAGATTTATTTCAGGGACTCGTAATAACTTTGTAAGTGATAAATAAGTAAAATAAGATAAAACACGTCATTGGAAATAAGATAGTGAGATCCCTAGGATCCCCATAAACCGTTTGGTTTGTTTTCATGGGGAACCTTGACTAGATGAGACACATATGTAGGCCTGTGTCGGTCCGGTCAGTGTTTTCAAACTTGGCAGCCGGCACAACCTTTGTCACAGAGCTCAGGCTTGACATGGTTCACCAGGATATCTGAAATACTTGAACTTATTTGGAACAAGAGAAGCAATTTGAGACTGTACATTTGGTTGGATAGGAGCTTGTGATCATTTCCGTTACTAATTTGGTCCATCGCTTAAGAGATTTAGGCATGTTAAGAAGGGTAATGTCATTTGCTGAAGTAAAATTGTTCCAACAAGTTGGAAAGGAAATCACCGGGAGTCGTTGAAACCAGGATAGCTTGACTAGGCGAATGTTGAAACGTAAAAAGTTGCCACGCATTTCCTTGTGAGTAAAAGAGTTAATTATGTCAGGTACGTCTCGATTAAAACAGTTATACATAAATTTTAATTGGTTTATCTGGACCAGATCTTCAACTTTCAAGATTTTCATGATTTTAAATATGTGACTAGAGTGTGATCTGGATTTTGCTCCGACTATCCATCTGACAATTCGTTTCTGTAAAATGACTAGGCTGTCAACAGCCGAACTCTTGCCAAAAAATTCAATGCCATAGTTTAGACGGCTCTTGACCAATGCGTTGTAAAGGGCCAACCTCAACTTGGTTGGTATTTCTTGCCTGGCCATAAAAAGTGTAAACATTATCTTTCTGACTGAATTACTGACAAGTCTTATATGTTCTTTCCAATTTAAACGATCATCAAGAGTCAAGCCGAGGAATTTGATGTTCTTTTCATTACAATGGGATCCAACTTGTTGAATCACGGACCCATTTAATTCTAATTTGAAGTCACAATTAATATTACGAGGACTAAATAGCATCACCCTGGTCTTGTCTAAATTCAAAACAAGTCTATTTTCTCTCAACCAATTTGCTAATTTTATCAAATCATTCTTAGCCTCCATTTCCATCACATTTAACTCATCGCCAAAGCATTGCAAGGTCGTGTCATCTGCAAACATTGTTACTTTAAAATTTGTCACATTTGGGAGATCATTAATGTAGATTAAGAACAGCAGTGGGCCTAATATGCTCCCTTGGGGGACTCCGCAAGTAACAGTTGAGGAATCAGATAAGGTACCATTTATACATACTAATTGTTTTCGATCTTTCAGGTAATTTTCAACCCATTTTAATATGTTTCCACTGAACCCGTAATTTAGCATTTTATTGACTAGAATATTGTGATTGACTGTGTCAAACGCCTTTTTTAAATCAATAAACACTCCAGCAGAATATTTGCATTCACTATGGTTGGATATATTAAGCAAGAAGTTTTGTACTGCGTGCATGGTGGAGTGTTTTGGCCTGAATCCAAACTGAGAACTTGTCAAGTGATCTTCGGCAAAAGAGGAAAATATTTGACGGTACACTACTTTTTCAAGAACTTTTGATAGAGACGATAAGATGCTAATGGGACGATAATTAGAAATACTTTCCCTATCCCCGCTTTTGAATAAAGGTATTACTTTCGCAACTTTCCAGTCATTGGGAATATAACCACTAATCAAAGAAATATTAATTAATCGAGTTAATGGTGTCGCAATTTCTGCTTTAATGGATTTTAAAACAGTATTGGATATTTCATCCAAACCACAACTAGATTTTTGAGGTAGTTTGTTAATTATTCTTAAAACATCTAATCGACTAACTACTTTAAAATAATATTTACGTGAATGACTAGTTTCAGGAACAAATTTCAAATAATTTTTACTATCAACAGATATCTCGTCGCTAAGGGCTTTTCCAATGGTCGAGAAATATTTATTGAAGGAATTGGCTATTTCTTCGGGATCACTAATCAAAGTCTGTTCGATTTTAAGTTTCAAAGGGACCTCATCATTGGTGCAATTGAAACCTAAAAGTCGCTTAGTCCCTTTCCATATTTGCCTAGAGTTACCTTCGTTTGACTCAAAGTAATTGTGCCAATATTTGGCCTTGGCCGACTTTATAAGCTTGAAATACATTTTGGAATACTCTCTCCATTTGTTGTGATTCGCCTCAGTTGGAGTTTGATGGAATTTTTTCAACAACTTTTGCTTATGTGCACGAGATTTTAAAAGACCTGATGACATCCATGGATTGCACTTATTATTAGATTTGGTCCGATGTTTGACTAAAGGACAAGATTCATGGAAGACACCCAAAAGTTGATTCTGGAAGTTGCAAAAAGACCCTTCAGGATCATTTTCATAAATTTTCCATTGAATGTTTTTGAGTAACATGCGAAAATAATTAAGGTTTTTGGGGCCTGTGGACCTTTTTGGTTTACTATCTTGGGTTATTTTACTCGCTTGTTCAGTTTCAATTGAAATAAATGGTGCCAAATGGTCACTAATATCACAGTTGAGTATACCACACTTCATATTCAATTTTCGATTAGTAAAAATATTGTCTATTAAAGAACTACAAGATGGGGTTATTCTGGTAGGTTTACTTATTGTTGGCACTAGTTCGAAGCTCATCATCAGGTCATTAAATTTGTTGGTTCTGTAGTTATCTTTCGAAAAGTCAATATTGAAATCTCCGCATAAGAAAATTGGCTTTTGTGTGCATCTAGTTAAAAGTTTTTCTAGTTCCTTTATCACGTTTTGAATAATGGCACCAGGAGGAATATAAACAGACATGATGGTGAACGTGTCTGTGTTAATAGCAATAGCTTCACAGACATCTGATATTAAGCATAGATCTTTTGGCCTTGAATATGAGACACTTTTATCAATAAGTATTCCTACTCCCCCTCCCTTGCGACCAACACGTGTTTCAGATTCAAAACTATAATTTTCGAATTTTAAGTTTGCGCTATTTGCTTGCCACACTTCTTGCAATGCAACAATTTTTGGTTCTTGCTTCAAAAGGGAGTCCTCTAGCTTGAACTTATTTGCTACGATGGACCGAACATTTAGGGAAACAAGCCACTGCTCACCTGTAGTCAATTCATCGCAATAGCCAAGATCGACCAATGCGGATGATTCACTCAGATAATCCGGCTCATCAGTCAAGCCTTCCATCAGGATGAGGAGTTTGAGACTAACCAAGACTTTCCACACATGACCGTTCCTCCACTTGTACGTAAAAACGCAAGAATATATGAAGAAAAGTAATAGAGCAAATTGAAATTGAATTCCGGTAAAAAATAACAACACCCCAAATCACGACATTCCTTGAGTTTAGTTCATCAAAGTGTTCAAGGATCATTTCTTCCGGGCTGTGCATCCACCTTGCTCACACCCCGAAGGGGATCATTGCGACCTGGCTTTGCAGCAGACTCGCTCACACCTCGAAGGGGATCATTGCGAAGGGATCGAGATGAAGACCTTGTCACCATACGAGGCTCGGGAGGGTCCATCTCTTCCTCTTTTCCGTCATCAATATTTCCTCCTTCACCATTACTTCCTTTGTCATGTTTTTCTACTTCTTCTCTTTCCTTGGTACCTTTCCCTTTTGTTCTATCATTTTCATCTTGTTCTTTTTCGGACAGCCTCTTGGCAATGCGAGTACCGTTTCTAGTTGAAATATTGGTTTGTAAACTCAGGTCCTTCCTGGATCGAGTGTTCCTAGAGACAACCTTCCACTTGTTAATTCCATCCTCATTGTTGACTCCGTTAGGATGTTGGTTTATCTTGGGATCTTCTTCCTTGTTCATGATACTCTCCTCTTCTGCACACTCGTTGGCCAGGTCCAAAACACCAGCAACGTTTTCTTCTTGGTCAACGGATTTTGTCTCTTCGTCAATCAAGGGGGGTTGCTCCTGAGGTGTCAACTCATTCGGTCGTTCGGAATCGAACAAAGGGCACTCCTTCTTTAGATGGCCCTCTTTTCGACAGCGAAAACATCGTTGAACTTGGTCACGATGGCATATCCAAATCTTTCTTGATCCCACCACAATGAAGTCGGGTATTTTGGCAATCGGATGTATTAGGGCACGCATGTGACCGTTCGGGATTCCACCGAGTCGAGCATCATGGCGACTATCAAACAACTCATGAGTGAAGCCCGACTTGAGCTCTGCAAAAGCTTCAGTAGCCTTTGCTAATTCCGTCACTGGAACTTCTCCAACTTCTCCAAATGTATGGAGGTATCTCAACGGCATGAACCTTTGAGCTCCACGAACCACACACTTCCAGTTTACTGCATTGAAAGCGCGAGTGAACTCGAATTGCCCGCCAAAACGGGCTTTTACGTCAATCTCGTCATGAGTACGAATTCTTGACGTAGTGATTGTTGGCCCTCGAGTTATCATGAGAGCCGCAATCTCCGATTTTCGGATCTTCAAATCGGTAAATACGAAATCTGCCAACACAGACCACGGTAGGAAAGCATTGGCAGAGTCCGAAGAGAAATCCACCATTACGGACGAGTAACGCCGGACGTTGGTGATCTCCGTCGGCGCCTTTCTGGCCGCGTGAACGTAGTTCGGCGGAGTTTCCACATGGGGTAATCCCATTGAGGGTACAGGATCGGTCACCCCTTCATCGCTATGTGGTCTAGTTAGCGAATTCTTGACCGGGGAACGTTGAATCATATTTTTGCCCCTTCCCCCCGGAGGGAGGCGGGACTTGCGGATTTTTCGTTCTTCAGTCGATTTCACAACTCTCGGTGGTTCAATTTCACACTATTTTGGCACCATAGGCGTAATAAGTGAATAAAAAACCTTATGAAAAACGAAGAGATGCAAAATTCACCTCTGCTCGCTTTCACAATCAGCTGCTCCTATTGATGTTGTCAAGTAATTTTTTCTCTCAGTAATCATAACTATGGGGTAATCCGGGGTAATCCGAATCCTAATTTTGAAAAATGTCATGTCCAGAGGTTTTTCAAAGACCCTTTTGTGAATTAATGACACCAAAAATCTGAAATAGCATCAAATGTTTGACTGAAATCAGAGGAACATTTATGGGAAAAGCGGGACAGTTTTCCGCAGGTTCATTAAAGCAGTTTGAGTTAAGTTTTCAATAAAAAGGTAGGAGCTTACGTGTATAGGAGAATTCGCAAACAATCGATTGACAACGACGTTGAAGGTATCACGATCTAGAATCTCCTCTGCTAACTCTTGTCTGGGAAATACGGTGGGCATAAAGTGGACCAATGATTTTGTTCCCTCATTTCCGTTTGACCCTAAAAGGACTGATACATCCTTTTGTTTCTTCACCCATTGGTAGAGTATTTTCCTGGGCTCTGTATTGATAATTTTGCCATCCACAGTCATGACAAAAGGGTGGAAATTGATGGTCGGAAACGCAACCACGCCCATCTCTTTATTGACGATGTCTTCTGGGCTTTTTTGAATTAAGCACCCCAAAACATCTTGACGGGATCCAGTCACTGAACAACCGAGCAATGCTGCCAATTTCAAGGTCCTTCGAAATGCCTCCGTAGGATCAATGAATGACCAAGGGTGTTGGATTCCAGACGATTGAAGGATCAGCGTCTTATAGAATGGTTCCTTTTTGGTCACGATTGCTTGCATGAGGGCGGAAACACCTCCAGAATCTTGACCTCCCAGTGTCACCTTCGTTGGGTCGCCACGGAAGGCAAATATATTCCTTTTGATCCAATTCAGAGCCAGTTGTTGATCCAACAAACCCATGTTTCCGGGTGCAAACTCGTCATCAAGGAACAGGAACCCAAAGCTACCAAGCCGATATTGAACGTTGACAACAATAATTTGGCCTTCAGAGACTAGTTCTCGTGGATCCGGACTCCAATTGGGAGACCCTCGGGAGAAAGAGGATCCAAATGAAAATCCTCCTCCGTGGAACCACACCAGTACTGGGTAACCATTGTCTGGTACACTCTTATTCTGATGATCTGGGGCATAGATATTGACGAACAAACAATCTTCACTGGGGCCGTATAAGGGTTGGTTGTCTTGAGAATCCCGCCCATCTTCAAAGAACTCATCCCTTCGTTGATAACAACTCGGAGGTGGAAGTGTAGCGTCCCGAACGGAGTTCCAACTTAGAGGATCACGAGGAGGTCGAAATCGTAATTTTCCTATCGGGGGCTGTGCATACGGCACACCTAGAAAGGCCTCAATCACGTCACCATTGGAGGTGGTTAGCTGTTTCCCTTGAAGGACCCCATTCTCCGTAATAACTTGCAAGTTACCCGCATGAGTCAGTCCAAAAGTCAACCACAAAAGTATCACACAGTTGTTCATGTCGGAGCCAAAATGTAACACGAATCAAAATGAATGATTAGGCCCGTACGATCTGGGCTTGAGCAACCTCACATGTTCACACTATTTTTAAGCACATTTAAAAAAGAGTCTTGGAGCAAAAGTTATTTAGCTTGTGCTATCTTGCATTACATGGAGCTCACTGGGGTAGAAGTGGTTACGCTGAAATCCTGCGAGTCTTTTTTCATGCCATAAGAAGGCGCGCATGTTCAACCACGAGGAGACGGACCGAAAACCAGCACAGTCGTGTCTTTTCAGAACTATTTTCTAGATGTTAATATCATGATGGAACCTTGGCATATAATCATAGTTGATCATCAAGTGCACTTTTGTCTACTAAGGACGCTTTACCCAACACGCATGATCAATTTCGTTTCAATAATATTTGTAGGTAGAATTGATTCCGTCAACCATTCACTCGTTGCGCAAAACAGGTTGCCTTAGCGATGAAGTATCTAGTAACTTCTCAAAATTGTTTTAAATATAATGTTAATGTACGCCTTGGTTTTGGCGAAAATTGAAACCAAAAAGCAACCTTGACAATTGGCAAAAACACAGGTATAAATTGCATGCATTCAAACTGGGAACAAAATGGAGTGAAGTGACAATGAAATGAACCCTTTGTTTCAATGTTACGTTCTATTCAAAATTTCGCTGTCTGTATATGGCTAAGCCCGAATCAAACGATTTCTATGGGGATTGTGACAGATCTCATTAATAACTATACCACGAGAGTCTTTAGTAGATCATGACCGTTTGACTTTTCCAATGATCCTTTTATTCACCACACGCTCACTATACCGTACTGTATTTACTCTGTCATCCTGGCTAGCTTCTTGTCGCCAGATTTCTCTGATCCTTGGCAGAAGAGAGCGAGCTAAATAGCGTTAAAAGTGAATGAACTCGAAATAATCGGAGCGTTTTATCGTAGCCCGCATTGGGCCATTGTCAAGTAAAACAACCGTGCCTCCTCCTGCTCTTTCCCGTTGGGGGTAATCGGGGGAAGTGAGTAAGTGAGTTCGAGCGTGAGAGGGGCATAAGGAAGTAGTAGCACCGAAAGATACATAACTGTTGTAGAAAACTCTCCGTCTGCGGTTCAAGCTCTAATGATTTCAACGAGAGGGATATCAAGTTCGCCTAATGAGAAGAAAGTTAAAAATCTCGTTGAGCAATCTTGGACGCGACTTCCACCGACAAAAGTCTAATTTGGAGACAAGACAACGTGTTGTGGCGTGAATGGCCGCCAAAAAACTAGGAGGAAGTTTGTGAATGTATGAGGTTCTGCATTGATGAATCACAAACATTTGGGAGCGAGAATACGATAATTATTTATTTTATTGCTTGAGACAATAAATTCATTTGGTAATTAATGGTTGATGAGTCACAATTTGTACAATTTTTCCATCAGAGTATCCAGTTTTGCCTCTAAAGAATCCATCCTCGAGTCGAATTTTTTCTCCAAAGATGTCACGTGATCGTCGGTTTTCTTCGCTCTCTGCTTCAAAACCACCCCTTTAGCAGATGAAATTATTTTCGGGTCCATTAACTTAGTCTGAAATTTAATTCAAAATAATTGAAAATTGACGGAATATTTTTTCCACACCATACCGTAATCTTAGTTTGGCATTGAATTGGTGAGGGACCGAAAGGGCTCTTCGGTAGGCCTAACCGAAACCAAAATTTCGGCCGAAAGCACTTTCGGCCCATCACTACACTGAATGTAATTCTAGAGTGCTACTTACAGATAAAATGTTGCAATCTCTTGTCCGCTCGTTGGGGCGAAATTTGAGCTTCTTGGAGGGCAGCACATTGTAGAAGAGTAGGATGGCGCTTCCACCTGTGACCTTATGGAACAGCTTCTGTACAAAATTGTTTTTATACATGTACGAGCACAGAGAGCAACTTGGAATGTCCAAAAGAAATCTTAACTTTGGCCAATTCGACAAAAAGTCAAAGGGATCCCCCAAAAGAATGGACTCCGTATATGAAATCGTATCCACTTGGGACATATACGTATAGATTTCGGCCTTTTCCTGGATGATACCAGTGTCACTGACAGCCAAACCATTTAGCAGATTCATCAAAACCACAACCATTAAAAACACAAAAGAGAGAAAGAACAAGTATCCCACGGGGCTCAAGGGACTCTCTAAGTTCACGGGGATGTTGGCAAATTCAATTTCACCCACAAACATGGTCGAGGTTTTGACCAGGGCTAACCATGGTCTATTGAAGAAAACATAATCATTGGGACCAACGGTGTCATTGGGACCGTCTTTGTGGAGAATTATGTAAAACCCCAGACCAAAAGCCACCAAGAAAAAGAGGTACCAACAGAGAAAGAAGAAAAATGTCCCCATGACTTTGTAGAACATGGTCACATAAACGTTGCAGCGGGTCAATTTGGGATGACGTCCAATGAGCGTGATGAGCTCGGCCCATGAGAGCACAATAGTAATGGCCGATAAATGGCGCTTCAAATCGGTTGAGTAATCGGACCCATCCAAACTAAGAATCAGCCCAATCATGACGATCATGGATACTTCAAGCCAGTTTTCGGGGCTTACCAAGTACCTTTTTAAGGAGACGGAAACTTGAAAGAGCTCCCTAAATAGTAAGATAAGGGTCAAGACCATCAAGTACAACCAAAGATATTGAGAGCCCACGAAAATCAAAGACACCATGAACACCGCAAACACGGCCTCAACCCAATTGGCGAGAAAAAGATTCGAAATCATATTTCCGCAGGTCCTTGTTTTAGCCTCCATGAGCTCCGATTTGATCATGTCTTTGATGTCCATCGACCAATCACGAAGAATGAAGCAAATTAGGACGAGGGTGAATACGAGAAACGCCGTGTCCCATAATGGGATAGAACGGGTGGATTCATCTCTTAGACTCTCCCCGCCAAATTGCTCAAAAATGTACCAGGTTAGTATGAACACCAATAAGAGATAGAATCGCAGGTTCCGGTTGAAATAGCGTCGAATCCTCTGCCATTTTAGGTATAAGAAGCTGGTCACGATGGGATGTTTCAAAAGATGTCTGTGCTCTTTGGATTGGCCTAAAAACCAGAGAGACGTGGTTTCCGGGAGAGCAACCTTGCCTTCTTCAGTGGGATCCAAGGCTTCCAGGTCTTGCTTTTTGACCTTGCCCTGAACCACAAACGGCAAATCTTCGATGGGAGGAGCCAGAAACGAGTAGTCAAAGGTCATCTCAAAGTTCTCATGGTTGACGTCCCCTGTGACTTTGATGCATTCCTCATCCAAGAAACTCTCCAACACATGAGGATGAATTTTTTCGATTGGAGTCTCGTCCCAATGGTTCTTCATGCCAATATTGGCACCCAACTCAAGAAGTCTTCGAACAATCTCCTGTGGCCAACTTTGGGCTGCATAATGCAACGCTGTATTTTCCAAAATATCGCGCTTATTGACGATCTTGCGGATATTCACATCCAGATCTGCATTCCACAGAATATGTTGGAGACACTCCAAAGAATTGTCGCTCCAATCCCCGCGTTTTAAGAGAACGTGCAAAAGAGTTTCCGCCGATTCTTTGGCAACGATTGTGATATCGGCACCGAATTTCACCAAGAGTATAATGATTTCCAAGTCCTGACGATTTGCAGCCATTAATAAAGGAGCAATAGGTGCTGATAGAGTTATGGAGTTGGGATTCGAGTTGGGTAAGCTTAATACCTCTTGAACATACTCAGTTATTCCACAATCAACGGCCTTTTGCAGTAGGGTCATCCCGTTCCATTCATGAGAGTTTATCTCGTCGCTATCCAATTGTAGGATGAGATCCTTAAAAACCTTGAAATCCAAATCATGCAACTCCTCGTCAATCGCAGCTTTTTCTAATATAATTGCGATCTGTTCATAACTAGCTTGGCTAACTTGATTTGCCAAAGGGGCTCTTTGACGGCCAATCAAGATAGGATTAAATCCAGGCAGTTTTTCCTCCATCAATTTGGGATAGATCGGCTTTCCAAAGCAAACTTGATTAAAGTCACCTCCATGGACGACCAATTTTCTGGCCATGGACAAGTTTCCATTTTTCACGGCGTAATATAATGGCGGGCAATTCCTCATGTCCTTGGCATTGACATCAATTTGTGGAAGTCGCAATAGAAAATCAAGGCCCTCCTCGAAACCATTTTGAGTACAACAGTTCAAGGCTGTTTTTCCGTTGGATTTCATTTTTACATTGGGATCGGCTTTGTTCCCTTCGAATTTGAAGAGAAGCTTGAGACATTCCAAGTGTTTGCATTGAGCTGCCACATGAATCGGGTACACGCCAAGATCCAGATTAAAGGAATTGGCATTCGCTCCAGCAACCAAGAGCTCCCCAACAAAATCAGGAAGGTTGTCCTTAATTGCTCGAATAAGGAGCGAATTTCCCCGATCCTCAGGAACAGGTTTGTTTATCCAATGATCTTCATCGTTCTTGGCCTTTTCCGGATCTCGAACCTCATTGATTGCATCCAAAAACAGACCCAGATTCCGGTCGTGAAGTGCTTTTAAAGCGTTGGTCTTAAATGTTCAAAAAATACTTATCAATCCCCAGAATAACTTTACATAAAAGAGATATGCATGCTACTCACCTCCGGATCGCCAAAACAACTTCCGGTTCTGGCAAAGACACCTTTTTTCTCTGCATTTTGCATCATTCCGTTCGTTTTAAACTATTTCAAAAAAGTATTCTCAAGTTAGCTCATTCTGAGGCCAATCTTTCAACCCAAGCTTATTGGCACATACGTACCCACTACCCACCTGCCAAGGCTCACACATACACGTTCATGAACACAAGCTGGTGGTTCGTAGGGTTGCTCCACAACGCAGTGCAAAATTGATGACGCTTGGTGGAAAAAAACAAGGAAAGGACTTCGGCGTCTCTGGAAGTCAAAATGGAGCGGGAAATCGAGATCTTTTTAACAATATATTCATATGGTATGACATGGAATGAATTAGAGCGTACGTACAAAGAGCAAAAAGTTAGGTTTGTGTTCAAAGGATACTGAGTAGACACGCCAAAGTGGACGATTTGCTTTCTTCGAGCATCTTCTTAAATTTGGGTTCCAATCCGTTTTGCTTGATGTTGAAATCTTCTCTGGCTTTTAAAATGAGATCAACATCTTTGTCCGTAACAATGTAATGGGGGTCTTTGACGATCCCTGCCAATTCCACCACTTGCTCAAAGAGATACACATTGGAAATGCAAATAGGTTCACTAGCTTCTTCGCTGAAGAACATGTCCAAAACCGTGATCAAGTGATCCCGTTTGGCTTTGGAGATGCTTTTGGCCGGTTTTATCGCTTTCTCTTTGAGACGAATGTGTGAGTTATTGTTCTTGCGATGATGCTCATTTTTGGGCGAGAAAATCTGCGTCATGATCAGAAATTTGAACGCGGATTGCTCAGCTTCTGCACCGGATTCGACCAAATAATTCAGAAATTTTCGAGCCCAGATGTGTTTTTCCAAGACGACGGCAATTTCTGCTTCCGAACCCACTTTAATCTTATGAAAATCGTTGAGAAGCTCGTTCAAAGATCTGGGTGGTGTGATCTGTAAATTAAAACAACATCATGCTTGTAGCGGAATTAAAGGCTGCGCATTTGCCAAACTGGAACTTACCATTTGATCAGAATCAGACATAAGTCTGCAGAAATATAATCCCATCTTGTCCCCTTGCATTAGAGCCTTCAAAAAGAAATGTTTTCGATAAAATTATGACAAGGGTGCTCCACGACCACTGTCAGAATCACCTCCCCAAACTAGAGCTACACCAGCCAAAATGGCGTAAAAGCCCTCTCCCAAAGTTTGCCCAGCTCGCATTTCCAACTTCAGTACACAAAACAGGGGTTTCAAAACATAAAATCCTCATCTTTGAACTTAAAAGTAAGGATATCTTTGATATCACCGAGCCGAAGTTGAAATTCCCGCGCTTTTCAGGCAGCTGTTTTGCCGCTCTTTTCAAAAAGTCTAATAGGCCATGAGCTGTCGAAATAGTAAATTACAATTATAGAAGGACTTTTGATATAAGTAAAAGTGATTAAACACTAAAAGCCGTATTTCTGAAGCAAAGGGAAGCTTTGAGATCCACTTTATGACACTAACGAGTGCTTCATAACACAACGCAGGATGTCAGAATCTTTTTTAAACAAATTCCAAGCTAAACCTATTTTTTTCAACTGATTCAGTTAAAAGTCTAAGAGAAAATCCCTTTAATAACCCCTGTTACAGGCTAGGTATTCCTCGAATCACTGCAGAGTATTTGTTCTTGCGTCTGGCGGGATACTTTTAAAACTATAAACCTTTCTAAATCATTGTTTTTAATGTAGAACTATGCTTAAAATGTTTTGAATTGAAAATTTTAACTTCAAAAATGTACCTTAAGTTGTTAGTTCTTGCATTGTATTTAATCAGAAATCAAAAGACCGTGGAAAGATAAAAGAGCTTCAAAGTGGTAAAACTTGAAACGCATCTAGCGCTCCCAATCACAAGTTTTCCTTGAAAAATATTTCTTTAAGATCTTTATCATAACGATTTCATTGATGCACACCAACTTCCCCACACCTTTCCTATAGGTTGCATAAAGTCTAAGAGAAGTTTCTAAACTGATGTTGTATCCGAGTGGCCTCAATCACATATTGTGTAATGTAACAATGTAACAAGGTTTTAGGCTAAAAGCTGTCGGTCGTGGGATTTACGATCAATTGATTTCAATCCAAGCCCTTTTAATAAAATAGAGGCAGAGTCATACATGCATTGCCTTGGCCTGAGACTCGTCAAATCGTCAAGACATTTTGGTTGAAAAACTTTGATGTTTGAGAGATCCGTTTTAACATTAGGAAGGCATTTTTAGAATTCAAACGTAAGAGGTAAAAAGTTACAAGACTAGAATCTTGGTTAAATGAACACCTTTTACTTTCTTTTCTTTAGATCTCAGAGTTGTTCATCAATTTGGAAAATGAAGTTTTCATCAATGCCGTCTAATGATGAAAAACTAATGAGCACGCAGCACGATCAAATGATTTATGAAGATAACCGTGGCGAAATTAATCTCAAGTGGATAAGAAATCGATTTTTTGAAGGAAGCCACCAATATGCGAAAAATGTAGCATTCATGGCTCCATTTCCATGTTTTGACGCCTTTTATTTCCCCACTATCAACTTTAACTACTAAAGTCTGTCGGACCCTAAACTTATTTGACCTTAATCCCTGGAAACTTTTCAATGCTTTCAAAAAAGATTTATTCATATTGAGGCATTGATAGAGGAACAATAGTTAAGCGTATTCAATTAAGAGCTTCATGAGGATGGCTTTTTACAATAGTGGTATACGTAAGTTTATGTTAAAGACTTCATCACATGCGTAACAACAGCAAATCAATTTTGTCCTCCAAAGTCTTGATTCTCGATTCAATTTTGTTTTCCATCTCCTCCACTCGCTTTTCCACATCTTGGGGGTGATGTTTCTTAAGTATTATACTTTTGGCCGATCCAATGATGCTTTCGTCCATGATTTCAATCTGAAATGAGTTGAGACACCCGTGTTACATTGAGCAAGTTTGTGGATCATTTCCATAACCCCTTACCTGTAAGCAGTTGCAATCATGTTTCCTCTCATTAGGAGTCAGTCTCAGACGTTTGTCCGGAAGGAACTTGTAAAAGAGCAAGATCCCTGTTGCTCCAGTCACCTTGTGAAACATTCGTTGGATCAACTTGTTTCGGTATAGTTGTTTGCACAACGAGCAACTCGGAATATCCAAGAGGAATTTTAATTTAGGCCAATTGGACAAAAAGTTGAAAGGATCCCCAAGGAGTACAGACTCGGTATAGGAAATGGTTTCCACTTGTGAAATGTAACTGACGATCTCAGCCTCTTCTTGAATTACTCCAGTGTCACTGACGGCTAAACCATTCAGTAGATTCATAAGAACCACAACAATTAGGAACACAAAGGACAAAAAGAAGATATAAGAAAGGCCCCCCAATCCGCCATCAACATTGACAGGAATATCGGAGAACTCCAATTCGCCAACGAACATGGTGGAGGTCTTGATCAAAGCTAGCCATGGCTTATTGAAAAAGATGTAGTCATTGGGGTTGACCACATCATTGGGTCCATCTTTGTGAAGCATGATGTAAAAGCCAAGGCCAAAAGCCACAATAAAGAAGACGTACCAACACAAGAAGAAGAAAAATGTGCGCATAACTTTGTAAAACATGGTCACATACACATTGTACGTGGTCAACTTGGGATGCTTTCCCACCAGAGTGATCAGTTCCGCCCATGAGAGAACGATAGCAATAGCTGCCAAATGGCGCTTTAGATCGGTGTTGAAGTCGTTCCGATCCAAACCAATGATCAGACCAATTATAACAATCATACTCATCTCAATCCAATTCTCGGGACTGAATAGGTAACGCTTAAGAGAAACCGTGGCTTGGAAAAACTCCCGAATAGACAAGATACCAGTCAAGAAAATAAGCGCGAGCCACAAATAATCCCTGCCAGTCACCAAAATGGCGCCCAGAAAAGTGATGAACAACACCTCAACCCAATTTGAGAACAGAATTACACACAAGAGCTTTCCAGACGACAGGGAGTCCTCGTCCGATTCGTTATTCTTCTTCATTTTCTCCGATCTTGACAAGTCCTTGATGTCCATTGTCCAATCTCGCAAGATAAAGAGAATAACCACAATGGAGAAAAGAATGAAAGTCCCATGCCAAAATGGAATGTTCTGAGAGCTGTCTTCTCTGATGCTTTTACCACCGAACTGATCAAAGATGAACCAGGTGAGTATGAACACGAACAAAAGATAGAAACGGAGGTTCCTATTGAAATATCTCCTGATCCTTTGCCACTTCAAGTAGAGAAAACTTGTCACCACAGGGTGCTTCAAAAGATGTCGATGCTCTTTCGATTGGCCCATGTACCACAAAGACTGCGTTTCAGGCAAAGCTATCTTGATATCGGATCCAGGGGACAGCTTCTGATTTTCGGGATCATCGGAGGGATCTTGATTGGCAAATGGGAGGTCTTCTTTGGGAGGTGCCAGAAATGAATAGTTGAAAATGATCTCAAAGTTCTCGTGATTGACATCGCCATTGGACTTGATGCAATACTCGTTGAGAAAGGACTCCAGGGTGTCAGGCTGGATTTTTTCAATGGGCGTTTCGTTCCAATGGTTCTTCATTCCAATATTGGCCCCATTTTCCAACAATTGTCTAGAAACCTCTTGAGGCCATTTTTGAGTGGCATAATGCAAAGCTGTGTTCCCAAGAATGTCTCTTTTATTGATGACCTCCTGCAGATCACCCAAAACTTGCTCGTTCTTAAGAAGAAAAGTAAGGCATTCAAGGAACTTGGGATCAGTTCTATCACCACTTTTTAGGATATGATGCAGAATGGTCTCCGAAGTTTCATCCGATTTTATACTAAAATCTGCTTTGTGACTGAGAAAGACCTCCAAAACCTTCTTGTGGCCCTTAGCCGCAGCCAAAAGTAAAGGTGGAATTGGCGCCATTTCGGTAATGCCACTCATGTTGCAGCCTTCAGCTTCCAACAAGGCAGCAACGATCTCGCTCAAACCGTTATGACTGGCCTTTTGAAGCAGAGTATACCCATTTGACTGTTTGTTGTTCATGGAATGAGTATCCATTTGAAGTAGCAGAGACTTAAATTCATTCACGTCGGATTTCGTAATATAATCGTGAACGGCTGCCTTGTCAATGATAGACACCAAACGGTCGAAAGTGGCTGAACTCATCTGAGTGACCAGAGGAGCGGACTGTCTTGAAATGGTTGTTGGATCGAACCCAGGAAGCTTCTCCTTTGTCAAATCGGGGTGGATCTTTTTTCCAAAACACGATAGATTATAATTGGCGCCAGCTTCAACCAGTTGTCGGGCCAAATCTCGATTGCCACTTTTAACAGCCAGATACAAGGGTGTCTTGCCACCTTTTTTATCTTTAACATCGACGTCAATTCCGGGTTGCTTCAGAAGAAATTCCACCATTGGAACATTGCCGACATCGATTGCTAAATGTAGGGCAGTTTGTCCTCCTTTTGTGGCGGCCACAGCGTTTACATCGGCCTTGTTGGCAAAATCGCGGAAGAGCATCTTTAGCCCTTCCAGATTGCCATGTAGAATGGCCACATGAATGGGAGCTCTCCCAAGGGCTTGATTGTTCAACTTGGCATCTGCTCCAGCCTTCAGTAGTACATCCACAAAATCGAGAAGATTCTTTTCAAGAGCCAACATGAGTAGCGATTTGTCAGCCTCTTCCTCCAGAGGCTGATTGATCCAATGATTTGGAGGTAGAGGTTTTTCATGACCTCCTTCCAAATCGGCCTCGTTAACTAAATCGGCAAATACGGTTAACTCCTGGTTCTTGAGGCATTGGAGAGCATTGGACTAAAGGAGATAAAGCACATGATCAAGCAACTCCTCAAAGCAAACGCAAAGAAACGCCCTACCTGCGGCTCTCCCATGCAACTTCCGGTGCGGACTATTCCGCCAATAGTGGATTTTTTGTGTTCCATGGCTGGATTAGCTGATTTCAGGCATTGTTAACCTCAAAATGCCTCAAACTTACAAAGTGACGCTACTATTCACCTTCAGAATAACACACAAGCTTAGTAGAAAGGCGAGTGAATCACACATTCTGCCTACTACAATCGCCAGAAACCTTAGCCTGCATGATGCCCATAGAGTGTTACTGTAGATAGTGGAGGACGCCTTGTGTTTAGTGCTGCACTGTATGAACACTACTCAGTTCTTTAGAAGCCAGCTACAAAACGTGGCCCTTCCCGACAGAACCACCAGAGGAAAGTGAGCTTATGGTTAGAGTAGCAAATTTCGCATTTATCGTTCTTCCAATGATAAGCAAACTCATGGTTTTAAAAACGATTATGTATTGAAAATAAGGATTTTTCCGGTACCTATTTACAGTAAATGCTGCTCATATTAGGATGGCACGGGTAGAATTGTAAGTTTTTCCAAATGTGCAACGCGATGCGTTTCCGAAGTAATACCTTTAAAGAATACTGAGCAAACAAGAAATGGTTGTACCCTCATTGGAGGTGGCAAGAAACTTCATAAACTTTGGCTCAACACCGTTTTGCCACACCTCTAGATCTTCTCTAGCCTTTAGAATGAGTGAAATGTCCTGATCTGTGAGGTTGCCTCCATTCCTGATTCGTTCTGAAGAGCTCCAAAGAGCCTCAAATAGCGCGGTATTAGCCAGACTGAGTTGGTCTTCGCTCTCTTCATTGAAGAAGATCTCACCCACTTTGACAAAATTCTGAAGAAGGTCCTTGGATAAGGCTTTGGATTTCTTCTGATTGTTATTGTTGATCTGTTTGTTGCACTTCACATGAAACGGTGTAGTAAGAACAAGGAACTTGAAAGCTATCCAAGTGTCCGTTAGATCCCGTTCCAAAAGATAATCGCGGAACTTTCTGGCCCAAAACTGAGACTCAATTTGCGTCTCAACATCTGTATCGATTGTCACTCGCAGAGATTTGAAGTCGCGAAGCAATTCGTCCAATGAATGAGGTTGGGACATCTGGAAAATAAAAATCTTTTAAATTATTTGTAAAATAAACTATTGAACACAGCTTACTTCGTCTTTGTGCTGGGACACAAATTTACAGAGATGAAGACCCATATTTGATTCGCGCATCGGGTCGGTTGAATTCGAAAACCTAACCAAAAAAGAACACGGTGTAATCAAATTGTTGTTTTCTTTGATAAATGCTCAAAGGAAGCACAATTTCACGATGTTCAACACAATTTCAAGTCTTCTCAAGTCCGATTTGGTGTTATCACACCACATGAAAATGGCGTCTAACACTAAGAATACTCGACTTGGGCCAAACCTATGCTACATAAGGTCCTGCCAAAAGGCGCTCCACGTAATTTGATGCCAACAGGGGTTCACATCGAAGTTTGTTTCATACTGGTTTAGATATAAAAATGAGATTTTTTCAAGTTTTCAAGGGAGCATAACTATGAGCTTTGGTTGAGAGGGCGCCCAAAATTCCACGCAACCTTAGTTTGACACACTCAACCTCGCACAAGTAATTAAGTTTAGGGAAAATATCGCAGAAATTTTGTAGTAGTAATAAAAAGAATCATTAGAACAAAATATTTGCCCCAATACACTGCTATGGTGCAAAAAAAACTTATTGTATTGTTAAAGGGTCCTAGTGATCAGTGCAAGCTCATATTTTCAAATTTGAGCCGTGATTTCGCATGATAAACTTATTCGTAAGGCTGAATTATCTCAAATATTTTTTAAGAAACCCCTGTTTAAGGTGAAGGGCAGGCAAAGAAGCCAAAGATCATAGAGCGTGAACCTCACTACTATTCGAGAGAAGCGACCATCCTCCGTGTCCATGCATCAATAGCTTCGGCTGGAGAAAAAAACCACGAAGCGCGAAAACTGCGGGAAAATTCGAACTTTTATTCCCGGATGCGGGGACACCGTTTTTCAGACATGAATCCGTGTTTTGCTAGTATCAATATTCGATCTGGATAAGACTGTTTAACCGAACTTGACAATGCAAGACAAATTTTGTAATCCTAGAGTAACAACTCTTGAGAGAGTCTGCGCTTTACAGTAGGTAGTATTTGTTTGGGATATGACTAAGGACTCTAGGAACAAAGCCCTGCCACTTTGTTATGGGTATATCTAAATTGAATACTACCATGAACCAAACTGAAATGTCCCGAAAGTTTATCCTGTCCACCTCTGTCGTTGGAATACGTTTTATGAACTAGTCCAAAGTGCTTCACTTTGATTAATATGTTTCTGAAAATCAATGCACATAAATGCAGCAACACATAAATGCTCCATTGATTCATTTCATCAAATATCTAAGATTGTTATTTTCATCAAGGAGGGAACAGCTCTGCTAAGAAAGTTCTACATTTAAGCCCATATCCATTGTCCAAATTAAGTCAAGTTCCTTTGTTTTTTAAGGAGAGTTTTTCAGTAGTATCGCCAAATCGACTCAAAAGGGGTATTTTCAAATGTAATCCTTGTAATAGTCCACTGTTTGTAAACTTTACATGACATTAAAATTGGAACTCCAACCCTACCTCTGCAGTAATATAGGGCCATGCGAAAAGGGATTGCTTAAAATGAGAATCCTTAACTAGCCTTGTAACTTTGGCCTTGCCAATGTAAGATCTATAGAACAATGCAAAATATGTAAAGACAAAACTTTTAGAAAATGGATGCTCTTGAAAAGGGAACAACACATTTTTGCATTTCCAGACCTTATTGTAAGGTGTAAGAATAAAACTTAGGGCAAAACAAGGGAACTTTGAGTGTGTGAAAACCATGCACGTGTTTTTACAATACCAAAAGGTTAACGATATTCTTTCAAAAGTTATATCATCTCATTTATAGTGATTGATAAACAGAAAAATATTAGATTCTTACCTTTACCAAGTTGTAGCTTTGTTGACACATGAGACTTTTTTTGATGCAAGAGAGATGTGTTTTATCTTTCAAGATAAGCATCTATCTATCTATCTATCTAGCTTGTCTTGGCAATCTTTCTTCCCTGGAGTCAACAAACCAAATATTGGAGAAATCGCCAGATTCGAGAAGACCTTTAGCCAAATTCAACACCGTCGAGAAGTTTACTTTTGACTCAAATGGCTTACACGCCACATTGACAACAAAGTCAAGATCTCGAAAAAATTGGCTCTTGGCCAAGCTTTCTCGTTCAGTAATTTTGTTTTGGATTTCCACGAAAGATGTCGTCGACCAAGAGTAACAACTTATTTGATAATGTGCTCGTTAAATGCCCTCTTGGAATCCCAGGACTTTCTTCATAGAAAGAGCAATCCCTAAAAAGACTGGCTGGCCTTTGGCCTTTGGGATCACGACCCTTCACGGCCCTGGAATAAAGACATAATTTCCCTCCCGCGTTTTCCATCCGTGGTTCACCGCAAAGCTAAGACGGCTCCTGGCTTGAGTACCGACCAACTATTGAGACGAAAAGAGCAAGGATCATACTGGATAGTAAGAGTAATTCAGGAAGAAGCAAAATCTTATGCACAAATATCTTTGGCATAGACTTATTAAGTCAGCGATCTAACCGTCTGAAAACGATATTGAATTGGCAAGGTGGAGAGTTCCACTCTAAAACTTCTTGGAAGAATAAGTTCCCCTTAAATGAATTTTTACACTTTCAACGTCTACTCCAGATATAATCTAGACGTGCGATTAAGTTCTAAACCTTCTTATGTGGAAGAGTGGCACCTCCTTGGAAGAAAGCTCGGCATGAATAGGCAGAGGAAACGGCAATCGAGTTCCGCTCAATGGAACGTAAGAAGGCGAAAGGGAAAGAGTGAGATCGAGATATTCCGTAGTCCACATTACTTACCACCTCACCAGATGCGAGGCATAACATTTATCTCCTAGATGGCGTTCTTAAGCAGACTTTGAGCCATGACTTTTCATTAGAGACTGCAGCGCTCTCTACGTACGAGCGAAACTGTAAAGAGTAGGATGAAGAAGAAAATGCTTTGCTTCTTACACAATCCAGGGACCACTGTACGTCAGGACGAATTTCAAAAATACACACTGGGTCCGATCATTGTACTAAAATGTGAGGTTTTTGCAACAAATATATTGTTCCGTTTAATTTTCATTGTACTAATCGGACCCAGTGTGTATTTTGAAAGTAATCCTGGCTTGAGCCATCCATGCACAATCCAACACTTAAATGCAAAGGAACAAGCTAATCAAATAAACTTGAGTGTCACTTACCAAGGCAATTTGCATCTGGAAATAGCTGGAAATGTAATGTATATGCGTATGGTGTGCCTGACTGGATCAGCCAAATAAATCGATTATAATCATCTCCAATCAAAGTATATTTACCTATAACAACTCCAAAACTCTTGATTCCAAACTGCGACCGTCATTTTTTCATACGTTAATTCTTCTAAATCGATTCTAGATGCACGGTGAAACCATATTTCCCACCCATAAGTTTTAAGGAAAGAAATCTACTTAATTGAAAACTTTTCTTTTTCCTACAATTCACACTTCTTTACATTATCATCCATGTTACGATTTCAATCGCATGAAAAGGCTTCTATTTTACATCAAAAGTTAAAAAGTTACTGATTTCGAGACTTTTTAACCTTTGAGAATGGGTGATTTCATCTTTCTTATAAACCAATCCTTTCCAAAAGCATAATCGCAAAAACATAATCGAGAAATGTTGATTCAGTTTGCAACTCTGCATTTCAATTTGACATGAAGTAAATATCAATCATACTAAATGAGGTAGCAAATTTTCAACGGATTAACAACGAAATTATTCATGAAACCATTCCAATGAAACCAAAAAAATGTGTCAGGTAATGATGGAAAGAATGCTGTCTGTTAGGGAGACTTCAATCAGTCCCTAATAAACGAGTCATGGGGTAGCACAATCAACTCAGAAACGCGAAGAAAGTCATGCTCTTCTCTAAGTAATAATTATTGGATTTATTGCCACTTCAAACCCCGCTCCTGACGTCTCCTCGCCGTCTTTGACTAAAAGGATTGCATGCAACATATACAAGGTATTCAAGGCTCTCCCACCAAAGTGGAACAAAACCTAACCCTCCTATTTGTCGTCTATAGTGTCTTCATAATAGACAGGATTCCACCTTAAAATTGGAACCTTACACTGAGAGATATCAAACCAAAAAAACACCAAACTTATGCCATTTCAAAGGCACCCGGACGCCTGGTCAAACACGAAATGTTTTCTAAGAACTAAACTTGAATATGTTTTAATCAATGAAAAGTTAACAACACAACGTTTAAGATTTAACAGTGGCATTTCGAAGGAGAAAGCTCCATTGCTTGCTGAACAGGCCCTCCACACAAGAGTAGAAGCACGTTATTATCTGTGGAACCATCGCAGTGACAAGATAAGATAGGGGCAGTGGTCATTTCAAGGAAAGGAACACGGCACTGGACTGGACTTACTCACTGGTCAAGTCTAGGGCATACAAAATCCCCTTGGAGAAGAGGGGCTTTCCACCAAACAAATTGGCTCCCGAGTATATCAATGAATTGCATGTTGAACCACCATTTCCAACCAATTTGCATCGGAGACCTGTGAGTGGAACGAAGGTTTGATAATTCTTGTGCTCGAGGAGTGAAGTACAAGGCATGGGGAATTGTGAGAGCGTTCCACAGAACGAGCTTAGTGGAGTTAGTGAAAATACACTTAAGGTAGGGATTCCCCATCAGAACGTAATTGAGAGACACGCCTTAATGTGTTAACAGTCTTTAAACCATGATTATACGAGTTTAGAGCAAGTTTTCTGGTAAAGCCATTAGCTACAATCCTTCGCGAAATCCTTCGCTATCTTCTGCTTGAGGAATGTTCCAGCATGGAAGCGAGAATCAATTTCTTGTAATGTAGAAGTAACCACACTCTGATTATACGTCAAAGAAAAAAAAACACTTTGAGGCCTCCACAGACGTTCTGCACTTGAGTAAGAAAGAAAATGAAAATGTAACCAAAGTCACAAAGGTTAAGGGGGTATCCTATTCCTCGATCATTCCTTGGAACGAAGATAATCTCATGAAAAAACGATGATGGGTGATTAAAGCGGTTGAAACCAACAAGCTAGCAATGTTTCCCGGTATGAAATATGAGTGTTTCAATTGGTATTATGTTCAATTGGGGTCCTTGAGTTCTTGTAATAGTCTTAAGTTTGGCATCGTTTACCTAGATCAAATGCCAAACGGAACTCGGTCAGTTTTGATTGGTTCCATGTTGCTACTACTCTGTTCTGGGAAATCCGAAGCCTTCATGGCAGAATACAACCAACATTAAGAACCTTGAGCATGAAGCAATAGAAATACTATCTTCTTGAACTTGCTGGGTTCCTACCGTACTTGCCAATAATTGTTCCAGATACATCTAGTTATCGGCTCTCCTCTCCTCTTGTTTTCATCAGCCTCGTCAAAAACGCTTTGAGTAATTCATATCAGCCGAGTTTTTAATTTGTAACAATTGCAAAAACTTTATTTAACTTTTTGGTAAGTTTGTATTGGGCCGAAATAGTAAGTGAACAAATTTGAAAAGTACATTAAAAATCCAAGGGCCTCACTTGAACAAGCGAACAACAACATGTACAGTATCACTACATTCATCTGAAAACAACGATTTGTCTCTAATTTTTGGGTTGCAAAACATTTTCTTGATGTCGTCTTGTCCTGCTATTCCCTGCGAAAAATAAGTGAAAGAGACTTTTACTAGTATTTGAAAAAGAAAGAGTACAGACTTCAAACATCTCAAAACGAAAAAAAACTCTCAATACAAAGAGACAATTGCAGCCAAAAAAGTAGAATTTTAAGCTCTTGATTTTTCCAGAAAATTTCGAATTAATTCCGTCGTTATTTTTTTACCTTTTTTGAGAGTTCATCCTAAACCAAGTCATCATAGTAAATCTTAATATGATGAAAATGCGTTCAACTTTAGCGTGAGTTCAAAGAGACCTTGGACAAGTTGCTCGGCTTTCATCGTGAACGCGTCCTGCAGGCTCTGAGCGCACAAAGCCGTAGCATTCCTTGACAAGTTCAAAGCTGGATCAAAACCCAGAAATTCCTCCTTTTAAAGCACAAAAAGGTGTTGCTCTCCGACAGATTCTTTTGCCTTTTAAAAATTCCTGAAAGAGAAAAGCATGGACAATCAACGCGATCTCCTCCGTTCTTAGCGTCGTCACGATCCCTCCCTCACCCTCTTCCAAGGAAGGCTTGGACGCCTTACTTTGGCAAGGAAGATAGATACATGTAGTTCTACTAGGTAGACGCCACTAACCCAAGTGCCAGTAGCACGAGGGTCCCCTTCACTCCTATCTCCGATCCACATATGACCAGGTGAGCACCTTGGAAAGAGTGTATCCATCTCCATGTAGGTAACAAAGCTCCCCAGGTAGACAGCGGTGCTCAGTGGGGACTGGATTGATGGTAGCTCAGCTACCACAAGAGGAACTACTACTGCTACTATCGGTGCTACCTAATGGGCACATGCTTGGTTGGAATTCCTCGATGGTTGGGTGATATGGCGAAAATGGTTGGTTTAGCCTATTATCTACTTGGCATTCCGATGGCTTTGGGACGGATTTCTTAGTTCACACATGAACTTAGTGCATAGTTTTCACTTTTTCTGAATTTCATTAGTCTGGTTGTTCTAAAAGAAGGACGTTATAAATACGTAACCTATCCATACATGGATCAGGGGTTTTTAACGTTGAGCCCATATTCGTGGCAAAGCGGATTAGTGCCTTGGTTCTGGTGAACTTTTCTCTTAGATAGCTTCGTTGGAAATCCAATGGGAATGGTTCGAGTGAAGTGTACGTAGTGTAATCAGAGCTAAAGGTTATGTAGATGTATGTTTGCTCACAGAGTTGGCCATCATCCCCAATTTGATGTCACCTTTGTCCGTGACACCATAATTACAAGTATGAGCGTCTCCTCCTTCCCTTGCGAAACATTCCACACCACAGTATACAGTACATAGGGTATATCCAATTTCTAAAGTTCAGATTCGTTTCGGCTGGAACAAAAATTGCGTAGAAGCATACTGTTAAGCCGCTATGTTAAACAACAAAAACATTCTTAATTTGTACCAGTGATCCAAGTCTCTCAATTTTGCAAAAGAAGGCATGGGGTTGTGGAAACACAAGACTTGCGTAAAAACTTGGACGAACTCCTCCAATTACAATGGCTCTAGCATAGTCTATGTTGAAGGTTAAGAATGACTCTAATTACTGAAAGCTGCTTTGAAGATAGACAAACGAAAAGTAAGTTTTTGGTACAAGTTGTGCAGCTGGTTGCGCTCTTTTTATTCAATTTAGTAAATTGTTTTGTCTTGGAGCTGTCCACATGAAGGTGTTTTTCAGTCTTGACAGAAATTTGTCCCACATTTTATGGACAGAGGGTGTGGAGGAACTTGAAGTCATGGAAAAGATCTTCGAAAAGCACTTCTTCTTTTGTTGACAATGAGGAATGTCGATCGGCTTGAAAAGAAAGGCGACAGAATTATTTTCCTATTTGGGGGAAGATTTCATTCTTCACTAACCTTCATGTTATACAAACTCAAAAAGAAAACAGAATCTCAACCTAAAATTCACTCCCATCGAAAATAGCATTCATTCGTGCATCTTCATGTTCCAAGAATGCCCGAAATCGCGAAGGATCAACATTGATCAAGCTACAGAAAACATGTCATTTGATCCGTGACCGATCGCTTGCTCTAATTGAAGACCCTAAGAAAAATTAGAACTCAAACCTCTCGCTTTCAAAACATCACAGGTCTGTATACATTTTTTAAAGAAGAGCGGAGCAATTTCGTTCGTCGGATGAGCGCTTGATATATCGTCCTAAACTCTGAAGTATGGACGTAGAGGTAGCAGTTGATGCGATAAGTTCCTGTCTAACCCACGTCCCTATGTTACTTGAGCTGCTCGCCGTCGCACAGAGCCTGCTTGGAAACTTATTGCTTTTGGCCGTCATCGCCCGACAGATTCCTTGGTCCGTCATCGGTGCTTCGCTTTGTTACACCTGGGTGATTTTAGCTTCTTTTCCATGACTTCTCGTGCTTTGAGCGCTACTGCTTCATCCATCGGCTCTTGTCTTGGCCACTTTAAGATTTGCATTTTCTGGATCTGTTGCTTCTTCTGATAGATTCCAGCAATCACTATCCATCCCTCTTCACCTCCAGTATTTTCTATCCATGAATATGTGAGTGAGTGATTATCGAAAGAGTTTCTTTGTAAGAAACAAAGTGCAATTGTGAGAAGACCAGTTGGGACCAGGCATATAACAGTAAGACGTTGTGAAGGATTGGAAACATTTGGCACTTTGTCTTCCAATCTGAGAGAATCTCATTCGTTTGGCGCTGGGATCTTCATGATGAAATTGGGATTGAGTCCATGCGATATAAAATGTACTTGAACCGTGAGCAAGAACCAGTTCCCAATTAAAAAATGCTTGCCACTCCATCCAAATGAGTCAGTCTAAAGCCAAGACTCTTCAATGCTTGCTTAGTCTTCTTGTGAAAGAAGTAAGAGTTGGATTGTCTTTTGAATACAGTTCTTAAAAGGTGACTTGATATTTGCTCTCGTGCCAGAGTGTGGAGTGCAGATCGGCTTCGACTTCATGACCATATTTGTAGAAACTTTTTTACTTCTGCCGCTCAGGCATTAAATTCAAAACTTGAATTCCTCTTCAAATGTGATTTGTTGCGAAGATTGGGATGACCTCATTTCGCATCAACAGCGTCAATGTCTTGCAAGACATGACTTGTTCATGATGAAGTCAATTTTTGTGGAGGAGCCTCGAGTGTCAAGCCCCTCAAAACGTAACTCCACCTTAGCACGCTTCAACCAGAATTTACGCCCTTCCCTCGAAGGCAGCAAAATTGGACATCCTTTTACCCAAAACCATCTCAAAGTCTTTTCGTGTCTTTTCCAGGTGAATATTCCACAAAATTCCACTTCTGTATAAAAAGTAGGAACTTTTTGGAGACAGTCGGAACGAACATATGTTCATACGGATACTTGTGAACAGAGGGGCGCTCCAATCACGTTTGCCTTCATTTACTTGATTGTAGGCAAGTGAAGACGCATATGTGTTATACGAAAAAATCTTCCAGGAAAGACAACTAGTTTGAATGGCTCCCGATCCATTCAACATCTCCAACTCACAACTTGTGTGTTTTAGCTGAAGGCGCACTTGAGGTTGGTGCAGAATGATCATGATCATGATTTTTCAAAGTGATGCTCGCTCCTCATAACGCTCAAAACTCGGTTCGAGGTGGTCGGGCCGGTTAGTCCGGTAGTTAATCAGTGGCTGGCAAGCCTGCTGAGCAGTTTCTTTTGAATCATCCACAAGTCCAGTGTCCTACTAAGTCTCTCGAGTTAATCTTCACTTGGCGCAGACTTCAGTTTTGCCCAGGGGTCGATCTACAGCATTTCGTATCGGTTTACGGGGGTGGATCAACGATTCCGCTAACCTGACAAATTTGACATGTACGAGACGGCTAGCAGACCTGCTGAAAGACATCATCGAATGGAATGAAAGTTTCGGTGCAAAGATTCGGCGTCTCCAGTCAGACAAATTTCAAGTGCGCTAAGATTTGTCAGTCTAATCGCCGGAAATCTCTAATCAGAGCTTCTCCAAGAAGAGGGTTGCTCCACTTTTGTTGCTTGCTGGCTTCATGAACCTTTGAGCGGAGTCAGAAGAAGTGTCAAGTGTTGTTGACTTTGCCAAGTGTGATAAGGTTTATTATCGCGTCATGATTTCCACATGATTGACTGCATTCCTTAGGAGCTGCCCTCACAATGGGACTCATGCTGTCCAAAAACATCCAGAAGTTGACCAGAGGATCGAATTCTCGAAAAGGTTCGAACCGAGGCGAAGCAGTAAGTGAGAGTTATGTTCTACCGCCCTTTTAACTCCGACCAAAACTGTTGCATCAATCCAACATAATCAGTGAAAATATTTCAAACATTCCAAATCGGAAATAAGTTGGATTTTATTCGATTCTGTTAAGCATTTTTTCGTAATTCATTTTCTAACTGGAACCGAAATAGACTTGCCATCCAAAAGTTGGATATCTCAAAAAACAGAAAACACGAAAAATTTGGAAAACCATTCAAAATCAACTTATATACTGTAGTTTGATTTTTATATAATATTTTGTCATAATCTACATCTCCCACTTCACATCATCATATCCATAACATCATTATCTTGATTTAAATAGGAGGAAATAAATATCACGTGCGATATTTTTTTGTCCTAAAAACCTAATTAAAAAGCAGTTTGAAATGCAAGGAGGATTTATTCATTCAATGAAGAAGCAAATTTGTATGATATCATTCCATTCTCATGTGATTATTCTTTTATAAGATTCCATCCATGAAGGTAACTGAAGATGTTTGCTAGGTGGCTGCATATATGTGAGTTGCCTTCTTTTCGATCAAGAAAAAAAACGTTTTTTTTCTTGTCCTTTAAAGCTTTGGTCCTTCGAGCAAAATTTGCCATTTTTGTTGCATTTACGCAAAAGTATGAACGGACAAGAAATATCCATTGGTCATTAGCTATCTTCAATCAATAAAAATAGACACTATGGAGTTTTTGAAAAACACTTCTTAAGTCAGTTTATCACTATTCAAGGAGAAAAAATCACGCAACCTTTTGGGATTCAAATGTTCAAGACTTACTTTTTTGCTAATTTTGTGGATTCTTTACTGTGAATCTTACTTCAAAGCTAAGATTTAGACAAATTTACTTGACTAATATTAAATGTTCAAGTAAAGTTTTCTTTAGATTTCGCACTTTGGATTACTCATTGTATCATTCTTCGAGAGATGACTTGGGAGAGAAGATTTTTACACTTCGATCGTGGAATTGTGGAACTTTCAAGTGATCAAAATATAGAAATAACAATCAATTTGTGGATTTTGCAGCCACATAATTTTGTAAAGGCTGCTCTTGGACTGTTTTAGCCCTCCTAATCCAAAGATCAACAATATTCCTTGGAAAGAGCCCATTTCCGTGTCAGTTGAGCGAACCTGATATTTATACCTTCGTTTCTTTCTAGCCTCGTCCTTCAAGCCCACCCAGGGGCTTGGCCACAATATTGAGGTCGCCTTCGCTAACAGATGAATTTCACAAGTTTCTTCAAGACTTGGACGAGGACACCGAAGAGGACAGATTGCGACAAAATTGGTTGGATTTCGTGATGTCCTGTCGAGAGCTCAAGGATATGATTGAGTGTGGGACAGAAAACAACAGCAAAGCTAAAGTACAGAATCACTTGAGGAAAATGGCGACCGATTTCTTTCACGTGAAAGAGAGTAGCAAACGAGTGAGTCTATCAAATCCAGTGTTGTGGACAAAGTGTCAAGGCCTTTGTGTCAAGGCCAAGGCCAAAAGTGCCCAAGACCTGTCTCCAATATGGCTAGCTCATGACGACGTGATCAAAAGGCTGGATGATATTCACCAGCCTTTCTTGTTACAGAGATATGACGAAAGAAACGGTGGAAACGTTCTGTCTGATGCAGTGCAGTGCCTTCTATGAGATGCATTTGGAAAATATTTGTGTGTTCCACTCATTCCATACTCTCCATGCTTTGGTGTTGGCTTTATGTCACAATGACAAGCTGGAACGACGACGTGTCTGTAGAAAATCTTCAGAGGGAGATTGTTGTTTTGGATCTTTTATGAATACATACAACCATGTCAGAGAGAGAGAGAGAGAGATGGGAAACCAAACGGCACATTCTAATTACCCACAAATCAGACTGACAAAATTGCATCAATTTGCTCGGAACCAAGGATCCGGAACTCATTCGAAGCGTAATCTTCGCGGTTCGATCAAATTTCCATTTCCTTCCATAGAAAGCATGTCGGAGGCTGACTTTCCTCTGGTTGGTCATTGGTAGATTTCTCTTCTTCACCTTGAGCCGCACGTATTTTCATAACAAGCAGCTGAAGTGGCCCACCCTGTCTCTTTGTGCCCCAATGCAATCCTGCGATCCGACCCACTTCCCATGTATTCTCATGTATATGACTGAGAAGCGAAGCATACACACATACGTGCTAACAGATCTAACATTGGCCTGACGCATCTCTCTGTGTGTACGTAGAGTTGGCCTGTTCTCAAAGGCTTGGCCGATTTCATGTACAAACCAAGCCTTCTGCATTGAAATGGTGATATTTGACTTCTGAGAATAAAACGAAAAATCCTATGTGTAATCGATAAATTGATCAGCAACCATTGAACACTGTCCATCCTGGCGTATGTAAGTGTGCTTGCAGTATTATATTTATTGAGCTGTTGTAAATGAATTGCCCATGTAGGTCAGAGTTTTTACGGAATAATACAAGATCTCAAACAACCGATATTGATTTTATGCTAAACAAAAAAAAAACATAAATTTCAATGTACAATTAATCTTGACATGCATATTCCTTTGAAAAAGCTGTCGGTGTCAGAAAGTTCGACCAGTCAATATGCGTGTTACTTTTGATTAAAGTCGATATTTCGCCTCAATAGAATGCGCGGATCTCGGAGTGGATATCAAGGAATAGCCATGGCAAATTATAGCTCGCCCAAAGCCGAACCAATCAAATTTGGTCGGACGACTTCATGTGTCTCGAATCCCCAAGTAAGTTTTCAAAACATGTCTCGAGAGGACATTGGAATAAGAACCTGCAAATTAACAGTGTGCATATACTTTTCAGACCTCGGCATTGGATGCTCTCAAGGAGTCAAATAATCAACTGCTTTCGGATTTATTGACGGAGACTGCTCCATATGGGTCTCCGGATTTGACGGTCGATATTAACAAGGCGTATCCTGAAGAAAAATTCAAGACCTTGCTACATTTAGCCGTTGAAAAAGAGAATTTGACGGCTGTGAAAATTCTGTTGAGTTCCAAAGCGGATCCAAACTTAAGCAATCGGTTGACTCAACAAACGCCCATTCACGTGGCTGCACGAAAAGGCAATGAGGATATTTTGAAAGTCCTTCTGTTACATCGAGCGAATACCAACGCGGCTGCAGCCGATGGGAAAACCGTTCTGCATATTCTGGCCAAAAAATGTAACGAGGAGTTCATGAATGAGGGTTATATGCGATGTCTCACCTTGGTATTGCACGAAAGACGTGGATTTCCAAAAGTGGAAATTGATAAGCCGGATAATCAAGGAGCTCAAACTGCTCTTCTCGTGGCCGCCAAGAGTGGTCCAACTCGAGATGGAGCCTTGAGGTATTTTGAAGTGATCCGTTTGCTCCTTGATCATGGAGCAGATTGGTCGCTACCTTGTCAGGATGGGGAACATGGGACAATTCGAGACATCATTAAGGCAAATGTCAGTCCCGGACGGTTCCATATGTTGACGGAAATTGTGGATTCCTCGGGATTGTCCGGAGATAACATTGGATCCGCCGTGTGGAAAGATCTATTGAACTTGATCAATGAGGCGGAATTGGAGGACAACTGGGACAATTTCAATGAGGCCTTGAAATTAGCCCAAGATTCTGACCTGGTTGTCAACAATCCAGGCGAGCTTAGTCTCATTCAAAGGTCGGCTGAAGTTGGATTGGCTCGCCATGTTGACTCGCTCTTGAAGAGAAATATCGACCCCAATTTTGCAGCGACTGGAACGGCTCCGGCTTTGATATTAGCTGCCAAAAATGGCCACTTTGATGTAATCCATGTGTTGAAAGAACACAAAGTATGTAATGAGAAGAATAAGGGCGCCAAATGCACCAATTTTGGCATCATTGACATTCGGACTCGTTCCTCAGTCCTTCACTCAATTCTTCGGAAACCATACGGAGAAGATTTGCTACTGCATTCTGAGGGAGATTCAATGGAATCCAAATACACCCAATGTCTACAAGTCATTCTTGAAGACGCAGATGAGAAGTATGCAAGCTCTTCGAGCTTTGAATGTGAAATCAGAAAGGTAATTAATTCTTTTGATGAGATGGGAAACACACCTTTGCACTATGCCACCCAATCGTGGCCACAAACAATCGTTCGTTTACTGCTGGAGAAAGGAGCCAACATTGGAATGAAGAATGCATATAATGAAATCCCGGTGGAAAATATCTTGCCTGAAACAATGGAGTCCTTCTTGGATGAGTTCTGTCTCACTTCAGAAGGAGATGTTACGAACAAAGATTACCGGATGACAGCCCGTTACGATTTCTTGGCTCCCCCAAGAGAAAGCTTGGAAATTGTGGTCAATGAGACCAATTCCCGAATGAGGCGAGAGGGTTGGTCACGCAACGGGTTGGTGGACACTGAAGCCAGTTTGGTGCAAGATAAATTAAGGAAGCCTAAAGGAGACGAAGACAATGAGGATATCGATGAGGAAGATGATAAGATCCCACTTCCAGAAACTGAAGTCTTGTGGTACATGAGTCAATCTAAACAACATCGTCACCTCTTGAAACACCCGGTGATCACATCCTTCTTATGGATGAAATGGAAACGAATCAGCTTTGCTTATAACCAAAATTTGGTGTTCTATTTCTCGTTTGTGACACTTCTGACCTCATACATATTCACTTTGTACGGTGGGAAGAGCATGAGGGCCCGAAGTGTCCTTAGTGAAGAATGTCCGGTCGGATCGTTCAGCAAAAACAGCAATTTTGAAGCGGAATCGGAACAGACAACTTCATCAGCTTTACCTGCTGAAATCACTATCCTGTGGTACTTGAATTCTATACTTCTCCTCATTTTATTCCTGCGAGAATGCCTCCAGTTTGGAATTGCTCCACGGCGATACTTTTTCAGTTTGGAAAATTGGCTCGAAGTCTCGCTGATTGGGTTAATTGGTGCACTACTCTTTTACGGTGGATTTGGATGCAACGTAACGACCAAACGACACATTGCTGCCATCGTCATCGTGCTTTCATGGTCGGAATTAATTACTATGATTGGACGCCATCCCAAGTTGAGCACATACAACATCTATGTCACAATGTTCTATCGGGTTATCTCAACGTTCATCAAGTTTTTGTTGTGGTGAGTTTTGAACTACACCCTCTAAAGCAAGAGTCGGCAACCGTTTTTGTGTCAAGGCCCACCAGCTTTGGTTTGGTGAAGTCGGGGCCCATCATACAGATGATGGCAGGTTCATGGGCCCGCAAATTAACGATCAAAGACCTCTGGGCCCACAAGTACGGTACTATGGATGTCTCTTGGGCCAATTGTTTATGACTTTCTTTATTGTTCGTGGGCCCGCCAACGATCACCTTTGGGCCCACATGTGGGCCACGGCCCACCGGTTGCCGATCCCTGCTCTACAGGGCGTCTCGTTGAATCTATTGTTTAGACGTACAGTACAAGTTAGTCTCTCGATGTTGTTAAGGTCAGCGTTGCATATCATCCTCGTAATGGGTTTACAAAAAGGAATATTCCGGCTCCTTTCCTTACCATTTATTGGCGCCAATGTTCCCTAGTGACTTTTCTCTATTTTCTTGAATACTGTTCAATGTTAAGTTAAGACTTTAGCTGTTGATGTGGCAATCGACCGGAATCGAACCACGATTTTCCTTCAAGTCTCGCTCCTAATCAAGTTAAGGATATATGGTCAAAATAGCGCAGAATGTTTTAATTTGAAGGCGAAGTAATAATTCAAAGCATTGGAGTCAGGGGGTGATGCCTGTCCTTGTAATGCTTATAAGTTTCTTCTCTCACCCAAGCAACTTAAATCTCAGCAATTGGGAAACCTCAACTGTGTAACAATTTAGTTATCTGCGTACGTTGAGAAACACCGTACCAGTTTGGAATTGTGCCGTTCTTGTGATTGGACAACTTCTAGTGGCTTATCGTGTTTGTTTGTTGGACATTAAAAACTGAATCATTAGAATACTTGAGTATTGGAAATCGGCGAAACCAAAAGAAAAGAATTCCCAATATTGTGTTGGCTTTAACGGCTACAATATCGTTACAGTTAACAATGTCAGTGTTTTCTTTCGTTTTAGGTACTCCTTATTTATTGTGGCGTTTGCTCTCGGATTTTACATTCTTCTTCACCGTGACGATGGCCATGAACCTGAGGAGGACGAGTACACCTTCTTCAATTTCATCGGCCTTTGCTTGGTCAAGACCTTTACCATGTTTGTGGGTGAATTGGAATTCTCTGACCTTCCCATTGACACACCTGTTGGCTACTTGTTCTTTCTGGCATTCATCTTTTTGATCGTGGTAGTCATGATGAACCTTCTAAATGGCTTGGCTGTCAGCGATACTGGAGTCATTCGACAAGAGGCGGAGATCAATTCATATATCTGTCAAGTCGAAGTCATCTCCTACATCGAATCCATGTTGTTGGGAGATCCTTTCAACTTTTTATCCAATTGGCCTAGTTTTGTGTGGTTGAGAAGAATACCTTCTTGCAGTTTAGGCAACACGTTGTACCGGGTACCTTCACTTCGGAAAATATTTCACAAGCTCACGGGAGCCGGAGGAATTCTATTATTTTACGAGCATCTGCCTGACAAGAAAGTGGAATTCTACCCAAACCATGAAGTCCCATTTTGTGGTTGCTTGGGTCGAGAAGAAAACGACGCCCATGGATATGATTTTCATCCTTCCATCATGGAAGCAGCTAAAGCTGTGGCGTTGGGGAAAATCCGAGCCAAAGATAGCATTGAACAACGGCTTTCCAACATTGAGGATATGCTCTACCGTTTGTTGAACAACAACAACAGCGCTGGCACCGCTCGAAATCTAATTTTGTGAGCACCAAAAGAAGCAATTTCCTGTTCCTGTAAATATTGACCTTCTACGGATACTAAACCACCTTGTTAATACTTGCTAATAATATATTGCCCTTGAGGCTATTCAGTGCTTAATAAGCGAGGATGTTTTATTAGATTAGTAGACTTTATTAACTCCGATTGAGAATTAATTCATATAGAAATGTAAAATATAATCTGCACAATTGTTTATATAATAATTATCACAATACTTTACAACGACAAGCAAAGCGAAGATAGGTCGGGTAGCTCCTTGGATTCGGAAGCGGATTGAGGATGACTTTCTCGTCGCTTGACACCGGTCAATTTTTCGACGGCCATAGGTGAGAGCTTCTCAAATTGGGCACTTTCTCGTCTTAACCAGCCTGCCCGTGAAACCATGTCTTTTTCTTCCCACTTGGCGGCAATCTCGATCTCAACCAACATGGACTGAAGTTCCACGCGAGCCAGATCTGCCATTCGAAGGTCGTGTTGCGCTGTTCGACAAAGGTCAAACATGTCACCGTTGGCCATGATGTCTTCATCGCCATCATCAGAAGAAGAATTTTCGGACGACATGGCCGATGTGTTGCTTTGAACATCTGAGCTCATTTGCCGTTTCATCTTCATGACGTGGTTGAGATCCTCGTTCACAGTGTGGAGCTCTTGGTACAATCGAGCCAGTTGGTCTTTGCTCTTAGTTATGGACGAATCCAGAGTGAACATTCGGGGCACATGCATGGTTCTTCTACGACTGTAGCTCATTGACGGACTTTGGTTGGGAATCGTGATGGGTTTGGCGGGAGTTCGAATTTGCTCCTCAACTTGGATTGATGGGAACTTGGACACGGGTCTAGTTCTTGTCTCAGAATAACACCTTTGACGAAGAGACCCCAATCGGTCGACTTCGGCACAATCACTTCGGTTTTGCGACCTCCTTCGAACATTGAAGGGTAATTTAGGAATCCTTGGTGAGTTCATTTTTGGATGTGAGATTTTGCTCTCGAAAACGGAGAAAAGTGTGACTTGATGGTTTTGCAGTATTTGTTGGTTCAGTTAGAACTGATGCCTTTGCTCTGTGACGCAGCCTTTTTATACTTTTTCTCCCCCTCGTCCACTGCCAATCGAAGAATAACGCCGAAGCCCAATTCTACAGAGAAAGGTCTATTTCGACGGAATAACCAAGGGTTAGAGAGAAATGGGCGCTGAACGGCGATTTGTCAACTTCATTAGAGGTACTAGTTAAGCGGAACCTAAAGACCTCAAATAAGATCAAGACCTCTTCAAACACCAATACAAAGTTTTTCAGCGAATGTTATTGATCTCCCTCATTTCTTTAAATGTAACTTTTTATACCTTGAACGAGCCCACAAAGACATACAGACCTTTATTGTACGTTTTATTGCACCTTTACGTTTTTTATCACTTCTATGTCTGCAAATAGGGATGCTCGAAAGGATGAAAGTACGGGATCAAAAGGGAATCACTTCTCCAACTTTGCTTAGAATGTTGAGAAGAGCTCTCCTACTTATCGACGTCACGGGTTTCGCTAATAATTCCTTACTCAGAACTAATGCTTTCAATTAGGGTATGAAGGCTAAAGAACTCAAGCATGCTGATACGATACATACCAATCTGTAAGTGAAGTAAACATATTGGATCGATGTAGCATCAGGTGCATATTATATCGATCGGTCGAAAACAATCTTTTTATCTGCTCAACTTAATCCAGTTTCATAAACTGTCAAATTGACTACGAAGTTAGGTGTGCTTACTCGTGCTAAATTTCATTAGTAAATTAGATAACTCAGGAATCTTAAGATAGTCTTTAGACTTTTTCATCTGCATTCTTGAAGAAATGTTCTCAAACAAGTTCAAATACTTAAACGTGATTTTTCATAGCTGAGCGGATCCATGCCACAAGAAATGGACCACATAAGGCCTCCACAAATTATGAGGGACACAGCCACATCTTGCACAATTAGAGTAGATCACTTTATCCCAATTTGTTAAAGACGCTTCTCATTCATAATCAAGGATTGATTTTAACATTGATCAGAATTTAAAATGGACAAAGGTTGCTCAAGTGAGTGTCGTATGTAAATCATACCGCTAGAGGTAAAACGGCTGTTGGCTGTATTGTGTTGGCAAATCCAAGTCATTTCAATTTGTGCGTGTATTAAATGAGTCTAGGTTCCTGGAAATGATCGATATTTCACATTAGGATACTTTGGCTGGAACTGAGCCAATAATATGCAAAATTCATTTTCAGATTGATTGAATAAGAAGCACTTAAACAAGCCTTGTGATATTGCGAAAAAAGGACTTAACACTGATCCAAACAATCAATGGAAGGTACTTTTTTGTTCAGTTGGTTCCCAAGAAATATATCAATATTTTAAGATGTTACCCAAGAAAAGAAATGAAATAGTTTTTAGTGTTTTTTTCTGGTAATGTTTCAGTTTTGTGTTTCATTTTTTCTAGTAATTAAACTGAGCATATTATCAACCAAGTGTAAGCAGAGGTATCACAAAGTAAAATTTGGATCGTTTCCAGGGATTTAGAATCATTGAATGGATGCTTAATTGGGGGAAAAACTTGAATTCCCAAAAATGGACTGAGCAACTCAGCTCATTACCGCTGCCGGTATGATTAAAATCGCTCACTTGATCAACCTTTTTGCATGTCTCTTTGACTTTGCTGCTTATGATATCGGAACACATAAAAACCTACTTTCGTACATCTTGTCAACAAACTCAAAAATGCTTATTTTCTCCCGGTCACTTGATAAGTTATTCTTTTACATTTCTGAACACATGAATAATGATGTGACACTTTTAGACTTTTCTTTTGCCTATTTCACTCGCCATGGGCCCTTGCACGGTTATTAATACCCATGTGAAAAGTTCGTTCTTTTCAATCAAAACGATTAATGACCTTATCTAATTTCTAATTTGAGAGGCTATTTTTCCGATTGGCTTCAAGAGAAAAATTTACTGATTCAAATTTATGATTTCAAGTTTCTGATTGTTCAATTTACTTTCAAGTCAGTGCTCAGTGGTATTAAGTCAACCAGAACCATGTCAACAAGACCTGTTGTTCAAATCAGGTAGTTAATTGCGCTGAAAGTTTCATTGAAAGAATATCCACGTGGCTTTTCGAATGGCTATGTTCATTATGTTGTGCCTCTTGGCTTTTTTGAATCAAGTTTATAACTCAGCAACTTGTTTCATTTAAATAAAACGCAATAGACTTTGCGAATGTGCGAAGTTAGGTATAAAATGCATTCATGGCTCACATCAATTTTCCTCAAAGAGCCTTGCAATCTTTGCAGTTTCTAATGGGCGAATGTATTTTGCGTCAAAGCAAAATACAACAGCCCATGATCATCCACCGAGATAGTTACGAAACAGCAGTAACTAGGGTTGTTGCGATTAAGTTTTTTTGCATTGAATAATGCACAGAATTTAGGGATGGATTGTTTTCTCTTTTCAATTCGAGCGTGGGATCTAGAGTCATTCAACTTTGTTCAAATGTTTCGATATTTTATGGAAAAATTTCACTTCCTCTTCGTTTCACGCTTGAATTTTTTTTCTTGGTTTCCAGAAAGAAAGAGCTTTCTCTGAAAAGAAGTGTCTCTTCAGTTTGCTTACAAAAATAGTTATAAAAGACAAAATCTAAGCCAAATTTTAACCTTTGAATTAACTTTCATAATTAATTGCAGTTTCTTTTTTTATTTGCTTTTCATTTATTTTGCTAAATGTATTTGAAAGTGCCAATCAACATGTGAACATTTTTTGGTTAAAAATCACGAGTCGGGTTAAACAGGTCATACGGTAAAAAAGTACAAGGTGAAAACGACCCACTTGGCCCCCAAGGGAGCCTAGGGGATGATACCGAGAAACCAAGGGGATGATACCGAGAAGCCAAGAGGATGATATCGAGAAGCCTAAGATGTTTTATGGTTTTACAAGAAAATCTGGGTGGAACCCAATCATGCCAAGGCAAAGTTAACACAATCACTAGGAACACATTCCAAGCATGTTTTTCTTTTAAACAATGGTCACATCCCACCCCATGTCCGCCAAACCCCGGAGAAGGGTGTTTCCATACCCCTCTGAAGTCCAAATTACCCCTTACCTTCAAGATGTAACCATGGACTTAGAAGATAATCTAAGAACAAAGATCAAAAATCAATGAATAAGAAAATTCATCCAATATAGCAAAGAACAACATCGGTCCATGGAAATAACAATTTTTCTGTGACCTTTCACCTGTGACGGTTTTGTTTGTGACCTCTTTACCTACAATCAAATATCATTTATCCATCCATTTATCTACATATCCATCCATGGATGGTTTTTCTCCAATGTGGATGGATTATCGTAGACTAACCTCGGCAATTACCAGTCATAATATCTGAATACGTTTCGTTTTACTACATTACTTTACTACTTTACTGCTTCTTGTAAGGCAAGCTCATTACGTAAGGTAGGGGGAAATACAATTTGGGAAGCTACTAGAGTCCATTTTTGTCCGCATTCTCGGTTACATACTACACTCTACGTACATGTTATGAAATGGTTTTAACACTATGGCAGCATTTAACCATATTAAGCCAACTGTGACTGGAATGCAGGCAACAGGTCATTGCCTATTTTTATCTTTTGATTCATTTCAGCTTGTAGGCGGAGAAGAGATCATATGCTTTCTGAGGTAACCAACCAAAATGTATGCTCCAGGTACCATTTAAAAACAAAAAATGACTCTGAAAATATTAGTCAATCCATCCAACACTTAATCAAAACCATCGAGTTTACTTAAACAAAAATGCAAGAGCACTTCCTTTTAACTGGTGTGGTTTTATAGATAGCGAAACAATTCTGCAAATATATGTACTAATTCATAATATTTTAAAAATAGGAATGAATGAAATCCATGTTTTATTTAAGAAAAAGGGAAAAGGGAAAATAGGTTTCATGATGTTAATAGGGCCTGGACTAAATTCTTTAAGATATAAAAAATCCAAAAACATTATTCCATATTTCCTCGATTTTTTAAGTTTTTCGGCTGTTTCGAGGAAAAATAAAGTATTATCTTGGTTTTTAGGCAGAAAACAATTTTCAGGGAAATTTGAGCGAAATAAATGAATGGTCAATGCACAACAAGGCTTAATTTGTACAAAAATTAAGCGTTAAGAAATATTTACCCTTGTCATATCCGCAAGAATTTGCGCCATTTTTTGAGGTAAATTGAAATTTGTGTTGTCATCGAAATTTCCAAAAAAAAGTCCTCGTTTTTGGATGATTTATACCTCCAAAAACGACCAATTGCATTAAACTTTTGAATAAATGGGTGCACACAGACGAAATAACGAAATAATGGCGTTACCAAAAGATATTTTTTTGTTATAAATATCTGGCATATTTTTTAAACATTTTGGCCTTCGAATAAAATAGGAATCAAATATTTGATATTTTGTCATTTTTTAGCAAAAGCTTTTCCGGGCACTAGATATTAATAATATTCGTATAATGGGCACAAACTATGACTTACAGGTTGATGAATTCTTCATAGCTCTCAAAAGATTCAAGAAGCACCATTGCTAGGTTAAGCAGCCATTTCATTTGGTTCCACATGTTTTTTTTTTGCAGATTTTCTACTACCGCTACAAGGAATGCGATTCCCCGTAAATTGAAGGATTTCTCCTGACAGCTTGAATCCGATCCCCAACAGGATTCGAACCTACGCCGTCTGGGGAAGCACTTACACTCGGCTTTTTTAAGAGCGCATTAGTACGCGCGGCCACTCTGGCTTCATTTCCTAAAAAGGGAATTCCTGCCTAATAACCTTAAATCCTTTTTATTGTTGTTGTTGTAGTGAGAACATTGATTTAGGATTACCGAAATTCTACCAATCATTTTTTATCGAGGCCACTTTAAAAAAAAAAGAAAGAAAGAAATAGCTATGTAGGTTCTTAATGAAGGAGAATGCATTCAGTCATAGATAAATAAAATAGAGATATCTCAATTTTGACGTCGACAAAACCGCCCTCTATGAGGGATTACCTAACAACATTGGTAAAAATGATTGTTTCATAAGGAACGTCATAGAGTGCGCCACCGTGTTTGTAAACGCAAATATCCTTTTTGAAGTTCGATTCTCAGAGTCAATTCAGAAAATACAGCCTACGTCATCTAGAGGTCACGGATCTCCGCACTGTCACGGCGGTCTGCCTGCTTAGCTAGAATTGAGAAGTCTGGGGGTAGTTTGTGATTCAGTGTACGTGTGTAAAATGGAAATGAACATCGTTCTCTTCCACAAAACAGCATCTGTGATGTTTACCTGCGAGTTTCATCTTGAATACTCGCCATATTTCAATTTAGTAGTTTCAATCTTAGATCGTTTTTATCTGAGGTGATTGTTTCATCATTTAAGTTTGCTGATAGGCTTGCCGACAGACGGAAATATAGATTTTTTGACAATATATATTTAAGATACTGTATATTAAAGGGTACAAATCATTTTATTGCATCATTGATGAATTTCTTAGATCACGAGCAACATTGTTTTGAAAAACGGTGCATTTTCTTAGCTGACCGAAAAAGGTGGTATAAAACTTGGAAAATCCTTGGAGAAAATAACACTACAACTAGAGGGCTAGCAGAGAAATGACACTCTGAAAATATTCGTGAGTTGCCAAGCCTGCACTGTGTGTGCAATGGGATTTGATGTTGGCGTGCTGTAAATAGGTTACAAGGTAAAAAGGTCACGGTAAAAAGGTCACGGTAAAAAGGTCACGGTAAAAAGGTCACAGTAAAAAGGTCGCAGTAAAAAGGTTACAGACCCACACAGCTCTGAAGGTAGCCAAGAAGGTGAACCCAGAGACCCTGAGATCGTACCTGGTTGAAGATTGTTCCATTGGACCACAAGATTTAACAGAGGAACACAATTATGCTAAGGTAAAGGTCTCATAAGTAAAGTCAACATGAAGTCATTCCCAACATTTTTTAGGACCATGGTTGCAACCTGCCCCTGACCTGGCAGAACTTGGAGGGGTGCTCCCTCACCCCACTGTAGTCAAGAGCATACCCTTCTAATAACATGTGCCTATGGGCTTCAGAGATATTGCAGGTGGAACATATTTATGTCCATGGAAGTGATTTTTCACCGTGACCTTTTTACCGTGACTTTTTTACCATGACCGTTTTACCCTGTGACCTTTTTACTGAGACCTTTTTTCCTTGTGACCTTCTTACTGTGACCTATTTACCTGTGACCTTTTTGCTTGTGACCTTCTTACCTACAATCTTGACATTGAAAACGCTAAGTTATGTGATTCAAAACCAGAACTTGCATTTTCAGGGAATCTGTAGCAAAATTGCTCATTCAACTGCTTTGGTTGAACAAGAGCAATGCATGATGCATTTAGGCACTTGACACCCTTGCTGCTAAACTACTGAAGTGTGTTCAAAGCAAATCTCCACTGGCTTAACTGGAGAGACATTTCTCTGTTAGCCCTCTAACTACAACCATCTTTTTGGAACTTCTAAATTCCATGCTCAAAATTGGCCAAGTGTAACCGATGCAAAAGAAAATTTATGACACGAAATTTCTGTTCCTAAGTGTCCAGTATTTATTCAGAAGTTCAAAAATAGGTTGAACTAACTTTAGCGTCAGGGTGCAGTTTTGGGATATGTATTAGTACAGTGACCTCCCAGTCTGCTGTTCGTTAAAGGACTGTTCGGAAGTGTGGATAGATAATTCAAAAGGTAAATTATCTGGTTGGCTAAGAAGTGACAAATACGTTTATTAATTGTAAATAACCAATGATACATCCAGCTTTTTTTTAAATTTGATTAATTTTGTCCAAAAGCCTCTATTTCTGTTTTTTTCCATTGATCAAGTATTTGAAAGAGTACTTGAAGTCAATCATCTGTTATTTTTGTTACAATTTTAGCCAAGTACTCGTATCCAATGTCAATTGCAGTGGATGAGGGTTGTTGCTTTTGGCGTTTTTTCTTTGGGTTTTCTTTCTGGATCACATCAGAGCCATTCGAGCACCCAATGGACTGTTTTTCGATGCTTGTTCTCGCTTTTGTTGCCCCAATGGAAAAGATATTATCGACATAGTTGTCTGCCAGGAAGTGATCATGACCTGGAATTTGAATGAGTGATGAATGTACTGCTCCCAATTTACTTACGCGCACACAGTACATATGTCGCACTATACGCCCGAACGGGAGGGAACGGGAAAAGAATGCTTCTATTTTTGGATCTCGAAACAAATGGTCAATGATCTAAAACTGTCACCAACATTACCAATATTGGCTCCTTTGCTTTCAATAGTGGGATCCACGTCGTCATGGTAAAACTGAAGTACGGATACAGCTCGGGAAACACCGACTCCTGCATGACGAATATCATGCTCAAAGAAGTCCGCTCCAAGAAGCTCCTCATGGGGATGCATGCGAATTGGAATGACTTTATTGATGAACTAAAATTGAACATTTACATAGTAGTCATTAATGAGGTGCCCGTTTTTATGTGTGTACTCTCCTAGAACAATGTAAGAGCATTTTCGCATAATGATGTTGTGAACACGATCGGATGTACTTACATAGAGTAAGACAAATGTGCTTGCAGCTGCCCACGTGATAAGAAATACCACAGCGACAAGTTGTACTCCAAGTAAATAACCACCGCCTCCTAGAACACACCAAGACCATTTCATTTACAGACAACCAATTAAATTCTCAATAAACAAAAGGATGTTTAAAGTCACACTAGAACAAAATTATCTACACATAGGTATCAAAAGTTACATTATTTCTCAAGACTTAATCCTAGATTATTGGTTTATAAGAAAATAAAAGGTTGGGAAAATATGAGCATAAAACCTTGAACATGGGCCAAAGTTATTGAGTTGTTGAAATTAGTTACTGAATCACAAAAAAGAGCGAACAGTTGGCCTCATTCATAAAACATAAAACGAATTGCTTACATTTGGACATAGACCACTGTCCATGATTTTGGGTTCCAAGTGTGTTTGTTTATGTGGTTACCTTTTCTTTGCTCTATCATTTGGCCTTTCTCACCGTGAAGTAGTCCATCCAGTTGCGTATAGCCTGCCAGTTCATCCTTAGCCGCAAATATCCCGACAGCAATCATGCCCCAAGCACCTCCGAATCCATGAACACACGTGGCCCCAACAGCGTCGTCCACTTTTAGCCACACGAGTAAAGGGTCGGTAATGTTGGCAAGAAAGGCTCCAATGGCTCCGATGAGAAGGGCCTCCCAAATGGTAACTACAGCGCAAGACGCTGGAGGATAGTAAGATGAAAATATGGATCAGAGTGAAGAACAGGGGTGGAACAATATTTGAAGCTAAGTGCAAACAAGAGTTAAACTTCATGTTAAGCATGGAGAAAAGGAAACCAGGTTCTAGGAGGAAGTTTGCAAAGTCGTAATACTGCTATGCGAAGATGATGTCAATGTACCAGTTAAGTAAAAGAGGCGAAGTTGAAACGCCCATTGAAAAGTATACAAAGTAAAATACAACGGATAAAATGACGTAAGGATTAGCCTTACCGGTGACTCCCACGAGGGCCCCCAGCACTCCATTGATGGTGGCTAACACTTCAATTTTCCCATCATATTGAATGTAGGACATAACTAAAGCTGTTAAGCCGCCACCCAAAGAAGCCAACATGGTTGTGCAAGTGGCTTTTGCGGCCAATCGCCATCGATTCCCAGTCACACCGAAAGTACTGGAAATCAAAGGAGTGTGGTCCTTCCGAGCGTTTTGCGATTTCTCACCTGGATTATTATTTCAAATTTCCGGAGTGAGCCTACCTGCCAGAGTTAAAAGCCAACCATCCCCACCATAGCATGAATAAGCCGATAAGTGCATTTGTGGGGCTGCCCATGGGAGGTGGGACATTCGAATCCCAGCGACCTAATCGTGGACCCAACATGATGGCCGCTACAAAGGCTACGGAGAAAGAAGTGTCGAAATAAACAACTTCCCATTCATCAATCATCGAGACAAACACAATCTTCAACAATTTCGGCAAGTTTTGTGAATCTAAACACTCACCTGAAGATCCACCAACGAGATGTACTCCGCCACTTCCGGCAATGTCTACAACCCCCAATTGGTACAAGAAGCCTTTGGGCGACCATAACCAATGAGCTGGGATGCAGTAAACCACGGTGTTCACCAACGAGAAAAGACAGTACGCGTTGAAATTGCAACTATGAAGGAGAAAAACTTTGCTGAAAGGGATGTTCAGCTCACTGTACTGTACATTCGAAAACATGCATGGCGAAAAACCGGTTGCCAGATTAGGAACAGAACATTGCTGATCCGTGTGAAAAAGCTCAGGATTTTAAGGCAGTATTTTGGTTTCAACCAAATATAGTCGGGAAGCAAAGACTGATCCGTCAAATGTTACCATTAATGAATGGGTCTTCATGTACTTCGTATTCAATTAGTGATGGATACCCAGCCCATTTCCCCTTTAATACTTTGTTTATTGGTCAATTAGTCGTTTCGTTTCTACTTCGGTTCTAGCTCCAAATCAACGTACTCGTACGTTTCAACGTTATTGTTCTCGTAGATACATGTATCAATTCCCCACTCATTCAAAGATACCTACCGCTATCTCGAAAAAAAGCAAGGCATGGCTTTTCAAGGAACCATTCTGGAACACAAGCAAAACACAGTCAATTACCGCTCTGCCATGGCACCCGAGACAATGGTCGTGGCTGTTGTGGCAAATGAGAGTTGGAACAAAAAGGTGGTGAACACCGGTCCCATGTCTTCGGCTTCTGCATCGACGAACCATGAACCAAAGGCAATCACCGAATTTGAGTATTCGGATTCACCGTAACTCAACCCATATCCAAAAGCCCAATAAGTGAAACCACCAAGGACCACATCCACGACGTTTTTCATCATGATATTCACCTGATTCTTCAAGGATACAATACCGGACTCAAGCATTCCAAAACCTGAAAGACAAATCCTGTTAAACCCGAGCTCCAAAATTTGGGATGGATGCAAAATGCGAACTTGACCAAGAACAAGGATGATCTCATGTTACTAAAGTCGTTTTTGGGTTTCTGGCCTTTTTTTCGAGGAACTGCATCGATAGCTTCCCGGAAAGACGCTCAAATTGGATCCCTACGCTTAATGGTAAGATCGGAACTATTTTTTTCCTCTCCTATCTTGAAGAAGCAACATAAAGCGTTCTTTCGGACTCGAATAAACCAGAAACGATACAACACCATAAAAAGAAGATAGATCGAAGAACCTCTTTCTGACTAATAAAGAATGTTTTATCACCTTGTACCCAGAATCATAATGCCTACGCATATTTTTGGAAAGATTAGCTAGAACTGACCAACTTCTGTAGGTTTTCCTTGCTTTCGTTTCTGGAGCCAAATGCTAAAAAAATCTGCGCGAATCTTAATTCAGTGTCTTTCAAAAACGTGAACCCTAACTGGAACAATCTCGTTTTGAAGATTGTAATTATGTAAGATATATTCCGTTCCAATTGATTTCTTTTGAAAGGGATTATCCATCCAAACAGTAATTAGCTCATAACCAAACACAGACATTTCAGCTCCATAAAAGCCTTTAAAAGTCACATTATGATGTGGATATTTTGACATAAATACCCGTTTGCATGGTGAAGATAATAAAACTGGCCGCCAAAATCCATGTAGCGTCGTCCCATTCCCAAGGTATGGATGGGATTGGTTTAATTCTCGAGGAGGTGTCGTTCCAAGAAATATTGAGAAGCTCTCCCGTTTCCGAGAGATGCGAACTCCGACCAGAGTCAATGAAGTCCATGGCACTTTTCCCTATGATGCTTTAAAGCTGTTAACAATCTGAGGACTGATCTTTTCCAACGCGTAGTTGTTTTCCAATCTCAGATTGAACCTTGTTTTTGCCCTCAGGCTCTTGTTTAATTCATGAAGAGAGCTCCAAAGGTTTAAGAGCTTCCTCCATTATTTTGAACTAGTATTGGCTTTTCAACGAATTACGTGTATTGAGGCGATTCGGTAGTTCGTAGCTCATTCTCAGGAAATGATTTATTTCGTCGTTTAAATTTCAATGTTTATTATCCATTAGACAATCAGAATAAATCATTTTTCCATGACTACTTGGTATCCACCAATCATGGTTATCAATCAGTTTCATTCCAATCAAATGAAGAATGGTTCGAATTCCGATTATTCAATTCTTGTTCTTCAATGGGATCGAATGGATGCCAAGAAGTCAGTAACTGGTTGTGTCCCCTCCGACCAAAGGCTCCACTTTGGGCTCGTCGAGGTGGTTGACGATGGTCTCTTTGGTTATACTTATCTACGTCAGCTTGAGTGATGATTTGACCAAAGATTTTGGCCGATTTTCCCCGGGGTAAACCCGGAACGTCTTGTTGGTATTTGGCCTCCAAATACAATGAGTGACCTATTAATAGGCGAGAATTTTGAATTAGATCACTAAATACCTCGATGACATTGGTAACTGTTTGCTAACTTCCAGGGCTTTATGAGCTCACTTGTTGATCTTGTTTCGATGAGGTAACCTAATTACGCACAGCAATCATTCCTGTACTTCCAATTTTAGGGAAACGTTGTGGGCTGAATTGATCTATCCAACGTTGCCATAGGCTCATTTACAATCTACTATTAACTTTAATGTACGTTCAACCCTATGACCTGTTCAGGCCTTGAAGACAAATTTAACTAGACATGGAAGCAATTATTTCTATCCAAACTGCCTTCAAGTCAAGTTACCAAGTGTGTTTGGCAAACTTTTTGTGGGTTCACAAGTTTGTGCCCGCAATCAACAATAAACTGCAACTTTGTAGAAACAAGAACAAAAAGAGTCGTTCATTGGCAGGCAATCCAAGCAAACATAAAAAGACGTACCTAAGTTGTTTCCAGTGGGTTCGATTTCTTGAGTAACATCGTGAAACTCCTTGAGAACCGCCACTGCTCGCTCAATTCCAATATCAGCGTGAAGAATATTGTGAATAGCATAATCAGCCCCTAAAAGTTCGTCTACCAAATTCATCCGAAGTGGAATCACGTGGTCGATGAACTAAAGTTGAGGAAGAAAGCACATTTGTCATTCAATTAGCTGATTGACTTTGTTGCATCCAGTAAATCCCTTGGGCTGCAGAATCACGTGCAAAATACAGCCAAAGAAATCACTCATCAAGACTTTGCCGAAATCTTTTTCATTATTGAGCCTTTTGGAATCCTTGTCAAATCATGGTCATTTTTTTTATTGCGGGTGCTAGAGTCAGAGGGTTGAGCCTCACCCGACCAACGAAGTCAGCCAAATCATTGTCCAAATCATTTCCGATACGCCATCTCGTGTGCGGTATCAGAATGGTTCTCCGCCTGCGGGTGTGGAACAGCGTCTAAAAGTTTTCTTGAGCAATGAGAGCAAAAGCAAGCTTCGGGTGTCAGAAATGAGCAAAATTGCACAAATTTATCTTTTTAAGTACTTGTCAGCCACATCCAAGAAGGACAAGCACCAAAATGAGGAAAGATACAACGTATCTACTAAAATATGGACGTGAATAGGATCAAATTCGTCATCCAATCAGCTGATTGTTACTTGATTAAGTTTTTGACGTGAACTGACAAGTCAAATGGGAAGTCAGTCAGTTAAAAGCTTCTACCCTCCAGCATGTTACAAAATCTACCGTCTCTTACGATATGAATTCAGTTTATTTAACTGCCTCAAGGTATTCAAAAAGTTTGATCATTCGGGGAAGATCCGAGAAATCTTTCCTCGTGACGCACAAAGCTGGCTTTTCAAATCAAAATTGACTGCCTCATGGCCCTTACAAATGTGAACATTTGAAGGTATTTCAACAATTAAGTATCTGTACCCACCCAGAGGAGCAAGTAGGTGGTGCTCATTGACCAAGCTACGATCACCACAGCTGCCAAGCATTGGACTCCAATCAAATAGTATCCTCCTGAAAAATCCAAGAACCGAACCACCTCTAGGCTCTAGTAAACTCTCATCATGACTGCATAGGTATCTCACCATTGAGAAGGCCGTCATATTTGGCGGCCTCGATCCGATCATCAGCCTGGGCAAAGATGCCCACGGCAATCAAGCCCCAAACCCCAGACACACCATGAACGGCAAAGCTGGCCACGGGGTCATCGTGGTTCGTATTCTCGGCCAATTTAATGGCTAGAAAGCACAATGACGCAGAGCTGAACCCAATAACAAAGGCTTCCCAAGCAGCCACGATGTAGCAACTGCCTAAAACCAGTTTGGGTCCAAGTGCATGTAATTAAATTGTTAAAAATGGTCTGGTCGTTTCTCTTTATTGAACTCCTGGCTTACCTGTAATGGCAACAAGTGACGAAAAAACGCATGTCACCACATAGCCGACTTTAATTTTTCCTCGATAGAACACGTAACAGACAGTGAGTGCTAACATTCCCCCACCAAAAGAAGAGATCATGGTTGTTACGGTGGCCTTGGCGGAGAAATTCCACTTGAATATACTCACACCAAAAGTGCTTTCAAAACAGGAGAAAATTGAACAATTTTAGTCGTTTCATCCATCAATCAAGGTTTTAACCTTAGTTTCCACTGATGTCGAACTTTTATTCAATGTCTATTACCTTCCAGAATTAAAGGCCAGAAATGCCCACCACAACATGAATAGACCCACAAGCGAGTTTTGAGCGTTGCCCATTATCATTCGGTCTCTTTGGGTGTACAACCCTGTCCTGGGTCCCAAGTACCAACTTGCCACCAAACCTGTGGGAATGGTTTGTCCCCGTCTGAGTTCAACATATTAAGTACACAAATTATCTTAGATTAATTATCTCACTTGAACTCCCTCCCAAAGCATGGACCACACCGGCGCCGGCAATATCTTTGGCGCCAAGCTCCTTCAACCAACCGTTTGGGCCCCACATCCAATGGGCAGGAAAGCAATAGATGAAAACGTTTAAGACGCAAAACAGCATGAAAGCTCTAAAATTACACCTAAAATCAGAATCAAACAAATTTGAACTTGACCTTAGGTCGGACCCCAAGGTTAGAACTATTTTTCTAGCTAATTTCAGCAATGTTTTCATTTTGGCATACCTGGAATTGGGAACGTCTTGGGAACAGGGAATTGCCACTTGAACATATCTACACAATTTTATTTTTCTAACTCCCGTTGTTTCAGAAATACTGGTTATATTCAACGACCTTTCAAAGCTAAGCTTTATTTTTGTACGTGGGTCTCACTGACCCACGTAAACTCCAGTGTTCTTTGTCTTAATTGGAGAAACAAAACAACACTGTTAATCCCATTGACATTTCTGTCAAATACACGCCTCAGAAGGCCATTTCAAGCATGTAGATGGGAAAATGACTTGGAGGAAAACGGATGATGGCTTTAGGTCTCACAAGAGGATGATATAAAATAATAGCCTTCATTCAATTGTCATCATCACAAATACCTTTCTGCCATGGCTCCTGACACAATTGTAGTAGCTGACGAGACATAAGCCAATTGAAAAAAGAACCTCAAATAGGCCTCGCCGGTGCCATATTGATTGGCGTCAGGTGAAAAGAAGAAAAAACCAACCCCATAGAGTGGTGTGCTATATTCAGAGTTGCCCATGACCAAGCCGTATCCAAAGCACCAAAAAGTGAAGCCACCCAAAGCCACATCCACAATGTTTTTGACCATAATGTTGACCTCATTCTTCATGGAGCACATTCCAGATTCGATTAAAGCATAACCTAATATGCGTAATTGGTCAATACCAAGGGTTTTAGTAGCCAAGCAACCATAATCGAAAATCATCTACTTACCCGTTTGCATCGAAAAGATGATAAAAGTACAAGCCATCACCCAAGCTGCATCGTCATTTTCAAATTCCAAGCCCAATTCCACGGTGGGTGGAATGGGCGTGGTCTGAGTTGTAGGAAGGGTTTCGCCATGTCTTGCTAGTTGAGCTTGTTTCAGCAGATGCCAAAATAAAGAATCTTCCGAGGAAAGATTATCGTAATAATCATGTTCCCATGATAGAAAGGAGTCACTTGCGTAGTTAAATAGTGAATCTGTATCTCCTGAGGGTTCCAGGGAAGTGTCCAAGTAAATATCTGGCCTTGACAAGTTTGAATCCAAATATTCGTAACGATTCATAATCCAACGAAACTACGTTTTGTATAGCAAAACTTGAAGGAAGAAAACCTCGCCCGATTCTTTGGAACACCAATTGGTTTTTGAAAGTCTTGCTATTGCTTCGGATACTTAGTGAATAAATCATGAATACCTTGATCCCGCGAGTTTTTTTTTCAGGGCTTTTCATGTCCATTAAAAGTCATCAATTTCTTATCATGCATCGTTCGAAAACTAACCATAAAATAGGAACTAGAAAATATCATCACTTTGTGAGGTAATATTTTTAACAATATTTAGTCTGAGTTAACCTTCATCTTATCCATTGGTATTTCTTCATTACAATTATAAACTCAACTCAAATAAATTTCCAAATTTGATAGCAACCTAAATTGCTTTGTATCGAAGTATAAATTTATCCGTTACCTTTGCTCTATCATAAAGTTCTTTTCATCCACTCATGAAATTGCAAAAAGGGTGCAATGGAACATGCACAGAGGTTGATCAAGTGAGGGTTTTAAATCATACCGCTGGTGTTAAAACAGGCCCATTGGCTGTGCTGAGTTGCTTGGTCTATTTTGCAAATTCAAGCCAATTCAATTTGAGCTTGTATTCAAAGAGTCCAAGTTCATGGAAACGATCAATATTTCAAGTAAGAATACCTTTCCTGGAACTGGGCCAATAATATGCAAAGTTTACTATCAGGGTGATTACATAAAAAGTACATAATCAAGCCTTGTACAATTGCCAAAAATGGGACTTAAATCTGATCCAAACAATGCTTCAAAAATGCTTATTTGTTGAGTGTGTTCCAAATTTTTTTTTTCAATAAATCAAAATATTTCCCATAGAGGGAGATGCAGTAATTTACAATTTTTCTTTTTTGGCAATGTATAATTTTATGCGTCTCTTTTTTAGTGAAAAAACTGAGCAGGGTGTAACCAGGGATATCAAAAAGTAAAATATGGCTCGTTTCCAGGGAGCTAGCATGGATGCTTAAAGGGGAAAAAAAACTTGGATTCGCCAAAATGAGCCAAGCAACATGGCACAGCCAATGGCTCTGTTTTACCGATCATTTAAAACGCTCACTTGAACAACCTTTGTGCATGTTGCATTCTGTTTTGTGCTGCCTTCCAAGAAGAAAGGGACTTACTTGTTCTAAAGATTACTACTGAATGGCAAACAAGGCAAAGGAACTACGTTTGTCATTGAAAATAATTTTATCGGAAATGTATTGCAAATTTGGATAATTGGATTAATTGGTCTATTGACACCAGTCTTTTTTATGTTACTAGTTGTCAGTTGATATTAAAACTAATGTTGGAATGTTTAAAAAATAATAGAAAAAAGAGATAAAGGTTGACAAACAACAAATTATTTGACTTCCAACCAACAATATCCTTGCATTTTAATTAATGATCTTTAAGGTCGAACTTTTCTTTTTGGTCTCGTTTATAAAGGTCTTACACTACTTCTCCTAAAATCCATATCAATAAAAATGGGGAAAATTATCTCAAATAAAGATGACCATCTTCATGTTTAATGTCATTTTATCACATTCTTTCCTTTTCTCCAATCCAATCTCAATCTTAGAGGGATCTCTTGCCATGTTAGGTCTCCGCCCAAAATATCTTAAAGGAAGTTATTGAAGTGTTTAAAGAATTCCTTTGTCCTAAATAAAGCCCCTGGCCTCTGCAATCTTCTTCCGGGGTCCCTTCAAAAGTTGTGTGTGCTAGATGACCCATTGTCGAACTTCAAACGCCAATTAGATGATTTTTTAAAGACTATCCCGGACCAGCCTTATGTACAAGGCCATAATAGGGCAGCTCACTCGAACACATTACACGATCAAATATAATACAGAGTCTGATACCTCAATGCATGTCTACAGGGAATTTCATTTCCCTGTATCGGATAAAAACCCGTAAAAAATGTTAATCCCCAACTAATCTAATAAATCTAATCCAAAGCTGGTTAGATGCATTATTTATAAAGTTAGATTAACTTAATCTAATCTGATTTGATTTGAAAGTGATCAATCAATATTTCCCTAATATCCCTACACAACTTATTATCAATGCATCACGCAACCTCTTTTTATAAGACTTGTCGAAAATGAGTTCTACATCAACTGAAGACACTGTCTTATAAATAAATTTCATTGATGTCAAAATATTCATGGTAAAATCTGTCATAAATTTATCCCAAAGGTACCTCACCCAGTCACTGTTTTGATTTTGTGTGCAATGCAAAAGTTTGCGACGCATGGTGCTAGGTGTAGTTGACCATAGTAGACCACACTACATTGCTGGATTGCGATGACAGCTTCAAAATTCATCACCTTTGTTTCCATTGACAAGAATGTGTTATATTTTACAGGATTTGTCTTTGAAATTTGTCTACCACATTTTAACTCAATCGAACGACGGAGTCAAAAATGTGTAGGGCCCGGAAATAATGATTTTAAATATAAAATATTTTAAAAGTATTTCTCCGCTTTTCCTCGATTTTTTAAATATTTTGGCTGTTTCGAGGCAAAAAAATATTTTCTCGAATTTTCTATTCAAAAAAATATTTTGGGCAAAATTTAGGAAAATAAATGAATGACCAATGCTCAATAGAGCTTACCCAATGTGAACCCAAAATCCAAAAATCTCTACAAAATGGCATTTGTACTAAAATTAGACATTTAAAACCAAAATTACTGTCATTTACGAAAAAAACTGTGCCACCTATTGAGGTAAATTGAAAATTGTATTGTTAAACCAATTACATGTCAAGTTTGCCTCCAAAAAACGGCCAAATGCATCAAATTCACCAGAAACAAATTTGGAAATTCGGTGCACATAGACAAGAATACCAAATATTGGCCCTGTCAAAAAAATATATTTTAAATATCCGGCTTTTTCCAAATATTTCGGCCTTTTGAAGAAAATATATAAGTGACTTTGTCACTTTTTGGTTGGCGAAAAATATTTTTCCCGGCCCTAGTTGTGTATCTTTAAAATTCAGGCAACGTAAACGGAAAATGAACTCTTTTTGTAAGATCTTGACCTAAACGAAACTTTTGCTCAAACCAAGCACCACTGATTTTTTCTGGATTGGGTAGTTTACGAAAAGATTAAATATTTCCAGTAGCAACAAGCCAATGGCGTTATTCTGCAAATGAGACCTTGCGTATATTTGCTAGAATGCGTATTTCAATTTTCAGCTCAATGGAAGGTCGGAGTCAAAAGTTAGGCTCTCCCAAAGTTCCATAAAAATGTCACTGAGAATGAATTAGCCTGACCAGCTGTTCAAGATCAAAAAGGGCTTATAACCTCAGTTAAGAGGCAAAATTTGCAATTAAAAGAGTTAAGTCTTTTCAGACTGAACCATTAAGTAATATAGGAAGTTAATGAACTCGATACATAGTGGATTGTTCTTATCGCCATGTACTTCAACTCCTTCGGTGTGGACATAGTCAATCGAGGCTGTACTATGAAAAACGACTATGCTCAATGTTCAGTAGAATAAATTGCGATAGACCGACTTGTGCTAACTTCAAAAGTGGCCTACAAAACGATGCGGGGACTGGCCCAGGATGTCGTATCTTTCAATATCTGTGCTTAACCCTGTGATCCCAACGTAGATGAATTGGCTGCAGCACAGTCTGGAGTGGTCAACCAATTGCCTCGTAAATGTCAATGTCATTTGTAAATTTTGAGGCGTTTGGTTGCTTGTTTTTCCGGAGTCAGACCTGATAAAGGCTGTGTTAACTACGTGAGCTGAGTATATTGCCGCTCCAACCATAGAGGTCCATAGAGAGGCCATTGTCGTCAGATATGAGGATAAAAGGGCTAGATTTCACTAGATTTGGAATTGTTCACAACCTCTAATGGTCAGATGTTGCGTGAAAAAGGCAAATATTTCCGAAGAATATCGTAAGATACTTGCCCAAACAAGTGGAAGATCGTAGTACAAATGATAGTGTGCAAGACAAATCTTCTATGCCAAAACCTATAATTGTGTGATTTAATGCCTGTGAATTGAGTATCATCTTCAATGAACGAAAACCTTACAGTAGTATAATTTAGGAAAAGCAAAGCGTAGGCAGGAGGCCACATGGCCAAAAAACTTAATGTTTTTAAAAAACTTGCCTTCTACGAATACGTTTGTTTGGGCAAGTTTCAACTAGTCGCTGATGATAAACGGCCCTTGCTGCCCCCAATAAAATTTCATGACCGTCCTGCTCTGGTATCTCCACACTGGGACCTCTGTGGCTACTACAAGCATTGATTATTTCTCGGGAAAAAAGGAGGTCGCAGTCATGCAAGCTGTTAAAGCTGTGACCGTTAATCCTTGCGCTACGACTGCCAACCCGATATTTTGGAGTTTTTGTTAAAGGTATTGCAAATCCAACCGTAGGTGTTTGGCGTCCGTCGCAAAATTCGAATATCTAAATTTAAGTTCATTGAAGTAGGATGACAGTCTTCCATTCATTAGTATGGCAAATATAGATTCGATTTTATTGCAAATGCAATGGTAGCTGAAGGTCGGAGACACATTGAGATGATAAAAAAAAACACAATCCATGGATATCATTCACAATCAGGTGGTAAACAGACCAAGAGGTGGTCAAACATCACCGAATACTTGTAATTGCTGGGAATAGAAAAATTATTGGCGCTGAGGTGTTGTTTATGGTAGTTTCCATAAGTATATAATTAGTAAGCATTTACTTGTGTAGCTAGAAAAAAGGTGCACTTGGTAAAGCAAATCGTTCTGGTTGTGATGACATTGGTAATAGTGGTGGTGAAGGAGTCGGTGAGGATCATGATGAGGATGATGATGACGACGACAAAGTCGGAAACGAATACAAAGTAAGGTTTACGATGGTGACTGATGATAGATATCTTGCAATCCATACGCTGACCGCCAGGTTTGATTCCATCGCCTCTGAAGTGTTGACAGACGATTTGGTCGGGACGGCGGAGAAATCAAGCCAAAGGATATTCCCTTCCTCCATTCATAGTGTCAGCAATCAGATTCCAAAGGGCTCAGGAAATGGAACACTGACGTGACAACCTGACAGATCCGGGGGTTTCCCTTCCTCCGTCTTGTATTTCTCTATCTGCCTCTCTCTCTCCTATTAGAGCACATGAAGGTCGTCGCAAGACTTGGATTTGGAATCCCCTCCCAACATCTTGCCGATGATGCCTCTGACTCGAACTCCAGCGGATTTGCGGCGATTGATCCCACTCACGGTGGAACCACCGCCACTCAATCCTCTTCTGGAGCCTTTTCGCCGATGAAAGCGACTTCTTTCGTTGAGTTTCAACCGGATTTGAGTGAGAATCCCCACTAAAAGCTCGTCCACATTGTGATTTAGCGACGCGGAAGTCTCTGAGTATTTGCAGTCATACGATGTGGCAATGGCTTTTGCATCTGGAACAAAGAGGGGGGTTGAATTAGTATTCATCAGCACTGTCCTGATTACCATGCCGACAATGCATAAGTCTGTTTCTATCTTGATGGGGGGTATAAACACTTTAGAATGGTTATCCGATGCATTTGTTGCTATTTAGTCAGTTTGATTAGGAAGTTTCCAAAAAGTAAAGGTTACATTAAGGCTTTACCAAAAAGTAAGTAGGAATATTTGTATTCTTGGTTTAAGAGTCACCCCAAATTAAGAAAAAAGGTTTGAACATTCCTCCATGACAATATTTGGCTTGGTTGTCCGAGTTTCGAGAAGATGAAAGAAATTTGGTCCATTCCAGCCTTTATTGTCATCTTGAGAGACTCAAGCAAGGACCATTAAATAATTTAGCATTTTTTACCCTTTCTTCTTGTTCAAGAAAGCTAGGCCTCCAAATGATAGACATGCATAGAAAATCAAATGAGAATGTAATGTTTGAATGTACAGTAGACTCAAGATCAACTATATTTGAACGTGACTCAAATATCAAACATTCAGATTGCTTTAAATTTGGTACGTAAGGTCCGAGAAATGTCATTCATTTTAATCTTGAACGCTTTTTCCACGTGACCGGTGTTTTGAGTGAACATGAAATGGCAATGATTTCGAAAAACAATCACCGTAAAGAATATTGTGAATGCTTATTTGATTATTCTGCATTCAACATGTGTCATACAGAAATGATCTTTTCTGATAACTTTCTTGGCCAAATAACTTTAAAGCTCTAAAACTAGCTATAAAAACTGTTGCATATAGAAGAACCCTGAAGTTTGTTTTGTTTTTGGTTGTAAGAAGTATGAAGCAAGGAGAAGCTTAAAATCAAGGCATGAATAAAAGAAGAAAGAATAGAATTCAACATAATTTCTTTGGAATTGAAAAAAATGTATCACATCAATAAAGGGAGACAAGGGACTAACGAGCACCTTGTTAGTCGTTTTTAGTTTACTACAATGAACATGGAATCCTGGCAAAAGCACTTTACTTGACAAATGCTGAGGCACAATTAAAAACGAGGATGACCAAAAACAGCGAATAAAAATCGTTTGGCAAGTGTTCTTTTTGAATTCCTTTGAGAAGGCTCCCTTGGAAAATTTTCGTTAGTTTTTACATCGAGTCTGGTCATGTCGACCAGTACTCCCAAAAACAAGTGTAGTCATGGTTTTCTCAACCACACAATATGCATTTTTCATGACGACTGCTTATCAATAAATCCTAGAGGGCTACAAAAATGCCATTGAACATTTTTCAGGCTCAAACCTTCCTTTTCTATTGAATTTTTGGGCGACAATTCCTTTGGAGTCAGATGAATTTGCAAACTTTATTTGACTTGCTGATTGAATCTCGATTTTATCCTCAAGCAAGCGAGTAATGCGTGCATTTTTCGACGATTGGACGAAATCCTTTTTTTGAAGAATGCCCGGTAAGCTCATTTGCATTTTTGAGTTTAAAAAATGAATTGTTCTAGCAGTAACTTCGGTCTGAAAGGCTTGCTTGATCTCATCTTTTATTCCTATGATTGATTGCCGACTTTCGCTTGATCAATTATTTACACTTTTTACTTCAAGTAGATCGTGCAATCATTCCACTGTTCAGTAGATCATTTCAACGGTTCTCAAATATCGCTTACATTTTTAATGAAACGATCTTTCAAGTAGAGTTTCATATACATGCATGAACTAAGTACACTAAAACAGGTAGTTCTTCGAAACATGATTAAGCCAAGATCGACCTCAAATTGCCCCATTTCCTTTCATGCTAACGTACAATTGAAAACAAAGTGGTTTAAATCAAGTCTGATGAATGATCACTGTTTTCAATTACTCACCCACAATGTTGACTTGTCGACTTCGAACCAAATCTGTTTTGTTGCCCACCATAATCACGGCCTTGTCGTTCATGCAATTGGTTCGCCAAAGATATTGCAAAATTTCCTCGGCCTCGCCAAGGGTCTCGTTGTCGACAACGCTGAAAACCACCACCATCGCATCCGGAATATAAGTGGCCAGTGCATTCTCAACCTGAGGCGAAATAGGGCAATTATATCTTTTTACGATCGAGGTTTCACTGTTTGCCCGTTCTACCGAATGCCCAATGACTCTCTAGTATGTCCTCATATTACTCTCGGTATGATTAGTTGATTATTAATTGACGAACCCCTCATTGCAACACTTCATGCGATCCTTTTTTGGTGCACGTGGTTGAGCCAGGGCAAAGGTAAACAAGCTAGACATGAGTCCACATAATTTGCCCCAACCGATTCGTGAAATTACTAACTAGACAATGAAAACATGGATGTCATGCTACAGTTTTGATTCCGTAGACAGGGCAGAAGAAACCAGAGTATCAAAAATGGTTCCATTTTTTCAAAAAATATTTTCATGTTCAAAATAAAGTGAAGTGAAGCAAATTGATATTCTACCGGACTGAAGCAAGCCTTCTCCACAACCGACAATTATTGCAGTCTCTCAAATGGTAATGGACTATATTTTACTAGAAATGACTCATGAAGGCTAAGATAATGCGTAAATCATATCTTGAATGATACTACCTGTTCATTAATGTGACCTATTTCCTATCTTTGATGACATGGAAGAGTTTAGTTTTTCTTTTTCTGAAAAGCGTTTGCGAAAGCTTTGCAGTCCATTTCTCCCGATCTTTGACCCATTATGTAGGTATGGGTTAGTCAGGACCAAAAACTCCCTTGATAAGTGCTTCAATGACACACAAAGTCTTTGAATATCAAACAATAAAAAAATATTGTAAAGCTAGAGAGCCTCTAATTAAAGCTGGCTCATTTTATGGTTGTCATTTCTCATTGCAATAAGCAAGGACAAGGTAAGTAATAGCTATTAGTAAATGTGCATTTGCTCAAGTACAGGCAGGTGCAGAAGGAAAAGGTGGATTGACAAAACCTCAAAAGAGCCCAATAAACATGGAAACGACATAGCCGTTCTGTTGCAAGGCCACGTTTCTGTCAAAAAAAATGCTCTGAAGCAATTCGAAATCTACGTCGCAATTTAAAACATAGCGATGAAATGTGCCCTGACAGAAAAACGTTTTCCCATTTGGCACCGTAAGATAGATAAATCTTCGAAAGTATGGTCTTTGAACGGCCATTGAACACGTTGCCACGGGAGATCCAGAATAAAATAAATGACTGGATGGACAAAGTAAATATTGAAATGAGTTATAATAAGGTCTATTGGTACATCGCACACGGAAGTGAAAAGTTACCATCAATTTCATTCAGCAAAGAGCATCACATCTTTCGAGGGTGCTCGATCGAGAAGAACTACATTCATAAAACCATAAGCATATTCGTGGCACGCCCCGACTACTAAGTTATGAATGACTTTGGTTGGTCCAACGACTCACAAGTGAGGTAAGTCTATTTCAAACCAAGGCTGTCCAGAATAATGTCGTAAATATGAACAATCCACGAGGGAGGCAAGAAAAAGATCCATATGCCAGAACACGTACAAGCTTTCAGAGCTGGCCACATTTTTCATTGAAGGACTTCCTTAGTAACATCATCAAATGTTCCTTCAACTCAGGGAATCGGGAACTTGTCGAGTTACATACTTCTTGGCTGTCGATCGAAGAAGGAAGGGGCGATCGAGTAAAATTCAAGTTTGAAGTTTTGAATCAAGCCTTCGGGCCTTGATTACGACTTACGACGAGCTGCTGAGCTGCTATGCCTTGAACATCTATGAGAAGAAAGACCTGAGATGTGCACTTCAGAGTTCAAAGACTTTTTTCGGACTTTGACGAGGCAACACTTGCAAAATATGCAGCATGAGGGAGTTAAGTGAAAATAATGGTTTTGAGGAGGAACAAAACTTTGGCCGACGAGTGAGGACGGCCAAAGAGCAAAACGAAGTTAGTTTGCGCGTGTTGAAGTGTCTTTTGCTCAGTACATTATCACCAAATTCGGGCGAATATAATTAAGATATTGTATTTGACAACCGTTTGGGGGGTATCAAGTGCACACTAAAAGTAAAAACACAAATATTTACAATATTATGTGAGTTAATATTTGGCGAGGTAAAGGGCACGTTATAAAGCAGAAAAAAGGGAAGAGGGCACCTAACATCGATTTTTTTCAAAAAATGTAGAGAAGAAACACATTTAGCAGACATTCCTGAAGAAGCAAACATAATTTTGTAGATCTATTAGAGCCCCTCAGCGTTACGCTAAAAACTGTTTTAAGCTTCAAATTAGTCTCAAATACCGTTATAATGAATGTTTTGCAAACATCATTTAGAACAGGAAGCAATTTTTGGGATCAAGTCCCTTAAATTTGACTATGTCTTGTCAAGGGCTCACAAAACATAAACTGGTGGGTAAAAGAGCCCACAAATAATCGACCAGAGAGTTTATTCTTACTAATCATCACTAACAAGAAATTCAAGATGTGCAAAAATTGCTTTTGGATCTCCTTGTGATAAAGTCGCTTGATCCATTTCGAAAGTACGAGATACTGTATTTAAGGCACGGTCGATTTGCCGACCAATTCTAAAGTTTGTCGTTCATTTCCATTAGTTACCAGAGTATTGTTATTGTCATGTCACGGTACATTACCTAAAGTTTGGAGAACGAAAGCCCACTTTCACATTCTTTCATTTCTTTGCCCTTCAAGCGCAGAAACAACGCAACAACTAAGTTTTCAATCTACATGCGTCCACTGGCAAACAAATCCAGCCATTTGCGCAAACAATCGTTTTAACCAAGTTTCCTTTCCATAGATTGTACATTTGAAATTATTGCAACAACATTTTAGTTGCCATGATCAAGGTACAAAAAAAGTACAGTTTTGCAAACATGCGACGAGCTTCAGTCGCAGTCTGAACCGAGAAAACTTTTACAGTATAAAATTTAGTTTGTCAAAATGCCAGCTTACATTTGATGCAAAGATAAATGCAAAGGCAATTTCAACAGGATTTGAGCACTAATATATCTAGTTGCCATTTTTTTTATAGTCACAACTTGCACGGTAAGTGCCCAATGCCCAGCACTGTTGTGCATTAAGCTTTTAATAAGGCAAATAACGTCTTCAAGATACATCTTGATTAAATAACAAGGTTCAACCAAGTCTTACTCATCCTAATCAAGATGAACTTCTCTTTCGTTTACATTTTTTGGCTCTGGTTAAAATTGTTAGATGCGTGGGGAGTTGGCAAGCACGGATTTCATAAGCTGGGAAAAAAAGCTAACGGATTTAGCGAGCAAAAATCACATTGTTGGCCAAATCAGGAATTCATGAATTCCGGGGCCAACTCGAGTCGAAAATCTCCCGTGTTGTAATCAAACTTTCTTAATTGAATTCTTCGACAAAGAAGGCAGTTCTTGGACTTCCAAAATTTGATTGAAACTGATCCATAACGCAGGTATCGTAAGGAACTTTTGGCGGCATGATATCCAGAGTAAAACTGTGCTGGCCTTGATCGAATGAACCGTTTCCTATTGGATATCGAAAGCCTTTGCCTGTTGTGTCTTCGAAATGTATCGGAAGAGCAAAGCTAATTATTCTTGGAACTCGCTGCTCTTGCTACTTTTTTGTGTGTGAGAGAGAGCCTTGAACCAAAAAAAGAGAAGTTAGATAAAATGCCTAAGTCTCCACGTCATGAATAATACTTCATAAATGTTGAACCTGGCTTTCAGCGTATCCTATTAGAGCGAATTGTCTTTGTCTCGCGTGGCCTCCCTTGGGGGATTTCTCTCAGTTTCATTTGGTTGCTTTTAATGACTTTAGTTCCAAGGGTACTCAAAAAATTAGTCCGAACGATGTTGGTTAAATTAGTCCGAACGATGTTGGTTAAATTAGTCCGAACGATGTTGGTTCAAATAAACCCTCTTTAGGCTTCAAAAATAACTGGTGGTAATGGTAAATTTGACATTTCAATGACACTCACACTCAAACTCGCACTGTTTTTTACATGCTATCTTTGGGTTGTCAAATTCATTAATTTGGCTTCAAATCAAATATTAAGCATCAGATGGTGTTAATATGTGAATCCTTGATCAAGTATTTGACATTTGTATGACCTTTGTATGAGCCAACGGAAATTTTCTGTTCTTATATGTTGTGTCCAAATTGATATCATTTTGCCGAACATGTGAATCGTTGAACAGAATAAGAACGATGATTAGCGTGTAATCATTCCTTTGGTTTTGAGTCAACCACAAGACGAGCTGACCTTTGAACGTTAATCGATAAATCGACATCTCATTCAAGATGGGCGAAGACACGTTCTGGAGTCAAATTGCTTTCCCGATCAAGTCTCCATACTTGTTCGGGAAAGTACTATGTTGTTGACAGTATTATCCAGTTTCAAGAACATGCATGGAGAAGAAGAAAACCACTTGGGCTTTGAACTGTTTTTCATCGAAATATGAGCCAAAAATTTCCTGGAAATAATACTCAAATTGAAATTGGTGCACTGAAAGACGAATCAGGAAGTAAGGAAAAGTTTCAAAGTTGGAACGAGCTTTGCTAAAAACCAAAATCAAAATGGAACCCAATGAAATATGAATGGTCTCATTATTGTTTTGATACGTTGAACGATACTGGGAAACCATGTGATGTGGAACTTCAAAGCAACTTATTTGGACCATGGCATGTCATAAGGCCTTGATTCAACATTGGAAACATCTTACACGTTGAGCATTGAAGTGCTTAGTGTTTTGACCTTTCTTCCTATTTTTTCAGAATTGCTTACACGATTTGCACCGACGACAAAGATTTTTACAATGGACAAAATCTATCAAAAAATTTGCTACTTTAATCCGTCCATTCTAAAGAGATCGATGTGCAATACCATGTGAAATAAAAACTAAGCTTGTCAGATATGAAGATATATATTTTTGACTACAATTTTATTGCGATTCAATAAAGTTATTTTTTATTAGCACTACCAGGAATGAGATTCCATGTCAAGAAAGCTAATCATTCACGTTATTGGATAAAATTGACATTTTTACCATACATTTGATCTACCAACGAGTTACTGTTGGCAGATATATACAACCCAACAATAGTGAGTTAATCAGGAATATAATACAATAAGATAGCGTCAAAAGGACGTTGACACTAAATGAACCGAGAAAAAAGCAAGACAAATTGTTCATTTTCCTACACTTCCCCCTTTAAAGTTTGGCAGATGTATTGATTCAATTTCTAATTTTCTTACAAACACAAACCAAATACAGCATGTTACTAGGTGGAATGAAAAGTAACCTCCTTGACCGCCAAGATGCAATGCTATTGCAAAAAGCTTATAGTGCCTTGCAGTCCGTTCATTTTTAGGCATACGCTTCAAATTTCAATGGATTATTGCCCTTCATTGTGTTTTGACAATAGATTGATGTTGAGGTGTTTGGGATCATGTCGAAATGGATCAACATAATTTTTGTTTTGTCTTAAAACATTACTTTTTACAAAGCAAAATGGCGGAGGAAGCAAAATAAAAGTTTAATAAATGTAATGAGTAGGGACGGCCAAAAATTGCAGAATTTTTTTTGGTAACATAAACACATTTATTTGCCTTTTTGCACTTTTCACCTTTATTTCCACGAGTTTTTTACGTTTTCGGCCTAAATTGTGCAACTTTTGGTAACTAAAAGCTTGTTTTGATTTGCTTTTTTGCCCGTCTCTAGTAATGAAATAAGTTAGCCCGGATGTTAGGTGCACTAATTCAAATGGCTCAAGTATACCAAAGTACCGGTAGAGTATGAATAACGCTGGTCGAGTATAGTCTCTGTACATCAGCCGCCATTCAAACGCAGCTTATGTTTGGGAACCATACTCGAGCAACGTTATTTTTACTCTACTTTGGTATACTTGAGCCATTTGAATTAGTGCACATAACATCCGGGCTTAATGCTCCGTCAGATCATACCTTTAAAAATTGGTTTTGCCACTTTCGTGGTCTCCAAAACTTCACTACCGATCAAAGACGTTGTCGAAGGCCCTCCGAAACAATTATTGATGAAAGTAACAAAAAGTTCAGTATAGTCTTAATGTTAGTTAGGAGCTCACACACCTTCACTTTCCGGTCAGCCAGCCCCATTTCATGAACTGTTTGACGTTTTCGTCCGTAAAATTATCAGATTCATATTCAACATGATGCCAAACACGTCAACATCAATGAGCTGTCAAAACAAAATGAAGGGCAATAATCCTTCGAAATTTGAAATGAATGCCTAAATATGAATGAACTATAAGGCACTATAAGCATTTTTTGCAGTAGCATTGCATTTTGTCGGTCAAGGAGCTTACTTTTCACCCCACCTAGTAAGCTGGAACAAAGTTTATCAAACCCCTGTAAGGCGAACAAGTTTGCCAAATTAGATCATAATTTATAACAAAAATGTGATGAAAGAAGGTCGTGATGCTGGTTCTGGTTCCGACTTTCTGTCTAAGTTCCTTTTTGATAGGACGATTCATTCATCCCTTGAATTTTGACATTGCAAATGTGATTACATTCAAACACAGCCCTCTAAGATGTGAAGGCGGAACCACGTACAAAGTGCCTCCTTTCAACAACGGATCATTTCATGGAGAAAATAACTTTAAATCTCATTTATATTTCACAAGAAATAAGTCAGATTTTCTTGTCTAAAAGCTCCAAACGCCCACTTCTTTCCATTATTAAATTGTTTTTTTTTTGCTCTTACTTTTCTGACCCTTATTTGGTCTTTGAACATCAATCTCAATTTAGGTCAAAATTTGCAACTGTCCTGAGTGCCGTACAATGCACACCATGTTGCAAAATTGGGTAAAGTTGGAACTTGGGAGACGGAAATCTTGCTGATTGTTATTACACAGTTCCAACTCATCCATAACTCTGATGCAAAATTCAACAACTAGTTTTTCTCGTCCAATTCAGGAGCTTGTCTTGATAACAGACAATATCAAATACAGCGAAGAACATTTTGAATAAAACCTAAGAATCATTTTTTTAAAAGAGACAGTTTTATGATATGCAAACTACTTTTTCTAAATTATTTCAAAATCTGCGATGGTTGTCTGAAAATGATGGCTCATAAGAGTTTCATTAATCATTCCAATGATATTTATTCGGAAAATACGTTAAGCTTTTCTCTTTGTACATCAAATTTCAATCACGATCAGTAAGGAGGCAAAAATAAATCGTGGAAGTAAAATCTTGGGTAAAGTCATAACAAGATAAGTAAGTAAAAAACATGCGTATAATAGTTTGGCATCTTGAATTAGTAGCGCCAAGACTCGGGAGAGATTCTTTGTTTAATGCGGGACTTTAAACGTATTTCACTTTCACATTTTCAGGGTATCTTGTCAAAATGGTTGTCACAATTGCACATTTTTATGTCTATTTTCCCGGTTCATGTATTTTCTGTGGGGGAAATTTTGCAGTTTGTTTGGGAAATTTGGCAAAATCAACTCGGAGTCAAAGGACTAACTCGAAGCCGCTTTCTATTCGGTTCGGTTTCCGATGCAGTCACCAATTTAGCTGTTGCAAGAGTGCAAAAAAGATTTTCAAAGGCGGCTTATTATTTCTATTTGTAAGGTCCCGATTGATGATTGTTTTGAATTAGCTACTTAAAGAAAGATAATAGTCCTTCAAAAGCATCTCTAAACAAGTGGCAAATTTTCAAGTGACAACCTCAGCTAATGCTTAGTTAGCCATTGATATCTAGACTGCCGGACGTCAAACGATCGACCATGTCGACGGTAAAACAGCACTTAAACATTGCCCTATATATTTGTTTTACCCTCTGTGTGGTTGGTCTTCCGACATCCAGTAGTTTGGAAATCTTTGGCCAAGTTAGCGATAGGTCTCATGGTTCTCAAGAACAATATCAACTGTTTTAGATCGGACTCAGGCGTCGGACTTTTCCGCAAGCAATTTAAATAGCCTGCAAAATATAACCTACAATTTCGTAGCAAATATGCTAGATGAGCATTATGTGCTAAATCATAGACGTCGGGATAGAGACATCTATGGCTAAATTCAGTGGGAGTATACGAACAGCCCGCCTAATTTTGGAATTTAGACCTTTTCAAGCTGTCCAGCGGGTGCAAAACCAACGAAAGTAAAATTAGATCACTTGTTGTTTTTACGCTTACCGATATTTCTGCACTGGGATGATCGATGAACACCAACTCGGCCTCTTCCCCTTCCAACAGAACGGAAACACATTTCTCGTCATAGTCATCTTCTGAAACGAAAGGGTCAACACTGTGAAAAAGTTCCATGTCAAACAGTCAACATTGTTCGATCTTTTATGATATCTAATCACGAATAATTGCATTGTATTGCGACCAAATTGTAGCCAAGCCAGCATGTCAGGGGGCCATGAATTGCGGGGCATATTCACATATTTTGGGTCGGAAAAGACGAGTCTTGAAAAGGAAGAGCATGACACCGAGTAATCTAGCCTTCTGAAATGACACGCAATCACCTTTTTCGAGGAAACTCAAAGCTTAGGCCTCGGAAACAAAAAGTGGCTTTTAAAGAGCCTAATGACAACGAGACCCTTTTTCACCGGGTGAGAAAGGCACGTAGTAGGGGAGGAGGAAACGAGCTTCAGTTCCTCGATTAAAAGGCGGCAGAAGAAAGGCACATGTCAATGCAAGGTCTCTTCAGTCTTTCTTTCTTCTTTTTTCTGTTTCTCTCTTTCTCTTTCTTGGACTGCATGTTGTCATGCAATTGAAACGAAGACCCCCACCTTTCTCGGAATGAACGAATGTTGAGATTCATTCAGGTCCAATGAGTTGGCAACCTTCGATCTTGGGACGTGTAATCTCATGACGATGAGATTCTAAGGCGAGATACACGTAGTAGTACATGGTTGAGGAAATCGTGTGGACAGCAACGCTGGAATTCGTTGGAATGGGCGTTGGTGTAATAACACGACGTGTGGGGTTCAGAACACATTACAGTAGTAAGCAAACTCCGTGCCAAAAGAATACTTCTTCAGAGGGTCCATTTGGGTTTAATGAGTGGTTCGTGGACAACCCTGAGAACCTTGCCAAGCGAGGATAATCATTTCTCGAACGAACTGTTCTTGGCCTTTGATTGAAGATTCCCTTTTTCCGAAGGGCAAGACTACTGTAGTTTCCTCAAGGTCAGCGCTCTCAATGGTTTGGCCTTTTTGCCAGGCCATTTATCCCATCGGATGTGAAACCTGTTCTCGAGAAAATGTAGGCAATAGAAGCAATCGGAAGAAGAACTGCAACTGCCAAACATCTCGATTCGTTGAAACAAATGTCCATTACTCTTTCGTTTCGGCATACGCTCAAAGAGCTTCTTTGTTCTGCTCTACATTAGATTTGGAGAATCCGGTAAAAAGAAAAAAGAATCCGGTGCTCTTTTCGTCCTTAGTGTTTCAATTTGTGGACATCACGCTGTCCTCTGTGGGTTTCGGGTATAAATGAGAACCCATATTTCAAGCTCAGCTTGGGTTTCAGAAATAAAGTTATAAGTGAGAGAATTCAAATGAATGCGACGGCGCTTTTCTTGGGTGAGAAAAAGAAACATTTCTTGTACTATCAATCGGTAAGGATCTCATAGTTCATGCAAATTTCATGGTTATGGTTCAAAACGGCTTGAATACACGCAGGTAAATCATAAAAAAGTCGTTGGCCTTTTACTCAATTTAAAAAAAGGATATTTTACTACTTGAGAAAATGAATGTTAGAATGGACTCCAAGAAATGAAAATATCGAAGCTTCCCCATTTACGAGGGTCTTTACGTAAATGCAATAATGTTCCTTTCCTTTGCTCGTGAAACCATCTAATGGACAATTACTCATAGAGAGACCTTTTCCTTGAATACTCTAAAAAATGCTCCCAATTCTCGTTTTTTATCATTGAAGCTCATCTTGACGCAATCAAGGTTTTATTTCTTCATAGCAGCAAACTAAAAAGATTTCATTTTCAACTTAGGACCATCTTCAGTGTGGCAGGAATGACGATCTCAATTTCAAATTACTAGATTTGAAAAGAATCCAAAAGTTTCCAGACGAAGCCAAAAACCGCCAAAGAGCGATAAAAACAGTCCAAAAAGGAAGTGAAGAGGAAGGAGAAAGGAGTATTTGGCCTTGAGATTCAAGATTTTCATCAACATTATGCACGCTTTCTTAACAAATTTATTTCGAATAACTGAGCCAAAGAAACTTATTTGTTGGAGTACGAGTTCTTTCTCAACCTAATCGCAACCAACTTTTGGTGAGCATTTGATCTTTTGAGATCAAGACACACTCATCAGGGTCCTGCTTCAGTCTCAAGTATGACATTCTATCCTAAACCTTGTTGGCTTCAGGTTCGCTCTTCCATCCTCTATTGTTTCTTATGCAATGCTTCACAATAAATAACCTTCAAGAAAACCAGCAAAGACAGGTTAGCAACTGGCTTTCAGGAAAACAAAAAGTGCACACAAAACAAAATTGTGATGATGGGACCCATCTCTAGGTACAAGCTGCATATGCAAATGCACTAGTAAGTCTTCCACATCCTGTTAAATACAACAAATTCTTGCTACACAAATAGTTCACAGTGCTTGCCTTTGTTGTTACAATATACACTGTACGTATTTGTACGTTTCTTTTTCGCTCTCTTGATTGTTCCCTCGTGGGCATGAACCCAAGGTCCCAGGGAAATTTTCCTCTTGCACATAAGTCGTTCTTAAGTCGACGTACATATCCCGTGGGCTTCTCAGTAATAATAGGGCAAGGTGCGAGCGAGCAGATGTCTTTGGATGCTGGGTGAGGATTACCATAGATATCTACTAGACTACTGAATATCGCACGACCGACCGCTTGGTTGGTGGAATAGTACGATGCACGGTCTCCTGGGAGTTGATCACAAACCAGATTATTGTACTAATTTGACAACCACCCAAGCGGTCGCCCGCCATCCAGTAGTCTAGAAGTCTATGGGATTACCGTAAACATAAAGGTGGGGTTTGAATTGACTTTTCCACTTGACATTTGGAATCGATCACTAACTTTGTCCTCTTCCCTCGAGGGGTGAGAAAGTGTTGACTGGAACAGTTATATATCTCTGCATTGCGGCACACGCATTCAATGTCATTATTATGTTCACCTTGAAAGTTGCACGTCTGTCTTCGGGGTTTCGTGGGGGGAGCTTGGGGGTCAACTAAAGCAATGTGTGGGAGGAAGGTGATGAGACCTCTGTTCTTTTCAAGGAGTGCCATATTAGTTTGTTCTTCCCTTGGGGCCAACGTGTGGGAACAAGGATTTACTTTGTGGCCTCTAACTAAACCCGAGGGAAAATCAAGGAGTGGTAGAAAATTTTCCACTTGATTATTAAGATTTAATCCCTAATGGGCACCCTCACAGGCAAAAGTAAATCTGTTTTTGACAACTCGCCCCCTTTTTGAAAGGGCGCTAAATGCTTGGTCCATTTCGTTCAAAAAGACCTCGCCATAAACTGACTGACTCCACTTTTTTCGTTCATTCGTAATTCTAGGTGGCCGCAAATTTGAAGTTTATTGTAATAGATAGTGACCAATTTCCACTTTCAAGATTCTAGTATTGTCGGTGGTATTTATCCGTAAGATACTTGGTGAGAAAGTGAGGTGGGTAAATGTTTCATTCAGTAGCTCCTCAAGCCATATTGTACGAAGAAATCAGATAGATGAGATTGACAAGTGGAGTATGCGTGCATAAGTTGTTAGTTAAGGGCCTTTCTACTCATAATCTTGATCGCGTGCTGAGAGAAAGAACGAACAAAAGTTTTAATTGTCGACATGCACGGTACGTTGATATGCGTATTCATGGTGAAGGGATTTTTTGAAATGGACGAATGGAGTGTTAAAGCACTTTCATGAGGGTTTGATGTCTTCCCTTGTAGTTATGATTATGAAAACCCCTGGTTTAATCTTGTTAACCTGTTTTCCCTCTCAAACCTTATTGTACCTCCAGGCTTTTGCCAAATTTGCTAAAATTGCCAACGAGTGACCAATTACAGTAATCAAAACCTTAGAATTAATCTTAAATTGATTCAGCATTTGAATTCAAATCCGAAAAGATTTTTGAAATACAGAAAATTAGGGTATGCAACGAGAATCTATGGTTGGTTTTAGTTTGCCATTCATTTTTAAAGGTTTTCAAGGCCAATCAGAATCAACTAAATGTTCACTTACATCCAAATTGTTATTCTCCTGAATATTGTAGAACAACAGAAAAGTTTGAACTTAACTGACTTTGGAATAGTCATTTTTCTGAAACATTGGTAAGAATGTCCTTCTAATTCTGATCTGCTTTTACCTTGTGAAATTTTATAGATTTCCTCAATTATATCGCACCCACTTTCAAAAGTCATAAAATTGATGAGATTAAAGCAATAAACAAACGTCTCCTTTTGAAACAGGGTTTTAAAGGTAAGGTTACAAAAGTTGAACAAGCCAAACTATAGGTCGGTTGTTGAGGTAGTTTGGAAGTATAGTAGAAGCATACCTAGAAACACAAAAAAAGCACATGAGACGGAGTAAATATAATCATGCTCGATCAAGTTTCGCTACATAAGCTGCAATTGAGAAACGCAACTTATGCAATTAAACTTGATCGAGCATGGTTACTTCTACTTCGCCTCATATGCTTCTTTCATGCTTCTTTTGTGTTTCTAGGCATGCTTCTACTATACTTCCAAACTACTTCAACAACCGACCTCATGTCTCGAACTCAAAATTTCTTTATTATTAAAACTTAAGCCTTGAACGAACCTCATATCCTAAAACTACAGCCTTTAAAATATTCATGCTTTCATTATGAAGATAGTGTTCTCTCTCCATGGTGCACTACTATAACCACTTTTAGCTCGCCTTTAGTCATTTGGAACTTTGCTCACCTCGAGAAAAGAATCGGGACGAATGCGAAATGAGCCAAAGCAAAGAATATTTGATCATGTAAATTTGAAGTGGTCAATTTATTACTGCGAAGAGCACAACTCTCAAGTGGATGAAAGTGCTCCCCCTGGTTCCCCTCAAAAGATATACTTTAGAAAGAACGACAAGTTTGACAAATCCAAAGACAAGTTTGTGTGTTACAAGTCAAAAACAAATACTCCATCCAACGAGCGCTCGTATAAAACTTTGCGTTTTGGGATTTGTCATTCATGAGCAACTTGAGTGCCACGATATCTCTTTCTGAAAAAGGTCTCAGAATGTGGAATGATTTGTGTCGCTCTTTGCAAGATTTGGTCTCATGCCTAATTTCTCCCTCCGCAAAGCGTCTGAGAGAATAAAAAACGACTTGATGTTGCCAGAGGGACCATTAGAACCTAAGACAAGGAACGGGGATTGTTTTTGCTCAAGAGCCCACTCTGACATTCTCTCTCCTGTGAGGAAGGTATCATTTTCACAAGACCAATGCTCTAGCTCAAAGTCTACATTTATTCATAAAACAAGCCGTGGGATGCACTACACATTGTCGAAGACTACAGGGTAAGACAAAAATTAAAAAAATTCGTGATATTCTCGTCATAGCAAGTTGACACGATAAAGATCGTTCAAAACCGATCCAATCCAAGGGCATGATGAGTTTTTAGCTTGAAAACTTAATTTTTTATCAAATCCATCGTTTGTTGATATACTAATCTCAAAACATAAGGTTCGTGGCATTATTTCAATTCAACGTCTTTGATGATTTTGTTTCTGTTCAATATCTTTCAATTATGAGATTTTGATCACATGTTCTCATCAATTCTTTGGGAAAGTATCCGGATGTTAGAAAATTGAGTTCATGAAAGCATTTATAACTTTTGAAGAGCCCTGTAAATGATGGTGACCTTACTTTTTCTCCAATGCCCTCATTGTTACATCGAGAGGGGTTCAATGGAACAATCACCCATGCCTCCTCGCTCTCTTTCTCATTACAAGAAAAAGTCCTCAGCTTGGAACTAAATTGACCTCGTCCCATCTTGGGTGTTCTTCGGGCACTATCATCATTGTTCTATCATATGATATTGTGGTGCCTCGAATCGTTCGTTGTGGTGGTCAAAACCAATGGAGAAAAGGAAGGATATGAGAAAGTTTTGACATGTGATCAGAACATTTTCGGTCCCCTTTTGGCCTTCGTTCCCACCATCAAGCAGGTTTGAAAGAACATCCATTTCCGAGCCAAACAAGGACGAAAGCTGAACTTTCCGAAAGGACATAAATTTGCCACACTTGTTTACTTTGCCTGATGGCTTTTCTCTCGGGTGCCCCAAAAAATGGGAGCAAAGCGTGGGCGCTTTTAATTGGGAAGAACCACGGTCAAATCTCAAAACAAGCAACAAGTAAGACTGAGACATTGGTCGGTTAGTTGGTGGGTTGGGTGAAGAGTACAGCAAACTTTTAGGTAGTACAGAGCCAGCGAAAAGCGAGGGACCAAGAGAGTTTAGAGGTATTGGGAAGCATCGAATGCCACTTAGATGAGGATCCGAAATTTATCCCTGTGCCTTTTCTCACATTTAGGGAACTTTTTCAAGCCCAAAGTTGGGTTGTTACTTTGTATGTCCAACAAATGGCCGGTTTCGAGCATACCGGAACAGATTTCTCAAATGCCAGCCAGATATTGCTAGGTTATTGTACGGGAAACCCTTTTTTCTGGGCTTAAAACGTAGTTTGCTTTGACTTTCATCGTCTAGCTTCAAAGTATTTTGTTCCCCTCTTTTCATGGATTGACCAGGTGGTTAAGTGGAAATTGGAAACAAAAGTTCGTCCGAACCTGATTGAACATCTCCACACCATAACTCGTTCTCAGTTGCGGATATACCATTAAAAATCCAATTAGTGGAATGGGACCTCAACAGGAGATTTTCAATGGACAAGGGTAGAAATAGCCAAAATACGAAAGCAATATGAATATGGTCCATTTTCGAGGCCTGGGCACTTTTCCCCCATATCTATGTCGCTCTAAGAAAAGTGGAAGCAGATACTACTATGCTTTAGTACGTAAGCATGCTTCTTAGTGACGAACGAGGAGCCAATGTTAATGGAAAAGCTTGAACATGGATGGCTAGCAGAGTTTCCAAATTCCCAATCGATGGACGTCGTTTTCGTTCCTTTTCCTAGATACCTCTCTCTCCTCCTTCTTCTCCTTCTCCTTTTTCTTTCGTCTTTTTCTTCGCCGATCTGCTTGAGGTGCCCTCTTTCACTTATCTCACCAGCTTTTCTCTGGGTTCCATTTTACCTTTTTTCCAAGCTCAAAGTACGGAACAAACAGGTGACATTTGGGAGCGTAGGCGGCATCGGATTTTGCTGTACACTTTCCCAATAGTACACTCCAAATGAAACTGAATGAGCCAAACCTTGGTATACTCACATCTTTAGTGGGCGTCACAACTCTTTGTTGGGACTAGAACATAAATTCTCGCCAATGACGGTGATCGACATTGAGAGCAAGAAGATTGTTTTCACATAATCAGATGAGTTAGGAATTCACCAGAGTTGGTCGATTACTTGCCACTCGAATAGTTTGTTTCAAGGGTGGAATGCGTGACTATGCTCATGAGGGGCAACCAGGAATTCCCAAGGCTCGTTATTGCTATTCGATTCCTCTCGAATTGATCGATTCTATTGTCTTTTCTCGTTCGATGGCACACTTCACGATACATGTATTCAGGAAACCTTGTGGAACCCAGAAACTACAACTTTCGTGTTGGAACCGTGAATGACACGTACTCTTAAAGGTCAGATAGTGTTTCAAGAATCATTTGATAGCAAGAGCCTCACTCTCAAGGTGCAACGTTAGGTTTTCAAAATTCAATTCTCACATAAGACTGCAATGTGCTACAAAAGCTCATGGGAAAGAAGCGTCTTCACTGAACACTAGTGGTGGCTTTACCACTAAACTTTAACGGATAAAATATCCATGCAAGGGCTTGAACACATCTCATTTTGCGATACCATGAATGGATCAATTCTCATTGGCATGATCTACACAAATTCAGTGTAAAATCAAATTTTGTTTTAAGTAAAGCGCTATGATAAACATAGCGCTCAAGTTTTAACTTGAACTTCCTGATTGACGTGACGGAATTGGCGCTTCTTTCCCTTGAGGTTCTTTATATTGCGCAACCGGTGCATTCCAAAAAAAAAGTGGATGTTCTCATTGCTAGAATGGACCAAAAAAGACCAAAAAATTCCGCCCAAAGTACGGTTTCAGTTTCGACTATTTCGACTAGGCAAACCAAAATCAAGCCCGGTAAGGCTCTGAGCTCTTATATTTGATAATGATTCTTAATTATTCATATCTTTAGTTGTCTTTCTACATCACAAAATGAATAAGCACACACAGATTGTTCAGAATTCAAATCTTGGCACTGTCAGGACTCAGAGACACAGTTTTGTGGAGGGAGTATAATTATTTAAGTATTCTCTTAAGGAAAGAAACCAAGAGAGTTTGTATTTGTCATACAAAGGATGACGGTCTAATTTGACAAAGTTTTCGTGAGGTCCACAAAAACCTCCTTGGATGAAAAACCAACCTGATTGGACACTCTAGGTACTTTTGGTTCACTTGGCTTAAACCGGGCAAAAACTCTAATCTCTACCACATAAAGAGAACGTGCAGTTTAAAAACCATTGACTAGAAGTATAACGAAAGATGCAACGAGGTATTCTAGTTCAAAACTATTGGAACAAAATATCACTTCATAAATGCATTTTCTGAATTTGATCACATTCTACAAACGCCAAATTACAAATGCCGTTTGAAATTTAAAGAAGGCTTATTTTACGAGAAAACTTATACATGGAATTCCAAACTGTAAATGGGAAGACATTTTGGCCCCGAAATCATGTCAATTTTGCGAGATCTTCGTTGGGATTTCTTTCAAAGCTTTTAACGATTTTGATCATTTATTGATGGGAAATTTGCACAACTTGAAATATTTTCAATGAATCAACCTCATGTGCAAAGTTGCACAAAAGGTTTATGGCCCAATTCTACGTTTGAAAAAATGTTCTACGTGTATTAACTACTCAATCAATCAAGGTAAGTCCTAAGGTACATGACCAAAATGGCTTGCAGCATTTCTAAAAAAATGTATGTTTTTTCTCCCAAACCTTGTCTTCTTAGGAAACCCCTTAAGACTCACCAGGAAAACTTCTTAAAAGGGAGTGAGGTAATTGCCCATATTCAAAGTGCAGAGTGTTCATTTTCTGGTCTATTTTCCTAGTTTTTTTTTGAAACCGAAGAGCAGTTTTGGGTCAGTGGCAAGAAAACCCAATGATTCCATTTCTTCCTAACATACTGAATTAGTGTCAAACCCATCACCTACATTTATCTACCACTCTGTTGGATGAATGAGATAGTTGGGATTCATTCTTGGCCCACTATTCAATTGACCTCATTATGCACATTGGACTTTCCAAAGGTCTGATCGTTCCCTCGGAAAGTCATTTTTATCAAATTGCCACATCACCTTTCCCTCGAAGACCACTTTATGTTGAGGGCTTTTCTCAGAATTTCCATACCCATTAATATCACATAGAAAGTCGGATGCATGAGTAAGTAGTAAAGGAAGAACTGGAACGACAAGCCTGGATCTTAAAGGAGGAAAATTGAATCTTGGCCCAATATTGCCCAAACTCGCTAACTCATCTGGCCTTATGAAGCCTGAACAGTGCCAAAACTAACAAGGTCCCTACCTCATCTTCTAGCACACATGGGCTCAGATTTGAACAAAACGAATCCCTAAAGGACTTCGGCTTAAAAAGTAAACCTCAAACAAGGATGTCGATTGAAACCATGTTACGTCAAATAAGTAACCTTGTTATGATTGAATTTGATTTGAAAAGTTGGGAAACTTGTGCCGACAATAAAATCCTGCTTCCATTTCGGTTCGATTGGGTTAGGTTGCACATAAACGAATTTTGGAAATTTTTATGTTATACTGTATGGAAATAATTTTACCAAGTTGACTCATTTCGCACCATACTGGAAGTGAGGCTGGTCTGTTCTGGAGAATTAATCATAAATTATGTCTAGGGAAACCAATAACTCTTACAATTCGAGCATTGCAGACTCCGATGATTTCAAAGGTCGGACAGAAATCATGAGGCAATGCCAGAGAATTCGTGAAATCTCTAGGACTGAACGTTTTGTTGACTTCGTTTTAAAGCAATGGATTTAGGACCAACACAAAAAATGAGGGGAGAAGAAAATTTAAATAGAGGTTTGTGTTTTTCCCCAAAAAACGTACTCCAAAGCTCATGCTTTTGTACAAAACAACATGAAGTCATCCTGTTTTGGATCTGATAAGCCGATGTTTTCGTTAAAATTGGTTTGAAACCATCAAATCCCTTCAATTTCCAGAAACTATTACATCATGATAGTTGGTTGATGACCTTATGTCAAATGAACGAACGGCATGTGCTTCTCGTAATTGAGAATTCCCTTGTGCTCAAATTTGAGGCGAGATTGCTTGTCAAGTCTGACGTGAAACAGAGCCCGCAAAACTAAGAAAGCAGCAGACCTGATTCTCTTTTTCCCAAGCGGAAAAGGGATGTTCCAAGGGGAAAAAGTGATCAAACTTTCCTCGCCCAAGGGTCTCTAAATCTTAAACTTCTTCCTATGTAAGTACAGCTAGCAATCTACATACAGTCTTCCAAACAAGTTAGGCTACCGGAAGTTTGCCACCATCTCTCCATATTCACAACGGGGGGCTCTCGTTCTCCAGGACATGTGTTCCAACCCTGACCTTTGAGAGCGACTCTGACACATGATTTCCCACAACTCAGAAATTGAATGCAAGTCCGTAATTACCTGTCAAATTGCTGTAGTTTCCCACGTCTGAACTCGACATGAACTGATTAGTGAGCAATGTTTTCCCCACTTCCGAAGCTCCACACATGAGTACCGTGTATCGGGGTGAGCAAAGGGAACTGTTCCGGCTGGAACAAGGATCATCATCTTCGGTACTAGAACGTAGACTGGAACGCCCAGAGTGGGAGTGGCTCAAACTGCTGGAACAAAGAAAGGGCATTAAGAAGAGTAGCTGCAGTCATCAATCGAATTTTCTGCGGTGTTTCTGGCGCCCAAAAAAAGAGGAACAAATCGGTTGGCAAAACTTGCTCAGTTTGGCCAATTGTTATGAGACAACTCTTCAGATTTTGACACATTTTCACATTCCTGGGTGGAAACATCAGAACAAGAAATATGTGAGCTTTTCTTTCTTTTTATGGCAAGAATGTCAAATTAAAGTCTTTATAGAATATTATTGCGATGCCTGTCTTTTCTTGAGACTTTTGGGAGAAGGTTTGGGTTAAGAAAGAATGCATGTTCTTGCGAACGCCAACTCTTATCATTGCAAGTGGTTTTAATCGAGATATATGGCTTTCAAAAATATGTGCATATCTAGCGTTGTTCATAACTTCTCATAAGCTGCTAACAAAGTAGGGCAAAAACGAGGAAATTGCCTAATAAATTCAAAGAGTTCCAAAAAAAAGTAAGAAGAACTCGGGAGCTACGTATTTTGGCAAGGCGATGAGAAATGTGGACCCAAGGTACCTCATACTGTATGTGATCCACGAAATGGCTAACTTAAAAGAACATAAAGTGGCAAATTTTTCCTCCTTGGCTTTTGGTCTTTGTCCTAAGTGCTCTTTGCAAGACCTGGGCTTGAAGGATCAAAGGACAATACTTATATCTTCATAAATATTGAAGGACATGATTCCATGACAAGGGAGAAGACAGTTTAAGGATGTCTTGAAAAGAATCCAATTCTGAAAAACGTTCGAGCACCCTCACTCAATATGTTAAAATAGCAATAATATTCAATGAGATAGTGTTTCATGAAGCCTTAGCAGTAAATTGGATGAGTTATTGAAAATTGAGAACAACCTTTTGGTTGTGCAATTCTTTGGCAACACGGGTGTTATCGGTTTTCTTTGTCAATGACAGAACACAATTCTGGACATCTGAAGAAATGTTGTAGGAAATGATTAATGAATAATGGCATAATCCCAAGACCTCCAAATCCTGGAAAACGCTTGGAGCATGCTAACATGATCAACAGCCCAGCAAAACTTATTGCGAGGGAGCTTCAAGTAGAACCTGACTAGTTTCCAGAGTAATGACTATCCATATCACCATTGTTGTTTGGGAACGTTTTTGATACCAATCTTCACCGAGCTTGGTGCTCATTTGAATTTGAAAACATGGTCTTTTTCTCGTATTTAGTTTTCGCATAGATGCTCACCATGGCTTAAAAGCCATGAATAATGTCAAAAAATTTCAGCAAATAAAAATTGGTTTTCATTAAAATCAAGAAAACGTTCTAGAAATAAGTCGACTCCTGGTCTTGGTCTAAATCGTTTTGGACTAGCCCTCGTAAAAAGCGTCCATTCCCTTTTTGGTATTAGAAAGCATTTTCCAGTGTGTGACGTCGTCACTCAACAGACATCTCAAGTTACATGGGATCAAGTTCTTATTCGACGATTGATAACTTGCAGGCGTATTGGTAAACCAAAAAAGTTTATTTCCCACAGTTTCCTATTGTTTTTCTACCGACGAAATTTAACCAATTCCTTGTCTACTGAAACTTTAAATCGTAAGAAGCATCGGTTCTCATGGTAAAAACTTTAATAAAAACCAAATCAAAAACAGTTCCTATTGTCTCTAAGGCCAAATAAGGTTGAATCAAAATTGATGATCTCTAAGATGTGCTGCTACATCGAGTATACAAAGCGGACTTTCGTTTTACCTGGAGGCACTTGAGTGAACGCTGCCAACACTCCGGCGAGGTTGAAGCGAGTCGCTTCGTTTGACAATCCTCTTGTTGCTGATCGTGAACTGCCGAAGTCGGTACAAATCACTCTCGGGTTGCTTTTGTTCTCTGCCTTCAGGCAACGAGCTGCCTCTTTGACGTTCAGGAACCATGAGATATCCATCTCGAGAGGGACTTCGGGGCATTCGATTAGCCGTTACATTCGTTATGGACCTTGAAAGGGGAGTGGCGGGGGCAGATTTATTGCGAGAGATGGGCGGTGGCCGTTGACAATGGGAGTGTCTTCGATAAGGAGCTCCGCCTGAGTAGTCAGGACCGGTTCCTGGCGATTCCTGATAAGGGAAAAGTGAGGCTGATCGGGACTGATTGTTTTGGTATGGACTAGTCGATGACGGGGTGGTGCCCGCACTGGACTCGGTGAGAAGCTCAATCTTCAGATCGGGAGGCTGCTTGGGCAAGTTCAATCGCAGACGAGCGGGAACATCGTCATCGTCTCCAAAGTCTTGAGCAGACTCCCTTCGAAGGACTGGTCGCGTTCCCCCTGGGGAGCACAAAAGGGAGGATTGGGATTGGAGACTGCCCCCTTGACTCATCAAGACTCGATTTGACCTGACAGGGCTTGGGGACAAAGACTCTTTTCGATATGGACTTTGAGGATGAGAGAGTTGGTGGTGTTGCTGATGTTGCTGTTGCTGTGCTTGTTGATATCCGAGTGAAAGAGAGCGGGCGTTTCGATATTGCGAGATGCTGAGAGCTGTTCCTCTTGAGGAGGAACTCCGACGAGAACCGGGCATAGACATTGGATGCAAAAGAGTTGGGGAGGAGGGGCATGAAGGGTCGGGATAGCATCGAGGTACACTAAGTTCGTTGGGGGGATGTATTGAAGCATTCAGAAATTGGGCAAATTCGTCCATTACTGGAGTATCACATTCAGGTTGATCAGGTGCATCATCAAGAGAAGATCCAAATCCCACGGGCGTGGCGTTGGAAGAGTTAGAGGTATTGCGACTCGAACTATTAGAAGGGTCGTGGTCCGTGCATACAATAGAAGGAGGTGTCATAAAATCACAGGATCCCAAGGACTGGGATTGGGAGGAAGAAGATCCGTCGGATATAAAACCTTGTAGCCTGGCTCTTTGGTGGGAATGCATTGCACCCCGCCTTTGTCTCGAGGTGGAACTTTGTGAAGCGTATTGTTCAATTTCCATGCCTGAGTGAGGTGTGTCCTGCCTCCGAAAGGCATTTCGTGTTGTGGACATGTGACCAGAGTTTCTCATCCCACGACGATTTGACGCCGAAGGAGGGATTTGTGTGGGCGTGGATGACCAACTTTGATGTCCCGGGGGAATTTCATTAATTTTTAACGGCCTCTCAGTCGAATTACTTCTTGAATTGCTGCCTTCCCTTCGTTGTTGTTGTCGCTTTCTGTTGGTCTCACTAGAAGAGCGGTGCCTCATGGACATCAAAGATGATGCCAAGCTTGACAATGCTCCGCTAAGACCTGAAGACGGCGAAGAGCTTTGTTGATGTTGCTGTTGTTGCTGTTGTTTTTGAGGTTGTGAAGGCAGATGGTTTCTGTCAGCGGTGTAATGACCAGCGGCTCCCCCTTTGGCAGAAGCCGGTATTAGGGCTGCGTTGGAATTAGTGGAAGTAATGCTTCCACGATTTGACGTTCCAGCGTTGAAGTTGTGTCCGCTGGCACTGTGGGTCATTGTGGTGTTGGTGATGACTGTGCTAGCTGACTCGTGACTCACATGGCTGGCATCCGATTCCACTGACATCGAGAATTGAGGGACTCGCATCATGTCTTTGCCTCTCATGGGAGATTGGAGGGCACATGTTACCACCTCAGCCTCCACGATGGATAATGAGGTAGGCACATTTGTTGAGGGCTTGTACTCGGTTGGCAAGGACTCGGTCAAAGGAGGAGCTGCCAAAGGGCTCTTAGGCCTTTGAGCCAAAGATGTGGGCCCATGTCGGTGATGAGTGGGCCCACTGCCTTGGGGTGGATTAACTTGAAGAGTAGGAAGGGCACTGTTCCCTGCTTTCTTGAGTTCATTTCCCATTTTTAAGGAGGAAGTGGTGGTGGTTGTAGTAGTAGTATTAGTAGCGTTACTACTATTGTGGCTGACACCCTCAGCTTGGGACTCACTGCCGCTACCAGATGCCCCCGGGATTCTTAATGAATTGGTTCCTGACGCAGTGAGCTCGTCAATGCTATCACAAAATTCAATGGTTCGACTGGAGAGCTTTCGAATTCGTTTCCCCAATCCACCAATCGAGTTTTCATCCCCCTCTTCCTCGTCATCGTCGTCTTGGCCTTTCACAAGTTCTCCTTGGGCCTTCGTTGATGGAAGGCAATTGGGTGACAATCTATTCTTGTCTCCTGAACGAGCAATATTGTCTTCTTTATCTGTGGACTGAGTGCTGCTATTCAATCTGGCTGTGGCGGAGTGAACTGCTCGAAGAAATCGGAGATGTCTCTGACGCTGTTGTCCACTTTCACCCAGTTCAAAACTATTCGATTGTCTTCGAAGAGACCCACCACCGATCACAACATGAGCAAAAACACAATCTTCCTCTTCGTACTCATCATCGGCATCACCGCTTGGCGCATGCGGAACCACTAGGGCCGGTCGTATAACCACCGGAGGAGCATTGGAGGGAAGTCCAAGGTCCTCTTCGTCGTCTTCATGAGTGACTATTCGCGAGGATCGTCTAATGCCACAGGTGGTCCGTTTACTTCGAGGTCGTGGAGGGGGAACCGGAGCCAAGGAAATGGAGGGATCACTCCCTGCACCTCCGCTGGAACTGCTTTGCTTGACAGGCAAGCGCACACTTGTCATGACCTCCTCTTCCTCTTCCTCCTCATCCTCTTCATGCAGAACCATGGGGAGCGGAGTTGGCGTCGTCGTCGCCGAGGTGGTGGTGCTGGTGGTGGAGGTCGTATTGTGCATTGGCATTTTGCTCGAGCATCCACCGCTTGTTTGTGGGAGCCCCGCGCAGGACACGACAGCCGCGGAGGCACACGAGCTGGACAAGGATGTGGAAATGGTGTCGGGAGCCCCTCGAACAAATGGCTGTCCTTGGTGTTGTTCTGGCTGCTCGTTGGCTCCATTGCCCACCTGCTGGCCTTGACATGAGACAAAGGCCTTGGGATCGGAGACGAGGCTTGGGAGAGTTGGCTTGGTCTTGTAATCGGATGCCTCGCATGATACCTCAGAATCCATAGAATGGGCCCTACTCATTTTTTCCAGATCAACCGTCTACCTAGAATGTGAAAAAGAAGACATATCATTAGTCTTCGAAAGTCCTAGAAAGATTATTGCCATGAACGAAGCCGACTTTTTCAGACCAAATTGTGCACCACTAAAAAGAAAAAGAGAGAGAATGGTCTCGCCTGGTGGTTTTCTTTTTACTTTCAATCCTTCACTCAAAGGAACCGGTTACAAACTGCGTTTCTTAGGATTTCTTAAAATTTCTCTTGGGAGATGAAAATTGAACTCGCAATCTACCTGGTGAAGAAAACTTCTAGTTTAAGTATGGCACGTACTGGTACGTTTTCTGTCGCTTTGCTCATGGCCTTTCCTTTGAAAGTATCCTCCATTACTCAAAAATATCCAGAAACCAGCCAATAGCTTTACAGCTTTTTGCTTTTACAAGCCAACTTTCCAGATGAGCTGGGGAAGAAAACAAAAACTTTGCGGGCCAAAATATGTTGTACAACTGCATCACATTGAAATAAAAATAATGCAAAGATTTTTCAATCTCAATATCTGAATGGTACTGGGATTGCCTTCCAGTGGAAGATGTAATCATGTGCACTACTGTCTTTAGAAGACTGGTGCGAGAAAGTATGGGCTACGCAGGGTTCTTTCACTCAATAAATAATTCAAACTCCCACGAAGTCTCCTTGGCCTTTCGAAGAACGTTTTGCCGCACGAAGACAAACTCGGGGGAGGAAAGAGAGACGGCAGAGTAACCAGTGAGAGTTATACTTATTGATGTGGAAATGGCATACAAGAACATTGCTAAAGTTCAGGCTAATATTCTCTGTAATCCAAATGTGAGATGGAATTGGAACAGAAGTGCTTTTTTCATCTCTTAGACCACGTCAGCGAGCCAAAGACCCAGCGTCCGTACATGGGTTATGAATATTCACTTGTCTTTTCCGGCCTCATCTTGCGTGTCCGTGTTGATTGACACTCAGAAACTTGTAGAAACAGAGTCTCCTCTTCATTTGAAGGATAGGGCATATCTCATCCATCACTTTTTGAATATTGCTTATTCCGCCCTAATCGTTGGCTGAAACTGTTTGCGCAAACCTTCATTTGTCATACCAAGGCCGTTCCAACCTTCACCCAACTGCCTTTTCAAAGGTTGCGTGCAAAATGTCCGCTAAACTTTCCGCCACTAGTTGCTCGAAATCTCTTTTGGGAGCGAACTGCCTCAACTCGGTTCACGGGTTGGGAAAACCAAATGGCCCATGAATAAGAAATGAAAATTGTGGAAAGTCACCAGCACTTCTCATGTCATCGAGTCATTTTGGAAAATGACGAGAAATATCTCGGTAAAAGACTTTAAATGGGTGGTGTAAAACACCAATCATAACATCTGTCCCTAAGCAAAAGCTTCAATCTAACGCTTCGTCTAAATCTGCCTCGGGATAGAATTAGGGCGTTTTCTTATGGTTTGAAATATCTTGAGTCCTGAAACCTTTCTTCAACTGGTTGGATGGGTTAGCCTTAAAGTTCCATCCTGTGTTTAAAATGGATTTGAGTAAAAGAACCAGTACCCAGGATATTTTTAAGCAATAAGAAGCTTTTAATAAAACATTGTATATTGGGATTACAGTCGTTCCACGTACAAAATTTTGATACATCTGCTACCTTCAAAAGGTGGTGGAATTGTTTATGATCTTTCTAGTTTATGATATTCCTTCGATCCTATGATCATAAAAATAATATATCCTCAAAATGGTGGGTGCACTTGGCAGTTGAGGCATCTTCAATGCAAGAAAGAAATTACAGGGTCTGTAAATATGGGACGGAGCCCGTTTGCAGCCCCAAAGTTGTTCCTTTTTAGACTCTGAATTGTCAAGAGAAGGCTGGAGAAGGTCCGAGGGTCAAATTTAGTTTCTCCAATTGAGGGCCAGTAGATTTGATAATCTTATCCGTGCACGTACGTACTAATTCAAGGCTGGTGAGCCTTGACTCCAACATCAATGCCCAACTTTGCTGTCAAGGGACAAAGTTAAAGATGAATGGGTTGTCACACCCGCGATGCTATATCATCAATGTTTGCTAGTACATGCATTTTTATTGTTGAAAACTTCAGAAAGTAACTTCAGAAAGCTTACCAACATCTTCCTTTGCCGTGCTTAGTGTCTTCTTTCGTCGTCCTACATAAATCCTAGTACTAAATCAATACACTCAAGAGCATTGCCAGATCCATGTGCTTGACGCAATTCACTTACTGCACAGAGGGTACATTGCCGACTTGAGCAATCAAATGAGTGCTTTGTTATTGGTAACTTATTTCAAAGTACAAGTGAATAAAAGAGCCAGAGATTTTTGAGTGTTTCTAACACCTTTTGACACAAAACTCAAGAAAGGCCATGAACGACTTTGCATTTCACGTTCCTATTCCTTCCAAGACGATGCAACCCACATTGTAGGCATTTATCATCTCACCAATTTCAATGACCGTCATTTTCGACAAATGGTAACTTGCGAACTACCCCTATCATAATGATGATAATGATTATGAAGGCCCCAGGTAGGCATTGCATTTTTGCAATCCTTCCGTGTAATGCAATGCGGATGCCAAGAAAGTGCAATATGGGGCAGCCTTCGTCTTATACTCAATATCCCGAGAGCTGAGTATGCACAGCGGAGAGGTCTTTTTGGGACGCATTTATGCTTCAAAAGTACAGAAATCTCCCTTCGTAGATTGCTTAATGACTTCATCCAAACATGGCCTTCATCATCTTATTTTGTTCGTATAAATCGCTTAAAAATACGGACCATGTATGTGGGGACAAAGTTGACTCGGATGTGTTTTTTTTCTCTTAGGAAACGTCTGTCGTGGGAAAAAATGGCGGCTGTTCGTGGAAGTTCCAAAGATGCTCGGGAATATTAATGGTGTACCAGATACGCCGACTCAACATTTCTCTTTCAGACAGAGTCATAAGAAACCAATCCTCCCATCTTGGTGAGACCTCTTGTGACTATGGGGTGTTTATCCTCAAATATTGCTGATTGTACGGACGGACGGGTGGTTCGAATCCAAGGCAAGATATTGAATAAGAGTAACAAGACTGGCTTTCGAGAACAATGGGATTACTTCAATGAAAGAACATACAATTCTTCTTCTGGTATGCACCAATACACAAACACCTTTAATCTCTGCTTTCATTCTTTTCGTGGATTACGGACCTTCAACGACAAACACAGTCTACACAAATTGGGTCCAAAACTATATACTTTAATGGAAATAAAATACTTGAAAGCCATGTATGAAAAAAGCATTTCACAAAAAGTCGAAACAAGAGCGTCGACTTGACAGAAATCTGTTGTCGAGTTATTTGTGAGATCTCCAACATCTACTCAGATGCAATTGCCCCAATTTGGTATTTGGCATTTCTTCATCAAAAGGTTTTCTCTGGCAATTTCTCACGGTATCGCAAGTAACGATGTTGACCTTAGTCGAAGGGAGCCCTTTCGGTTCCATCAAAGTAAGGCTAAATGAGTCCAAAATGAGACGGGAAATTGAGTGAAAATTGGCCCACAGATGAACCTTGTGGTGGGCCGGATCATTTCAAGGTATTTTTTCGAGTATGCTTGGTTAATGATAACCAGGGCCACCAAATTTTGGCAAAAACCAGGGCCACCAAATTTCGGCAAAAACCAGGGCCACCAAATTTTAGCAAAAACCAGGGCCACCAAATTTTGGCAAAAACCAGGGCCACCAAATTTTGGCAAAACATGTTGGCAAAAAATGTTTTGAAATGGATTTTTCCCAAAATGATTTTGAGAAATAATGTAATGAAATCGGATTTTTCGGTAATTTTTCTAACACTTTTCTCATTAATGACAGAAGACACTGACCTTTTCCTAAACTCATGTCATCTGCAAGTATTTCTTCATATAAATAAATTTCATATTGTTGCAACTGTAACAAATCCTCTCTGCGTCTTTTCATAGTTTGATTTTGCAATCTTTCTCCACGTATTTTTAAACACAACAAGAAATTTCTCTAGCGTTTTTTAAATTTTCCGAATTTTATAATTTTAGAAGAAATCGCAAATTTTTGTGATTGCATTATAAATAATTATTCATAAGTATCTGATGGCCCCAAAGATAAACTAAATATATTTATGCAACTCCAATTTTAATGTCGGGTTGTTTCCTAACTTTTATTTTGCTTGACAAACTGATCTTTTTCTAGAATTTTTTTAACAGAACAAGCAATTTTCCCACATTTTTTGTAAAATTTCCCCCATTTTTATATTTTTGGACAAAAACTCAAGATTTTGATAATTATGTAAAATGTAATTTACAACTATTTGGTGGCCTTGATGATAACTGCACTTGCAGTACGGATCCAACATGAACCTCTTAAGATTCCCAGATCCTTGGTCTTGCTTCCGCACGTTTGTCATAGGCAGAAGTACACAACACATTTCGGAGTCGGGAGGGCTTGATTTTGAAGCACCGCCTTGATAAGAGTTCTCAAGGAGCAAGAATAAGTTCCTTCACCCCCTTTTTCGTTCATTGGACAAGTCATCCAAAGGAGACATGTTTATTTGGATTTGTCAAAGTTTTAATTGGAGAAAAATTGTTGCCGATAGGCCCCTAGACATTGCGTAGCGGATGTTAAAAGAATTCATTCAATAGGTTGTTAAACCTAAGATGGGCGCTCCCAACACATTAATCATTCATCGAATTCAATTGTAAGACGATAGAAAAAGTTGCTCATATTGTCTGCATAGATTAAAACATTGCTTGGAACCTATTAATTGCAGTGTATTTAAAACAGCGCTTGAAAACAGGTTCATGACAACAACCTGCAAGACGTGATCAATCATTGCGTGATCAACTGATCATATCATGTTTGCACCTTGAATATTTTATTGTCTGTTAAAGGATGTCATTCTGCGCCTTAACTTGAAAGTAGAAACTAAAATCGTTCATGTTCTCATTCTTAAGATTTACCCTTGATCGGACTCTTCATCCCACCAGATGCCAAATCGTACAAATTGAAAGTTAGAGACTTTCACCCTCCACAATAATAGGTAATGCCCATAAAAGAAGCTGTTTCCATAAAGATAAAAAAGGCTTTTTAAAATCATGTATTTTAAGTTAGTAAGCTGTCATGTTAAAGCAATGGAATCTTGCCTTGAATATTCTCCATCATCGTTGCTCACAGTTTTTACAAACGTATACTACCAACGTCTCATGCTCGCAGGGACTTGTAATTCTTCATTTAGTGTCCCCATAGTGTTCCAAAACGAAAATCTAGTGGAACTCTTGAATCTCTCCGTTCCTCTTTCCCCTACCCCACCCACCACAATACATTATGCAAGAAACAAGGGTAGGGAGCGAGTGCTACCTGGAGGTGAAATGAAAAATGTGCCGTTCTGGGGGATATCATGGTCTCGTAAAGTTGGTTTGCTTCACCTTTCCATACCATTGGTTGGTGGAGTCTCGAAGCACTTTGCTTCTGACATATCAAACTATGCCCACAAAGGAGAATAGAGTATCTGATATGAGTTGCGAGTAAAGAAACCTAGAGGCATACAACAGTAACGCAGGAAACCACTCAAGGATCTTCAATACCTAAATGATTGAGAGAACATGGTGCTTGCTCAAGTAGTAACTCTTATCTTGGAACGATGGAACAACGTTAAAGGATAGGCCAAAGCACACTTTATGCATGGACCTTTTTAAGATTCCAAGTGGAAATATTGTCTTAAACAACTTTAAGACAGGAACAGTTGGTGCGTGTTGTAGATATCATTGGAATTCCGAACCTTCCATCCACGCCAAGTTCATTAGTGTCCATTGGGACGCTTGAATCTCATCCATTATGCGTAACTCTTTGCCAAGTGCATTTTCATTATTCCATACTTAGTATTGAAGCCCTGTCGGATGGAGGGCAAACATTTGGAATAGTCACAGAACGATTGATGGTCACGAATAGACAAACGATTGATGACTAAAATCTGGAAAGACAAATTGTTTGTAGTAATCTGGCCATGTCGGATCACAGGCGTGTTTAAAAAAAGCCCCCTCCCTGAGAATGACGAAGTCGACGACCTTCACTCTGATTCGTTCACGCTTTTCCTCCTCTCATTCGAAGACTTTTTTATGATTATTGTATGCTCACACCGACAACGTTAAATGGACGTTATCAAATATTTAAAACGACGCACTCCGAGGTATCGGTAAAGCTAGAAACTCACTGCTTAAGTCTAACATTTGCTGTTAAATATTACCGTCTACATTTCTCCCACATATACGGAGATATTTGGGTACCGCTTGGTATTTGCTTGTCCCATATGTTTTTAAGTCTATCACTGAAACAGGCGTAGAACGTGCAAAGTAGCCAAAAACGAGACCGAACTTCTGGAATCAAATTCTTGCTATAGACTTTAGATGATATTGGGCGTTATTACAACTCTTTTGAGTATTTAGAATATGAGAACGGGTTGAACCAAAGTAAAACTCACAATTTTGTCCCTCGACAAATCCTGGCAGACTCGAAATAAATGCTTGTTCATAGCAGAAGGCATTGCAAGCAAAAAGAGAAACCTCAAAATCACGAGGCTTCTACAAGACGGAGGAGTATATTAAATGATGATAGATACTGTTTGATCAACTTTTTCGGATTACATCTTATTGAGAGGTACGGGTCAATGGAAATAGCCCGAAAAAACAGAAAGGAATACTCCGAATCCAGAAAAGGTGAGAATGAGGTCGAATTAGTGACAAGTTGGATTAGCTCCGAGTTTGAAATTTTGGTTTTAAAAATGTAACAAATTTTAATGTTTTCTTGCTTTGGCTAATTTAACCCTGTCATCGGTGGTGACATCCAAACATGGAGTGCGAATTTATTTACAAGTATGATTGAAACTTGTTTGTCTGTTTTAAGGTTTTAAATTCAAGTAAATAAAGTAGTAATTGAGCGGGGAGAAAACAATAATTTTGACAATTTCAAGTAAAATTTATACGAAAAATAACCATTTTTAACAATAATAACTAAGCTCTTAAATCTTCGCTTTACTTTCGAAGAAAAATAACTGCAAATCGTACACATGAGGCGTGGGCGAGGCATGGCGTAGTGGCGTACTGTGTCGGTTTGTCGTGCAGATGGCTGGGGTTCGAAACCAGCTGCTGCCACCCTCCAAACTCAACTCTTTCGATTTAAAATTAAGCGTTGAACAACACTCTTTCAATGCAAACAACTGCCAATATATACCATTAGCAACCAAAAAGTGGCAAGGAGCGGGAATATTCTTTCAAGGTTCACTCTTTATCAATGATGTACTGACTCCTTAACAAACAAAACAACAAAACAAAACGTACACATGAGGCAAAAATGTCTTATATTTGTGGTGTAATTATCCTGCTGCCTTCTTCCAATTCCAATAAAACCCTCTTCTGCAGTTGTAATAAATGGATTGCTGTACAAGATTCATTGCACTGGTTCCAAAGCTCAAGGAATATCCGTCCTTAATTGGAAGATCCTAAAGGTAGCTTCTTAGGGCTTTCCGACTTGGCCAATTTAAATCATCTCAAAGGATCATGCATCCCCTAGGATTCTACACCAGTTACTCTACAACATTTTTTGTCTTACTCAATACACTAACAAGAGACTGTCCACTCGAAAGTTTGGAATGCATTGGGACTTCATTTCTGGCCTTTGTATACTGCCTTGAACAGAGTAGTTGCCGTAAGCGCATTACTAATTCACTCTGATATCGCTCCTTTTCAAAGGCCGTTGATTTCCCTTGAGCCTAATTTCTGTACGAAAACGTGGGATGTGAAAACATGTCCTCACTAACATTCAAGTCGTCTTTTCATGGTGCTCACAAATTTGTAGACTAAATTTAGACACTGGCTCAACAAGGGAAAATTAGGGTCAGTATTCTGGTTAAGATGTTCCATTCAAGTCCCTAGGTTAGGTTTCGTTTTTTCCCTCAAAAATTAGCCCTATTAGCATGCAGCAATTTTTATTGCAAATTTGTTCACTTAGTGACAACCCTCGGGAGTTTCAAATTAGCACTCATTTACGTCAGAGCCAAAGAAGTCCACCACATCAGTTTTCAAACGAGTTTTCAGCCGCCTGCATATTTGCCTTTCAACCGCAAACGCCTTCATTAAGATTTCTCGTCAAATTTCACCCTTAAACACTCGGAACTGACAGAGATCATCTTGAATTGATTTGATTGAGAGCGTCATTGGCTTTCTCAATCATAGAAAGGTCCTTGGGAGTCATTTTTTTGTTGAATTAGGGACAACATTCTTTTCTTGCAGGCTGTTTACTTCAACATTTGTGAAGAGGTGGAAAAAATGCAAAGAATTGCTGTAAATGTTTCCCCACCTTTCATTTCCATCGAAAAAGATAACATTCCGAAACTTTAGCTTTAGTTTTCATCAAAGGAATACTAGTTTTCTGCATATCAAACTGACTTAGGATGGCGAGCTAGCTTTGTATCCATTGCAGTTCTCGGTAGCTAGAACCCTTTGACATTATAATTAGTTCTCACGAAAGTGCTCACAAACCTGGAATGTCGTTCGTACTTTTTCAACATCCATCGGGTTTCGAATCCACAAGGCTTGGGTTGGGCATAAAGAATTTGTTTCATTTTGTGCATCTCGGCCATGAGACAGTCTTGATGTCCAATTAAGGACCAACCAAACGTCCATAAAGCGCATGTTGAAGTAGGTGCATTCACACACAAGTTTTTCAGTAACTTGGAGCTAGCAATTTTATCTGTCAAGCCATTTATAGCAATCTATGACCATAAAGTTTCGACATTACATACTTACTTTGTTGGTCGATTGCCAGTCGAAGAGGCTCCATTGCTAGAAAATGGGGCCGGGAAAAAATATAATTTTCAGAAATATCTTTTTAGGAAATTTGACTTACATATGGTTACGAAAACCTTTTATTTTTTCCCGTCTCGTATTTTTTAATTTGATTTTTCTTATACAGACTTCGGAAAATGTGGTACCTTGACTGACGGATGTCAACAAGGGAGATTTTTCACGAAATGTAGTCGTTTTTTTTTCAAAATTAGAGTTCGAAAAATGGAACTGACTGACAAGGACTATGGATTTGGAACTGAATAATGAACGGACTAAGTTTGTGGAAATTGTTGCCCTCAGTTACAAGTCTCTTCCCTGAAGCTATTTCACACTTACAGGCAGAAAAAATCAAAAAACACGTTAATAAGCTGTTCAAGAGTCAAAAGA